>CM066329.1:193314465-194031965 GCA_033807585.1 Hydrophis major
AAAACACACTGAAACATAATAGAGACCCAGAAGATGAACAGACCTATGGAACAGCTGTCCTGCCCTACATAAGAGGCACTACAGACAAAATAATTAAGGTACTAAACAAACATCACATCAAGACTGCCTTCAAAACAGACAGAAAAATAGCAGCCATCCTCAGGAACCCCAAAGATAAAACTGACCTGGAAAACCAAGGCATATATGAAGTCCCCTGTGCATCATGCCCGGCCACATACATTGGACAGACCAATAGAAGAATAAGTATCCGCCTGGATGAACACAAAAATGCAGTCAAAAAGCTGGAACACACTTCCTCACTAATCCAACACATGGAAGCCACAGGTCATAGCATCAACTTCAATGGCACCAAAACCCTAGCCACTATAGAAAACCCTAGCCACAGAATCATCAGAGAAGCCATAGAGATTGAAAAAAGACCAGAAAGCATGAACAGAAGAGATGATTCCACCAGGCTGTCAATCATTTGGAAGCCTGCACTCACAAACAAAAAAATCTCCACACCACAAGCCAGGCAAACACCTGGGCACAAACAGATCCCCCCTGATACCTCCAGCTCAAACACACCTCAACCAGGCACCCAGATGAAACCCAGCTTCCTAACGAATGATAGCCGTCCATTTACCCGAAGCCAAGCTGCACTAAAGGCCTTCAATAAAGTAACACAATGCTGCCAGCCAATCAAGATACAAAAAGAGCCAAAAAAAAGACAGAAGATATCAGAAACACCAATCAAGCAGAACACAGCAAACTCCAAGACCAATAAACACAGACCAAGACTCCCAACCAATCAGGAGGAAGAAAAAACCATTCTGGCACAGCAATAGGCTGCCCCAAATTTAAATCTGAAACCACTGTAAAAGTCTGACTCACAGATGAACACTATACAGAAGCCTGATGATGGCAGATGAGATTCTGCTGAAACGTTGCTACAACTTTAAAAGCTCAACTGCTATGACGTGGGAAAATACCTGAACTAAGCTGAATGCCATACATGTAAGTACCCGTGAAAACTAGTCACATTATATATATTCATTTACATATACATTTACATATGCATACACTACATTACAGAATTCTCTCTTTTGGAAATAAGCAGTATGATGCAGAGCAAAGTCCGGCTGCATATTGTGCATATTGTGTATTCCAGATTCCTTTTAAATCTTGATTAAAATGTAATGGTTTTTTTAAAAAAATAATAATATTAGAAGGCCGTGCAGAGCTAGCAGCCACCAAGAATGGAATTCCAGGTTGAAACACAAGAGAGAAGAATGATAGTGGACAGCACCTCTTTATCATAGCTGTGTATCAGTTTTGTAACAGTTTAATTGCTGTGGATCTTGCACACACAAGTCTTGCAAACACAAATTCGCAATACTGAAATGTCTCAGACTGATACATTCGATCTGATAAATAGAGACAGACATCATCTTTTAAAAGTTGCTTCTGTTGTTATGGGGACTGTGTTAGAATTTTTATCTATTGTCCTTGAGAGGATGAATAGTGAAGGCGATTCCTCTTGATTAATTTTCTCTGAAGGACATGGCCTTGGAATCCCCAGAATCTGACATACAATGCATTCAGAAAGTATTCAGACCCCCTTCACTTTTGTCACTTTTGTTATGCTGCACCCTGATTCTACACTTGTTGAAATTATTTTCCCCCCCCCCATTGATCTACACTCAGTACCCCACAATGACAAACAACTGAAAACAGAATTTTAGAAATGTCTGTAAATTTATTAAAAAGAAAAAAGTGAAATATCACATTGGCGTAAGTATTCAGACCCTTCACTTGGTACTTTGTTGAAGCATCTTTGACAGCAATTACTGCCTTGAGTCTTTTGGGGTATGACATGGCAAGCTTTGCACACCTGGATTGAGGGATTTTTGGCCATTCTTCCTTGCAAATCCTCTCAAGATTAGTCAGGTTGGATGGTGACCATTAATGGAGAGCTATTTTCAGGTCCCTCCAGAGATGTTCAATAGGGTTCATGTCAGAGCGACTTGGCCACTCTAGGACATTCACAGAGTTGTCCCTAAGCCACTCCTGTGTTGTTTGGCTATGGGCTTAGGATTGTTGTCATGCTGGAAAGTGGATCTTCAGCCCAGTCTGAGGTCCTGAGCACTGTGGAACAGGTTTTCATTGAGGATATTCCTGTATTTTGCTCCATTCAGCTGTCTCTCAACCCTGACTAATCTCCCAGACCCTGCTGCTAAAAAACGCCCCCACAGCATGATGCTGCCACCATCATGCTTCACTGTTGGGATGGCTATTGGGCAGGTGATAAGCACCACACCATAGACTCAGATTCAACAGGGAAAACCTTAAGAATCTGTGCTTGGTGGCCATCATTGCTAAAAAACAGGTTTCTGACAGGGAAAAAAAAAGTTGAGCTAATCCAGGAGGTTCACACAATTGTACACACAAACACATACACCTTTCAATTGTTACTAAGGTTGTTCTTTTCATTATGTTTTGTGACAGTGCAGGTAAAAAAGGGGGGGGACAAAAGCAGAGCACTCAAGGAAATGGTCTCTCTCTATTTTTCATTAACTAATTTTCTCTCTTTCTCTCTCTCTCTCTCTCTCTCTCCAGAGTTGAAGGTCACCTTGGCTGTCACTCAGGGCTGTTGTTTGTTAGGACGAAAAGTTGAATCAGCGGGGGGAAGCTGAAGAGAAAAATTAGTGTGTTCATAATGTTGAAAAAAATAAATAAATAAATCAGATAATTTGCACTGTTTGAAGTAACTGCGGGAGCCCGTCTGGATGACAGCAAAGCTGGCACATTCAACTGTCATTAAAAGGGCAGATAATGTTCTTTATTTCACTGGGAAGACTCAAATATTGACAAAGCTGAGTCTTTTCTGCTCCAAGCAATGTACTTAAAACCATCTCCCACAGTGGATCTCTCAGCATTCAGGCTGCTCTTCTGGAGAGTATCATGTTATTTTCCACAGAGTGCTTTGAAATTTGTTCTTTTCTATTTTCCTGTCCAAGGAGCGTTGTGGCACACATGATGCCAATCACATCCCATTTTTCTTCTTACAAAGAGTCCCATCAGATACTTTGGGATGAGAATTAGAGACAGTGAGAAACAGCCAGTAAAATCCATTTGTTGTGTAGCGGATCAATAATCTTCTGGGGGCACCAGGAGATACACAGTGAAATCAGATCTATTTGGTCAAAGGTGACATCAATTTTTTCCCCTACGTTTATTTTTAGGCTCAACAAATGTGCTTCAAGATCTGGTTGTCACTTACCTCCAGAATGATAACACTAAGAGGTTCTTTTTTTCTCCTTGCAGGTTTTTTTTTCTCTGATCGAGATATATTTTCTCTCTCATTAAAACTACAGATGAATCCTAGTGGATCCACAGATAACAGAGATTAGGATATAAGTTCCTTCTGATTAAAAAGGTACATCAATTGAAAAGTCTTTTGCAATTCTATAATTATAACATGCGTCAGAAGGGCCATTTGATATGTGTCTCTTTTATTTTGCTACATGTAGGTTACACTCTCTCCTATCGTTCTTCCTGTTTTCCTTTGTCCAAATGCCAACAGCCAGCTTCTTGGTAACCCTTACTTTTCTTCCCTAGTTCTCTTCCCTTTCTACACATCTTCCTTAAAAGGCAGGGATGACTTAACACTTTACTTTCATCCAGTTAATGCAGCCGTTGATTCTTCTACTGCAGGGTGAAGGAACTTTTAAAGCAAGGCTTCCCAACCTTGGCAACTTTAAGACCTGTGGACTTCAACCCCCAGAATTCCCATTACTATGTAAAGTTGACAGTTTTGTGATATAAAACAACATGAAATATCTGTTTAGTGAGACTTAAGGGAAGCATTAAAAAAATCTCCCAGGAGAGATGATCACATGACATAATGGTGATGTCATCAGTAAAACTGGGTCCCTTTGACATTTGACAACCCCAATCACAAATGATGTACTGTATGTCACAATATAGACATGGTAAAACCTTGCTCCTTAGTTTAAATGTAAGAGGTGCTAATCAGGACACATGGGGTAATCCACAATCCTCCTTTAAAATGCAGTTCAAATTACTATAATTTTCTACCTGCCTCCTGCTATGTTCCTAAATATACTGAAATTTCTCCTCAGTACTTGAATGAGTAGCTTAATCAGAGGTACAATTTACTCAGGTTTCAGTTAAGCTTTCCACATACGTATGAGAAGTGCTGAGTTATATTTCTCCATGTTTACCAGCTACCCTTGAGCCTAAAAAGTCCCATATTCTTGCATCTCCTCCACCCTCTCTCTCTTTTCTTCTTCTTCCTCCTCCTCCTCCTCCACCTCCTTCCCTTTCTTCTCTTTCTCTGAGAGGCAGAAGCCAAGGGAAATAGCAGAGAACCTGCCATGTTGTTGTTTGAAGAATAACTTTAGCAGCCATCCATCAATAAAGGATCATGAAATTCCCTGTTTCAAAGTTTTTCCATGCCTGTTGCAAAGATACAGAGAATTTGATTTTTTTTCCCTTTTTTAAAATTAAAAATAGATTTTTATTTTGTATCTTTCATTCTATATTCCAGAAGACGGGTATTTTATAAAGGTAGGTGGAAGGACAAGTGTAAGGGGAAGCATGCCATCCTGTCATGACTTCATTGCATAAATAACACAAATTATCTTCAGGGAGTTCTCAACATAAGATTAAAATGGAGACTGCCAAGCACTAGCGTAAATCATGATAGTTGTAAAATGGGACTGACCCAATTTTATTATGTTTGTTGTGGATCAGTGGTTTGTCATGGGTGTGGTTTTTGCCAGAAAACCAGAAGTAAATGCCAGATTTTGGCAAAAACCATCATAAAACAGCATACTGCAAACACCCTTAAATGTGATCATGTTGCCAAGTCCCTGAAGTTCAGTCATTTGACCATGTGTGTGTGTGTGTGTGCGAGACAGTCAAAACATCAAATTTGGATCGTAAGTGGCCCCAAAGCAAGGCCATTGTAACTTTGAATGGTTGCTAAGCACCAGTAATAAATAGAAATAAATTACCTTTAATTTATTTGTATCATTTGCCCAATTGCATCATTATGCATATCATGTCATTGAAGCTTCTATTGAATGATTAGGCCCCTGGGAACTATAGAAACATTTCTTTCATGGATTCTAGATATATAATGGCCATTCATATGGAAATTAGGTAGTAAAGAGCACAGTGGTTAAAATGCAGTATTGCAGGCTAATTCTTCCCAGGAGTTCAATCCTGACTGGCTCAAGGTTGACTCAGCCTTCCATCCTTCTGAGGTCAATAAAATGAGGATCCAGATTGCTGGGGGCAATGCACTGACTCTGTAAAGCACTTACAGAGGGCTATAAAACACTGGGAAGTGGTATATAAGTCTAAGTACTATTGCTATGGCTAAAGTAGATCTATGTAACTGTTTTGCACTTAACTATTGATCTTACTTAGTTGTACTTGCATGGGCATTTTACATGTAACTAATTTATACTTGGTCTTTGTGTAATTGTATTGATTCTGCCATTAAAAAGAAGAGCAATGGATAAGCAGTGTGAATGATTGCAGCCGGAATGTGATCTTACATTTAGTATCTGTATTTAAATCTGTAGTCATTCAGACCTATTTAAATCTGTAGCCATTCAGACTTATTCAGAAATAAATGTCACAATATTTGGTGAAGCTTACAGCCTAAAAGTTATTTTAATAATGCAGCCATATTGAAAACAAAGAGTGATAACACTAAGACAAACCACATGATATTCTCTAAGGTATTTGTTATTTGGACATGGGTTGGAGTAAATGGAGACAGCCTTTGAATGTGAACTTTCAGCTCTTTATTGCATAGTGACTTCTCAAAACAATAACAGTGAACTCTGCCTTATATAGGCAACCTTTGTGAGAATTGTCCAATAGCAAGCTATGAATGCTAGTTCTTTAAACCAATAATAATCCTCTGTTAAGGGCCAATCGGTTTCCTAAGAACTAACCAATCCGATCTGGCCGCCTAACAGCCAATCAGAAGTGCAGGGCCAGAACCCTGCACTTTACTTCAAGCTCATACTTTATTAACTATGGTACATACACAACACCCCTTCCCCCTGGCTTCTTAATTATGGTGTAGTTATATAGTCCTTTAAATAGGACGGTTCTCTTTTAAGTCTTTTGGATTTTCATTGGACTGGTTGATTGCAATCCTGTTGAGGTAGATTATTGTTTGGCAGTGTCTCTGCTTCTTGCTCAGGTGCAATTTCTTGCGGTGCAAACAATTCTCCTTCCTGCTCCATTTCCTGAGTCTCACTTGATTCGTCGCTCCCTTTGAGCAGGTTCCCTGGAACGTCATCTTCTTCTGTACCTCCCCCCCCCCTCGGTTTGGTCTTGGGGGAGTTGTTGACTGGCCGTTATGAGTCGTGATCGTAATTGGTCGATATGCCGTTTCCACAGTTTATTGTCACAGCATTTCATTACGTAGGATTTGGGGCCAGTCACTCGCACTACCGTTGCCTCTATCCATAACAGATCGCCTGATAAGTTTCGTGCGTAAACGCAGTCTCCTACCTGGAAAGTGCGATAACGGCCACTGGATCCTATTGGCTTTTCCGGTTCGTAAGCAGGGTGCAACCGGTCGAGGTGGGAACGGAGTCTTCGTCCCATCAGTAGTTCCGTGGGAGTTCTGCCGGTGACTCTATGTGGAGTTATGTGTTGCAAAAAGAGAATTTGGTTGACTTTGTCATCAATATTGTCATAGTCCATTTTTTGCAAAGTCTTTTTAACAAATTGGACCATGCGTTCCGCTCGGCCATTGGTCGCAGGGTGTGCAGGCGAGGGGAGCGCATGGCAGATGCTGCGGTCAGCGAGGTACTGCTCGAACATTAGTGCCGTAAACTGTGGCCCGTTATCAGACACCAGGACGTCAGGCAATCCGTGGGTTGCAAAGAGTCTATTTAGGATCTTAATCACTGCCTTGGAAGTTTTGACCATCATACGATGAATTTCTAACCAATTGGAGTATGCGTCGACTGTCAGCAGAAAGGTATATCCTTTGGTTGGCCCCGCGAAATCCAGGTGGATTCTGGACCAGGGTCCACGTTGCGTCTCCCATTCAGTAGGCATGGCTTTTGGTGGGGCGTTGCTGGCTTGTTGGCAATTGGTACATGCTTTGACCCACTGCTCGATTTGCCGGTCCATGCCCGGCCACCATGCGTAGCTTCATGCAAGCGCTTTCATCCGCACGATGCCGGGGTGGCCTTCATGCAGAATTTGTAGCAGCGTCTTCCGGAGTCGTTCTGGGACAACGACTCTATCGCCCCAGATGACACAGCCTTTTTGGGAAAAAAGTTCAGTCTGTCTTGCTTTAAACGGCACGAAGTCATCTGGGACTTGGTCCAATGGCCATGCGTGTTCTACCCAGCCTAGGACTCGAGCTAGGGTGTGGTCTCGTTTGGTTTCTCTCGCGATGTCTCGGGCGGTCATAGGTGGCGAGTTGAGTGTTTTGATCTGCAACGTGGTTGCCGTTGGTGCTGGATCGTCGAGAGTCTCTGGAAGCGGTGCTCGGCTTAATGCGTCGGCGTGGGGAATGGCTTTCCCCGGGCGATATTGCAGGCGATAATTATAAGCAGCTAGGAATTCTGACCATCGGGTCATTCTAGGGGATAATATGTAGGGGGTTGGCTTGTCCCTGGCTATTATCCCTAGCAACGGTTTGTGGTCAGTTATAATGGTAAATGTCCTTCCATATACATATTCATGAAATTTATTTACAGCTGAAACGATTGCGAGAGCTTCTTTATCAATTTGTCCATAGTTCCGCTCTGCTTGTGAAAGAGTCTTCGAAAAGTATGCAGCAGGGGCTTCGTTCCCATTAGGCAGTGCATGACTCAAAATGGTGCCCACCCCGAAGGGCGAGGCATCGCAGGTTATAACTAATGGTAAAGTCTCGTTATTCTGCTGTAGGGCGTGGTTTAAAGTGGCCCGGTAGTCCCCACAAATTCGGATTGACCTGTCTGGCTTAATGGGTGTTACAAAAGGGGTTTCCCATGGAGAGTGATCGATGGGCTTCAACACCCCTTGAGCAATAAGCTTGTCGAGTTGTTCGTCGATCTTAGCTTTAAGAGCAAATGGAACTCAACGGGACTTCAAGCGAATTGGGGCTACTTTTGGATCTAGACTAAATGAGATTGGGGTCCCTTTATACTCGCCTAAACGGTCCACGAAGACGTCGCTGAACTCAGAAATAAGGTCTTCCTCCCACTCACAACCACCGACTCGGTTCACGCCGGCCACTTCGATGCCGAGTGGTGCGAACCATTGGAGGCCTAATAGACTAGACCTATCTCTATCGATGATCGTTAGAGGTAAGTACGCTGTATGCATTTTGAAGGAGACTCGGACTCGGCAGGACGCGACCACGGGGATTCGATTTCCTTGGTAGTCCTTGAGAATGAGGCGTTGAAATTTGAGGTCTTGGCATTGGATTGTGGGGATAAGTTGCTTGAGTGTCTTCCAAGACCCCATCGAGAGGGACGATCCCGAGTCGACCTCCATGTGGCAAGACTGGTTCTCGATGGCTACTGTGACTCGAATTTTCTTAGTGTCCAAAACTGAGGCGTGATCTATAGTGATAGTATGGTGAGCCTCTTCTTTTTGCAAAGCTCGATTTCTGTTGGAGTAGTTTACTGGTTCTCACCTTACAGGACGGTTTCCTGTCAATTGGCGATAGTTGGCCCCTTTTGAGGCCTGGCTGGGTCCTGGTAAGCTGCGGCAGATCCGGCTGATGTGGCCTCATTTCCCGCACTCATGGCAGAGTGCGTCACGGAATTTGCATTTGGCCCTGGCATGGTTTGCTCCACAGCCAGCGCAAGGGCGTAAGGGCTTAGGGCGAGGGTCCTGGTCGGACCACAGTCGATGGATCCCTTCTTCATCGCTGTCTGACGACGAAGAGAGGTCCTCGTGGTGCATTGTTGTAAGCTGCCCTTCTGAGTTGGGTAAGATTTCGCCGGTCGGTTGGGTTGCCGGAGTGCAGCTTCGCCGTAATTGTGCAGCCGACTTTTTGGTCGCCTCCGCAGCCGTGGCTTCGGCGATGGCGTCAGCAAGGCTGATGTCGCCTTTCGCCATCAGCTTGCTTTGCACGCCCAGTGCATCTAATCCCAGAATTACTCGATCTCTTAGTGCTTCTTCTAAATCGGCGAACCCGCAGAGGCCCCCTAAATTCTGGAGGTCCGCCACGAAATCGGCCACGCTCTCTCCTTTTCGCTGGTTTCTCTGATAAAACTCGTGGCGTCTCACGAGTGTAGGCACGGTTGGCGTGTAATGGTCTCTCAGGAGAGGTTCGAGGTCGTCCCAGCTCATTGCTTTCACTTCTCGAGGTTTCGCGAGTGCCTTTGCCATTTTAAAGACAGCCGGGCCACAGTGCGTCAGGAACAGTGCCCGCTTCTTTGCTGGTGTGGCGTCCTTCAAATTATTCATCTCAAGAAACATTTGGAAGCGATCCATGTAGGCAACCCTTGTGAGAATTGTCCAATAGTGAGCTATGAATGCTAGTTCTTTAAACCAATAATAATCCTCTGTTAAAGGCCAATCGGATTCCTAAGAACTAACCAATCCAATCTGGCCGCCTAACAGCCAATCAGAAGTGCAGGGCCAGAACCCTGCACTTTACTTCAAGCTCATACTTTATTAACTATGGTACGTACACAACAGTATTACTTTAGTAAAGTTTAGAATGTTAAAATAAGGTCTATCGTAAGTTCAATTAGCAAAGGATCTTCTCTATATTGCAATGAACAGAAGCTGAAAACTGCAAGCTAGAAATCAGGCGTATGTGAGCTGCAGTTCTGCCTGATCCATGAAAATAAACTGGATGACTTTGGGTCTTTCTCTCTCCCCAACTCACTTCACAGGGTGGTTGTTGTGGGGAAATGGGAGGAGGAATATATGTTGGATGCAGAGATGATATTCAGCAGGTTCTGACCAGTTTTGGAGAACCAGTAGCGGAAATTTTGAGTAGTTCAGAGAAGTGGCAAATACCACCTCTGACTGCCCCCGGCCCCATCTATTCTCTGCCTCCTGAGTCCCAGCTGATCAGCTGGGCCTTCTTTGGTTGCCCTGCACAGGAGAACAGAGCTGGAAAGCAGGTTAGTGGGTTGGGGAGGGAATGGAGATTTTAGAGTATCCTTCCCCTGCCATGCTCACCAAGCCATGTCCACCAAGCCACGCCCACCAAGGCACACCCACAGAACCAGTAGTAAAAAAAAATTAATCCCACCACTGGTTGGTTGTGTTCACCACCTTGAGTTATTTGTAAAAATAATAGAGGCAGGATGCAAATAAACAAGAGAAAGGGAAGATAATTTGTGATTTGCTGTTTTGGCTCCTAGGTTAACTGGGTGAGACAATGGCAGGGAGGCAAGATAAGAACAGCAACCAGGAGAAATGGGCCATGAAAGGCTGAACATTGCCAATCAACATTGTAATTATTCTCGGAGGGTACAGTATACACTTTTCATGTTCTGAACAATGTGTATTTATGAAAATGTTTAGTATTGATTTGACCTTCTGCCTCTTTCTTTGCTCACACAACGTTCATGGGCCCAGTTAATCTGCACCGGGTCTAACAAATCCAAAGAATCTAGTGGTGACAAACTCTGCATGTGCAGAGTTTTTATACTTGGAGACATGACCGATCGCATGTGCAGAGTTTTTATACTTGGTGACATGACTGATCCGATTGTGGGGCTGCTTAGTGCTTAAGTAGCCACATCCTGTTTATATGGAAAACAAAATAAAAATTAAACTTTCAGTAACCTTTGGTGAGGGTAAGAGAAAGTGGTGTTTCAAACAAAAATTGAGTCATCTCTTAAATTTATCCACAGCAACTGACCACATCTGGATGCACCTTTTAAGGAAGGTACCTGTTTTAAACTTGTATAAATAAATTGTGTCACATAGTTTACATTCAACTCTCTAAAAATTGTCTTCCCACAGTCTTATCTGCCTCATATTTCTCATTTCTAAGGCAGAATGAGTACATCAGGAGATGTTTAGAAATCTGAGGCTAATCTGGTTTTTGTCAGTGGTTCTTTTTTGGCCCAGAAACATGACTAAATAAAACAAAACTTTAGAAAAAGCCACATGCTGATGATACTCTACCTTCACCACTTTCTCCCCTATATAACTAGAGGTCTGCAGGTGTTCGTTGCAGCAGGAATGAAACTTTGTACCTGTATATTTCAAACCTGCAATGTCTTCTCATCAGCCCTCTCCATAGTTACCCTCAACATGCTTCTCTATACCACCCAGGGTGTATATTCAGTGAAAACAATGGTCCTTGCTTTGATCCCTAGACTTACCTATTTATTCAGGTACCTGATGTCTGGCTGTAGGAAAGACAGAAGCTGCTGCCTAGAAGTGTCTGTGAATTATTTATAGATTGTGTCATATTACAAAGGAAAAGCAGTAAGCACGATGTAGGCTACTTTGATAAAACTTCTGAGTATGAAAATTCCTACAGAATAGCTTGAATTGGATCACATTTCTTCAACTGTTTGCCTTCCAGATTAATGTTGTCTTGGTTTGAGATTGTGAAAGATGCTCCAACATGACCTGGATGACTGAGAATCTCCATAGATAATTAGCCTGGAGAAGACTGATCTAGGTAGGCATAAGGTATCTCTTAATTTTTTTTATTTTAAAAATTGTTCTCTTTTTCTTTAGTCAGATGATAAGCTGTCCATAACAGAATTCACAATTACACGCAGTATACAATAGAAATAAATTTGAACAATATATTTAAAATCAAATTATAACACTGGTCAGAAACCACACTATAACATTGCAGAGTAATGCACAGCAATCCAACAGAAGTGGACTGAATCCTACTAGAATGCCTGACCAAATAGAAAACAGTGTTTATTCAGCAACCAACTTCAGCAACCAACTTTCTGCATTTGTGACATAACAAATAAAAACATTCTAGCCACCTATTTAACTTTGACCTGGCCTCACATGAAGAATTATGGGTTGATGCACCTTTATAGAAAAAAATGGTTCTGTTCCAGAAGGACTTTAGACTTTATAGCAAACACTGTCTATTGACTCATCCAGCTGGGCTTGTAACATAATAGGAAATGGTTTTGTTGAAAGTTCTATAAGATGACTTGTTATACTATGTCAACATGTCTCAGAAAGAGTTATTTTCTTTCCTACTGATGGAATGGCTGCTGCTATTCAAATGATGACTGTGAACCATTTGTAAAATGAAAATGATCAACGTTTCCAGTAATAATTTACATAAATAGATCATTAAAAACTTTGGCTCACCAACAAAATTCAGCAGGGGAACCCTATTTCTTTGAAAGACCTATTTACTTGCATGTGTGCTAGTTTGCTATAGTAGTTGCTGAGCTGGAAACTGGGAGCCTATGAGTTCTAGTCCCTCCATAAGGCATGAGGCCAGCTGGGTGACCTTGGGTTATTGACTCCCTTCTTCAATTCTAGGAAGAAGGCATTGGAAAACCTCTTTCAAAATCTTGTAAAGAAAACTGCAGGGACTAGCCTAGACAGCCAGCAGGAGTTAAGATTCACTTGGAGGTATTTTAAAACACACACACATTTGCACATATATTCATATTCATATTCATATTCTTGCACATTTCTCATGCCAGAAGTCAGCCTTCTTTCTTTTCTTTGTGCTGTCAACCATCCCATATAACAAAGGGCCTTCAAACTTAGCAAGTTTAAGACTTGTGGACTTCAACTCCCAGAATTCCTGAACTAACATGACTGGAGGAGGAATTCTGGGAATTGAAGTCCACAAGACTTAATGCTGTCAAGTTTGAAGACCCCTGCCATATAATCTAATCAAAAGGCCAACATTATCTAGCACTTAGAAATGGTTCTGAATTAGAGGATTGCATATGTTTTCATGGCAATTGGCTCAGATTCTGAAATTTTAAATCACTAAGCAATTTCCTAGGAGGAAGAAGGCAGCCTTACAGTCTATAGTGGCAAAAATAATCAGAAGAAGCCTAGTAGTACCTTTTCCAACTGACACATTTAATTAAAATCACATATGCTTTTATGAGTTGCATCTCATCTCATAGAGTGGCTAAACTGATATAGAACCTTTGATCTCACCCTAATCTAAATCCTGCATCAAGCAGCATAACAAAAAATGGGATTAAAAATAAAGACTAAAAAATAAATAATTAAGATTAAAAATAAAAACCAAACTACCGTAGTGATAATGGGTAAAGCAAGCAGCCTTAAAATAGATAACGAGGACACTGAAATAATGGATATCTTCTGCCTTTTGGAATTGACTATCAATAAAACATGAACTAGCAACCAAGAACTATGCCTCAGTCTAGAGCTTGGTAGGGTGGTACAAAAGACCTTGGGGAAAAATTCAGATAGTATAACACATCTATACTTGTAAAAATTAGATCCTGTAGGCAACTTTTTTCCCTGTTGAAAAAAATTCCATGGAAGTAAAAGTTGGACTTTGAAAAACAGGATAAAAGTGTATTGACAATTTTGGACCTGGGTGCTGGAGAAGATTCTTGAGAATGCCATAGATAGCCAAAAGCAAATAAACAAATGGATAATAGAACAAATCAATACCAATATCTCACTTGAGGCACAAAGATTAGACTCAGACTACCATATTTTGGAACTATTAAGCAAAAATAGTTAAGCTCCTTTGAGAAGTGCACAATGCTGGGAAATATAGCAGGAAAAAGCGGGAAAAGGATTACGACTAGAAAGATGAATGAACAGCAACTGCATCCTTGAGAAACCTAGAAGATCAGGTTGAGGCAAATCAACCTGTGTGATCTATTTGATTCTGAAGCGATGTGGTCAGGAAGAATCAACATCAGCTTTATATCACTTCATGAAAGTGTGTGTGTGTGTGTGTTTGATAACTTGATAGCCACTAAAGGAGAACTTGAGATCTCTGTAGTGCTGTAGTGCTTCTTCTGGATTATTGATTGGTCTGCTACTAGGCTTTGTTCTGCCAACATATTATATTTGATTCAGCTATTGTTGTAAGAGAACATACCAACCCACTATTCTTTTTTGTAGTCAAATGTGAAGAGTATATTTAAAGGGAAAGCTAATGAATGACCCATGGTATTTAATCTAGCCTGTTTATTTAGTTGGTAGTACTTTACATTGCCTGTGACCTGTTCTGAACATTAGTGGATCATTAACTCCATCATTTTAACCCAATTTATTCTTTCTACTTCTGATTATGTAGCCTCATCTCCTTGGAAATTTTCAGGTGGCTGTTTGAGACCCAGTGATTAATTCCAACATATTAAGCTATTTGTTTCTTCTCAAAACAATTCATTTCCTTTTATTTTTCCACATTATTTTTCCAGCTGTTTATGGTGTTCAGTATCCTTTATACAATATAATTATATTGTGACTCATAGGTCAATGCAAGACTACTGCATAACTCTCCATGATAACATCTAAAAGGATGCATTCCTCCCTGAAGAAGTATTCAAACAGCATCTCCCACAGCTAAAATGGACACCAAATGACATATGCAAGGACACATTTGTCTATTTAGACAAAGAAACAGACTAAAAATAAAACAATATCATTGGGTGAGGCTCAGTGGTGGGATTCAAATAATTTAATAACCGGTTCTCTGCCCTAATGACTGGGTGGGTGGCTGGGTGATCATGTGACTGGGTGGGTGTGGCCAACTTGATTGGTCTCACCCTTAGGAAATTTCTCCTTAGTCCAACTCACAATAAAATAGCACTGTTACAATATTTAGAATAGGATAACAGAGTTGGAAGGGACCTTGGAGGTCTTCTAGTCCATCCCCCTGCTTAGGCAGGAAATCCTACGCTACTTCAGACAAATAGTTAACCAAGCTCTTAAAAACGTATAGTGTTGGAGAATTTACAAGTTCTGGAGGCAAGCTGTTCCACTGATTCTGTCAGGAAATTTGAGGGACTCCTACAAAAATGTGAGAGTCAATCTATTTTCCAAAGCATCAAAATTGCCATGCTTATAATTTGTTATAAGTTTATTGGAATTATACCAAATTTAATAAAATTGAAGAAAATTGAAAATTTCCCAGGGGAGCAAAAGAGGATTGCAAAAGTTCATATGGCATGAAAGACCAGTGACTAAACTGACAAAGCAATCCTTTAAAAACGCATAAGAAAATGAATCATTTAATGGACTGCATAGAGTCTTTTAAAAAAAGCATTTGAATCACTCCCGCATAGTTGCCTTTCAAAATGCTTGGAAATTTTTTGAAAGAAGCAGGAATATTAGCAGATTTCTCGAAATGCCTATACATTCCAGGAAAAAAACAAAAACCAATTTAGGATGCAGTAAGTAGAAAAGATTTGGGGAAAGCAAAAATAAAGTGAAGCCAAAAAAAAGACAACTTATTGTCACTTCTACAATTGGTATAATTCCACCCCAAGTATTTTATGGGCAACAAGTCACACACACCCCAAAAAGCCCCCAAATTTACTTTACATGGATGATCTAAAATGATAAATCAAAAGCTGAAATTAGGCACTATTGGACACATTAGGTGCTGTCCTCATATTCAGGAGAGATATAAAAATGAAATTTGGCCTGAGAAGATGTGCTAATTTGGCAGTTGTAGAAGGTTAGATTATAGGAGAGGCTGGGCTACAGCCAATGTATGGAAATGTCATTAAACATCTGGTACCTGAAGAAGGCTACAAATACTTAGAATTAATGGAAGCTGATTTAGTTCATGCCAAGTTAAGAAAATCTATTAGTTCAAATCATATCAATCAAACCCAGATAATTTTAAAATCTAAACTAAAAAATGGAAATATTGTTAAAGCAATAAACACATGGACAGTCCCTGTAATTAAATATACTGCAGAAACAATTGACTTAACACAAGCTGATTGATTACAAAACAAGGAGACTGACTGTCATATACCACATGCTTGATATGTATAATGCTGTCGTATATTATATATCACCCAAGGAGTGATATTCACCAATATTCACCAATGAAACATACCCAGAAACAGAAGTGGTAGAGGACAACAACAACAACAACAACTATCTGTGAAGATAAGAGTCTTAATAATTACAAAATCTAAACTGGAATATGAGAAGGAAGTAATTTAAAGTCATTAATGTCTAGAAAAGCAAACCTGCCAGTATAATATTGAAGAAAAAGCAGATCAAAATCTAACACGTTGTGGTTAAAATCTTTAACACTTTTTAAAAAATGATAATCATCACGGCAGCTTAGGAAGAAGTCCCAAAAGAAAGCTATCGAAAATAAATCTGAACAGTACCAAACAGTCCCACAGTACCAAATGCTGATTTTGTATAGTGAAGGGTGAAACTTGTTCTTTGCACAAAAGCAAAAAAAGTTGTAAAATATATAAATATAAATATAAAATAGATCTTCCAGCAAAGATGAGCAAATGTTTTTTTAAAAAACTACCACGATACATTTGTGCAGGATTTTAATATTGCTCGTAAAACTATCAGTTTTCATCTGGGATTTTAAAGTATCTGTTACAAAACATTACTAGCAAAGCCTAATTACATTGTGAATGCCAACCTGTGAATTACAGGTGCCAACTGGTTTAAAGAAGTCTGCTATATAAACCCCCTCATGTCTGAAATAGAAAAGCCATAAACTATACAGGAGAATATAAAATATAGGAGAATATATTTTTATAGCAAATTTTATGGGTTTTTTTTCCTTCTCTTTGGCAATATATCCTCTTCACTATTATTTTTGTGTTTTGCTTTTTTAATTACATTAAATTTATTAATTGAAACATTAAAAAGAGTCAGCAACAATGACAGTACTTAATCAAATCATCAGTGTCTTGAGATAGGAAATTTATAAACTATACATTTCAGCAAAATCAAAATAAAACTTGCTTGAAGCGTGAAAGAGTGCAGAAAATTGGAAATTCTGTTTTAAGATTCAGATTTATTAATTCCTGGAATACTCTGCTTCTAATCTACTCTCTAGACTGCTCTAAATGTCTCAGTAAATTAATCAAGCAGACCAACCATAAATGGCACCTCTCAGCATCATCATTCAGACCATACTCGTGCTTCCGGCCTGTGGGTTTGGGCAGAGAATGTGTTATTCAGCCTGCAATTTCTGGACGAATATGTTATATATTTCCAGAGATATATTATTTTATCCTCAAAGTACTTTGGCCTATTAATATTTGAGAGGTTGCTTGGCTTGGCTTAGCTTAGAAGAATCCGTCCCAAAGTCAGCATTTTTGAAGAGCTGTGGTGGCACAGTGGTTAGAGTGCAATACTGCAGGCTACTTCTGCTGAGTGCTGACTACCTATAATTTGGCAGTTCAAATCTCACTAGGCTCAACGTTGACCCATCCTTCCATCCTTCCGCAGTTGGTAAAATAAGTTCCCAGATTGTTGGGGGCAATAAGCTGACTGTGTAAACTGCTTAGAGACGGTGGTAAAAGCCCTGTGAAGCAGTATATAAGTCTAAGTGCTATTGCTATGCTGGAGCAGTGAAAGTTGTCCTTGATGCAAACTGGATTTCATAACCTGTTAAAAGAACAGCTGACTCTATTTCAAATTAATCTGAATTTATTTATTTATTTATATTTATTATAAATACATCAAAGCAGAGAACATACCTAATATTCCTTCCATGGCTTATGTTGGAGTAGAGTACTTGACTGCAGAGTTGGGGGACATATGACCTTCTTTATTTTGTTGATTGACAGTCATCACCAGCCCCTGTTGTGATCTTTTGTGAGTCAGTCAGAAAATTGTAGCTTAGCAATTTCTGCAAAGGCATACCCCCTACCCTGTTTGGAAATGACGTGCTGATAGAAATAGTTATCAATTAATGTCCTCCAGGATTGAACAGCAGCAAGTCCCAAGGCACAAGAATTCAGAATCTTCCAAACAACAAACAAACAAAAAGGCATTTTTAATTAACAGAAAGAGAATAGTGTATAAATCATCAGATGATTTTCTAATACAGAGACAGATGTTTTGCAGCATTTTCTCCTTTATGTATTTTGCCATTGACACTAATGAATTCAGCATCTGCGGGCATAACTAGAAACTGTTAGAAGTAAATGCTGCAAAAATGTTTTTGCAGCACACATTTCTGCACATAATTTCTTAAGAACATATTATTTCCCTATCACTAATGAAAACAGAGTTCATATTAGAAGTGATTTCATTGGGATGTACACATTGTCTGCAGACTGCAATAAAAATAAAGCATAATTCTTTGACAATTTAAGATAGCGAAGAATAACAGTTAGATTGGACAGGACTGGCAACCCAATTACTAATAATGTAATTGTATAATATGAAACTGGAATGAGTTTCTCTGAAGAAATGAACCACAAGGGATCTTTTCTTATCTTTTCTTGTATTTTCTCTCCTCCCCCCAAAAAATTGTTGTTCAGGCCCACAAACAACAACAAATATTTTTTTATGAAATAAGATATCTGGCCTCTAGTTTACAAAATTGTCAGATGCGCTGTAACTCTTTCCAGCTTCTGCCTGTGATACCATGATGTGAGTGATGGACAGCATTTAAATATGGAGATATTTTAATTCCATTCCCATAAATTCTTTAATGCACTGTCAAGTTTGTCTAACTGAGATTCAAGTTGCAAACTTTCACAGACTTGGCAGCAGGGATCCACAAAATTTACAGTATTCCCAGCACCGTTTTGTAACTGGAGGTTTCATAAATATGCAGGCCATCAGTAATCCATCTTTTTTATGAGGTTGTTGCTTCATTTAGAGCTTCGTAAGTCCACTACATCATGCGACTCATTCTGAGATGGCATCATATTCCCCCCACCAAGGAAAGCTGGAAGGGGCTAGCTGTCTGGGAGGTCAATTAAACATTTTTCTTCAATCAACAATGTTTGATGGGTGATTAAACTTCCCCCAAACATGCATAATGTTAAATCAAAAACCAATGATAAATTTCCTTGGCTCTGATAATAGACCTCAGCTGCCAGTCAGAATCATAGGAACACACAATTGGCTATGCAGGAAGGTTACTAACAGAAAACGCTGTTCTCTACATCCACCACCCCATCCAAATTGCATAAATGAAGCTGGGCAGTTGCACATTAAAAAAGCTGCAAGCCAGAAATTGAGCTGATTTTACCGCCTGGTTCAGACCACTGACATAACTTTTGATTACCATTTGATGGTTGCTTACAATTCAGCTTCAAAGTGGTTTTGTGCAGCAGTGAAGCTTCTTGGCCAGCATCTACTTCTTTTAGTGGACTTAGTATTTCTCTACTATTGTTGTTGTTTGCCAAGTCCACCAGATGTTTAGATTTGGCTTTTTGGTCCACTTATCGGGTCCTTCCCTAGGACCTGGGAAAGAGGAATGTTGTTGTTTAATGGTGTTACAGATATCATCACAGTATGTAAGCTATTCTACCTAAAGCTGCCTTTTGCAATTGACTGAAGGTGATTTTGTCAATGCATATGGTATCCAAGTAGTGCTACAGTTGTTTTGGGATTGCAGCCAATATATTATTATAGATATTATTGTTGTTTTCTATTGCCACAGTCATTCTACTTCTATTTGCCAGGCTTTCCCACTTCTGTACTATTCTGCTACTATAATGGTTGGTCACATAGCTACATGTTTCAGCTGGATTTGGCTATTATTGTTGCTGTCGTTGTCATCATCATTATCACAAAAATGTGAAATCATAGCTGCCAGTTCTTTTAGCTGCTGTTGGCCTTCATATGTATTGAGAACCTAGGACGTAGAATCTTGAGAACACCCAAGAACCTAAGATGTCATAATGTATTGGTGTAGTATATGTGCAGATGTGCAAACATGGGACCTTTTGTAATGAGATGAAGATTTTGTCAATGGGCAGATTTTCTAAGTGCCACCCAATATTTTTTGGTGTGACCCAGTGTGTCAATAACCACTGGGACCACCACTGCCAGTTTATGCCAAAATCTTTCAACTTCAATTTTCAGATCTTGATCCTTTGTGATTTTCTCCAATTCCTTGTCATCTGTATATGTCCTGGTATAACCTCATAAATTATCCACACGTTCTTTTTTTTCAACCTCAGTTAAATCTGGTATATTATGAACCAAGACTTTATCCATTTGTATTTGGAAATCCCACAATATTCCAACCTGCTCATTCTTGACTACTTTTCCAACACTGTGTTTCCACCAATTTTTCATTACTGGCACACGATAATTTTGACAGATGTTCCAATGAATCCTTTTGGCGACTGTGTTATGTTGTTGTTTGTAATCAGTTTGTGCAATCTTCTTGTACAAGCCTAATATGTGATCTACTGTTTCTTCTGCCTCTTTGCACCATCCATATTTTGAATGATTTGATGATTTTTTCAGTCCTGGCCTTGATTGCATTAGTTCAAATATTACATTAGCTGAAGTTAGTAGGATGAATAGGCTACAACATCAGATAATGTCCCTTTATTACGATCCTGCTGCTTTTTTTTTTAATTTACAGATTCAGCACAAACAGATACATGACATGCATTCATTCAAAGCATTCCCTGGAGAGATGTTCCTCAGGTAGAATGATGCTGAGCATAGAAATCTAGAAAATGGCCTAATTGATTAGAAAGACCAAGATTTCTATTAGATATAAATGAGAAGAGGGCTCATTATCAACAATGGGGAGAGTTCCAAGATGAAGGTAAGATATAAATCAAACCTTGCATATTTTTTTAAAGAAAGAGAACTAAAGGCGGGAGGGGGAACCTGAGGCTTCTTCATAGTTAATGTAGGTCTTGCACAGCAGGCTTTTTGTTGAGTAGCTCCCATTTAAAAAGTGAAAATCACAATCTTGCTATGAAACAATAGGAGCTATCCAAAGCCTCATGAGTTAATCTGTGCAGAGAAGAGAAATAAATCACAAACTAAACAGAAACAAAAAGAACAATGGGGAAATTAAAAAGAAAAGGTGGTTACAGGACAATCACTTATTTGGACTTTACTTTGCATTTCAAGGTACTGGAAAATTAATTGTTAACAAGGCTCTTCATTGTTCAGGCAACTCCCACATTAAAGTGTTTGGTGTTACTCCTCCTAAAAAGTTAGGATTACCACATGTAATGTTTTGAATATCTGCTTTCATCATCACCCTCCATCCATTCCTTAGAAATAGTTACTCTTCCATTCTACACCACTTCCATTCTATAAAGAGGCAAAAGCTCTTTTGAAAGAACATGCTTCTTCATTAGGAAGGATTCAGCCAAGTTTCCTCCTTTGCTTCATTTATTACAGTAAATGAAGTTTACTATAAGTTTGAAGTTTACTATAAGTTTTCTTTCTCCTGACTTCCTAGTGATAGCAGTCCAAATGGAGATGAGAAGCATCTCCCAGTTGCAAGTCCTAGAAGGAACATTCTGTGCCATCCTGAATAAGAAGATGAAACTGGCCTATTCAGGATTGGAAGTCAAGTGCAATCCAACAATTCCTGCCCCTAGTTAATGCTAAATGCACTGCTGATGCTGCCAATGATTGGATGACAATGTTTATTGCGTTCCAGACAATATCAGTCCTTGGGAACTTTCCAGAGTGCAGCATTGCCCTCAAACAACCTGCCTGTTTTGCTCCCCTAGCTGCTTCTGGCATCCTTCCCCACAAAGTAAATTATTTCACATTGAATCATTTTAATGGCTTGAGGGCAGTTCCAGATGGCTGCTGGTTTCACTGCAGCTCTCTTCCCATGTTGGCCTAATAGTGCCTCATGATGTTCTCACTGATGACAATTTTATGTCCCAAGCAGGTTTCCCTTCGCATTTATTGGAGTGTTTTTTTTCCCTGTGTCAGCTGGTTATTATTAAGTTAGATCAGAAGAACAAGAGAGGTGCAGGGGTGTTTCATAAGAAAAACAGAGGTTTCTGACATTTCCTTCAGAGGTGGTATTCAGCCGGTTCAGACCAGTTACGGTGTACCGGTAGCAGAAATGTTGAGTAGTGTGGAGAACCGTCAAATACCACTCTGGCTGGCCCCGCTTGCCTACTCCTGCCCTTTTCTGGCCTATATTGCCTTGTTTTTTAGCTCAGCTGATTCACATGGCAGGGCGGATTGCTGCATCTCAGTTGAGCTAAAAAAAACAGCTCGTCTCACTAGCACTGACACAGGGGGTAGTTTGTGAGTACATGTGTGAAGTGCACTCTCATAGAACCGGTCGGAAAAAATGTGGAATCCCACCACTTATTTCCTTCCTATCACTATCTGATCCATGTCCTTCCTACCACTACCCATTCTTTTTGTTATTCAACATCCCCTTCCCCTAACCCCCCCCCCAAAAAAAAACCCTGCAATCTTTCCCACTATGGCCCTTGACCCAGCAATTGATGTTTCCCCAAATGTATCAGGCATTGCTGCCCACATTACTCTGAGCCTAGTAATCCTACAATCACTTTCACTCTGGTACAATGTTGAGTTGTCCCTGATATGTAGAATGCCACCAGGAGGTTGCTCACTCTTTGATGGTCAAAAGTTATCAACAGATAGTTTAAAAATGGTAAAGACAGGATTTGCTGAATAGTTATTGAAAGTGTCTTGTTATGGAGATGAGGAATTCATTAGCAAAACTGACTCATAATTGTTGCAACCCTTCGCTACTGCTGCACACACACACCCATGTCCTGACATGAGTGATGATGGTGATGGTTGTCAGGAGAGGTTTATTGTTTATTGATAGATTGATATATATCCTACCTTTTTATAAATAACTAAGGGTGGCAAACACATACCGTACTCCATTCTCCTCCAATTTTCCCAACAAAAACAACCCTGTGTGGTGAGTGGGGCTGAAAGAGAGTAACTGGATGAAAGTCACCCAGATGGCTTACATGCCCAAGGCAGGATTAGAACACAGAGTCTCCTGGCTTCTAGCCTAGTGCCTTAGCCCTTAGATCACTAAACCAAAGTGATTGCCTTTTCATGGCATTGTCTTTCCTACCATCTTGTTCTGATCCTCTGAACAAAGAACCTGGAATGGTGTTATTAGTCCAAGTAAAGAGATTAATAAGCAGAAGTTACAATATCTGCTGCTTCACTTTGGTTTATTACCCCCTGTCCTATTCTCCAGAAGACCTGGACTACATGACTGGTAAGGGACACTAATGGAGAGTGCACTGCAGTCATATAAACTATAATTACCTGCCCAATACTATCTTGAATCAAAATGATTAAGTGGTGTTTGAATTCTTCCATTGTCCTCATTTATCCCTCCCAAACAAAATTTTCAGGGATTGCATTTCAGACCTGTCTTCTATCACCCCGTCTTGCTGCCAAGGCAGCCCAGCCATTTCGTCTCCACTTTTCCTCTATCCAGCACAGCTTAAGTTTGAATGGAGTAGAGATGCCTCACTATTCTTGCATCAATATTTTCTCCACTCAAAATGTTTGTGTCTGCACAAAAAATTATTGCCCTTCCCTAGATTACTCAACTTCTCGGTACAAATGATAAATGGCTTAAGATAGATGGGTTTCTCCAATGTTCTTGGAACTGGATCCCTGCCACATTTTTGCTCCTACAGGGCAAGGATACGCAGAGATAAACTGGAAGGGATTTTCAGAGATTTTTTAAAGGGTTCATTTGGTCTGTTGTGCAAATGTTGAGGTCAGATGTTACTGGGAGAAGAATGTAACTGCTTTGCATTCAGCTTGTCTTTCCTCCATGAGGCAGTGGAACTCAAGGTTTCTGCTTGCATTAATTCCACTGTCCTAATCCATGGTGTTTAAACTCTCTGGGTTCACACTGGCTAATCTGCTGCAAGTGTAGCTTACACAGTCCTTCAACAGGCATCTGGGCACCAAGGGGCCAATGACATCTGCCTCTTTAACCACTGCAGAAGTGTGGTGTGAAGTGAATGTTTCTGTTTAAACGTTGTTGGCAGAAGGCACAGGACCAAGACCACTTGTCTGCTAATGTTCCATTCTCATCATACATTCTGTTTTTCCTTCTGGTTCATGTTCAGAGTTTTGCAGCGTTATTTCAGTGCCAGAAAAATAAACACAGATGGCTGGTGCTTCATTTAACATCTTTATAAACATAATAAGTAGATTTTACAAACCAGTTGTAGATTTCTCCAACGTGGAGCAAACTCAGACAGAAATATGTTGCCAGGAACTTCTGTAGCAACTCAGGAGCTGAGAAACAGACATCAGTTTCACTTTAATTCAGCAGGCAAGCAAGCAAGCAAGTTAGTTTCATCTTGAATAGACAGACTCGGAGCTTAACATAGCTGCAGAGCTGCAGAGTTTAATATAGAGCCACACCTAGGCTATTTCTAGTTTCAGTTTCCAAACAGTCCCCATTGACGGACTTAGTTGTTATGCCTATTCATTGGCTGACCTTGTTACCATGCTCTATTTCAGTTCATGAATATACTCTGACAGTTCGAGAGAGCGGGCTAGCAGTTTTGCATGCTATCAAACAGCTAGTTCAGCACAGCTTCATCCCACCAACCATTGTGACTGGCATAGACCAGGGATGTCAAACACAAGGCCTGTGGGCCGGATGTGGTCAGATCTGACCTGCGGGGCCATTCTGGAAAATGTAAGGAGCTGGCCCGCATCACTTCAGCCTGGTCTATCCAATGTGAAGAGGAAATATCGGGCCAGCAGTTTGGGGAGTGGTGTCAAACTGGCCACGCCCCCCCAGTCAGCCACACCCAGTGACTGGTGTCAAGCTGGCCACGCCCACCCAGTTGGCCACACTCACCCAGTCAGCCATTCCCACCCGGCCCCCCCAAGGTCAACCACAGCCCTGATGCAGCCTTCAATGAAATTGAGTTTGACACCCTTGGCAAAGACGGGCATTCAGATGATGGGAAACAAAGTGAGAGCAAGCATGCTTCAGCCTGTTGATTAAACTAGTGTGCTACTCAAATATCGCTTATCACAACTAACGCCTGAGGTTCATCTGTTTGCACTGATTGCGGGTTGAAGTTTAAGTAGGTGGAGGTTGATTTCCTCCCCACCCCATTTTTCCCCAAATCCCATATTCAACAAACTGTTGATCTTGGGCAGGTCATCCTCCACTTGTAGCTATTCATTTAGTGACCATTCAAAAAGGCACTGAAAAAAATGATTGTTTTTCAACTTACAACCATTGAAGCATCCCCACGGTCACATTATCAAAATTCAGATGCTTGGAAACTGGCTCATATGTATGGACTTTGCGGTGTCCCAGGGTCCTGTGATCCCCTTTTGCAACCTTCTGACAAACAAAATCAGTGGGGAAGTGTGGTGGTCTCCCATGGAAAGAATGAGATACAGGCTGGTGTACTTGGGATGGGAGCCCAGAATAAAATTCCAGTGCTTCCTTTTATTGAGATTTTTGTGCATAGTAAGCAATTACATTGTGGTTTAATAATTAGATATAGTACAGGTTTGTTTGCAATTGTCTAAGCTGCCTCTTTGTTTGTATTTGTTCTTATTGTTCTCTTTTCTTTGTACGATCTTAGTGAACTTTAGACAGGCATGAATGTATAAGGCATTATATTAATCATTGCTCAAGCTCAGGCCAAAGTTTATTCCCACATCTCCCCTGTTTTAGTTTTTTGATAATCGCGGATGCCTCGGTAGCTTTTCGCCATCTGCAACAGCAATTCTCCTTCCGTAGGCTTCACCCGACACATTCCTAAAAGTCCAGGGAGACATTGAATACAACAGCATACACAGAGAGAAAATATAATAAGCAATATCGCTCCAACAATTAGGTGATGAATCCATGAACCATCTGGCAACCAGGACCAAAGTGCAGACCACATGTCCAGTCCCTCGTCCTTTGATTGTAATGGATTCTCATTCAAGGTTTGTTCCATATGCTATATAGTAGCTGTAATGTTTGGAGAATAATCAGAGATATACATGCAACAATGTGTATGAATCACAGCGCAAACTCCCCCTTGCGCTGCCAAAATAGTATCCACCGCATATCTGGTTTGCAGGACAAAGTCAAGGATTTTTCCTTGCTCTTCTTCAAGCAGCTTTAGTGTTTTAATGGTGTCTTTAAACATAGTTAACTGTCCAATTGTTTAAACGATGCAAATCTCTATAGTTCATCATGACTCCTAAAGGAGGAATAACTCCCCTTGATATCTGTGTCCAGTAGTCATGATTCAAAACAGAGTTTACTTCCGTTGCGGAACGCGCATTGCAGATATGAGCGGTCCCCAAAGATTTTAAAATGACATGAGATGGGATTACTTTCCCAAAGGTGCAGACTCCTTTCCATCGTGCTGGAATGCGATCATAGGCCATCCGTCCACATAGCAACCATAGATTTGCTCCCAGGAGATGACCAACCTTATTTGGCTCAGCATAGATTAATTTTGCAAAGGATTCCATTAACATAGTCAAATAAGTGGGCGGTGGTGTGTATTTCCCATTTGCACATTTGGGCAGCTGGTTTTCTATCATGATGGGACAACATGTGGCAGGGATAAATGGACACCCATTTTCATTGATCAAAGATATGATATCAAATTTAGAAATATTATGTACAAAGTAAGTGAGATTTTTAGTTTTCATGTCATCTGGATAAACCCGACTTCCATTGCTAATAACAATTGTTTTGTTGCAAAACGGATATGTTCCCAAGTAAGTCATATTTTCTACCGTCTCATTGTGGGTGCAGCAGATACCCACCACCTCTTGGATTCGGCTTCCAAGATGCAATGTATTTATGTTACTTGTAGTCCAACTGTTAGACCACATCCCTGAACAACCATAGCATTGTCCCTTATACCAGTCATCTTCGGCCAGAGGTACTGCAACCATTGGAAGCCCTGATGTTTTGTGAGTTGGCATGTGCATACATACCCAACAATCAGTTTTATTATGAAGGTTTGCTAGCTTCCCCATGTCCTGGATCAACGTGTTTCTTTTCCATTCCCCCAAATCCATCCCCTTGCCCCTTTGGCTGAGGATAAGGATGCACACAGCGAGCAGGAACCCAAACAACTGTCCCTTCATCTTCAACAGCAGTGTATCCTCGGCCCCAAGTTATCAGCGGGACAGGTCCTTTCCATGTTGGATCTGGTAGTCTCTTATACTGAACTTTCGGTCTTGGCGTACCTGCAGAAGGGGAGGAAGCAAAATGCCTACTGGCTGCCTTAGCATCGGGAGATCCTGTCATGTTTAAAAACTTTAAAGTGTATAAGGTAATATTAAGAATGTTTTGTATGTAAGGCAAGCCATATCCATCCACTTCCCCTGTTTTTGTTTTTGTGTGAAGGAGTGCTTGTTTTAGTGTCTGATGAGCTCGTTCCACAATGGCCTGACCAGTGGAATTGTACGGAATGCCAAATTTATGTATAATTGACCATCGATGACAAAATTCCGCAAAGACAGTGCTAATGTAAGCAGGGCCATTATCGGTTTTGATCTCCATTGGTGGCCCCACATGTGTGAAGGTACAGAGACAATGGTTGACTACATGTTTTTTAGCCTCTGCTCATTGAGGTGTTGCCATAATAAATCCTGAATATGTATCAATGGTGACATGCAGATGGTGCCATGGTTTGAAGGGAGGGTGTTGTGTGACATCCATCTGCCATAGTTGACAAGCAGATGTCCCCCGAGGATTTACTCCTTGAGGAAGAGCAGTGGATTGAGCACTGCAACTAGGACATTGTTGAATAATAGCTGCAGCTTCTGCAGCAGAGAGACCAAATTGTTTACAAAGAGCTTTAGCATTTTGATGAAAATAGCTATGTGAGTCCCATGGAGTAACAGGAGAAAGCGAGAGACAGGACATGGCCAAGGCCGCTGCGTCAGCCACGTCATTCCCTTTCTGCAGCTCCCCGGGAAGTGGCTGGTGGCTGCGAATGTGTGCGATATGTAGAGAATGTGTGCGAGAATGAAGACAGCTTTGCAGAGCTAGAAACAAACTCATAAGATTAGCATCAACAGATGGAGAAAGATAAGCAAATTCAATGTTAAGTATCAATTGATAAACGTAAAGAGAATCCACAATAAGATTTAGTGGTTCTTGTGCAAATTCCTGTAAGGCCAAAATGGCAGCAGCTAATTCAGCCCTTTGTGCTGATTGCTGAGGAGGGGTAATTTTTGTTTTCCATACCCCTTCCTGTCTCCATGCACAAGTGCCATAGGTCTTACCACCGTCCGCATAAACGGTCACTCCCCCAACTGGCTGCTTAGCAATAACTGAATTAAAATTTACAGATACGTTTCGAAGCAATTGGAAACGAGGGTCACTGGGGGTTTGGTAAGAAATCTTCCCTGGCCAATTTTCAAGAGCAATTTGCAATTCAATGGATTGACTGTACCAAATTTCCCACAGAGTGAGGGAGATAAGTAAAAATAGCTGAACTATATCTATGCCATATAAATGCATACTGCGATTTCGGCCTTTGATGATTAACTCACTATAAAGCATAGCCATAGTAGAAACTGTTTTTCGGGGAGTATTTTGCAAATGCAACCATTCAATGATATAAACCTGTGCTTTATGTAATTGAAATAAAGCTGCAGTAGGCAAGGCTGGAGTTTGTAAAATTGCCAAAGCAAACGGAGTATCAGGAATGCATCGATCATGTAATTTTTCCATTATCCAATAACAATTTTTGTGCGAAATTGTGACAGCAAATCTCTACCCCACAAGTTTATATGCAGGGGCAACACAAGAGGTTGAATCCTTGCAGTCTCACCAGTTTCTCTATGCAATGCCTT
Organism: Hydrophis major; assembly: GCA_033807585.1. Lineage (NCBI taxonomy): Eukaryota > Metazoa > Chordata > Lepidosauria > Squamata > Elapidae > Hydrophis > Hydrophis major. Next base: position 193,343,200 of record CM066329.1, read on the forward strand.
CAACCAATGTACACTATTTCTTGCAAACTGCATACCACCCACTCCATGAACAGCCGTAGAGTCTTCAAGCGACCATTCATTTGGCCATTCCTTTTGGCGTATCACAGAGACATCTGCTCTGGAATCTATAAGGCCAGAAAATGATTTTCCCTGAATTTCAATTGTCATTTTTGGTTGATCTGTAGTCAATTTTTTTGTCAGCGCAAGCAATTCTGCAGCAACTGGAGAACTTGCCATTTCAGTGGACCCAAAACCACCAGTTCGTGGGATCCCAATTAAAGGATTTATAGGGATGTATGGAAGCAATAATAACTGGGCAATAGAGTCACCGGCCATTAATGATGCAGGAGTATCAGTGTACAATTGTATCTTAATAACCCCTTTATAATCTTGATCAATAACTCCTGGAATAACAAAAAACCCTTTTTCTGATGCAGAAGACATAGGAAGTACTAATCCCACTGTTTTTTCTTGCAGTGGCCCATGCAAATGAGTGTCCTCAATGTACACTTGATTAGGAAAGGTCACATTAATTGAGTTCAACATTTTTAAACCCAAACCTGCACTCCCAGTAATTGCAGGCAATGCTTTTGTGACAGCCTTGGGAGCGGGGCTAGCTGCACGCCCTAAATTTAGTTTCCCGGATTTTGGTTCTGATCAGAGCGACATTGATTTGCCCAATGAAACCCTTTTTTGCATTTTGGACAGACCGATTTTGGACGGACGTCCTTAATTTTGTTTTTGTTAAATGCCATCCCCCCCCCCCAGGGGCATGGCACTGGGCTTTAAAATGGCCAGGCTTTCCACAATTAAAACAATTCCCTGTAGGTTTCATCCCTTTTTGTAATGCCATAGCCAAAGTCTCCATGTTGTAAGCCTGAGAACCCACCACTGCACATGCAGTGTGCAGATCAGCCAGAGTAACCTCACCTCTAGCCCCCAGAGGCCGTAAGATACGCTTGCAGTCAGTGTTTGCATTTTCAACTGCCAATTTCAGCAAAAGTTCTTTTGCAGCTTCCTCATTAGAGATTTGCCTGGTAATAGCCAATTGTAGCTTTTCCACAAAATCATTATAAGACTCAGATGCCGTTTGCTTAATTTGAGAAAAAGACCGTGCTGGGGTTCCCACATCCTGGATGCAGAACAACGCCCCAAGGACAGCTGCCATAACCACTGGAAATACGTGATCAGGCAAATTAGCAGCTTGATCAGCAGTGGATTCAAACAAGCCTGCCCCATAGATTTGGTCTGGCATATACAGCACCCCCAAATTCCTTCCCCTAGTGACAGCCTCTCTTTGGTATTCTGAGTCAAAGACCACATACTGAGTAGAGCTCAATATCATTCTCATTAAATCTTTCCAGTCATTAGGAATCATGCGTGAGGTAGCCAAACTTGTCAGAAGCCCCTTTGTAAAAGGACTTTGAATACCATAATCTTTTACTGCTTTTTTAATTTCCCTAAGAACTGCTAAAGGAATCGGAACCCATTCAGTCTGCAGATTGCCTTGAGCATCCACTTGCCTATTGACTGGAAACAAATTCATCTGGGGAATCTCTTCAGACTCTAATTTCCCCTCATTGAAAGCCTGATGCATCATGGCTTGAACTTTTCCCATTTTTGGTTGGATTTTATCATTCACAGGCATAGGCTGTGGAAATGATAAAGCACACTCCAGTTTTGGGAAAGGCGGGTGCAATACAATTCCTTTATAAGGAGGAGGTTCTACTAAAGTTTTTAAAAGAGGTTGTTGCTGGGTCTCTAAAGCAGTCATAACAAACTTCCAATATATCAAAATTTCAGCTGTTGCCCATGGCTCTTCATGAAGGATAGTTCCAACTCTCCTCCATGTGTCTAACTTTAAAGAGCCTTTCTCTGGATACCAGGGACATTGCCGCCAGATCTCTAGCAGCAGCTCTCTCACATTATCTTTTGAAAGAACTATTTGCTCCCCCCCAGAGGGTTTAAAGATAAATCAGTTTGTCCTGACTAACTTCAGCAGCTCACTAACATGACGTTCCTGTGGCTGAGAGAGTTTTCCCCCCATGTTCCCTGAATAATCCTATTGTCCAGCAATAGTTAAGTACATACTTTACCTATTCCAGGCGAGGAAACACGGAGGTCCGGACATGTACCACCTGCAGTGGATCACATCGGGGTCACCACTTGTGGTGGTCTCCCATGGAAAGAATGAGATACAGGCTGGTGTACTTGGGATGGGAGCCCAGAATAAAATTCCAGTGCTTCCTTTTATTGAGATTTTTGTGCATAGTAAGCAATTACATTGTAGTTTAATAATTAGATATAGTACAGGTTTGTTTGCAGTTGTCTAAGCTGCCTCTTTGTTTGTATTTGTTCTTATTGTTCTCTTTTCTTTGTACGATCTTAGTGAACTTTAGACAGGCATGAATGTATAAGGCATTATATTAATCATTGCTCAAGCTCAGGCCAAAGTTTATTCCCACAAGGAAGCCAGATTTTCTTAACCACCGTGTTACTATCTTAACAACTGCACTGATCTTTTGCAACCTTCTGACAAACAAAATCAGTGGGGAAGCCAGATTTTCTTAACCACCGTGTTACTATCTTAATAACTGCAGTGATTCACTTAACCGCGGTGGCAGGAAAGATTGCAAACTGTGGCAAACTCTGTGTTGTAGATGTTCTCCTTCTGCTGCCCCCTCTATTTTTGATTTGTTGCATCAGTCATGGTTTTAGCAACCTGTTCATGGAAAGTCTGCACCTTGCACTGTCATCTGCACAGGGCCACTCCTGATGGAACAGAAGAAGTCCAAGGAAGCAAGAACTACATTCAGGATAAATGCAAATCAACTTGGCAAAGAAAAACAGAGCAAAATTTGAAGTAACCACAGTGGTGGTACACAGGGGTGTTTACCACAATGCTGGGATGTTCACTGACATTGTGTATCGTGCGATGGTACCAATGGCAACCCCTTGTAAAATAGAGATAGCACGCTATAAAGTGTGGTTAGAAGAGATGCTTATGGAAGTGAATAAGAGGTCTGGCCAAAAAACTTCTCAACTGACTTAGGACGTGTCCAGCAATAGCAGAACAAGTCTCATTGTTAGCACAATGCTTGCCCTTCATAGGTTGCATTGAGGTCGCATGTTCCACTTCTGCATGACTTCTTAAGCTACTATTTGCTGGAACAGGGTGGAGAGAAACCCCATGTTACATAACAGTATGACATGTAGATTCCAACTCCCGCTTAAGAAAAGGCAATTACCACTGCTACCCCAGCAAGATAAATGGAAACTTTTATAAATGTATTATTACCAGGTTTTCTGATCAATTCCTATATCTTTCCAAGTAGAGTCCTGTAACTGCGTTCTCCAAAAGAAGTGGAAAGTAAATATCCAGTATTACAGAAAGTAATACTTACAGAAAGTAATATTTACAGAAAGTAAATATCTGAAAAATATCCAGATTCACAGTGTTGGACAGGTAGACATCAAAGCAAAGTAGCTGGGAACCCAATTTTCTGATCTGCACCGGGAAGCTAAAAATTGACATTGCATTCAAGAGCAGATTTGAAACGGAAAGCTTACATTAGAACCATGATCATTAAAAAGGCACAACAAAGAATGTTCTTCCTTTGCCAACTCAGAAAGCTCAGACTGCAGTAGCTGCTGACACAGTTCTACAGAGGAATTACTGAGTCTGTCATTTGCATTTCTATAACTATCTGGTTTAATACAGCAACCAAACAGGACAGGTACAGATTTCAATGGATAATTAAGATTTCAGAAAAGACAGTTGCAACCAGCTTGTCTTCCTTTGATGACCTATATACTGCATGGACCAGAAAGAGAGCTGAGAAAATATCTACAACCTCTCACATCCTGGACATAAACTGTTTCTACTCTTCTGCTCAGGACACTGTCACAGGGCATTGCATACCAAAACAACTTGACACAGAAATAGATTTTCCCCCCATGCCATCATTCTGCTGAACACCAAATTCCCACACTTCTGTCTTAGGTCTAAGGAAATTTACCCATATAGTATGATTGTATTACTATTATCCTTCTCATCTTTTGTACAACCTTTTCCTATTGGTATCTTATGTTACTTTGTTGTATCTATGTACACTGAGAGATTATGCACCAGAGAACAAATTATCCAATCACACTTGGCCAATAAAATATTCTATTCATTTGAGAGTCAATGCAAAAAGATGATAGCACATGATCTAATAAAGGAAAGCAAAAGAGTGGGGAAGGCAACAGAGGTGATCTGGCATTGGGAGAATCCAGTGGTGGGATACAAAAAAATTACTTACTGTCAAGCCATAGAAGCTATATATCATAAACAATCAGCAAAGGTAATGATAAATGGTGAGCTAACAGATAGTATTGATATTAAGGAAGGAACTAGTCAAGGTTGCCCGCTGTCACCTCTGTTGTTTATGTTGACATTGGAAGTACTAAATAGAAAGATTACAGAAGATAAGGAAATAAAAGGAATGAAAATTAAGAGGGAAGAATTTAAACGACAAGCATTTGCAGATGACCTGGTTTTTAATTTAGAAGATCCATTAGAAACAGCATCTAAACTGATAGAAAAGATATGTGGCAGGTTTAAAAATAAATAAAGATAAAACGAAGATTTTGACAAAGAACATAGTTGAAAAATGAAAGAAAGAATTGGCAGAGGTTTTGAAGATCCAGTCACAAACAAAGTTAAGTATTTAGAAATATACTTGACAGCTAAATGTCATACACTTAAAGAGGATAATTACTATAAACTCAAACAACAGATTGTGACAGACTTGGCAAAATGAGAAAATTTGCAATTATCTTTAATAGGCAGAATATCAACAATTAAGATGAATATATTACCAAGGATTTTATATTTGTTCCAGACAATTCCAATCAAACGAGGAAAAGACTACTTTGAAGACTTAAATAAAATAGTATTGAAATACATTTGGCAGGGAAAGAAGGCGAGAATTAAATTAAAATTATTACAAGATGCTAGAACAAGAGAAGGGTTTGGCTTGCCCAACTGGGAGTTATATTATCAGGCAACAATGTTGATGTGGGTTAAGGAATGGATAATATTAAGGAATACTAGATTATTGACGTTAGAAGGACATGATCTGTTGTTGGGATGGCATGCCTTCTTATGGCACAAGGGGACTAAAACACACGGATATTTTAGGAGGCATTATATAAGAGAGACTTTATTATTAATATGGGAGAAGATTAAAAGACAATACTATCTGAAAATTCCAGTCTGGTTGTCAACTATTGAAGCATTTGCAAATCCAGTAATATATAAAATGGAACAAACAGTTAGATATGGCAAAATATTGAATGAAAAGGGTGAACTTAAATCTATACAAGAATTAGATGAACAAGATATAAGGATGAATTGGTTTTCATTTGTGCAAATACATTGTAGAAATGATAAAGATTCCAAAACAGAAGTTTTTTATGATAAATGGACTAAATTAGGTAAAATTTTGACAGGTACTGATGAAAAGATGATTTAAAAATTATGTGGATATTTATTAGAAGTTAATCTAGAAGAAGAACAATTTAAAGAAACAATGATTGCTTGGGGGAAGAACTTTGGATATGGGATTGATTTAGAGAAATGGCAAAAATTAATGGCAAAAGTTCTCAAAATTATAAAATGACAATGTCAACAGCATATAAAGAGAATTTGTACAAGATGTTTTACAGGTGGCATTTACCCCCAGCAAGAATAGCAAGAATGTTTAAGAACAAATCGGAGAAATGTTGGAAGTATCATCAGATACCTGGATCATATTACCATATTTGGTGGATGTGTGCAAAAGTTAAAAGATATTGGACTCAAATCCACACATGGTTGGAAAAAATGAAAAAAACAACAACACATAGACTTAAAACCAGAGATATTTTTATTGGGTATTATACTTGAAATATACAGTGGAGAATATATATATTTGATTGTAAATGTATTAACAGCGGCTAAAATTGTATTTGCTAAAAACTGGAAAAATGAAAAAATTCCAATAGAAGAAGTTATTAAGAAAATAATAAAGTGTGCAGAAATGAATAAACTGACATTTGAAATTAGAGAGCAAGAAGATAAACAATTTTATAAGATATGGGATTTTATCAATGGCTAGATAAAGAAACAGGGAAATGAAATATTTTATAAGATTATATAACATAAGTATAAAAGAATTATAGAGAGAAAATAAGCTAAGGATATATTAAATTGATTAATGATGATAAAATGAATGTTATAATGTAAGTTAAGTTAAAATGGAGAACAGCTCCCATAAAACGATGAAATGTTAGTAATAGCCTAATAAATGATTAACAATGAGAATAATATACATATATGTATAATTGATTGATAATATGAAAATTTATATAAATCATGGGGGAAAGACTGTAGAGATTATGCACAAAAGATTTGTACCAACCGACACACTATATGTAACTGAAAGATGGTTTTATGTTTTATGTTTGTGTAATGTTTATGATTGTGTAAAAAAATAAAAAACTTTTATATATATAAAAAATTGTTCGGTTACATACAGTACCTACTGGTTCTGTGGGTGTGGCTTGGTGGGCGTGGCAGGGGAAGGATATTGTAAAATCCCCATTCCCTCCCCACTAACCTGCTTTCCAGCTCCGTTCTCCTGTGCAAGGTAACAAAAGAAGACCCAGCCGATCAGCTGGGACTCAGAAGGGCAGAGAATAAATGGGGGTGGGGCCAGTCAGGAGTGGTATTTGCCGGTTCTCCCAATTACTCAAAAATTCCACTACTGGTTCTCCAGAACTGGTCAGAACCTGCTGAATACCACCTCTAGGAGGTTCCCTAGGAAGGAGCCTATTGGAGCTCGAGATTGCATTGGGGATAAGAGGCAGAAAATGTTTGCTATAGAAGACACATAGGAGTAGAGAAAATAAACAAAAAAATTGCCAGGGGCAGGCCAAATAGTAAGCGGGGAGTGAGAAAGAGGCACTTATAAGGAAAAAAAATGTGGGTAGCTCAGTTAGCACTTGCCAAAAGCAAGTGCCAACTGAGCTACCCACATTTTTTTCTGTAAAACCTTTGACTCAGTGGTACATGACAAACTACTAAAATTAAAATCTTATGGTATCTCTGGACATCTGCATAACTGGATAGAAGCATTCCTGTCAAACAGGCAACAAATAGTCAAAATTGGGATCATCCTATCAAATCCTGTACCTGTCAATAGTGGTGTCCCCCAAGGCAGCGTTCTAGGACCAACTCTCTTCATACCCCTACAGAAATTACCTCTGTGATCATATTAAGAGCAACTGCATTCTTTTCGCTGATGATGTAACCCTATTCAACACCACTGACGATACTGCTAACGCTTCAAAAAGACCTGGACTATGTATCAGAATGGTCAAACAAATGGCAACTTCAAATCTCAACAAATAAATGCTCTGTCTTACATATTGACAAAAAAAAAAATCAGAAAATAAAATACAAGCTGAATAGTCAAGACCTTGTTGATGACCCAAACTTTGTCAAGGACCTTGGAGTACTCATCTCAAATGATCTAAATGCTAGAGCCCACTGTAACTACATAGCCAAAAAGGCATTAAGAGTTGTAAACCTAATCCTGCATAGCTTTTTCTCCGGTAATATCAGTGTACTAACTGGAGCATACAAAACATTTGCTGGACCAATACTTGAATACAGTTCATCAGTTTGGAACCCGCATTACATATCTGATATTAATACAATTGAGAAAGTCCAGAAATATTTCACAAGAAGAGTTCTCCACTCCTCTACTCATAGCAGAATACCTTATGCCACCAGACTTGAAATTTTAGACCTAGACAACCTAGAACTATGCTACATTCTGTTCGATCTAAGGATAGTACATAAAATTATATATTGAATGTCCTACTTGTCAGTGAATACTTCAGCTGCAACCATAACAATACAAGAGCACACAATAGATCCAAACTCAAAGTTAACTGCACCAAACTTGATTGCAGGAAATATGACTTCAGCAAGAGAGTGGTCAATGTCTGGAATACTCTGCCTGACTCTGTGGGTTTTTTTCCCAAACCCCAAAACCTTTAACCTTAGACTGCTTACTATTGACCTCACCCCTTTTCTAAGAAGTCTGTAGGGGGGTGCATAAATGCACCAATGTGCCTACTGTCCCTGTCCTAGTGTTTCTTTTTTTTCTTATTTGTATCCATTGCATGTATTCATAACCATGTTTATACTTATACCTGTTATCTAATAATCACTTGACTTAATTAATTAATTAATTGCTGGAAATCAGAACAGAAGGGTTTCTGTAAAGCAGATGGCAGGAGGGCTGCAGGGATGTTGGCAAAAATGCACTATTAAACCAGATTTCCATGATAGTCCTGTTGGACTTCACAGAAATCAATGCTGCATCGCTGAGAACAATGTGCTAGCACTGCTGAAGTACCTAGACACCAGCTGAGCAAAGTTACTGTGTATTCTGCAGCTGTTGCAGAGCTAACACTATTAGATCCACTTTCTGGAAGGAAGGAAGGTAGCCAGCCAGATAGACAATGAAAAGGCCATCTAGTCTTTTCATTGACTAGACAATGATAAGGCCATCTAGCCAATCCCAGCACTGTGATCTCCAGAGACCTCCACTTTGGCACAGCAGGAAACTAAGCAAAACTGATTCACAAGCTGTTTGAGGATGATTCTTCCACCAATATACAAAGTTTGATATACCATATATACTCGAGTATAAGCCGAGTTTTTCAGCCCATTTTTTGTGCTGAAAAAACCGCCCTTGGCTTATACTCGAGTCAGATTCCCCTCTGAAAAAAAAATGACCCACCGCCATGTGAGAATGCTCAGACACGAAATCTATCCAACCGAAAACAAGTGTGTGTGTGGGGGGATTTTAACAGAGGGAAGATGTAGGGAGAAGGCAAAAGCGACGGAAGATCCTTCAGGGGAAACTGAGGGGGAGACTCACCCTTGGTCCAGATGAGCCCCCTTCCCCTTTCTCTAGGTTGAGAAAACAACGCGAGCCGAGGTTGCTTCGGCTCCACTCAGCTTCGTTTCCTCAGCTCCAGCTGCTTTCAGTCCACTCGGGAGGAGGGGGAGTAGGAGGAGGTGGTGGCGGCTCTCTCCCTTGCAAGAAAAAAGCAAGAGCCTTGCAAGAAAAAAGCAAGAGCCGTTCTTCCTCTCTCTCTCTCTCCCTGTAATATAGTCAAGCCCTTTCCAGCACGCGGGATCCGCCCCCGCCGCTTTGCACCTTGCAAATGCAAAAACCCCAGGATTTTGCATTTGCAAGGTGCAAAGTGGCGAAGTGAGTGTGTGTGTGTGTATCTGTCTGTGTGTGTGTGTGTGTGTGTGTGTGTCTCTCTCTCCCTTCCGCGCACCAGCACACCTTCCTTCCACTGCTACGCGTTTGGGCTGCTTTGTGCCCCCCTCCCTCCCCGCCGTCTTTTATTTTCTCCTTTCCTTTAGGAGGTGTCCTAAAGGGCTAGAAGAGCGAGGAGGCAAAGTAGCTTCCTCGAACGTTTCTTGCCGCTCCTCCGGGCAAGATTTATTGGCTGGAAGCAAGGAGTGAGTTGCTCGCTTTCCTAACGAGGGTCTTGGAGCAACAACACCCTCTCCCCCGCCGCTTGACTTCGGCCAGCGCTTCGGAAATCATCACAGTTGTTCATTTAGTAACCTGGCTGTTAAGTGAATCTGGCTTCCCCCATCAACTTCACTCGTCAGAAGGTCTGAAAAAGTGTTCACAAAATCTGGGGAGAACACCGTACCTGTCACAAATATGAACCAATTGTCAAGCATCCAAATCCTGCTGACGTGATCACAAGGATGCTGCCATGGTCACTTTTTCCAGTGACATAAACAGCCCGAGATCCCCGATCCTCTTTCCCCCCCACAACCTCGACCAAGCCACGGTCTCCTCCAATGAACGGGAACGAACAAACCAGGATTAGCTTCAAGAGCCCCACGATGATGCCGCAACCCCTTCCAGATGCGGTTTTGCCCTCAAGGATCAGGATTAAAACCAGGCAAAATCATGGCAGGAAATGATCGGCCTCCCTCCCTCCCCACCTTCAGCCCCAAAATGCCCGCCCAGGGCTCCTGAAGGGCTTTCGGTATCCTCGGATGGCACTTCCACCGAGGGGGTGGGGGAAGCAAGCCCGGACCGGGAGGGCGATCAGGTGGGGCTGGGCAGCCAAGCATATCGCGGGTGGGAAAGGACGGTTCCCCGGACAATAATGGAGCAGGAGTCCCCCCACCCCCTGCTGGTGAGAGGAGGAGATCCCGTGGGCTCCCTCCTCAGGAACGGAACGAAAGCCGCGGGGGCCAATTGGAGCAAAAATAAAAAAGAGCCACCGATTGAAAGGGACCCACTTGAGGAGTCCAGACGCGACCACGGGGGCCTGAAGACAGGCTGTAACGGTGGGGGTGGGGGGTCTTCGTGCGGTCCTCCAGCTCTGGCGCTTTCCAAAGCAACTCAAAACTTGGCGCATCCTCGCCTTCCAAAAAGGTCCCACTCCGGGAGTAGCGAGATACGAGACCCTGCTCTCTGTTTCAGAGCGGGGGAGAGCGAAGGCGGGGGGAGAGTCTAACTATTCACCCTTCCATTATAAACTTTAAGATCATTATCTTATTTTCCAAACAACCGCTCCCCCCCCCCCGCCGCTTTGCACCTTGCAAATGCAAAAACCCCAGGATTTTGCATTTGCAAGGTGCAAAATGGCGAAGGCAGATCGCGCGTGCTGGAAAGGGCTTGACTGTATTACGGGGAGAGAGAGAGATCATAAGAATGGCTCTTGCTTTTTTCTTGCAAGGGAGAGAGTGACTCCTGCCTACCACTGTCATCATCATCATCTTTTGGGTTAGTGAATCAATTAAACCTTTCATGATAGTGAGATCGTTTCCCAAATTTCCCTTAAATCAGGGAAGAAATCAGAAACAAACCTTTGGGCTGAGAATAAGCTTGTTCCTATGATGCCATTTTTGTTCACTGCAGTGTGAAAAGTGTGAAAAAACACACTTCTTTTTCTTCATCTTCTTGTTCCCTATTTACTGGTCTCTTTCAAAGAGGAAATTGTGAACATCAAACTTATTTTCAACTGTCCTAGTGAAAGTTTTTATTGGTATCTATTTTTATTTTTGAAATTTACCAGTAGCTGCTGCATTTCCCACCCTCGGCTTATACTCGAGTTAATAAGTTTTCCCAGTTTTTTGTGGTTAAATTAGGTGCCTCGGCTTATATTCAGGTCGACTTATACTCGAGTATATACGGTAACTGCTTATAGAAGAGACCACCTTTGACCTATCACAGCTAGCAGAAGAGTCCTCGGTTATAGACAGGTCATCTCCAGTGTCTTTGTCTTCCTTTGGCAGAATGTCCAGAACATCCATGCCTTGTATTTTATATTTTATTTTGTTCTGATCATTTGTTCATTCATTGATTCACTTATTTATCCATTTGTCATATACAGCTACCTAATTCACAAATGTATCTCTGGACAGCGTACAATAAAAAAAAGCTACAAAAACATTTTTTATACCATAATTAAAATTATTTTTATTGTTTTAAAATGCTTTCGTATTTGGTTATATATTTTGAACTGTAAGCCAACCAGAAACATTGACTGAGATGAGCAACTATAGAAATTGAGTACTTATCTATATCTTTACCCATATCTTTATATCTCTATTTATATACCTATATCTATATCAAATACAGGCACATGGATATAGATATCTATATCTATCTACCAATAAAGGAGAATATATGTAGGTCAGGGTTGAACTGTGGGGTCCTTGATACTCTCTGAGCTGGTTGTTTTTTTGAAGATGTTTAATTACCCAAATTAGCTAACATCATCAGATGATATCCCCTAGCTTCATTGGGTAATGAATCGTCTTCAAAAAATGTCGATATCTCCATCATCTTTCTCCTTTCTATATATCATCTAGATATCTATACCTATACCTCTCTGTCTATGTTGTGTATGTACCATAGTTAATAAAGTATGAGCTTGAAGTAAAGTGCAGGGTTCTGGCCCTGCACTTCTGATTGGCTGTTAGGCGGCCAGATCGGATTGGTTAGTTCTGAGGAATCCGATTGGCCCTTAACAGAGGATTATTATTGGTTTAAAGAACTAGCATTCATAGCTCGCTATTGGACAATTCTCACAAAGGTTGCCTATATAAGGCAGGGTTCACTGTTATTGTTTGAGAAGTCACTATGCAATAAAGAGCTGAAAGTTCACATTCAAAGACTGTCTCCATTTACTCCAACCCATGTCCAAGTACTTAACACTGGCAACGAGGGTGGGATTTGGAGACGTCTGAACCTAGGAAGCCAGGAAGCAATACTGAGCACGTGAAAGACGACGCCAACAACGGAACCATGTCCAGCGGCCACCCACTTCGTTCGATCCAAACCAAGAGGATTGGGAATCCTACATGGATCACTTCCAAATGTTTCTTGAGACGAATAATTTGAAGGACGCCACACCAGCAAAAAAGCGGGCACTGTTCCTGATGCACTGCGGCCCAGCTGTATTTAAAATGGCAAAAGCACTTGCCAAACCTTGAGAAGTGAAAGCCATAAGCTGGGACGACCTCAAACCCATCCTGAGAGACCATTATGCGCCAACCGTGCCTACACTCGTGAGACGCCACAAGTTTTATCAGAGGAACCAGCGAAAAGGAGAGAGCGTGGCCGATTTCGTGGCAGACCTGCAGAATTTAGGGGGCCTCTGTGGGTTCACCGATTTAGAAGAAGCACTAAGAGATCGAGTAATTCTGGGATTAGATGCACTAGGAGTGCAAAGCAAGCTGATGGCGAAAGGCGACATCAGCCTTGCTGACACCATCGCCAAAGCCACGGCTGTGGAGGCGACCAAAAAGTCGGCTGCACAATTACGGCGAAGCCGCACTCCGGCAACACAACCGACCGGCGAAATCTCACCCAACTCAGAAGGGCAGCTACTAACGACACACCACGAGGACCTCTCTTCATCAACAGACAGCGACGAAGAAGGGATCCATCGACTGCGGTCCGACCGGGATCCTCGCCCTAAGCCCTTACGCCCTTGCGCTGGCTGTGGAGCAAACCATACCAGGGCCGAATGCAAATTCCGCGACGCACTCTGCCATGAGTGCGGGAAATGAGGCCACATCAGTCGGGTCTGCCACAGCTTACCAGGACCCAGCCAGGCCTCAAAAGGGGCCAACTATCGCCAATCGACAGGAAACCATCCTGTAAGGCGAGAACCAATCAACCACTCCTACAGAAATCAAGCTTTGCAAAAAGAAGAGGCACACCATACTATCACTATAGGTCACGCCTCAGTTTTGGACACTAAGAAAATTTGAGTCACGGTAGCCATCGAGAACCAGCCTTGCCACATGGAGGTCGACTCGGGATCGTCCCTCTCGATGGTGTCTTGGAAGACACTCAAGCAACTTATCCCCACAATCCAACGCCAAGACCTCCAATTTCAACACCTCATCCTCAAGGACTACCAAGGAAATCGAATCCCCGTGGACGCGTCCTGCCGAGTCCGAGTCTCCTTCAAAAAGCATACAGCGTACTTACCTCTAACGATCATCGACAGAGATAGGCCTAGTCTATGGTTCGCGACACTCGGCATCGAAGTGGCCGGCGTGAACCGAGTCGGTGGTTGTGAGTGGGAGGAAGACCTTATTTCTGAGTTCAGCGACGTCTTCGCGGACCATTTAGGCGAGTATAAGGGGACCCCAATCTCATTTAGTCTAGATCCAAAAGTAGCCCCAATTCGGTTGAAGCCCCGTCGAGTTCCATTCGCTCTTAAAGCTAAGATCGACGAACAACTCGACAAGCTAATTGCTCAAGGGGTGTTGAAGCCCATCGATCACTCTCCATGGGAAACCCCTATTGTAACACCCATTAAGCCAGACAGGTCAATCCGAATTTGTGGGGACTACCGGGCCACTTTAAATCACGCCCTACAGCAGAATGCGTATCCAGTTCCGGTGGTGCAGCACCTCCTCCATTCCTTGGGGGGCGGAAAGGTTTTCGCTAAATTAGATTTAGCTCAAGCTTATCAACAACTACCAGTGGATGAAAAGACGGCCCAAGCCCAAACAGTTGTACTGCACCAAGGTGCTTTTAAATGTACTCGACTGCAATTTGAGGTTAGTGTGGCCCCGGGGATATTCCAAAGCCTCATGGAAAGGTTGTTACAGGGAATCAAGGGCGTGGTTCCATATTTTGATGACGTATTAATTGCAGCCCCAACGAAAAAAATCTTGCAGGATCGTTTGAAATGTGTTCTTAAAAAATTCCAAGAGGCAGGACTTAAGGTGAAAAAAAATAAATGTCACTTATATACTGACAGTGTTGAGTTTCTAGGGTATCGGATTGATAGCCAGGGCATCCACCCTACCGAAAGTAAATTAAAGGTGATAAAAAATGCTCCCAGGCCACGTAACAAGGCCAATCTCCAGGCATTCTTAGGCCTCATTAATTTCTATAATGTATTTTTACCACACAAGGCGACTGTTGCTGAACCGTTACACCGGTTATTAGATAAAAAAGCATTGTGGGTATGGGGTTACCGGGAAGAACAAGCGTTCCGGAATGTTAAAAAATTGCTCACATCTAACTCTGTACTTATGCAGTATAACGAGACTTTACCATTAGTTATAAGCTGCGATGCCTCGCCCTTCGGGGTGGGCACCATTTTGAGTCATGTACTGCCTAATGGGAACGAAGCCCCTGTTGCATACTTTTCGAAGACTCTCTCACATGCAGAGCGGAACTATGGACAAATTGATAAAGAAGCTCTCGCAATCGTTTCAGCTGTAAAGAAATTTCATGAATATGTGTATGGAAGGACATTCACCATTATAACTGACTACAAACCATTGCTAGGGATAATAGCCGGGGACAAGCCAACCCCCTACATATTATCCCCTAGAATGACCCGATGGTCAGAATTCCTAGCTGCTTATAATTATCGCCTTCAATATCGCCCGGGGAAAGCCATTCCCCATGCCGACGCATTAAGCCGAGCACCACTTCCAGAGACTCTCGATGATCCAGCACCAACGGCAACCACGTTGCAGATCGAAACACTCAACTCGCCGCCTATGACCACCCGAGACATCACGAGAGAAACCAAACGAGACCACAACCTAGCTCGAGTCCTAGGCTGGGTAGAACACGGATGGCCATTGGACCAAGTACCAGATGACTTCGCGCCGTTTAAAGCAAGACAGACTGAACTTTTTTCCCAAAAAGGCTGTGTCATCTGGGGCGATAGAGTCGTTATCCCAGAACAACTCCGGAAGACGCTGCTACAAATTCTGCATGAGGGTCACCCCGGCATCGTGCGGATGAAAGCACTTGCACGAAGTTACGCATGGTGGCCGGGCATGGACCGGCAAATCGAGCAGTGGGTCAAAGCGTGTACCAATTGCCAACAAGCCAGCAACGCCCCACCAAAAGCCATGCCTACTGAATGGGAGACGCAACGTGGACCCTGGTCCAGAATCCACCTGGATTTCGCGGGGCCAACCAAAGGATATACCTTCCTACTGACAGTCGACGCATACTCCAATTGGTTAGAAATTCATCGTATGACGGCCACAACTTCCGAGGCAGTGATTAAGATCCTAAATAGACTCTTTGCAACCCACGGATTGCCTGACATCCTGGTGTTCGATAACGGGCCACAGTTCACGGCATTGATGTTCGAGCAGTACCTCGCTGACCGCGGCATCCGCCATGCGCTCACCTCGCCTGTGCACCCTGCGACCAATGGCCGAGCGGAACGCATGGTCCAATTTGTTAAAAAGACTTTGCAAAAAATGGACTATGACAATATCGATGACAAAGTCAACCAAATTCTCTTTTTGCAACACATAACTCCACATAGCATCATCAGCAGAACTCCCGCGGAACTACTGATGGGACGAAGACTCCGTTCCCACCTCGACCAGTTGCACCCTGCTTACGAACCGGAAAAGCCAATAGGATCCAGTGGCCGCTGTCGCACTTTCCAGGTAGAGACCGCGTTTACGCACGAAACTTATCAGGCGATCCGTTATGGATAGAGGCAACGGTAGTGCGAGTGACCGGCCCCAAATCCTACATTGTGAAATGCTGTGACAACAGACTGTGGAAACGGCATATCGACCAATTACAGTCACGACTCACAACGGCCAGTCAACAACTCCCCCATGGCCAAACCGAGGGGGGGGGAGGTACAGAAGAAGATGACGTTCCAGGGAACCTGCTCGAAGGGAGCGACGAATCAAGTGAGACTCAGGAAATGGAGCAGGAAGGAGAATTGTTTGCACCGCAAGAAATTGCACCTGAGCAAGAAGCAGAGACACTGCCAAACAACAATCTACCTCAACAGGATTGCAATCAACCAGTCCAATGAAAATCCAAAAGACTCAAAAGACAACCGTCCTTTTTAAAGGACTATATAACTACACCGTAATTATGAAGCCAGGGGGAAGGGGTGTTGTGTATGTACCATAGTTAATAAAGTATGAGCTTGAGGTAAAGTGCAGGGTTCTGGCCCTGCACTTCTGATTGGCTGTTAGGCGGCCAGATCGGATTGGTTAGTTCTTAGGAATCCGATTGGCCCTTAACAGAGGATTATTATTGGTTTAAAGAGCTAGCATTCATAGCTCGCTATTGGACAATTCTCACAAAGGTTGCCTATATAAGGCAGGGTTCACTGTTATTGTTTTGAGAAGTCACTATGCAATAAAGAGCTGAAAGTTCACATTCAAAGACTGTCTCCATTTACTCCAACCCATATCCAAGTACTTAACAGTCTATATATGTATATATCTGAATTTATATCTATATTTATACCACCCTCTAAAAGACTAGAAGAGAGCATCTTTGATGTTACAATGTAGCCATCTCACCAACTCATTGTTTCCTTGAGATGCCCTAAAGCTGTTGTAATAGCCACATTTTTACGGAAATGTGATTGGGTCAGCATAATCTTGGAGGGGAGGAAGTTCCACAGGGTGGGTGCCTGGCATGAAAAGTCTCACTTCTTGGATCCTGCCAGATGAAACTCCTTAACAAAAAAGACCTGTCTTCTTCCAAAACTGATGGGGCAGGCAAATGAATTCGAGAATAGCCCATCCCTTATTAAATGTATAAACAAGGCATGTGAGAAATGAAAAATGCCATGATATAATTAAGATAATGAAAATAAACTAAAACATACAATGAATGACCAGTATTTGTTTGTCAAGATGAGGAGCAAAACTGCAAACTGTTCCTGCAGGAGCTTAGAATGAAGAAGCATAGAGAAGGAAAAGGAGAGGAAAGGAATATTTGCATATTTAGAAATATATACTTTTTGCAATTTCAATTTAACTGATTCTTTTTAGATATGTGATCTTAGGCAACCTTCTTGTCTTCTGCTCCCCAGAAGATTTTGGTGTTCCAACACTGGAGATTTTTAAGAACAGAATGAACAAAGATTTGTCTGAAATGGTACAGGATTTCCTGCTTGGGAAGGGAGTTGGACTAGAAGGCTGCATTAATAGACTCATAGAATCAAAATCCCATGAAGGTCTAGTACCACTTTACATAGCCTTAGTAAGACCACACTTGGAAAAGAAGCATCCAGTTCTGGTCACCACAATATAAAAAAGATATTGAAACTCTGGAAAGAGTACAGAGAAGAACAAGAATTATTAGGGAATTGTTATGGTAATAAGGAGAAAAAGGAAATTATTTGAGATTTTTATGGGCAACTATATAAACAAGAGAATATTGATGAGGAAAAAGTCAAACAGTATCTACAGAATGCTAATTTACCGAAGATACCTAAAGAGACTGAAGAAATGCTAGAAAGCAATATAACAATGATGGAATTAAATGAAGCACTTAAGAAACAAAATAATGGGAAAGCACCAGGTCCAGATGGGCTTCCAGCAGAATTCTATAAAACATATCAAGAATTATTGAGCATCCCATTGTTAGAAGTTATGAATGAAGTTATGTCAAAGAAGATGATACCCAAAACATGGTCAGAGGCTTATATTACACTTATTCCAAAAGAAGAGGCTGACCCACTGCAAATTAAGAACTATAGACCTATTTCTTTATTGAATGCAGACTATAAAATTTTTGCTTCAATTTTAGCAGAAAGACTTAAAAAATATTTAAATAATTTTATCCACCCAGATCAAAATGGATTTCTACCAAAGAGACAAATCAGAGACAATATGAGAGTAATCTTGGATACTTTGGAATACTATGAGGCTCATCCTGAAAAGCAAATGGCTTTGATATTCCTAGATGCTCAAAAGGCATTTGATAACATGAACTGGAGATTTATGTTATTACTATTGGAACAGATGGGTTTTGCCAGAAAATTTACTCAAGCAATAGAAGCCATATACAACAAACAGACAGCAAAGGATTTTATTAATACAAGACAAGGGTGTCCCCTATCTCCTTTGCTATTTGTGTTGACTTTGGAAGTGTTGAATAGAAATATTAGGGATGATAAAAGCATAAAAGGAATGAAAATTAAAAAGGAAGAATTCAAACTACAAGCTTTTGCTGATGACTTAGCTTTTATTCTGGAAGACCCACTAGAAACAGCTCCAAAGTTATTGGAAAAGATAGAGAAATATGGTGAGATGGCTGGTTTGAAAATAAATAAAGATAAAACAAAGATTTGACAAAGCACATGCTACTGAGACAAAGAGAAGAACTGGCAGACCTTTTGAAAATCCAAGTTACGAATAAGGTTAAGTATCTGGGGATATATTTGAAAGCAAGATGTAGCACATTAAAAGAGAATAATTATATTAAACTTAAACAACAGATAGCTACAGACTTGAAGAAATGGGAAAACTTGCAATTGTCATTAATAGGGAGAATTTCAACAATTAAGATGAATATTTTACCCAGAATTTTATTTCTGTTTCAAACAATACCAATTAGGCTTGGAAAAAACTATTTTGAAGATTTAAATAAAATCATGTTGAAGTTTATATGGCAAGGTAAAAAAGCGAGAATAAAGCTAAAGCTTTTGTAAGACACTTGAATTAGAGGAGGTTTT
The DNA here is from genome assembly GCA_033807585.1 of Hydrophis major. Lineage (NCBI taxonomy): Eukaryota > Metazoa > Chordata > Lepidosauria > Squamata > Elapidae > Hydrophis > Hydrophis major. Next base: position 193,362,286 of record CM066329.1, read on the forward strand.
GGCCTGCCTAATTGGGAATTGTATTATCAAACTGCAAGTTTGATGTGGGTCAAAGAATGGATAACATTAAGAAAGGCTAGATTGTTGACACTAGAAGGGCATGATTTGCTGTTGGGCTGGCATGCTTTTTTATGGTATAAGGGAACTAAAACACAGGGTTATTTTAGAAGACATTATATACGGGAGTCTTTGTGGTTAAACTGGGAGAAGATAAAAAGACAATGTTATTTGAAAATTCCAGTTTGGTTATCGACTATTGAAGCATTTTCCTATCCTATAATTTATAAGAAGGAACAAACAGTTAGATATGGGGAACTATTGGATGAAAAGGGTGAACTTAAATTGATTCAAAACTTAGAGGAACAAGGTATAAGGATGAATTGGTTTTCATATGTGCAAATACATTTAAGGTATGATGAAGATTCTAAAATGGAGGGATTCTATGATAAATAGACTGATTTAGATAAGATCTTGAATGGGTACTGATGAGAAGGTGATTAAAAAATTATATGGTTATTTACTGGGAATTAAATTAGAGGAAGAACAAGTTAAAGAAACTATGATTGTTTGGGGGAAGAATTTTGGATATGGGATTGATTTAGAGAAATGGCAAAAATTGTGGTCTCAAAATTATAAAATGACAATGTCAACAGCATATAAAGAAAACTTGTATAAGATGTTTTACAGGTGGCACTTTCCCCCGACAAGAATAGCAAGAATGTTTAAGAACAAATCTGAAAAATGCTGGAAATGTCATCAGATACCTGGCTCATATTACCATATGTGGTGGACTTGTGAGGACGCTAGAAAATATTGGACTAAAATTCACATGTGGTTGGAAAAAATGACAAAGAAACACATAGACTTGAAACCAGAGATCTTTTTATTGGGAATCTTACCTGATACATATAGTAAAGATTTGAAATACCTGATTGTAAATGTATTAACAGCGGCTAGGATTGTATTTGCTAAAAATTGGAAGAATGAGAAAATACCATTAGAGGAAGAAATTATTAAGAAAATATTGGAATGTGCTGAGATGAGTAGATTGACATTTGAAATTAGAGAGCAAGAGGATGAACAATTTTATGAAATTTGGGATCTTTTTTATCAATGGCTAGATGATAAAATAAGATAATAGAATATTTAGAATGTTAGACAGTAAGGAATATCTTTATTTTTTCTCTTGTCTTTGTTATTTGACACTATATTTATAAAGTGTTTTTAGGATTGATTTGGTATGATTATATGATTTGTTACAGAATAAACTGTTTAAAGTATTGTTATCTCATAAAGCATGAATGATTAAAAGTATAGTCAAAAGTTTCTTTTTTTTTAATAGCGATATTAGGATATATAAGTTTGGATTGACAATATGAGTTGTTATGTAACATAATTGTAATTGAGACTACAAAATGAATGCAGAAAACTGATGAACCAACCGACACGCTGGATGTACATATGAGAGTTGATGTTTTAATGTTTTGTTTGTCTTGTTTGTTTGTAGAAAATCAATAAAATTCTTTTCAAAAAGAAAAAAGAAAAAAAGAATTATTAGGGAACAGGAGGGCGGAGCTGGCGTCTCAATGATACGGCATGCGATCTTGGAGCTCTAAGATTGCTGCTGATATCTTTGCTCCTGGACAGTCCAATCGGATCTAAACCATCCCAAAGAGATGGTGAATGTAAAGAGCGCATTCTATCGATCCCAGGGATACCACAAAGTCCCTGGTAGATCCAGGAGAAGCTCTTTTTGCCAGCAGCAAAGAGGCAGCCATCAAAGCTGCTGAAGTTGGGACAGCTCCAAAATGAAAGAGAACGGAAAGAGAAAGTGTGCTGTTTGGTGAGAACTTTTTCTTTATTTTAAGATTTGAAAGGACACCCTAAGGAAAAGAAAAAATCTGTAAAAGTTTTGACAGAAGTGGATTAAGCAGCGATTTTAAACAAGAATGTCAAAGTAATTTTTTTTTCTCATTGCTGGATTTTCTACACATGATTTTATATTTTGAAACTGGACTGTTTTTTTTTCACCTATTCTTTCTCTCCTTTTTGACTTTATAATATTCTAGGCTAGAGACTCCCTTTTTTAGTCATTTTTTAAATATCTTTTTCCCTTTTTAATTAATTTTTATTATATTTTGTTTGGAAAAGGAGGGGGAAAGTGAAAGCAAAGAAACTTTGTAACACTGCCAGCTAGAGGCTTAGAAATATTCTATTTCTTTTTCTTGACCAGACAAAGCTGAGAAAGAACTGAGACTTCTTTTCAAGGACATTGCTATTTGATAAGATAGAGGGAACAGCATGGGAGAGTATTATTGCAGGTGCTCTTCTGGGTTTCTATCAACAGCTGAAGTCTGGTGTTGAAGTTTATAGAAAAAAAGGTGATAAGACTCTGGAGAAGAAAGTTATAAATTTTAACAAAAGCCTTGGATAATCAAACAAGGTGCAGTGTACTCTTTTTATTTATTTTTTAAGCTGTGCTATTTCTTACTTTAACAAACTCTCTCCTTACTAGTTTACTTTTCATAATAGCTATTTGGATTTTTGGCCTTTTGGAACTTGCTTTTGTTTTTCTTTTTGTTTTTTGAAGTCAATTTTTTTACATTTGCATTTTATTTTAAAGGAAAAGCTTTAGTATTAATCACTTCTTTTCTTTTCTTTTTAAGGGAGTAGTCTCTTTTCTTTTTTTCTCTCTCTCCCTCCCTTGTAATTTTTTTTACCCTCCATATTGGAGTGGTGTTTTTTTTTTGTGGCTTTCTTTTTTTTCTTATGCATTCTTTTATACCTGAGACCTCTTAATTGGATTAAGGTGTTGAAGAACCTGAAGAACTTTCCTTTTCTCTTTTTTACTTTTTACTTTTCCGCCTTTTTCAGGATTTTACAATTAAATGGAAAGGACAAAGAAGAAGATCTAGATGAACGTTAAATAATACGATATTAAAGGAAAAAGATTTCACACAGTGGATGGAGAAAGAACTGGCTTTCTTCTTTAGAGAAAACAAAAAAAGAAGATACATCAATCCAGAACATATGGGATACAATGAAGGCGTACGCTAGAGGCTTGATAATAGATTATACAAGGAAAAGAAATACCATGAAAAGACTAGCCTCTAAGGCATTAGAGGATGAGTATAAAGCACTTGAAAAAGAGCTACAGAAAATGCCACAGAAAAAGGACATTAAGTTAAAAATGGATATAATTAAACATAAAATGGGTCTAATAGAAAAAGACGAATTAGCACAAAAAATCAGAGGTGCTAAACAGAACTACTGTGAAGATGCAAATAAACTAGGTAGATGGTTAGCATATAAATTGAGAAAGGAGAAAGAATCAAGGAAAATATTGCAATTAACAGATGACCAAAGCCAAGTTTGCTATGGTAGTAAAGAGAAGAAGGAAATCATATTATGATTTCCTATTATGGGAAACTATACACACAAGAATATTGATGAGGAAAGAGTTAAACAGTATTTACAAAATGCTAATTTACCTCAGATACCTAAAGAGATTGAAACAATGTTAGAAAGCAATATAACAATGATGGAGTTAACTGAAGCACTCAAGAAGCAAAATAATGGAAAGGCACCAGGCCCAGATGGACTTCCGGCAAAATTTTATAAAACACTACAAGAATCTTTGCACCTTCCATTGCTAGAAGTTATGAATTAAGTTATGTTAAAGAAGAAGATACCTAAATCATGGTCAGAAGCTTAAATTACACTTGTCCCAAAAGAGGAGGCCGATCTATTACAAATTAAGAACTATAGACCTATTTCCTTACTAAACGCATATTATAAAATTTTTGCTTCAATATTGGCAGAAGGACTTAAAAAATACTTAAACAGTTTTATCCATCCTGATCAAAATGGATTTCTGCCAAAAAGACAAATTAAAGATAATATGAGCGTAATTTGGATACTTTGGAATACTACGAGGCACACCCTGAAAAACAAATGGCTTTGATATTTCTCGATGCACGGAAGGCATTGAATAATGTGAATTGGCGATTCATGTTATTACAGCTGGAACAGATGGGCTTTGGTAAAAAATTTATTCAAGCAATAGAAGCTATATATCATAAGCAAATGGCAAAGGTAATGATAGAGGGAGAACTGACAGACTCTATTGATATAAGAAAAGGAACAAGACAAAGGTGCCCACTATCACCTTTGTTGTTTGTGTTAACTTTGGAAGTGCTAAACAGAAATATTAGAGAAGAAAAGGATATAAAAGGGATGAAAATTAAAAAGGAAGAATTTAAGTTGCAAGCATTCACAGATGATCTGGTTTTCATTTTAGAAGACCCACTAGAAACAGCATTAAAATTGATAGAAAAGATAGAGGCATATGGAAAGGTGGCTGATTTGAAAATAAATAAAGATAAGACAAAGATCTTGACAAAGAATATGCTATCAAGACAAAAGGAAGAACTGGCAGATGTATTGAAAATTCAGGTCATGAATAAGATCAAGTACTTGGGGATACATTTGATAGCAAGATGCAGTACACTAAAAGAATAATTGTATCAAACTTAAGCAACAGATAGCACTAGATTTGGTGAAATGGGAGAATTTACAACTCTCATTTATAGGGAGAATATCAACAATCAAGATGAATATATTACCCAGAATTTTATATTTGTTCCAAACAATTCCAATTAGGCTTGGAAAAGATTACTTTGAAGATTTAAATAAAATTGTGTTGAAATATATATGGCAAGGTAAGAAAGTGAGAATAAAGTTAAAACTTTTGCAAGATGCCAGAATAAGAGGAGGATTTGGTTTGCCTAACTGGGAGTTGTATTACCAAGCTACAAATCTGATGTGGGTTAAGGAATGGATAACATTAAGAAATACTAGATTATTGACATTAGAAGGACATGATCTGTTGTTGGAGCTTTTCTATGGTATACAGGAACTAAAACACGGGGGTATTTTAGAAGACATTATATATGGGAGTCTCTGTGGTTAAACTGGGAGAAGATTAAAAGACAATGTTATTTGAAAATTCCAGTCTGGCTATTGACTATTGAAGCATTTTCTTATCCTATAATGTATAAAAAGGAACAAACAGTTAGATATGGTGAAATATTGAATGAAAAGGGTGAACTGAAATGTATACAAAAATTAAAGGAACAAGGTATAAAGATGAATTGGTTTTCATATGCGCAAATACATTCAAGGAATGATAAAGACTCTAAAACTGAAGGTTTCTATGATAAGCTGACTGATTTAGATAAGATTTTGACAGATACTGATGAAAAGGTGATTTAAAAAATTGTATAGATATTTATTAGAAATTAAACTAGAAGAACAAGTTAAAGAAACAATGATTGCTTGGGGGAAGAATTTTGGATAAGGGATCGATCTAGAGAAATGACAAAAATTGTGGTCTCAAAATTATAAAATGGCAATGTCAATAGCATATAAAGAAAATTTGTATGAGATGTTTTACAGGTGGCATTTCCTCTCAACAAAAATAGCAAGAATGTTCAAGAACAAATCTGAAATGTCATCAGACACCTGGCTCATATTACCATATGTGGTGGACTTGTGCGGATGCTAAAAAATATTGGACTAAAATCCACACATGGTTGGAAAAAATGACAAAAAAAGCATATAAGATTTGAAACCAGAGATATTTTTATTGGGAATTTTACGTGAAATATATGGTAACGAATTGAAATATCTGATTGTAAATGTATTAACAGTGGCTAGGATTGTATTTGCCAAAAACTAGAAAAATGAGAAAATACCATCACAGAAGGAAATTATGAAGAAAATGTTAGAATGTGCTGAAATGATTAGATTGATTGACATTTGAAATCAGAGAACAAGATGATAAACAATTTTATAAAATTTGGGATCTATTCTGTCTATGGTTAGACAATAAAACATGGTAATGAAATATGTAGATTCTTAGAAAATAATAAATATATAAAGATGTATTCTTTTCTTATTATATCTACAAAATGATTGTAGGATAGATTTGAGATTATAATATGAACTGTCATAAAACAAATTAAGTAAAATATGATTATCGTATATACTCGAGTATAAGCTGAGTTTTTCAGCACATTTTTTGTGCTGAAAAAAACCCCCTCGGCTTATACTCGAGTCAGATTCCCCTCTGAAAAAAAAATGGTGTGGAGCTCCGAAGCTGGGCAGCCGCTCCCCTGCTTCCGTGTTTCCTTTGCAACTTTTTAGCATGGGGGTAATCGGAAGCAGAAAAGTTCTTGCTTGAGGATATATTGTTTTTTCTTTTTTTAACTGTTTTTACGGGGGGGGAAGACCCACCGCTATGTGAGAATGCTCAGACACGAAATCTATCCAACTGAAAATAAGTGTGTATGTGGGGGGGGGATTTTAATAGAGGGAAGATGTAGGGAGAAGGCAAAAGCGACGGAAGATCCTTCAGGGGAAACTGAGGGGGAGACTCACCCTTGGTCCAGATGAGCCCCCTTCCCCTTTCTCTAGGCTGAGAAAACAACGCGAGCCGAGGTTGCTTCGGCTCCACTCAGCTTCGTTTCCTCAGCTCCAGCTGTTTTCAGTCCACTCGGGAGGAGGGGGAGGAGGTGGTGGTGGCGGCTTGCGTTGTTTTCTGAGCTCTAGGCTGAGAAAACAACACGAGCCGAGGTCACTCCACTCAGCTTCGTTTCCTCAGCTTCAGCTGCTTTCAGTCCACTCGGGAGGAGGGGGAGGAGGAGGTGGTGGTGGCGGCTCGCGTTGTTTTCTGATAGTGAGATCATTTCCCAAATTAATTGATTCACTAACCCAAAAGAAGAAGATGTTGATGACAGTGGGAGGCAGGAGTCACTCTCTCCTTTGCAAGAAAAAAGCAAGAGCCGTTCTTATGATCTTTCCCTCTCTCTCTCTCTCCCTGTAATACAGTCAAGCCCTTTCCAGCACGCGGGATCCGCCCCCGCCGCTTTGCACCTTGCAAATGCAAAAACCCCAGGATTTTGCATTTGCAAGGTGCAAAGTGGCGAAGGCCTCCCACTGCCTCCCATTGTCATCATCATCATCTTTTGGGTTAGTGAATCAATTAAACCTTTCATGATAGTGAGATCGTTTCCCAAATTTCCCTTAAATCAGGGAAGAAATCAGAAACAAACCTTTGGACTGAGAATAAGCCTGTTCCTATGATGCCATTTTTGTTCACTGCAGTGTGAAAAGTGTGAAAAAATACACTTCTTTTTCTTCATCTTCTTGTTCCCTATTTACTGGTCTCTTTCAAAGAGGAAATTGTGAACATCAAACTTATTCTCAACTGTCCTAGTGAAAGTTTTTATTGGTATCTATTTTTATTTTTGAAATTTACCAGTAGCTGCTGCATTTCCCACCCTCGACTTATACTCGAGTCAATAAGTTTTCCCAGGTTTTTGTGGTTAAATTAGGTGCCTCGGCTTATATTCGGGTCGACTTATACTTGAGTATATACGGTATTCATGTAACATGAATGAATAAAAGTATAGTCAAATGATTGATTAATAATGATATTAATGTATTTAATACTAGATTGAAAATATGAGAATATATACAATGTAATTGTAATTGAAGACTACGAAATGGAAGCACAAAACAATTTGTAAACCAACCAGCACATTGTATGTATATATATGGAAGATGGGTTGATGTTTTTATGTTTTGTTTGTCTATGTTTGTCTTAAAAACCAATAAAAAATCTTAAAAAAAAGTATTATTAGGGAACTGGAGGCTAAAACATATGAAGAATGGTTACAGAAATTGGGTATGTCTGGTCTAATGAAAAGAAGGATCCAGGGAGACATAATAGCAGTATTCCAATATTTGAGGGACTCCTACAAAAATGAGGGGATTGAACTATTTTCCAAAGCACCAGATGGCAAGACAAGAAACAATGGATGGAAACTGTCATAGATTCAGGCATGGGTAGAATGAATGGAGACAGTCTTAGTTGGTGAACTTTCAACTCTTTATTGCATAGTGACTTCTAACTTGTATAACAACAACTCTGCTTTATATAGGCAATGCTAATGTGAAATAACCAACAGGAGCTTGTGAAACACTAGCTCCAGTACCAATAAGAGTCCTTCGTTAAGGGCCAATCAGATTCTCAGAACCCGACCAATCCGATCTAGCCGCTTAACACCCAATCAGAAGTGCAGGGCCAGAACCCTGCACTTTACCCCAAGCTTGCCTTTATTCAACTATTTACATACATAACACCCCTTCCCCCTGGCTTCACAATTAGTTTGTGACTATGTAGTCCTTTAAATAGGACGGTTGTCTCTTGGGTCTGTCAGATTTTCTTTGGACTGGCTGCATGCAGTCCCGTTGAGGTAGGATGTTGTTTTGTAGTGACTCAGCTTCTCGTTCTGGTGTGATTTCCCTTGGAGCGTACGATTCTTCTTCCTGCTCCATTTCCTGGGTTTCACTTGATTCATCGCTTTCCTGGAACAGGTTTCCTGGCATATCGTCATCTTCTCTTCCTCCCCCCCCCTCAGTTTGGTCGTTGGGAAGTTGTTGGCTAGCAGTTATAAGTCGTGACCGTAATTGGTCAATATGTCTTTTCCATAGTCTCTCATCAATACATTTTACAATATAGGATCTGGGCCCAGTCTCGCGTATTACCGTTGCTTCAATCCAAACTGGGTCGCCCGATAAATTTCTTGCATAAACGGGGTCGCCTACCTTGAAGGTAAGGTAGCGTCCGCTGGAACCTGGAGGTTTTTCTGGCTCGTAAGCAGGGTGCAGTCGGTCGAAGCGGGAACGGAGTTTTCGCCCCATGAGAAGTTTGGCGGGAGTTCTGCCGGTTACGCTGTGCTGAGTGATGTGTTGTAGAAGTAGAATGCGGTTTATTTTTTCATCAAGATTATCATAGTCCAGCTTTTGTAAAGTCTTTTTTACAAATTGTACCATGCGTTCCGCTCGGCCTTTGGTAGCAGGATGCACCGGCGAGGTGAGCGCATGGCGGATGCCGCTGTCAGCAAGGTACTATTCAAACATTAGCGCTGTAAACTGTGGTCCGTTATCAGACACCAGGACGTCCGGCAATCCATGAGTTGCAAAGAGTCTATTGAGGACTTTAATGACTGCCTCGGAGGTTGTATTGGCCATTCGATGAATTTCTAACCAATTAGAGTATGCATCGACAGTCAACAGCAATGTCTCTCCTTTGATCGGCCCTGCAAAATCCAGGTGGATTCTGGACCAGGGTCCACGTGGCGTCTCCCATTCGGTCGGTGCAGCTTTTGGTGGTGCGTTGCTGGTTTGTTGGCACTTGGTGCAGGCCTTGACCCATTGCTCGATGTGTCGGTCCATGCCTGGCCACCAAGCATAGCTCTGTGCGAGTGCCTTCATTCGCACGATCCCGGGATGTCCATCGTGCAAGATTTGTAACAGCGTCTTTTGGAGTCGTTCTGGGACGACGACTCTATCGCCCCAGATAACGCAGCCTTTTTGAGAAAAAAGTTCAGTCTGTCTTGTTTTAAATGGTGCGAAGTCATCTGGGATCTGATCCAATGGCCATCCACGCTCTACCCAGCCTAGGACTCGTGCTAGGGTGTGGTCTCGTCTTGTCTCCCTCGCGATATCTCGAGCGGTCATAGGAGGCGAGTTGAGCGTTTCGATTTGTAACGCCGATACTGTTGGTGCCGGATCGTCGAGGGTCTTTGATAGTGGTGCTCTGCTGAGTGCATCGGCATGGGGAATGGCTTTCCCCGGTCGATGTAACAATCGATAATTATAAGCAGCTGGAAACTCTGACCATCGAGTCATTCTTGGGGACAATATATAGGGAGTTGGTTTGTCCCCAGCGATTATCCCCAATAAAGGTTTGTGGTCGGCTACAATTGTAAATGTCCTTCCATATACATACTCATGGAATTTTTTTACAGCTGACACAATTGCAAGAGCCTCCTTGTCTATTTGTCCATAGTTACGTTCTGCCTGGGATAGAGTCTTCGAAAAGTATGCAACGGGAGCCTCATTTCCATTAGGTAGCACATGGCTCAAAATAGCGCCCACCCCAAACGGTGAGGCATCACAAGTTATAACCAAGGGTAATGTTTCATTATATTGCATAAGTACAGAATCAGATGTAAGTAAATTTTTTACATTTCTAAATGCTTTTTCTTCTCGGTAACCCCAAACCCACAATGCTTTCTTATCTAATAACCGGTGTAATGGTTCAGCACAGTCGCCTTATGCGGTAAAAACACATTATAGAAATTGATAGGCCTAAAAATGCTTGAAGATCAGTTTTGTTACGAGGTCTGGGAGCATTTCTAATCGCCCTTAATTTACTCTCAGTTGGGTGAATACCCTGCCTATCAATGCGATAACCTAGAAATTCAACACTGTCGGTATACAGATGACATTTATCCCTTTTTACTTTCAATCCCGCTTCTTGCAATTTTTTAAGCACACATTTTAAACGATTCTGCAGAATTTTTTTTACTAGGAGCTGCAATCAATACGTCATCAAAATACAGAACCACCCCCTTGATTCCCTGTAACAATCGTTCCATTAAACTTTGGAATATTCCCGGGGCCACACTCACCCCGAACTGCAATCGGGTACATTTAAAAGCACCTCTGTGCGTTACTATCGTTTGGGCTTGGGCTGTTTTATCGTCCACGGGCAATTGTTGATAGGCTTGAGCTAAATCTAGCTTAGCGAAAACCTTTCCACCTCCCAGGGAATGAAGGAGGTGCTGCACCACCGGCACTGGATACACGTTCTGTTGGAGGGCGTGGTTTAGAGTGGCCTGGTAGTCCCCACAGATTCGAATTGACCCATCTGGTTTAATGGGGGTTACAATAGGAGTTTCCCATGGGGAATGATCAATGGGTTGCAGTACCCCTTGTTTAATTAGTTTGTCAAGTTGTTCATCTATCTTGGCCTGAAGGGCGAACGGAACTCGACGGGGCTTTAAACGGATCAGGGCGACCTTAGGGTCGAGGCTGAACGAGATTGGGGTCCCCTTATACTTGCCCAGACGATCTGCGAAGACATCGCTGAATTCAGACATAAGATCCTCCTCCCACTCGCAATCACCGACTCGGTTCACGTCGGCTAGTTCGATGCCGAGTGGCACAAACCATTGGAGGCCGAACAAACTAGGCCTGTCCCTATCAATGATCGTTAGAGGTAAGTATGCCGTATGCTTTTTGAACGAGACGCGGACTCGACAAGACCCGACCACAGGGATCCGATTCCCTTGGTAATCTTTAAGGATAAGGCGTTGCATTCGAAGGTCTTGGCATTGGATGGTAGGAATGAGCTGCTTTAATGTCCTCCACGACACCATCGAGAGGGACGATCCCGAATCGACCTCCATGTGGCAGGGTTGGTTCTCTATGGCTACTGTAATTCAAATCTTCTTAGCGTCCAGGGCCGAGGCCTGACCTATAGTGATAGTATGGTGAGCCTCTTCTTTCTGCAACGCTCGATATCTGTAGGAGTGGTTTGCTGGGTCTCGCCTTACAGGATGGTTTCCTGCCGATTGGCGAAAGTTGGTTCCCTTTGAGGCCGGGCTTGGTCCCGGTAAACTGCGACAGACTCGACCGATGTGGCCTCGTTTCCCGCACTCGTGGCAGAGTGCGTCGCGGAATTTGCAGTCTGCCCTGGGATGGTTTGCCCCGCAGCCAGCGCAAGGGCGTGAGGTTTTAGGACGAGGGTCCCTGTCGGAACGCAGTCGATGGACCCCTTCTTCGTCGCTGTCTGACGATGAAGAGAGGTCCTCGTAGTGCGTTGCTGCCAACTGCCCTTCTGAGCTGGGTGAGATGTCGCCTGTCAGTGGGTTTGTGGGGTTTCGGCTTCGCCGTAGCTGCGCTGCTGACTTTTTTGTTGCTCAGCGGCGGTGGCTTCAGCGATGGCGTCAACAAGGCCGATGTCGCCCTTCGCCATCAGCTTGCTCTGCACGTTTAGTGCATCTAATCCCAGAATTAGGCAGTCTCTCAATGCTTCATCTAAGTCTGCAAACCCGCAGAGGCCTCCCAAGTGCCGGAGGTCTGCCACGAAGTCAGCCACACTCTCTCCTTTTCGTTGGCTTCGTTGATAGAACTTGTGGCATCTCACGAGTGTGGGTACGGTTGGTGCGTAATGGTCTCTCAGGAGAGGTTCAAGGTCGTCCCAGCTTATTGCTTTCACTTCTCGAGGCTTCACGAGGGCTTTAGCCATTTTAAAGACAGCCGGGCCGCAGTACGTCAGGAACAGCGCCCGCTTCTTGGCTGGTGTGGCGTCCTTCAGGTTGTTCGTTTCGAGGAACATCTGAAAGCGATCCATGTAGGATTCCCAATCCTCTTGGGATGGATCGTACGGAGCGGGTGGTACGATGCCGCCGGACATGGCTTCCGTTGGTGGCGCCGTTTTTTACATATGCTCTGTTTTTTCTTCCAAGTTCCTTAAGATCAGATGTCTCCAAATCCCATCCTCGTCGCCAGTGTCATAGATTCAGGCATGGGTAGAATGAATGGAGACAGTCTTAGTTGGTGAACTTTCAACTCTTTATTGCATAGTGACTTCTAACTTGTATAACAACAACTCTGCTTTATATAGGCAATGCTAATGTAAAATAACCAACAGGAGCTTGTGAAACGCTAGCTCCAGTACCAATAAGAGTCCTTCGTTAAGGGCCAATCAGATTCTCAGAACCCGACCAATCCGATCTAGCCGCTTAACACCCAATCAGAAATGCAAGGCCAGAACCCTGCACTTTACCCCAAGCTTACCTTTATTCAACTATTTACATATATAACAGAAACTACCCAAGGAAAGAAGCAACCTAGAACTTAGGAGAAAATTCATAATGGTTAGAGTAACCAATGGAATATCTTGCCTTCAGAAAGTTGTGGATGCTCCATCACTGCAGACTTTCATAAAAAAAGACTAGACAACTATTTGTCTGAGATGGCATAAGCTCTCCTGCTTGAGCAGAGGATTGGACTAGATGACCTCCAAGGTCCCTTACAATTCTATTGTTCTATGTTCTACTTCCAAGGTCCTTCCAACTCTGTTATTCTACTATTCTCTTCCCATTGTTTTTTTTTTTTCCCAAATAATTACCATTTTGAAGCTCTCCTAACCTTTGGCCACCTTTGCAGCCATCTTGGGATACTCCATTTGCTCACAATTCCAAATGTGTTCACCAGCCCCAAAAGAATTTGAGGCCGTTGCTCAGTACCATCTGGTTTCTAGTGCAAATATTTGACTTAAAATGCTTCATTGTTCGTGTAACATATAACAATGCTTGTCTGACTAGAAGTTGGTCCACTGTTCAGCATCCATAGAGAAAAACTCGGAATAATGCTGACTCCAAGCAGCTGAATTTATTATCAAAATCCCAACTGGCATTGTCGTGAGGTCATGGGGAAAAAAATCCGGCACAGACATCATATTTGTTCTGATTTATTCCTCTCCCCATGATTTTTGGATAGATTATCTCTTGCAAATGTGAAGTGGGAGGGAATGGAAACATTTTTGTATTCTTCCTTATTTAAACTCCCTGGTTTAAAAAAAAAATTAAAAACAACCCCCAGGCTATAAAAATTATCCTGTGCAGATACTGGTAGTCCTTGACTTAACCATCATTCATTTAGTGACTGAAATTATAATGGAACTGAAAAAAGTGCCTTATGACTCCTTTTCAAATTTACAACTGTTGCCAACATCTCCATGATCACATGATCAAAATTAGGATGCCTGGCAACTGGCATGTATTTATGACGGTTGCAGTGTCCCAAGGTCATGTGATTCAATTCTGGGAACTTCTGACAAGCACAGTCAAGGGGGAAGCCAGATTCACTTAACAACCATGTTACAAACGTAACGATTGCAGTGATTCACTTTACAACTATGGCAAGGAAGGTTGTAAAATGGGACCTGATTCACTTAACAATCATCTTGCTTAGCCACAGAAAAGCTGGCCTTCATTGTGGTGACATATTGAGGACTACCTGACCATAATTAAGCCTGCTGGTCAGTAACTGGGATGCCATGTGACTGTGTCTGATTTTAATGACCTTTTTTGTAGCGGTAGCTAATTGAATCACATGGTCATTAAGCAAATATGGCAATCACTAAACAAATCCAATGTCTGCAATGGGCATTTTTTGCTGGGAAACTGGAAATATACACCGGATTAAAAGAAAATCATAAACTGGGGTTATCTTTAGAGATTCTCAGCCATCCAGGTCATGGTTGTCCCAAAGGTGCTTTTTCAGGAGGCAGCTGGACTTTCTGGTTTTTTTTTGAAGCCGTTTTGCTTCTCATCCGAGCATCTTCTTCAGCTCTGACTGGATGGTGGGGAATGGAAGGATTTATACTCCTTGCAGACAGCTGAACATTTGCATCCTTTTAACAGGTTGTTGAGGTCACCTGGAGGTTTACCTGTGTCATCAGGGTTATCTGAGTAGTGCAAATGGATTCTTGGAATGGAGCCTTCTTGGAACTGTTGAAAGGACTGTGTTGTAGACTGGAGATAGATGATAGCAACAGACTTATATACCACTTCATAGTGTTTTACAGCCCTCTCAAAGCACTTTACAGAGTCAGCCTATTGCCCCCAACAATTTGGGTCCCCATTTTACTTACCTCGGAAGGATGAAAGGCAACCTTGAGCCTGATGGGATTCGATCTGCCAAATTGCAGTAGGAGTAGCTTGTAGTACTGCACTCTAACCACTGCGCCACCAAGGCTCTATTACCTATAATGAGGTCATATCCCTCCCCATCTGTTGAAAGAGGGCTGCTCAATTTTGATATAGATGGCCTCTTCAACCCCTCTTTCAAACCAGCGATCCTGTGTCCAAAATGTGGATTTTGTTGTCTTCAAAACAGTGGCTTGCGTCTTTTAAATGCAGATGGGGCTGCTGAATCTAGCCCTGATGTGACACAGACCACTCTGTGGCAGAAAATACAGGTAGTCCTCAACTTACAGCAGTTCATTTAGTGATCGTTCAAAGTTACTGAAAAAAGTGACTTATGACCGTTTTTCACACTTACGACCTTTGTAGCATCCCCATGGCCATGTGATCAACATTCAGAAGTTAGGCAATTAGTTCATATTGAATTAGTGTCCCAAGGTCATGTGATTTACCTTTTGCAATCTTCGAACCAGCAAAATCAATGAGGAATTCAGATTCACTTAACAACCGTGTTACTGACATATAAACTGCAGGGACAACTATGGCATATAAACTGACAACTATGGCAAGAAAGGTCATAAAATGGGGCAAAATTCCCTGAGCAAATTTCTTGCTTAACAACAGAAATTTTGCAGTCAATTGTGGCCGTAAGTTGGGGATTACCTGTACAAGAAAAATATTTGCAGCATTCACAAAAATGTCCATATTTATTGATTGATTTATTGAATTATAGTAAAAGTCAGACATACAGAACTAAATTACTGAACAGTTTAAACTTTATAAAATGTGCAGTTTTCCTAGATAGTGTCAAGGACAATTTTCACTGGTAATAATTAGAGCATCACCTACCTAACAAGGCAACATTAAAGTCCAGCAACATTCACAGAGATTAACCTCCTGAAGAGACAATGCGATACGGAGATAATATAATGCTTTAATGAGACAACCCAGAAAATGCATGGATGAACTTTCTGCCACACGTTCATTCCCTAGTTCTTTATCAATTAGATTTCCACACTCATTAAAGCTGTTCTTACATCTAGGTTGAAAATAGCCATTGGTTTCAATGTTATTTTGTTTAAGAGGGTTTTTCATTGCTTTTAAATCATACCCAACAGGAGGCCTGGACTTCGATGAGTACCAAATGGAAAAAGTAAAGAAGGAAAAGAAAAGTGAGAGAAGGAAAGGAGAGGAGAGAGAGGAGAGGAGAGGAGTGAAGAGGAAAGGAAAGGAAAGGAAAAGAAAGGAAAGGAAAGGAAAGGAAAGGAAAGATGACACTGTGGTTGCTGGCACAATATCATTGTTGTGGTTTAAAGCAGAAATTTGTATTAATTCCTAGAGAATTAATCCACTATGGCTCATTAGCCTTTTGTTTCTCATTGCCTATTCAAGGAATCCCAGCACAGCCGGGTTCACTGTGACGCCCCTTGAGACCTATCCAGATGCGAATGTCTACAGAAGTTACGACATCAGTCGGCCCCAGCTTTGCCAAAAAAAAGCTGCAAAGTCTTTCTAATGAAACAAACTTTCAAAGAGGAAACAAAATGTACTGGCACACAGACTGTCTATTTATCCAGAAAGTTAGGCCTTTCCAAGACACCTCGCTGGCCTGTCTCTGCCCCCTGCAAGCCTTGTTAGGCTGCCTGCCGCTTCATCAAAAGGGGATTCTTGGCAGCTCCGATCTCCAAGACCCCAGAGCCGCCTGCCAAAAGATATTGATCTGAGGAGTGCCTGTCCATCATGCTTTAGTCCCGGAATCGTCATTGAGCAGAACCAGGCTAATTCACATTTCTCCCAGGTTTCCTGCACTTGAACAGAGTTCAACAGAGACTTGAACAGAGAGGTCAGACTTCTTAGTGTTCCAATATCTCAGGGGCTACCACAAAGAAGAGGGAGTCAATCTATTCTCCGAAGCACCAGAAGGCAAGAAAACAAGAAGCAATGGATGGAAACTGTTCTGACCAAGGCTTCCTGAGACTGTAATTAAGCACACACTTAGTCCAAACAACTCTTGTTTTATTTCAACGCTGGGAATTATGTTGATTCACATAATGAGTCCCCCAAGATAAGCACCCACCGTTATCTCCTTTGAATTGCTGCTAACAACTAAAGTGCCAAATTAACTGTAAAAAACCAACCGAAGTACAAAATCCACACAGAGCTTCAAGGTTTAATCCAAACAGAGCGAACGACTTTGCTTCCTGCACAGGTTTCTCTACCTTTGCACCTCCTTTATACCTAAGGGGAGGGGCAATCATCTCCAAGCCTTACTCCCAAGTCGTCCCTTTTGTCTTAGCTGCTCTTGCCTTCCAGCAGCTCTGTGCACACCCGCAGTAGAAACAGGCTCCACTTGTTCTTCTGCCTCACTGCTGCCAGACTCTGGAGTCGCCAGAATCAGCACCCCACTCCCAGATGGTCCTGGCTCCATCTCTGCATCAGACACCCCCAGCCAATGAGAATATTGTCTTGTTTAGCACTGGAAATGTTGGGGCTCAGTTGTGGCAGTAAGTCAAGGACTACCTGTAATATAACAGTGAAGTAAAAGAATTATAACATGAGTACCTAGATTTGGCTCTGATGCCCAGGAAAATCAAATGTAGTTTAAAATCAAAAGAACCAAATAATGCCATGGAGAGGAATATAAGCTCTTGAATTCAAGACAGGCATGCCTCGTCATCTTCTGCTCCTTAGATGATCATCTGGCATGATGGACCTTGCCTCAAGATCCAACTCCATGACAGATGATGGACAGAAAGCTCTTCCACCTATCAGCACTGACAGCAAAAATAGCTTTTTCTTCACTCAGCATGTTAAGTCACACCTGCCTGATTACAAAATGGTTCACTTTCAGAAATGGCTCACTTCCATTTACACACACAAACAGAAGATGCCTGTGGCCAAAGAGAGCTATTCACACTTGGGTTAACACAAAAAAGAGCAAACGAAATGCTTAAAAAGAAGCTGCTGCACAGACAGTTTCAAAGTGTGTTGTTGGCTTTGACATTTCAGCTACTTTCAGGGCCTTTCCAGAAGAAGCAAGAACTGTTGTTGTTTTTTCCCCCCCAAGACTGGGACGAATCCCAGTTCTAATCCATTGCATCTAAAAGCAGACAAAAATCACCCGCAACATAATTCAGGAAAAAGGGTGGCTAAATCTGTCCTCTTTGTCAATTGCCAAGTGCCTTATGAATGTAGTTGTTTTTGTTCCTAGCTTCACATCTGGTGCTTGAGCCAAATATTTTGTTTCCTTAATTACACAGTTCTAAAAGGTCATCCATAAGGATGGATGAAGGCAGAGGACTCTGAATATAATGCCAGGGATGAATTAGATTGCCCTGAAACCTGAAAGCTAATCTCTTCATCTCCAAGGAGAGAGAGTCATTTCCATCTACAAGGTTGTTAAGCAGACTGTGAGAAGCTGTTTGGCCTTACATGAAGGGAGGGGTAGAAAAATAATAGGACAGGGTAAAAAACTTTGGCTGCACACAACATTTGAATGAAAAAAGGAAAAAGCGAGGGAGAAGCCAAAAGCTCTCCATCCTAGACTCGGAAAAACAGCTCAATGAATTAAAAAATTCATCTGCATTTCAAAAATGCCTAGGAGAAAAAAAGCTTCATCTTTGGCAGTCAATCTTCAAATGAGAGTTAGCCCAAAATTGCTTAGAGACTCAAAACAATTTTCACATTTCACCAGAACTAAAAGTAGCCCTCAACTTATAACAATTTGTTTAGTGGCTGTTCAAAGTTACAATGGCATTGAAAAAAATGACTTATGACCATTTTTCACACTTAGGACCATTGCAGAATTTCCACGGTCACAGGATCAAAATTCAGGCGCTTGGCAACTGACTCATATTTATGACGGTTGCAGTGTGCAGGGGTCATACGATCACCTTTTGCGATCCCTCTGACAAGCCAAGTCAATGGGGGAGCCAGATTCATTTAACAACCATGCTACTAGTTTCACAAGTGCAGTGATTCACTTAATAACTGTAGGAAGAAAGGTCATAAAATGGGGAGGGGAATTCATTCAATAACTGTCTCGTTTGGCAACAGAAATGTTGAGCTCAATTGTGGTCATAAGTCGAGAACTACCTGTGACTATCAAAACATAACTCTGAATAGATACATGTATCCAGATACAAGGGGATAATCAAAATTGGAAAATGCCATGTTGGTCTAGGATATCTAGCATCCTTGGGCAATTGCCAATCTGTCAGGAATTCCAGGACCAGGAATAAATACAATTTTAGTTTCTCACAGTGGTCTGGAAAGAGGGCACATAGATTATACAAAATCTTGGGAGAGCAACCATCCCAGCTGGGGAATTTGCATGGACTCATTATGTAAATAGAAGCGGGTGAGTCTGACACACACATACACACACACACACACACATATCAGAGGTGGTATTCAGGGGGTTCTGACCAGTTCTGGAGAACCGGTAGCAGAAATTTTGAGTAGTTCAGAGAACCAGCAAATACCACCTCTGACTGGCCCCTCCCCCATCTATTCTCTGTCTCCCGAGTCCCAGCTGATTGGCTGGGTTTTCTTTTGTTGCCCTACACAGGAGAACAGAGCTGGAAAGCAGGTTAGTGGGGTGGGGAGAGAATGGGAATCTGGGGAGATTCCTATATAATAGGCATAGAAAAATAAAGTAGCTAATTAACCTACCTGCACATATGGTTTTGGTTATTTTCAATCCTGAAATAAAGTGATAGCCATGCATTTTGTTACTGAGTGCCATACTGTGGCTGGTAAACATCCAGAGTCCACATATAAGAACATGCCCCCGCCTGTCTAGTTCAGCAGTCTGTTCTCACAGTGGCCAAAAAATTACAATAAGAAGGACAACTTTAGCAGTTGATGGCCCTCAGAGGCAGTCACACTCTGCTGTCAAAGCTAGACATCATTCATCCCCAAGACTTCGATGAATTGGTCCAACTCTTTTCATTCCAGCCAAGCTCACGTATCCCATGATAGCAAATTTGAAAGTTGAATTACTTGGTTGTATTAAATGAAAAAACCCTTCCTATTATCTAATCTAATTCCTGGAAGGTTCCTTTTCACTGGGTAACCTCTAATTCTAGTATTTTAGGAAGGGGAAAATAACTTCTGTTTGTCCACTTTATCCACCCTGTGCATCAGAGTGGTACTCAGCAAGTTCTAACCAGTTCTGGAGAACTGGTAGCAGAAATTTTGAGTAGTTCGGAGAACCAGCAAATACCACCTCTGACTGGCCTTGCCCCCATCTATTCTCTGCCTCCCGAGTCCCAGCTGATTGACTGGGTCTTCTTTTGTTGCCCTGCACAGGAGAATGGAGCTGGAAAGCAGATTCATGGGATGGGGAGGGAATGGAGATTTTGCACTAACCTTTTCCTGCCACGCCCACCAAGCCACGCCCTTCAAACCACACCCACTGGACCGATAGTAAAAAAATATGAATCCCACCACTGCCATGCATAATTTTGTACAACTTAATCTTATCCTCTCATTTGCCTCCAGGCCAAAAAGCCCAAATATTGCAACCTTTTTTTTTTTTTTTTTTTTAAGAATTTTATTGATTTTCTACAAACAAACAAGACAAACAAAACATTAAAACATCAACTCTCATATGTACATCCAGTGTGTCGCTTGGTTCATCAGTTTTGTGCATTCATTTTGTAGTCTCAATTACAACCATGTTACATAACAACTCATATCGTCAATCCAAACTTATATATCCTAATATCACTAAAAAAAAGAAACTTTTGACTATACTTTTAATCATTCTTGCTTTATGAAATAACAATACTTTAAACAGTTTATTCTGTAACAAATCATATAATCATACCAAATCAATCCTAAAAACACTTTATAAATATAGTGTCAAATAACAAAGACAAGAGAAAAAATAAAGATATTCCTTACTGTCTAACATTCTAAATATTCTATTATCGTATTTTATCATCTAGCCATTGATAAAAAAGATCCCAAATTTCATAAAATTGTTTATCCTCTTGCTCTCTAATTTCAAATGTCAATCTACTCATCTCAGCACATTCCAATATTTTCTTAATAATTTCTTCCTGTAATGGTATTTTTCTCATTCTTCCAGTTTTTAGCAAAAACAATCCTAGCTGCTGTTAATACATTTACAATCAGGTATTTCAAATCTTTATGTATCAGGTAAAATTCCCAATAAAAAGATCTCTGGTTTCAAGTCTATGTGTTTCTTTGTCATTTTTTCCAACCACATGCGAATTTTAGTCCAATATTTTCTGGCGTCCTCACAAATCCACCACATATGGTAATATGAGCCAGATATCTGACCTTTTTTTCATAAGGAAAATGCCTCTCCATCCTGTTAATTGCCCTCTTCTGAATCTTCTATAGCTCCATTATATCCTTTTTGAGGCATGGTGACCAAGACTGCTCGCAATATGTTGGATGTGATCCCGCCTTTGACTTATGTAAGGGCGTATGATACTGGCATCTCTATTTTCAATCATGTTTCTTATTATCCCCATAATGGTGTTGGCCTTTTTTTACAGCAGATACACACTGTGTGTTGACACTTCCCTTGTGAAGTAATGTTTACCATTACTTTGAGGTCACTTTCCTGTTCAGTCGCTGCTAGCTCTGATAAAGAAAGCCCTTGACCTACAGAAAGATGACCTGATTTCCACCAACATTTTTTACCATTTTGTTTCACAACTAAAAGGCATTTGGCTACTAAGTCTGCGGAGAAGCAGCATTACTAATGTCAGGCTTGTGGGATAAAACAGAAAAACACAGAGCTGGACAATAATGCATATTTCATTCCCTCTGCAGTTTCTTGGGTTCCTTGTTGTTATTTTCCTAACCGAATGATAATAGCTTAGCCAGAAAACATATCTTACTGACTCCCAAGAGGATCAAATTGTTTTGTTCTGGTGTTTTGCATTTCAAATATAGAAGTTGAGCTCTTTAAAAATGCAAGCTATATTTCAGAAATGGAAAACAGCACTAGCCACAGCATTTAGACTTATGTACCACTTCACAGTGCTTTACAGCCCTCTCTAAGTGATTTACAGAGTCAGCATATTTCCCCCCAACAATCTGGGTCCTCATTTTATCAACTTCGGAAGGATGGAAGGCTGAGGCAACCTTGAGCCTGGTGATACTTGAACTCCTGGAGCGAGCAGTGAGTTAGCCTGCAGCACTGCATTCTAACCACTGTGCCATAGTGGCTCTAATGTAGAGATAATTGATAATTGACTGGATTAAAGTCATTATAGTTCAGTTGGAAATCTGAAATTAATAGTTTGGCCAAGCCCAAAATTCATGTTGCTAAGTGAGACAGTTGTTGAGTTAGTTTTGTCCCATTTTACAACCTTTTTTGCCACAGTTGTTAAGTGAGTCACTGCAGTTGTTAATTTGGTAACACAGTTGTTAAGCAAATATGGCTTCCCCCATTGACTTTGCTTGTTAGAAGGTCGCAAAAGGTGATCACATGACCTCAGGACAGGGCAACCATTGTAAGCATGAAACAGTTGCCAAGCATCTAAATTTGGATCATGTGACCATGGGGATGCTGCAACGGTGTGTGAAAAACGATCATTTTTCAGTGGTGTTGTAACGTCGAACAGTGACCAAAGAAATGGTTATAAGCCAAGGACTACTTGTATTTACAGTATTTGATTCACAAGACCTAATATGGGTTGACTAAGTATTCCTCTGATATTTCTATCTTCAACTTGTTATGGTTAGATGCCATTAACAAAAATCTGAGCTTTCTTCCTCCAGATGCTCATCCCAAAAAGTGGTGTGATTCAAAAAAAATTTACTACCAGTTCTGTGGGCATGGCTTGGTGGGCGTGGCAGGGGAAGGATACTGTAAAATATCCATTCCCTCCCCACCCCACTAACCTGCTTCCCAGCTCCGTTTTCCTGTGCAGGGCAACAAAAGAAGACCCAGCCAATCAGCTGGGACTCAGGAGGCAGAGAATAGATGGGGGCAAGGCCAGTCAGAGGTGGTATTTGCCAGTTCTCTGAACTACTCAAAATTTCCGCTACCGGTTCTTCAGAACTGGTCAGAACCTGCAGAATACCAACTTTGATCCCAACTAATCAATCATTTCATAGTTAGTGGGATGAATATATGAGGCTGCATCAGCAATGGAATTTAATTATGGGACAAGCACAACAAAAAGCTTTGTGACACAATGTAAACTAACACATTTACGATGGCATAAGCTTCCTCTCTCCCTCCCATTCTAGATCTGATACCAATTTTTTATTACACAGTAAGATAATTTAAAAGCAGAGAGCAATACAATAAAAGCCAATCAAATTACATTAACATAAAACCAGAACCACAAACTGCTTAATCAGATAGTAATATTATCCTGAGAGGGGCACAGAAATATATTTTATCTTGAGCAATAATAGGAACTATGGAACAGGCAATTAAAGGAAAAGAAAACAATGGATGCACTTTTTTTTTTTGAAAACAGTTTTATTAATTTTAACAACAAACAAAAACACATAAAACATAAAAACATCATCCTTTCCTTCATGAGTTTACAGATGCACTTATTAATATCAATTCTGATGATACTTCATTCCCAAACGAATAGTTGATCTGACACGAAGACATCCTGCAAATCCTCTGCAGTTTTTATTGCTATACAAAAAGCACAAATAAACTGAAAGAAGGAAACAAACGAACACTTGAATGCTCTTTTTGGTAAGACAAAGGTTATCAGAAGGTGATGTGATCTGAATATCGTATCTTACACTTAAAATATTATACAGTTTGTCAACATTTTATGCATGCCTATACGTATGTAGTGATAACATTGTAGAACAAAAACATTTCTGAGAAGGCTGGAAAAAGTGGAAGTGATATTACTGATTGGGACATATAGAAGTAGTCCTTGACTTACAACAGTTCATTCACTGACTCAGTTCAAAGTTAAAACAGTGCTGAAAGAAGTGACTTATGACTGTTTTTCACAGTGAGATATCTCCATAGTCATGTGATCAAAATTTGGGCACCTGGCAACTGGCATGTATGTATGATGGTTATAATGTCCCCGGGTTATGTTATGATCACCTTCTGTGACCTTCTGTGACAAGCAAAGTCAATGGGGGGAACCAGATTCACTTAACAACCGTGTTACTCTCTTAACAGCTACAGTGTTTCATTGAACAACTGTGGCAAGAAAGGTCATAAAAATGGGGTGAAACTCACTTAAGAAATGTTTCACTTAGCAACAGAAATGTTGGGCTCAATTGTGGTCATAAATTGAGAACTCTAATGTGTTCATTCTTTTCAGAAACACATGGGCTTCAGCAATTAAAGCTCATTGAAACCACTTTGACCCTTCGTTACTCAATTAACCAAAAAATAAAAACCAATGGGAGCCCTAGATTCTGCTCAGGGGTGAAATTCAACCACCTCGGGAGAGGCGATAAGGAGGATTTGAATAGGTTGGCCCCGGCCCCGGCCCTGCCCACCCACCTTCTTTTTAGAGACTGAATCCCACCAAGTCATGCCCACAAAGCCGGTAGGGAAATTTTTTTGAATTTCATCCCTGATTCTGATGCAATAACTATGAGTGATTCATGCGGTATATTAGTTTTCTTTCTACAATCCCTACTACCCTTCAACCACCTATAAAGTAATTTTCTTGTGTGGTAAACTCTCCGGCTGCCTTGCTTTGTGGCATTTCAATTGCTGAGTCCTTACAGACCGACACTTGAAAGACAAGGGGAAATTGTTCGCTTGTTTGGATTAGCGTCCCTAAGAAGCATAGGATTAAACATTAATCAGTGATGGGTAAACAACTGGAAAGAGATCCAAAGACAGGTAAGAACGGATTTGGGAGCTGCAGGCTGTGGCTGAATGCAGGATAAGGGTGAGCAGAACAGCCTCATTTGGAAACTTTTTTGGTTTTTTTGCAGCCTTGAGCACACTGCTGTCATTCTGAAAAGGAAACAGGCTACTATCAAAAGTGTGCTTGAAGCATTTCGAAGTGAAACTGCTCATTTTACTCTCAGATTAGAAGCAGGTTTCCATTGGAGAGGAGATGGTTTCGCAATGTTTCACATTCACCATGTTGTGCAAATGCCTTACTGGAAAATAAGGATTAGATTGCGCAAAGATGTTCAAATGACTCAGTAACAATAGCAGTGACTGAGGCACTAAAGCCAGAGGATTAAAGAAAACATGAGTCAAGCAGAAAAGAAAAACAGGGCTGGAAGAGAACATACATGGTGGTGCCTTCCACATCTAGGAACTACCTGTATTTCCCCCCAAATAAAACCAGGTCTTATTTTCTTTTGCACCCCCAAATTAAGCACTAAGGCTTATTTTGTGGGATATATTATCTTTTTTGTCCATGTAAGGAGGCCCATTTCTGCTTGCTCATGGTGGGGCAGGAGGCCATGTGGCACACTAGTGCCGTCACCGCGAGGTGGGGGGGATGGAGCTTCTCCACGCACCCAGCATTGACTTACCTCAGGTTCCCTGCAGTCTGGCCACCCATGTCCTAACACCTACCTCGCCTCATGATGGCAGCTCCAGCAGCCCCATCCAGTAGAACCCCTCGTGGCTGCTGGCCCACTTCTTCTGATTACTCCTGCTGTACATGCTGCCAGTGCTGCCACTGTGAGGCAGGTGTCAGGGCATGGATGGCCTGGCTGAGGGAACACTGAGGTAAGCTGGTGTGGGGGCATGAAGCGGCACCACCTTCCACCTTGCCTCATGGTCGTGGCACCGCCTGCAACCAGACAGAATGGGTGGGAAGCTAACTGTGCAGGTTCTTAAGTAGGCCTTATTTTGGGGGGTAGGACTTATATTAGGCTCACGCTTAAAAAAACCGTGCTAGGTCTTATTTTCAGGAAAACAGAGTAACTAGGGTTGGAATTAGAATTTCTCCACAATACTGGGGATGGTGTTCTGCAGATTAACTTCTGTCCAGTGTCTGCTACAGAGAAAATGGAGCCTTGATACAGTTCCCCCCTTTCCCTCTGATGGACCTCAAGGGTGGCTTTTTTCCCTGACAACTAACAAACATCAAGGGTGAGGATGGAGGGGAAGGTCTCCTTTCATTCCAAAAACAGGCACAATTGGCACATAAGATCTGCACAAAGACCCTCCCGGTCATGGCTTCCCCTGCTCTTCTTCAAGCAGGAGCCCTGTGGCCAGAGGACCCCTCAAACTGTGCATCAACTCTCAGATTTCAGAGATAAAGCTCAAAAATCACAACATCACTTCACTGATGCAATATCGGAGATGTATAATTGCTCTATATCAGGGGTTGCCTACCTTTTGGACCTCAGGGACCACCAAACTCATAATTTTAAATCCCAGGGACCACTAATTGGTTCTGTAGGCATGGCTTAATTTGTGGGTGTGGCTTGGTGGTCATGTGACTGTCTGGGTATGGCTTGTATGTAAATATAAATATTTATATAAATATTGAACTTTTTATAAAAAAAGAGCAACTTTTACCCCAAAGCAGGCAGGCAGATTGAGTTGCTGACAGAATCACAGAGTCATTCAAAGATCTATTTATCTGCCATCGGCTAGCTCAATCTGTCACATAAAATTTGCTTGCAAGCAAACTCATAAAATTAATTCACAACACACACCATGCATGTAAATATTGAATTTTTTATTTAAAAAAAGAGCAACTTTTATCCAAAATCAGACAAAGCAAGCAGGCAGATTCAGTTGCTCACAGAATCATTCAGTGATCTATCTATCTGCCATTGGCTAACTCAGTCTCTCAAATTTGCTTGGCGTGAGTCTGCACTGAATAATAGAACCTTTAGTCCTACAGGAGGTTTGGCTGTGGGTTAAAAGCTAGCTAGAGATTAGCTAGAAGACCAGCTAGAAAGCAAGAAATCCAACCATTTTCTGCTTCCTAGCTAATCTAAATCTCCCGGCACAGCAGAACAGCTGATGGTCGGAAAAAGGAAAAATAGCAATTTAGGAGGCAAGTTTGCCAGGTAAGGAGTGAGTGGGCAGGGAGGGTTCCTGCGGGTCATGTGGTCGGCGCAGCCTTGTGTTTCTGTGCAGCCTGGATTAATTGCTTTGGGGGGTGGGTGCTCTGGGGGTAAGATTTCTCTGCAGCCCACCAAAATTTTCTCATTGCCACCAGTGGTTGGTAACCACTGCTCTATATGAGTGGATGCCTACTCTTAGCAGTGGTCAGGTGCAAGAAACCAGGAGCCAGGATAGAGTTCAAAAAGTTCTACAAGTTTATTTCAGGCTACCTATACACAGCAATCTGAACTACTAATGGTCAAGGGGAATTGATGCCAGATAAGAATCAAAGGATTTCAAGGGAGGCTGGACTTAAGTCTTTTGTGTGGGTGTAAAGACTCCAAACTGATGAAGTATTTGATCCCGCCCTGGGGCTCAGCCTGATTGTCTCCTGCATATAGGAGTTTAAAAGGATGGGGAAAGAATACACTCCTAAGAAACCCCTGTAAAGTGAGATCTTCTACTGCTGCACCATAGAGAGTATCTTAACTTACTGCACTTGTGTATGGTTTGCCAACTGCGTAGTGGCAGACAGGAGAGTGTTCCAGAAGGTTAACATCATTGCCCAAAGGATCATTGGTTGCCCTCTTCCCTCTTTGGAAGAGCTTTATAGATCTTGTTGCCTTAAGAAAGTTCAAAACATTTTGGAAGATCCATCTCACCCTGGGCACCCTTTTTTTTGAACTATTACCATCTGGCAGATGGTACAGAATAATAAAAATAAGGACAAATAGGCTGAAAAACAACTTCTATCCCAGGGCAGTAACTCTATTGAATGCTACTGCATTGTGCAATATTAATGCAATATCAGTGGTTTTCAATTCAATGTATAGAATGTGAAGGATGTGTTTATTTTCATAGTCATAATGTACACGGAAGATGGTATTTAATTTCATTGTACAAGGTGCAATGATAATAAAATAAACCAAACTAATTGGGCTTGATTTCTCCCTACCAACCCATACCAAATTGAACCAGCCATGGACCAAGGAAGAGAACCACCTTAATATTGTGCTTCTCATCCCCCCTGAAAAGGTCCAGAACATGGTCAATGGCCTTGAGGTCAATGATACCAAAAGCCACCAAGAAAACAAGGAGGGTCCCGATAGATGCAATGTCCCCATTCCATGCTTACCAATTGGTCTTGAACAAATGCAATCAATGCTCCCTCAGTGTTGCAACTCATCCTGAAATCTAATGGAAAAAGAGTCAAGACTCCTCCAGAGTCCTTCCAAATTGGAAGGGTGGAAACGAGGGACAAGAGCAGGGGTGTCAAACTCACGGCATCATGTTGTCATCGCGTAACGAATCATGATTTTTTCCCCCCGCTTTGCTAAACCAGGGGTGGGCGTGGCATCCGGTCCGTGGGCTGTAAGTTTGACATCCCTGTGCTAAGATAATTTAGGCTTTTTAGTTCTAGATCCTAGGAACAGACTCCTGTCACTTGTAGTTTCTCTTCCTCCTAAAGTCTTGGGATGTTTAGGAAGTATCAAGCAATCGAATGTCTTTGAAATACAGATAGCCCTCAACGTACGACCACAATCGAGCCCTAAATTTCTGTGGATGGTTGCTAAGTGACTTTTGCCTCACTTTATGGTCTTTATTGTTGCTAAATCGATCGCTGCAGTTGTGAAGTTAGTAGCCTGGTTGTTGAGCGAATCTGGCTTCCCCACTGAGACTTTGCTTGTCAGAAGGTCGCAAAAAGGGGATCATGTGACCTTGGGACGCTGCAACCATCATAAATATTGCCAAGCCTCTGAATTTTGATCACGTGGCCATGGGGATGCTGCATGAGAAATGGTCATAAGTCACTTTTTTCAGTGCTACTGTCACTTTGAACAGTCACTAAACAAACTACTATAAGTTGAGGACTACATGAAAGACATAATTAATTCAAATAGTTTTGCTTTTGTAGCAGTATCGGAAAACTATACTGATCATCAGTGCTGATGCTTGCAAAACGTAAGAAGGATTAAAAGTACGCAGGTGTCCCAAATGCGAGGTAAGAATGGATGTGAAGAATAACAGAGATTCTGGCATCTTATAACTTCCTAAACAGAATGAAACTCACCACTACAGATTAATTGAATGTCCTGCCAACAACAGGGCAATATCCCCGTTGGTTCAGCCATGGGCAAGCTGCAAAAAGAATGAAGTTAACAGAAGGTCTGAAGGGCGGCACACCTGGGTTAGCTGCTGTGTTGCCTTCGACCAGCCTCTCTTGCAAGATAAAGGCTGATTGATCCCGACGTGGTACTTTCACGATGAGATTATAAACATTCCACAAAATACTGTGCCCTCTCTGTGGGTCCGCGAGCCGCCACCCCAGCTTAGCTCTGCCACACATGTGCGCATGCCTCCCCCTGGCCAGCTGATCTTTGGATCTCTGCTGCACATGTGCAGGTGGCAGGGCACATGCACGGGGTTGGGGTGCATGCACAGGGGGTGGATGCATGCATAGGGGGATGAACGGGAGACACGCAAGCATGCATAGATGTGCGTGCACATGCAGGGGTGGGGTGCATGCACAGGGGATGCACATGCATTGCATTTTGGGGTGTGTGTTCTGTATTCTGTACAGTGGTCGAGTTTGTCTTCTGTACAGATGCAGATAGATAAACTCAACAAAACATTCATACAAAGTCTTTATTATTGGTTCATCAGGTATCCTCATAACTCACATTTGTGATGAAGTTCTTCTTAATGTCCAATCCTTTGCATATCTGTCTTGTAGGTAAAAAGATAGTTATCTCCTTATCCCTTTCCTCCCATCTCGTAGCAGTAGAGGTAGAGCAGCTACCATGAGTCCGTGAGTTCAGGCAAGAGTGAAGAAAGCTCCCCCAACCCATCGAGGGTAAATTTAGTGACCAATCAGGATTACAGATGTGGTCACATGACATGAACTAAATTTCCCAGGATACCTTAACTACATTTACCATGATGCATTCCCTTAAGGAGACAGCTCACAACTGCTAACTAACTATCCCCATACACTAACTATCCCCATACAATTCCCATACACTGGCTGGACAGCACAGTGCGCATGCATGCGCTTTGGTCACTTAGTGCCAAAAAGGTTAGCCATCATTGCTCTAGCTCCTTCATATGCACCAATTCTCTCTTTTCGTTCATTGCCTAAGTAATTTGCTTCATTCCTTTTGATTTACCTGCCAGAACATCCCATAGCCAGTTATAATATTTCAGTGGATATCTCTCGGCCCAAACCAGAGGTGATATTCAGCAGGTTCTGACCAGTTCTGGAGAACCGGTAGTGGACATGTTAAGTAGTTCGGAGAACCAGCAAATACCACCTCTGACTGGAGATTTTACAGTATCCTTCCCCTGCTATACCCACCAAGCTATGCCCACAGAACCAGTAGTAAAAAAAAATGAATTTCATCATTGGTCCAAATCCAGGCATTTAAAACATGAAAAATTAAAAAATATTAGCAAGACATATTCCTATTATGTTAATCATGTAGCTTGCCCCAAAGTGCAAGGTTTTTTTTTCCAGGAGTGACTACTGCAGGGGCCACTTTGGATTAGGGGCTTACTTGGGAGTATGAAAGTAGGGGATTTTTCTCCTTTTCTTGCTAGAAACCCAAACCTGCTCACGGAAACCAGGTTTGCTGTTTAAAACCCCCAAAAAGAAGTCCAGCCTTTATAACTAATCCACCTAGATTGTGAGGAAGACTTTTGAACAAAAACTCTTAAAATTGAGATTTGATTTAAAGTTTTGTACAATTAACTTAAACAGTAATCCTTCATATCAAGGTATTACAAATAATGAATGCTTGTTTTTTTTAAAGCATTGGTGCAAAGAAATGACTGAATAATAGTCCCATACAGGAACTAGGGATACAAGGGTATCAGAGGGAATGACAATTTAATCCAGTGTTAACTTCAGTATTTGAATGGAAAACATTACCGTGAGATAATAAATACCTTAAATCCCACGGTTGGGCTGTGCTGATTTTGATTCATGTTACTAGGTTTCCAAAGTATCCTCCCAGCTATTATATGATATCCCACTAAAGCTTATGAGCTAATCTCCTTTTTTTAATTTTAAAAAACACACCTTTAAAAACATATCATGATGAATAAAGGACTCTTAGGCAACTTGTAACCAGTTGTTCATTCGGAAATTCATTTCAAGAATGTCAACTAGAAGGAGGCCAGATCCTCTGGCAGTTCTGGAGGCCATGCTTACAACCTCAAAGGGACAAGTTCCAATGTAATTGCTACAATGCAAATGCAAAGAAATGGGACAAACCGTTAAGACAACGCTAATAATGCTCTAGAGTGGGCTCCTTGCTCTGTGTCCATCAGGCTCCCCCAGGAAATAAAACCTACCTGGTTTGTTCCAATTCTTTAGATGGGAGCTCGCATATTTACAGCTTCTGAAAGAAGACAATAGCTCTGTAAAGAAACTCATAGAATTGCTAACAGCTAGTCCTCAACTTACAACAGTTCATTTAGCAATTATTCAAAGTTGCAACAGCACTGAAAAAAGTCACTTAAGACTGTTTTTCACAATTACAACCACTGGAACATCCCCAGGGTCAAGTGATCAAAATTCAGAAGGTTGGCAACTGACTCATATTTATGGCGATTGCCGTGTCCCAGGGGTCATGTGCTCACCTTTTGCGAATTTCTGACAAGCAAAGTCAACGGGGGAACCCAGATTCATTTAACAATGGTGTTCCTAACTTAGCAACCACAGTGCTTCACTTAACAACTGTGGCAAGCAAGGTCATAAAAATGGGACAAAACTCACTAAACAAATGTCTCGCTTAACAACAGGAATTTGGGGCTCAATTGTGGTCGTAAGTCAAGGGTTACCTGTATTTCTAGAATCAAAACCAGAAAGCACAAATGAAGACAGGAGCTAGCAAGTCATTCATCTTCCATTTAATTGGTGCTCATCTGCATGAAATCTCTCTAACAGTAATCAGAAAGAGTGTTAAAATGTAAATATGAAATATTAGGAATCAGCCCAGTAAACATTATAGCTAAAAATCCATTATAGCTAAATAACACATTATTCATTGGATGGTAGCACTATTTTAATCTTCTGCATCATAAAATGAAACCTTGCTCGTCCAAACTAAGTCAATCGGGAGTCGTCCACACTAGAAACTATAATGTTATTTGCTACTTTTTGCCTGCAGGATAGATTTATAAGAAGAAATAAATACGTAAATCCTAGATAGCACCTTTAACAGATTAACAGAGTTGGAAGGGACCTTGTAGGTCATCTAGTCCAACCCCCCCACCCACCCAAGCAGGAGACCCTGCACCATTTCTGTCAGATGGAAGTCCAGTCTCTTCTTGAAAGCCTCCATTGATGAAGCTCCCACACAGTGGTGGGATTCAAAAACATTTACTACCAGTTCTGCGGGGGTGGTTTGGTGTGTGTGGCAGGGGAAGGATACTGTAAAATCTCCATTCCCTCCCCACTTCTGGGGGAAGATTACTGCAAAATCCCCATTCCCTCCCCACCTCACTAACCTGCTTTCCAGCTCTGTTCTCCTTTGCAGGGCAACAAAAAAAGACCCAGCCAATCAGCTGGGACTCGGGGGGCAGAGAATAGATGGGGGTGGGGCCAATCAGAGGTGGTATTTGCCGGTTCTTCAAACTACTCAAAATTTCTGCTACTGGTTCTCCAGAACTGGTCAGACTCTGCTGAATACCACTTCTGCTCCCACAACTTCTGAAGGCAAGCTGTTCCATTGGTTGATTGTTCTCACTTTCAGAAAATTCCTCCTTATTTCCAGCTTGAATCTCTCCTTGTTATAGCTCCTTACATTGTTTGTCAACTATATCAAGGGAAGGGTCTTATCAGCTTTCAGAATTATCAAGATGCTTCTAGTTTTTTAGAAGTTAAATTACTGGACTCATTCTCAATACTCAATAGCCTATGGAAAACAGTAACATTCCCAAACCACAAAGAAATGCCCAATCTTCATTATCTGACCAATTCTTCATTATCAAACTTAATTATTTCAGTTCTTTGAAACCCCATTAAAAGTAACAAGGATTTTTCCGTTTAGCAAGTCATGTGGTCCCATCATGTGCTTGGCTAACCAATTTTATTTTTCAACATTTGAGCCTTTATATCAGGGGTCTCCAACCTTGGCTCCTGGAAGCCTGGCGGACTTCAACTCCCAGAGTTCCACAGCCAGCAAAGCTGGCTGTGGAACTCTGGGAGTTGAAGTCCACCAGGCTTCCAGGAGCCAAGGTTGGAGACCCCTGCTTTATATGGTACACCAAGTAAAGTATGCACTATACTCATACAAGATATACAGTAATGTTTCATTCATGTAACCCCAATGGGAAAAAGAAACTTCATTTTAAAACTTCCTCTTATACTGCTGTTGAATTAAACTTCCCCCTTGCTTAATTATGTTAGTTAATACTAACATCTTAGAGTAATTTACTAACAGATAAATGTCTATGAATATCTTCTTGGATGAGAAGCGAAACATCTTCAAAATTTAAAAAAACCCCAGAAAGTCCAGTTGGCTCTTGAAAAGGCAATTTCGGGATTACCAATAGCTAGTAACAAAAATGTTCTACTAAATTCTACTAAAATAATTCACGTAAATTTTGTAACTACTTTGAGGAGAAGGATTAAATTATTTTTGGTACCTAAAAAAAATGTTAATATGTAACCTGATGTTGGCCGAAGTAGGTCAAACCAAATAGTTTGACCCCATAGGGACTTTAAACACTGACTTTATTAAACAGTTTGTGCAACTTCTTCTGTTTAAAATGGATCATTCATTATCAAAATTCTTTGGGAAAGCTCTGTAATTAGTACCAAAACCTTAAACAGATTGTTCTAAATGGGCAGCCTGGCCCAACTGAGATATTTATTTATAAGTAAGCATCAATATTTTCCATAGAGCTTAGACCTAAAGTAAGGATGTTTAATTTTGGAAAAGTGAAGAAAACCATGTTAGCCAGAAAAACTATGTTAAAGTATGACTGAAAGTAGTGCTTCTTCGTTTTTAAAAGGTTTAAAAATATATACACATTTTTGAAATCTTCAGATCTGAGAGCGGAAAAGAGACAGAACAAAGTACCAAAGGTATCAATTCTGCAGGATTAGAGTCCTAAAAATGGCATCTAAGAGGAAATGCAGACAGGCTCATTAAGGCTTGCACTCTGATGCTTGGGTTGCCTTCAGGATTGTCTGAAAGCTTAAGACCCAAGCAGTCATGATCATATCTTTTTTAAGAATAACATCCAGTTGTACTTGTACCTGCCTCCATCCTGAAACTGAACACACAGGTTCTTCAGAAGATAGAAAACAAAACTAGAGAGTTGTTATAGAAACAAAGCTGGAGACAAATTTAGATAGTGTAGTAAGGAAAAAAAAAAACTAAATAAAAGCTAAAGAAGATACTGGCTAGAGGTCATGAGCCCTTGGAGAGCCAGTCCCACCCTCAGACATATTTTGTTGCTTTATATACTGCAAATGAATGCAAACAGACTTGTTCTGGGTTAATATACCGTACAGATCTGTAGATCAGGATCATACAATACACGGCCCAATAGACAGAGGTTCTGACCAGTTCTGGAGAACCAGCAGCAGAAATTTTGAGTAGTTTGGAGAACCAGCAAATGCCACCTCTGACTGGCCCCGCCCCCATCTATTCTCTGCCTCCTTAATCCCAGCTGATCGGCTGGATCTTCTTTTGTTGCCCTGCACAGGAGAAAGGAGCTGGAAAGGTCAGTGGGATGGGTAGGGAATGGGATTTTGCAGTAACCTTCCCCCAGGACTGGGATGGGAATGGGGATTTTACAGTAACCCTTCCCCTGCCATGCCCACGCTACATCTACAGAACCAATAGCAAAATAATTTGAATCCCACCACTTCCTATAGATGTAGTTGGAGCCTACAACTACCATCTCTAGAGTCTGGGCAATAATGGGAGTAGCCATCTGACCATGCCTGGTGGGGAACTGATTGCTCACTCTGCTGCAAGAACATTAATCAAAACAAGCCTGGAGTTCACAACCTGCCCCTATGCCGTTGTTGCTCTGGTGCAGCTGTCCCCTTCATGATCAAAAGCTGAACTCTGAAAATATTCAGAGGGCAGGCAGTCTCGTTAAAAATGCTATGCCTCTGCATCCTTATATTCTTATTTAAATAGCACTCCATCAAATAAAAATATGATTTTTTAAAAATTAATGGATGAATGCAACTCATATTGTTATGGAAATTAACCACTAGCAAAAGCAGTTAAGCTACCACAAAGTCTGAGTTACCCGTTCATAAAACAGCGCATCACCATATAATTCCATTATAATATTGTAAAAATACAATGTGCTCTTTTTAAAGCTCAGTTTGTGATTTTGGAGTGATATTGCATTCCTCAACGGATTTGCTTAAAGTACGTTTCTCTAAGGTGTTGTCTTCCAGTTAGGTTGAGAATTAAAGGATCATTATTACAGAAAGAAAATCTTAGGGGAAAGAAATTCTTATTATTTATTTATATTACATGCTGCCCTTTTTACCTGCAAGGCCACTCTGAGTGGCTTACAAACATAAAAAGATAAATATAAAAACAACTAAAATTTTAAAAATCTATATATAAAACTAGAATCAAGGAGTTAGATGGCATGGGCATGAGACCTTCTAACCCTATCAACCACCTTCAGTGGTGAGTGCCCCCCTTGGGTCCCCAAGGCAAGTGGCAAAACCAGATTTTGATACCCTTCTGGAAGGCCAAAATCAGAGGTCTCCAAACTTGGTGACTTTAAGATTTGTGGACTTCAATTCCCAGAATTCTCCAGCCAGCTAATTCTGGGAGTTGAAGTCCATAAGTCTTAAAGTTGCTAAGTTTGGAGACCCCTGGCCAAAATGGATAAATGGTTTCCTCCAACATAATAGTATAATTTACAATAGCCAACTCATCATTTTTTTAAAGAAATCCTTGATATTCATTTATGACAACTGACAAAAGCACTGTTTATATGAAGCTCATTGAGGAATAGAGAAACCACTTGCAAAAGGGGGAAAAAATGAAGAATTTACTGTGAATATAAAAAGAGTCTGGCTTCCTTTTCTTAAAAAACAGAACCAAAGACAAGCAACAGATTGAAGATTTTATTTGATCCACAGATAGCATAGTCCGTGTTATGTCTTAAATGAGTTTTTAGAGAACTTAATTGAAATTGTGCCTATGGGCAAATTCTTTTTAAGACCACAGTTGACAAATGCAGCTGCTAAGAATGGTAACACTTGTGATGGAAATAATTCTTAACCCCAGCCCTGATATAATGCTTCGTTGTATAAAGGCCCATAATTCTCTGGCGATTCCTTGCCCAGAAAACAATTGTCAAGGAATCCAGTCTAAAAATTTAACGTGCAATCTTTCAAATCAGCAAAGAAGAACATACATCTTGGCAGGACAGGCCCATAGATCAAAGTTATTTTATCTAGCCAAGGAATCGTTCGAAACGGCCTCTTTCCAAGACATCTTTAACTCCTTTCTTCACACTGGGGTGGAGATAACAACAACAAAAATGGATTGACTTCCACTCTCTCATAAAAGTTTGATGATTTAACACCATCAAACATATTTCTGCTTGTAGCATAAATACAAACCTTCAGTTCTTTTCCTATCTTTAGATCTTGAAATGCCTCCAATAATTTTATCACACATATAGATTTTGTTTTTCTTCCTTTATCCTTATATCCTTTTTTTTTTTAATGGTTGTTGTGTTAGGGTGTTAGCATAGCTGGCTGGAGAATTCTGGGAGTTGAAATCCACAAGTCTTAAAGTTGCCAAGTTTGGAGACCTCTGTTTTATATATATTGTAAATCACCAAAAATCACTGCGATTGTAGTAGGCTGGAAGTTTGTTGATTGAACGAATATGTGTGTGTGTGTGTGTGTGTATACGTTTTCTCAAGTTTTCGCGGGTACTTACATGTATAGTGTTCATATATATATATATATATATAAATATGTTTTCTTAAGTTTTCGCGGGTACTTACATGTCTGGCATTCAGCTTTGTTCGGGTATTTTCCCACGTCATAGTAGTGGTGCTTTTAAAGTTGTAGCAACGTTTCAGCAGAATCTCATCTGCCATCATCAGGCTTCTGTATAGTGTTCGTCTGTGAGTTAGACTTTTACAGTGGTTTCAGATTTAAATTTGGGGCAGCCTATTGCTGTGACAGAATGGTTTTTTTCTTCATCCTGATTGGGTGACAGTCTTGGTCTGTGTTTATTGGTCTTGGAGTTTGCTGTGTTCTGCTTCTAATATCTTCTGTCTGTTTTTTTGGCTCTTTTTGTATCTTGATTGGCTGGCAACATTGTGTTACTTTATTGGAGGCCTTTAGTGCAGCTTGGCTTCAGGTAAATGGACGGCTATCATTAGTTAGGAAGCTGGGTTTCATCTGGGTGCCTGGTTGGGGTGTGTTTGAGATGGAGGTATCAGGGGGGATCTGTTTGTACCCAGGTGTTTGCCTATACACACACACACACACATATATATATAGTGTTCATATATAGTGTTTATATATGTGGTGTGTATGCATGCGTGCATACACACATACATACATGCATACATAGCAGTCTTAGCAGGAATATCTCAGCTCTGTGTTACTATTATTTAAGAAGAGGAGGAGCACTGATTTTGCCCACAGTAGTTACACTCCATATTTATTGAGTGTGCACACACACCCTCACCATAGAGATCCAATTGACTTATCTTATTTGAGAAGATTGGAATAAAAAAGGGGAAGCAGTACAATGGTGGTCTTTCAAAGAAAAATGAGGAAGAGCAGAAGAGGAAGAAGTGAGAAGAAACCAGAAGTGGAAGGAAGAATGTGAAAACTGATCTCATGGCAGGCCGAATTATTTGTTCAACAACTGTACTTTCCATCATCCTCATCCTTAAACTGACCAGATGTAATGGGAGGCACAACTGAAAAGCTGCTGTTAAGGAAAGACAATTCTGCTCAGCTGGCCAGGCTTCCCAAAAAGGGAACCTTTCCAGAAAACTACAGCCCAGCATTTTAAAAGAATAGATACAGTAATTGGCGATGTCAAGGATGATCCAGGATTGTCCTTGTTTAAAAAAAAAAAAGGGGGGGGGGCTTTAGTACTTATTTCCAATCTCTTCCCAATCTTCCAAAGCAACAGCATTTGGCAACAGGTCCCTAATCCTGAATGCCAAAGAATCCTTGCAGCTTAAGGGGAGGGAGGGAGACACTGTAAGGGCGAAAGGAAATAATTTGGTTTGGTTTCCCTCCTTCTGCCATTGGAATAGCTATCAGCCCTGCAGCCACCCCAAATTTGCCCTTCAAGCCACTTGTCCTAGCACAGAGTCACCCGAACTGATGGGCTTCTCTCATCTGCGCTGCTTAGCATAGTATTTGGATCTGCCCAATAAGCTGAAACATGAGCTGATCCAATGGACCCGATACATTTAAACCACTATTCAAGCCGGGTTGGGAAGAAAAACGGCTTTTAGGTCTTGATTTAACCTGGTTTAACCACGCGATACAAACAAAGTGAATGAGTTCCAAAGCCAGACTTTGTAAGTTGACACGCATTTGGAAGAGATCGCTTCACGAGAGCTGGAGCTCGTCTTCTCCCACGCCTTAAAATCTGGCCTTCCCGAGAGCAAAGGGAGGGCCCAAAGTTCTCGTTTCCAGCTCCCTCTCTAACGGGGGCTTTCTTAAGCAACAGCCCCGGAGGAGAGTCGCCTTCACCCAGTGCAATGACCGGCCCGGAGTTCTTAAACTTGGCGCTCGCGCTCTCTTTCGGGCTGTCTGCACCCTGCCTTCGACGGCCGCCCGGGCGCTTTCGGCTCTCGCTGCCCAGCCAGCCACCTCCGCCTCGCCCGGGACGTTTCAGCAAGACCAGCGAGGTAGGGAAAGAGAACAGCCGGGGAGCAAAAAGGCCCCGATCTGAAGGCGCGGCTGCGCTGCCGCCGTTTTGCTGAGCCGAGGTGGGAGGAGGAGGAGGAGGAGGGTAGTAGGTGAGGCTGGTCGTGCCGGCTCCCCTCCCTTCCTCCCTCCCTCTCCCTCTCCCTCTCTCTTCCCCACCCCGAGCAGATCCTTCCAGAGGCGGCACGGTCTGCCTGCCTGGGGAAGGCAGCTTGGGAGAGGCGATCAGGCAAAGGTGTAGCCGGTCGCCCCTTCTCCAGAAACGGGGTGCTGCCTGCCTGCCTGCCTCCCTCCCTCCCTCGGCCTCTCACCTGCTCCTGCGGCGCCAGCGGAGCAGAGGCCCCGTCCGGACTCGGCCGGGCTCCCAGCCAACGGTGCGAGGCTCGCCTCCTTCCCACCCAGCGCCCTAGCTCTGCCCGGGATCGTCCGTGCGCTGCCTTCACCCGGCCTGCCTCTCGCCCAGCGCCCGGGTTGACCATGCTGGGGACCCGCCGTGACCGGCTGCTCATCCTGCTGCTTTTCGGGGCGCTGCTCAGCGCCGATTTCTACTTCCACCTCTGGCCCCAAATGCGGCGCCGCCTCGGTCCGGCCAATACGGCTGAATCCCGCTGCTCTTGCCCCGCCGAAGCCGCTGCGGCCGCTGGTCCAAAGCTCCGGACTCGGCCGCCAGCCAACCGGAGCAGCCAGGCCGACCCTTCCAAGCTGAGGCGGCTCTTCGCACACCCGCTCTACAGCGCCCCCGAGAGGCCGGCAGAGAAGCTGCTCAACGGGCAGGAGACGCTGCGCTACTACCGGCGGAAAATAGCCCGCTGGAACAGGTGCGGGGTCCCGGACGGGGAAAGCGCGGATCGGGCACCTTGCGCGGAGAGCGAAACCCGCGTCGGAGAGCGGGGCGGAGGGGGAACCCCACTTGTCGCTGCGATGTCTGGGGGAGCGGCTGGGGGAGGAAGGTGGGGCAGGGAAGCGCACGTGGGGGCGTAACCCCGCGACTAGTTGGTTTCTTGGGGCTCGCGCGGAGGAAGAGAAAGTTGTACCCACGCGCGCCTCTGTGCAAGGGGTGTACGGGTGGGAGGAGGAGTTTGATTGCAAAGTTCCAAAGTCGTCTTCCTGAATCTGATCTTGGTTGCCAGCTGGTTGGCAAAGTCAGTTTCAGTATCTCCGAGGGAATCTCTTGGCTAGCAAGAGCAAGAGCATTTAGACTACTATACCGCTTTACGGTGCTTCACCGCCTTCTCTCAGCGGTTTATTACAGCGGCAGCATATTGACCACACACACACACACACACACATACTCCTCTCTTCATGGAAGGGGCCATAGGGCCTCCCCAATGGGCAAATATATGCTGGGGCAGATTAGCGGTTTCCTCACTTCTGATTGCACCCGGGTTTCTTATCTCTTTCCTTTCGACACTCCTTCCTACCCTGCTATCCGTAGACCTATGCCCGGTCTCAGGCTGCGGTGCCCGGAGTGACTTCAGCCAAACAGGCCGATCCTCCTTAGATGGCAATCAGAGTTACGCTGAGCAACCTGCTAGCAGCTAGAATATTCCCGAGCAGGACAAGAGTGGTTTCTGCCCCATTAGCCAGCCTACCACCATCTGTTAGAAAGCATCATTTGCCTCCAACCATCCTCCTTCCTTCCACGCACCTACCCACACAAATATGGAGATATATTTCAAAGCCCTTGTTGTCAGAGCCCATTGTAGGAATCTGCTCCCCGTCCTATTTCTGAGCCATTAGAAAATAGTGCCCTTGCAAATGGGGTGCCAGTCCCTTCCCTTTTCCTTTACCCTTGGTTCCACCTCACTGCAGTTACCCGACTTCCCTCTTAAGGGGACTAAGCCTAACAGATTTTCCACACCTTAAGACTGAGATGGTATTGCAAGAAGGAAACTAATCCTACTGTGATACCACTTTGGCTAAGAATGGCTTAAGGCTGTCATATTAGGGGACACTAATGTGCAAAAAACAGAGTCAGCTTGGTGGGTGTGCTGTGGGCAAAGACCTGCTGAGATGTCATTCTTGGACATCATTCTTCTGTAGGATGGGACCGACTGGGCTGCAGGGCAGGCAAATTTTGTGCAGCTTTCTTGAGCGTGAAATCCCAGAGCTGCTTGAAGCTGAATTTGAGAAACCATGGGGCTCAGCAGCCAAAATGGCTCCAGCAGGGTGAATTGCACTCTCTGGAACCATCACCACATTGAGTTGCAGAACTTCTGGCTGGAGATGCATTATCTTGGGTGGCAGTGGTTGGAAAGGAGCCTTTTTCTCATGTAAATTGTCCCACAATGAAGATACTGACAGTCCTTTGACTTATGACCACAATTGGGAACAGAAGTTCCCTTTCCAGTGAGTTACATCCAATTTCACAAAATTTTTGGCCACAGCTATTAAGCGAATCATATGCCATTGTTAAGCTTTTTCCATTGGCTTTCCATTGTCAGAAGGTTGCAAATGGCAATTATATGATTCCAGGCCTTTGCAATAGTCATAAATGCATGCCGGTTGCCAAGGGCCCAGATTTTCATTATGTGACCACGAGGAAGCTGTAAAACAGTCATAATCACAGGTCGTCATTTTTTCCAGTGCTGCTGTAAACTTTGAATGGCCGTTAAATAAATGACTGTTTTAAGTCAAGGACTACCCATGTCTGGAATAGAGAAAGGGTAGCCAGGTTCAGGCATTTGCTTTTAAAAAAAAAAAAAAAAGCAATAGCCCGAGGACATTAAAATGGGAGGGGGGCAGGAAATCAAATTCAAATCTCTCTTTTAGGGTTATAGCAGGGATCTCTAAGCTTGGCAACTTTTAAGACTTGTGGACTTCAACTCCCAGAATTCCTCAGCCAGCACGGTTACAGCCCAAGCATGTCTGGCTGAGGAATTTTGAGCGTTGGATATCCCTGGGCTATAGGAAGCTGCCTTACAAGCTGCCTAAACAAGCAGTGGTGGGATTCAAAAAATTTTACTACCGGTTCTGTGGGCATGGTTTAATGGGCGTGGTGTGGCTTGGTGGGTGTGGCAGGGGAAGAATACTGTAAAAATCCCCATTCCCTCCCCACTCCTGGAGGATGGTTACTACAAAATCCCCATTCCCTCCCCACCCCACTAACCTGCTTTCCAGCTCCATTCTCCTGTGCACAGTAACAAAAGAAAATCCAGCTCATCAGCTGGGACTCAGGAGGCAGAAAATAGATGGGGGTGGGCCCAGTCAGAGATGGTATTTGCTGATTCTGTGAACTACTCAAAATTTCTGCTGCCGGTTCTCCAGAACTGGTCAGAACCTGCTGAATACCAGCTCTGGTTCCAAGTTATACTCCCATGATAAATAGGATTCTGAGGCAAGCAGGTTCCTCAAAGAACTGGTTTATTGGAAATATCATATTGGCACACTCTGGTGAAAACGACTCTGAATATTCCCGCTGTTTTTACCAAGTTAAAAATTTTCCCCTTCCTCCAACAGTCAGTCACTTGGTCCAATCATCGTGCTGTCCAGTTGCCTGGTAACGTCACTCCACCTCTCTTCGACCACCTTTGGGCATGTCCTTGGTTCCCAGGAGAAAGTATTTTGTTTTGGCTACAACCTGCCTCCCTCTATCTCTATTACCCCCTCCCTAACCCTCAGCTCCAGTGTGGCAACCTAAAGCCTCGAAAATGGCCTTGCTCAGGCCAGCTTCAGGATGGGCAACAGTTTTATCAACCTGCAAGTCTTCAAGAATCCAAGCTAGAGCCTTCTGACTCCATTGCAGAGATTCTAGAACTAGATTTGGTACCTTCTGCAGGCAAAGCTACTGCTGAGCTATAGCCCTTCCCTCAGAATGTTAATTCTGAGTTGGTCTACATCAGACTTCCCCAATTAAATACCTTTTTAACTATTTATAGCACTAGAGTCTCCCGGATCCTTGGCCTCCATTCCTGCAGTCTCCCATCCTCCTCCTGTAGCCAGCCATTTACCATGCTAATGGTAAATTTTGGGAACCATAATCCCAATAGTTATGAATAATATTATCAAGTTCAGAAAGAAGGATTACTGTGAGGTATGGCAAATGTCCCCTTTTCTGATAACTTTAACTCCAGAAGGACCTGTATTGGCTGCGTTCTCCATGAGGAGTGCAAATGTGAATATAAATCTATTGATACAAAGTGTGATTCTATTCTTACTCGCCTATAAATAACAGCAGTTGTTGTGTTAGCCATAAGCATTTAAAAAAAAAAAAATTACTAGGTTAATGGAAGTCATACCAAATTGTTGCAAGTATCTGCATGACCTGAATGGCATCGGGTCAGGCATATGCAGGAGCATCTTTCCCTGAAGGTATCTGCCAGAAGGTCAGATAGGGTTGGTGCAACCCCAAGTCCCTTCCCTTAAATGCTGCCATCTGGTGACACCCAAGAAGTGTGCCTGCTCCATAGTTGCCTCTACCTTGTGTGGAACACTCTTGTCCCAGAGATCCAGCAGGCCTCCATCCTCCTCACCTTCCAGAAGGCTTTGAAGAACTGGGTCTTTCCCCCCACCACCTCCAAGCTTTGGGGGAGAATGAGGTTGAAGGCGAGCAAGGCAGAATGCTGATGGGTGAAAGAGTCTTACCCCCAAGGGTTTTATTGTTGGTTGTTGGTGGTTGTGTTTTGTATCATTGCTTTTGAACTACCCAGGACTATGCTATCTCAAATGGGTAACTATGTAGGTCTTATGAATGAATGAATGAAAGAAAGAATGAATGAATGAATGAATGAATGAATGAGATGGGGTGGGGTGGGGTGTGGTGGAGTGGGATGGGATGGGATGGGATGGGATGGGATGGGATTGGAATGGAATGGAATGAATGAATGAATGAATGAATGAATGAATGGGATTGGATTGGATTGGAATGGAATGGAATGGAATGGAATGGAATGAATGAATGAATGGGATTGGATTGGATTGGATTGGAATGAATGGATGGATGGATGGATGGATGGATGAATGAATGAATGAATGAATCAATGGGATTGGATTGGAATGGAATGAATGAATGAATGGGATTGGATTGGATTGGATTAGATTGGAATGAATTAATTCATTAATGAATGAATGGGATTGGATTGGAATGGAATGGAATGGAATGAATGAATGAATGAATGGGATTGGATTGGATTGGATTTGAATGAATGGATGGTTGGATGGATGAATGAATGAATAAATCAATGGTATTGGATTGGATTGGATTAGATTGGAATGAATGAATGAATTAATGAATGAATGGGATTGGATTGGATTGGAATGGAATGGAATGGAATGGAATGGAATGGAATGGAATGAATGAATGAATCTGCTCCAGATGAGTTGGAAGAAAAACATAGATGATTCTAGATCAGGGGTGTCAAACTCAAGGCTCGGGAGCCGAATCCAGCCCCTGGGATACTTAAATCTGGCCCATAGGGCCACCCTGGAAATAGTGAAGGACTGGCCCACAGTGCCTCTACCAGCGAAAAAGGAGCTCGGGAGGCCTGTGCATATCATCACCACCCCTGGCTCCCTTTTCACTGGCAGAGGGCAGCAGGAGGCCGTCACAACCAAAAACAGAGTGCGGGAGCTTATTCTCACTGGCAGAGTGTTCGGGTCACCATGAACGCTCTGACACGAGTGATGTCAAGCTAGCCACCCCCACCCTGGGCCACACCCCAGCCCCCCAAGTCAAATACAACCCTGATGCAGCCCTCAATGAAATCAAGGTTGACGCTCCCTGAGTTACATTGCTGAGCGGAGTAATGCAAAGCCTTCAGACTTGAAAATTCACTCTTGATGAAGACCAGAAAACTGTCGGTTGTGACAAGGAGGTTCACAAAGCTAGCTAGGATAAAGCAAATTGATGTCTAAATACTCCCATTTTGGGAAATATACATTGCATCTGATTCTCATATACAAGTCGTC
The DNA here is from genome assembly GCA_033807585.1 of Hydrophis major. Taxonomy (NCBI): domain Eukaryota; kingdom Metazoa; phylum Chordata; class Lepidosauria; order Squamata; family Elapidae; genus Hydrophis; species Hydrophis major. The sequence goes on from CM066329.1 coordinate 193,406,753, forward strand.
CTCCCCTCATGAACCCAATTGAGCCTAAAATTAGTGTTACTGAGCAAGACAGTTATTAAGTTATTTTTGCTGCATTGACCTTTCTTGCTGCGGTTGTTAAGCGAATCACTGTGTTGTCAAGTTAGTAACCTGGTTGTGAAATGAATATTGATTTCACTTGCTAAAAAGGTCACAAAAGGTGATCACATGACCCAAAGACAGTGTAACCGCCGTAAAAATACATGCCAGTTGACAAGCCTCCGAATTTTGATCACATGGCCATGGAGGATGCTGCAACAGTTGTAAGTGTGAAAAGCCATCATAAGTCACTTTTTTCAGTGCTATTGTAACTTTGAATGATCACTAAACAAATGGCTGCAAGTCAAGGATTACCTTCTTCCATTATAATAGTGTCTTATGAGCATTACCTATGTCTTTTCTAAAAAAGCAAAATCAGCCATTACTATTTATTTTATTTTTATTTATTTATTTTTGTCAATTGCTTTACAAGATAATAGGTATAAGTAAAAACATAGTTATGAATACATGGATACATATAAGAAAAATAAAAGAAATAAAAGAAACAATAGGACAGGGACAGTAGGCATGTTGGTGCGCTTATGCACGTCCTCTATAGACCTCTTAGGAAAGGAGTGAGGTCAATAATAGACAGTTTAAGGTTGAACATTTGGGGGTTTGGGGAAGAAACCACAGAGTCAGGTAGAGTATTCCAGACATTGATCACTCTGTTGCTGAAGTCGTATTTCCTGCAATCAAGTTTGGTACGATTAACCTTGAGTTTGTTTCTATTTGTTTGCTCTAGTGCTGTTATGGTTGAAGCTGAAGTATTCATTGACTAGTAGGACATTGCAATGTATGATTTTATATACTATACTTAGATCGGACCGAAGGCAGTGTAGTTCTAGGTTTTCGAGGTCTAGAATTTCAAGTCTATTGGCATAAGGTATTCTGCAACAAGTAGAGGAGTGGAGAACTCTTCTTGTGAAATATTTCTGGACTTTCTCAACTGTGTGAATATCAGATACGGAACGTGGGTTCCAGACTGATGAGCTGTATTTGAGTATTGGTCTAGCAAATGTTTTGTATGCTCTAGTTTTTAGTGTAATATTACCAGAGAAAAAGCTATGTTAAGATTAGGCTACCATCCTATTTTAGAAAAAGTCACACTTTGCCCATTAGTGGGACCAGTTTAAATCCAGTGTCATCCTTATTGAAGCATTTGGTCATGATGAACATTTAAAAAGGAAGCTAAGCCTTTTTAGAGATGAATAGTACAGACAGCTCCAAGATTCAGAACATGAAATCCGTCCTTTTTGAACTGAGTATCTTTGGTAAGTTGACCTTTCAGAAATTGACAAGCTCTGTCTTTCCTTACTTCTTTTAAGAGATGATGACAGAGCCAAAATGTGACCATTAAACCAAGGTATACTTAAAAAGAGGAAAGGGGGGCAGGAATACTGAAATGTGCTGAGGTTTATAACCACAGTGAAATTAAGGTGCACAGCTAAGGAGATTTTTCTAAAGATCTGAATTCGTCTTACAGTTGAATCCACAAAAGACTTGCACAATTCAAACAATCCTCCCTATCTATAGCATGTCAATCATTGGTGACCTTAAAAAACAGGGAGGTGAGGCACATTATGTAAGGCTTCCTTGTCTAGCCCCAGCAAATCCTTCCTCTTCTCCAAAGCCTCCTTGAAAACCTAAGGAGAATATAATATAAAAAAAGAATGTTTACAGATGAAAAATGTAAACATTGGTGTTTCACACTGCACAAAGTCCTATTATGGTTTGTTAGCTTTTAATTTAGCAGCGTGTGTGAGTCCAACCAATTGTGGCATGTACACCTAACCGTGGTTTAATGTAGTGTAAGAACACAGCCACTGTAAATCTGCAGTACAAGCAGTCGTCAATTTACAGTCACAATCACACAATTTCCATTGCTAAGAAAGACGGTTGTTAAGTGAGTTTTGGCCCATTTTACGACCTTTCTCCCCACCATTGTTAAGTGAATCATTGCAGTTGTAAAGTTAGTAATATGGTTATAAGGTAAATCTGGCTTCTTGATTGACTTTGATTGTCAGAAGATTGAAAAAGCTGATAACAAAAATCTGGGGGCATTACAAGCCATCATAATTACATGCTTGAATTTTGATTACACCTGAATTTTGATCACATGACCCTGGGGGTGCTGCAAGTTGTAAATGTGAAAAGTGGTCATGTCACTTTTTTTCGGTGCCATTGTAACTTTAAACAGTCACTAAATGAATGGCTGTAAGTCAAGGACTACCTGTACATGCAGAAGGTTGGTTCATTTATGTAAATCAGGTTAATACCAGGGATGGGATACCAGCAGTTTCTGACAGGTTCTATAGAACCGATTATTATGATTCTGCACAGTTCGGAGAACCGGCAAATCGTGCCCTTGAGTGGCCCTGCCCCTCTCTGCCCAGTCACTCCTTATCGCTTATGCACAACATTGCATGCATGTCCGAAATTGCTTGACTGCGTTCTTCCCCTTCACTTCTTAAGGTATTTTTTCCCCTCCTGACAATCAGCTGTTCCTATGATCAGCTGTGATAGGATTCCCTTCACTTACTTACTGCTTCACCCAGGAGGCTTCCCGGAGGCCCCCCAAATGGAGAGGGGCATAGCACTGCTGCCAAAAAAGGGGGAGCCACACCCACCCAGTCACATGGTCACACCCACCAAGCCATGCCCACAGAACCGGTTGTTACAAAATTTGAATCCCACCCCTGGTTAATACATCTTCTTTATATACCCATGGAAAGCAAGACACACAGTTGTTTAGGGGTATTTTTATGTCTTTAAACTATGCTTATGTACCTAATTCTTTTGTTCACAGAAGGGTTGACAACATGTAATTTTGGAAAAAGAATTATAGATAACTATATAATACAAAAAAGAAATTATATAAAATAAATATGCCTTAAAAGCTGCAATATAGTGGGGAAATGGTTGTTTGATCTGGCTCTGGGGCTGCTATTATATCTGGCCTGCAAAATTCAGACTAGTCATTCAAAGGCAGCAAAGAGGTGCAAAAAACTGTCATCGAAGTTTGTGTAACACCCAAAAGAGCAGAATAATATTTTTGTCAAGGCCATTGCCTTTCCTCACAAAGTACAGTTCTACAATCAAGGGGCACAACAGAAAATTTCTAATGTCATAAAGGATTTCTTGATTACCTAAAAGTATGGTTGTACTGTACTTGTGACATCAAGATATTTGGGTGCTGAGCCATTTAGGTTATAACACAAAGCATCAGTAGCTTTTATTGGGTTCTGAATCAAAAATTAAGTCAATTTAATGTGACTTAGCACATTACATCCTCTTCCTGTTTCACAGAAGCCCTGAACTGCAATGCGTTGTTCCTAATACGGCAAGGTAATGTGTGAAAATGGAATGTATTGAAGAGCAACCATCAGCCGGAGGGGTCAAACAGGGAATTAGTCTGGAATATATAAACACAAATTGACAAGGTCTGACACACACACCCCTGCTTGAATGCCATTGAGCCTTATCTAGTCTTTCCTAGGTCACAGTTGCCAGTCTGGGAAGATTCCTGTAAAATTGGCGCAACGTAATAAAGTAGCTAATTTAAACTCTACACGTCTGTTGTTTGCACCTGATAGAATGGGTGTCACTTCTAGTTAGGACTGACCAGAATCTGAAAATATGGTTGCTTGTTAGTATTTAGATTCAGTCATTGCTCATCAAAAAGGGGAACCATTTGTTTTGCATGTCCTGTTTAAACATAGATGAGCAGCTGACAGGGGAGTATGAGTTGTGTGGAATAAGGATAAGTAATGTGAGCATCCATATTCATCAGCTGGAATGACTTAATACAGTACCATGTGAATGTACTTTCTTAAAAAACCAGGATTGAGGTTGGCTTATTTTGCGGTTTGCTCTCTGTTGAGGGCCTTAGCCCTGATATTCGGTTTTATCTCACAAGCAGATTACAGGGAGTAAAATAATGGAGAGAAACAGCTTTTCCATGTTGCTGCTTATCAACTATTTCTTGGACCAAAGTCCTGTGGATTGCTCAAACAGATTCATCCAGGTCAGTGCATTTCCAAGGCCAGCCTTGGCCTGCTAAAATCCACACCACACAGAGGTTTAAATAAAAGCAAAGAGATTGCTGTTTGAATAACGACATTTTTTCCAAATGCAGCAGTCAAGCTTGTTTAGCAACTTACCAGCTGCCTTTAAAGTGAACAGGGTCACTTTTGTCCTGCAGGAAAAGTCACCCTGAAAATCTTATGCAGGAGCCAAAAATCTGCCATGATGTCTGCCATGATGGCTTGGTCTTTAATCAGCACAGCTTACAGCTTAGACTTATATACCGCTTTGCAGTGCTTTACAGCCCTCTTCTCTAAGCAGTTTACAGAGTCAGCATGTTGCCCCCAACAATCTGGGTCCTCATTTTACCGATGAGTCAACCTTGAGCTATTCAGGATCGAACTGCAGGCAGCCGGCAGGCAGCAGAATTACCCTGCAGTACTGCATTCTAACCACTGCGCCACCACGGCTCTTAGTTTTGATGCCCGAGAGAACAACCTCCCCTTCCACAAATACGCAGACACACACACACACACACCTCAAAAATAGTATAATGTAAGAAGAAGAACTGGTGTGAGATCCAGAGAGCCAATCAGGGAGCATTGCTGACCTTGTTTCGATTCAAGGAAACGAGTCTTCTGCTGAAGCAATTGAAATGTGACAGTGGAGATAAAGAAACTTGTCGCTTAGCACCAACGGCTCACAACAACAGAGATGAAAGACAAGCTCTTTCATATGGCTTTTTGTTGTTGTTGTTGTTTCATATTTAAACATTTATTCTCAGTGATAGGTTTTAGCAAAATGCACATAAAATTACCTTGACCATATCAGTTCAATACATCCCCCTTTAATATTAAAAGCACAGTTTGTCAGGATGTGCCTTCGTATTTTCCTTGCAGCCTTCCTTGCAAACAATACATGTTCCATTACATGTTTGTCTTCATTGGAGAACAGAGGTTTCTTTCAGTTGGAGTAGAGTAGGGTCACCCTTCTTTTTTTCTAAGGGACACATTCCCGGAGAACAAGCTATTAGATGGGACCGAAGCAAGCAATGAGTAGTGATAGAGTCAAAAATAACATTTTTATTTTCCTTTTTCTGATATCTCTTTCCCTCCTCTTCCTTTCCTCTAAAGTAGCTATCCATAGAGAAAGATTCTTTATTAATTATTTATTTGGTTTGTATATTTCTTACTTCCGTCAAAGCCAACATGCAGCAGTTAACAAAAATGGCAATAACAGTAAAATTCAACCCAAAGCAACCAACCTCCCAAGAGGGCCATTTTCTCTAATACCCAGGGGTGGGATTCTACCAGTTCCCACCTATTCACCAGAACCGGTTGTTAACATTCTAAGCAGTTGGGAGAACTAGTTGTTAGAAGAAATTACTGGCCTAATCCTGTAAGGAAGGCAGGAAAGAAACATTCTGGTGTTGCTTACAGAAACTGCCTCTCCATTAACCCTTATTATATTCTTGGCAGGACTAGACTTCCTGTCTCGGGAACGTCTCTCGAATTTTTTCCCCCTCCTTTGCTGGTACTTTGTTTGTGTGGAGTGACCATTCAAAGTTACAATGGCACTGAAAAAAGTAACTTATGACCATTTTTCACACTTACGACTGTTGCAGCATCCCCACAGTCACGAGAGGCCAGGCGAGGAGATGCGTGCCTCGATGTGAGTAATGTTGAGTTGGCCACGCCCAGCCAATAACATGACTACTAAGCCATATCCACCCAGTCACATGACCACTAAGCCATGCCCACCAACTAAGCCACACTTACAGAACTAGTTAAAAATTTTGAATCCCACCCCTGCCAATACCCCAGGTTAAGGTGCTGCATGTGTGCAATATGGCGGCAGCTTCTAATAATATGTGTCAAGCTGGAAATCATGAGGTTCTAGTTGGCTCTGCCGGTCCAGTTCTTGACCATTTTTCTGCCTGTCTATTTTTTCCCCCTAGCTTTAACGTGACTTCAGCCCTGCTACCGACAGCTTTTTGCTTTTTGCTTATGGCTTAACTGTGTAGTCATCCAGTCAATGTGCAGAGCGCACTCCTCCTCTGGCATTGATTACCCAATCCCTAGTTTCACAAACAGGATGAAAAGAATGACTGAAATCTTTAGTTATTTGGCTTGTTGTGTGTGCTTTTTTTTCTCCTTTGTCCCTATGCTCAGGTGATCCATTGACCTAGTAAGTGGCTGAGCAAGCAACTTAAGAGATTCAAAGCCTCTTTACTACCACCTAAGGGTAGAACAGCCAAACTGCTGAACTGTGGGTGTAAAGCACTGAAATGACTAGATCCACCTCTGGCTTCGGCTTGTAACTGAAAGAAATGGGACAAAGTATAGTACTGTGATGGCGAACCTACAGCACAGGTGCCAGAGGTGGCATGCAGAGCCCTGTCTGTGGGCACATGAGCCATTGTCCCAGCTCAGCTTTGCTGCGCATGCACGCCACCCGCAGATCAGCTGGTCTTCAGGTCTCTGGCACGCATGCATGGGGGGGGCGGGGTGCATGCATGGGGGACACATGCATATGTGGCAGGACAAGGCACATGTGTGGGGATGTGTACACATGCGTGAAGTGGGGCGCATGCATGGGGGACATGTGTGCATTGCATTTTGAGGAAGTGCGTATGCGCTTTGGGCACTCGGTGGCAGAAAGGTTAGCCATCACTGATATAGTACTTTGGCATCCTCTGTGAGGGAATTCCCAATAGCCGTTGCTCCTAGGGAAGCCCCAACTCCTTGAAGTCTCTCATTAGATTATGTAGACATAGTCCTCTACTTACAACCATTAGTTTAGTGGCTGTTAGAAGTTACCACAGTTACCACTGAATAAAGTGACTTACGACCATTTTTTACACTTATAACCAATACACCATCCCTGTGGTCATGTGATCAATATTCAGACACTGGACAATTGGCTTGTATCCATGACCGTTGCATTGTCCTGGGGTCATGTGATTACGTTTTGCGACTTTCTGACAAGCACCGTCAGTGGGGAAGCCAGATTCACTTAACAACATGTTCCTAACTTAACAACTGCGGTCATTCACTTAACAACTGTGGCAAGATAGGTCGTAAAATGGGGCAAAACTCACTTAGAACTGTCTTGCTTAGCAATGGAAATTTTGGGCTCAGTTGTGGTCTTATGTCGAGGACTACATGTATTTGAAATCATTTACACAGCCTTTTCTCAAACTCTACATCAGGGGTGCCAAACTCAAGGCCTGGGGGCTGCTCTGAAAACAACGAAGGACTGGCCTATGATGCCTCTGCCAGTGAAAAAAGAGCCCTCCCAAGCTCCGTTTTCACTGGCAGGGGGTTGCAGGAGTCTGTCACAGCCGAAAACAGAACTCGGGAGCCAGCTTTTGCTGGCAGAGAGCTCAGGCCACCACAGGCGCTCCTGACACAAGTGACGTCGAGCTGGCCATGCCCACTCTGGCCACATATAAACACACCCCACACACCCCCAAGGTCAAAAGCAATCCTGATGCAGCCCTCAATGAAATCGAGTTTGACATCCCTGCTTCACATGTACCACAATTCTAATTGACTGGCTGTCTCTCAGGTGTGCCCATATGGTCAACCACTAGGTGGCAGCCCAGAGATTTTTTAAAAAAAAACAACACCTGGTTCTTTGCTGCCAAGGTCAAACTGTCAACAGATGCATATGATATCTAAGGATTTTTTTAAAAAAAAAATAGTCAACAATACAATGGGAAAAGAAAAAGAGGGAGGAAATGCACAATTAACAGACATGTAAGGAGTATTTCCATATCCCAGATGTTGTTGGATGGGGCTGGAATTTTAACTAAGGGACGCCCCATTTGTGGCCTTTGGAATATTGTGCGTGGAAACTGTGTGACCTTCCATCCCATGTACACCGTAGAGGTACCCTTTGAGGGAGATGGGCAGTTTGAAAATCTAAATAAACAAATATAGTATGAAAGACTTTCCATGCTTCGCTGCCTCTTTGCCTTCTGGAATCTGGCCCCTCCCATCTGGGAATCCAGACTACATTCCACCACAGGTTGTGTTCTGGGATGCTAGCATGCAACTTCACCCGATCTGCTGTCCCCTACAGATTTTACTGCACTAGTCATTGTTTACTGTAGGGGGCTCATCTCTTGTTTCAAGGCTGTTGAACAAGTGCTGTCCAAAGACATTTATGCAGACATGTGAGCAGCATGATGTCACGGAGCACTGTTACCACCCCACCTAAGTGGTACCTATTTACCTACTTGCGTTTGCATGCTTTCAAACATCTAAGTTGGCAGAAACTGAGACAAGGCCAGGAGCTCACCACATCATGTGGAGCTTAGATTTTGAACCTTCATTTCTTATCCGCCATATAAGTAGATATTCTCAATGAGTCCCCTTTTATCGGTTGGAATTCTCAGCCAGCAAAGATTTCTTGGTTGACCTATGTTGGTACTGAGAGGAGACATTCACTGTTCATTTGCTTGGGAACAACTGATCCGATTTCCCGTAACTAGAGACAAACTATAAATCCCATGTCTTTTTGATGAAAGCAAGGCCACTGAATCATAGTGACAATCAGAGCCAGCTTCATCATTAACTCCTTTGTAAAAAAAGCAATGAGGGATCAATGACCACAGTTTTGTAGGAGCAACCCTGAAAGGTTTCGTGAGGGAAGAAAAAGTGAAGTACTTGCAGGAAGAAGCATAGCAAAGCAAAAAAACAAAAGGCAAGCTCCAGGAGGAAAGAAAAAGAAATGTAAGCTGCCCAAGTAAGTTGTGGTTGCTTTTTGTGGGTTGCTGTTGCAGAAAGGCAATTGGTTGATCAATTGTATCCATGTCAGAAAGTGACAGCTTGTTTTTTTTCCCAAGCTACTAGGGTGAAATGAAGCCTATCAGGATCAACCTTAATTTCACTTCAGACTAAAGAAATGTCTTACAAGAAAATAAAAGGAAGTCTCATCTGTCTTTAACCAATGGATAAGCATCTGTCATATAAAAACCAACCATAGCACCTTGGAAACGTGCCTGGGACAACCACCCAAAACAAAGCCAAATTTTTAAACTAATGGAAATGTCTTGAAGCCTGTACTCGGGTATCAGGAATGTGATCCAAGATTATTTCCAGAATCCTGATAGCTTCCAGGCCATCAAAATGTGGCATAAGAGTCTGTTGGTACGCAGAAACTTCATGCGGTCAAAAGCCAAATGTCGTCTCCGTGCAGTTGTGGGATTTACTTCAAGAATATTTTATCATGCCAAAACCCCAAATCAGTTTGGAGTAGTAGTTAACACTTCAAACTAGAAGCTGGGAGACCATGAGTTCTACTCCAGCCTTAGGCATAAAGCCAGATGGGTGACTCTGGGCCAGCCACTCTCCCTCGGCTTTAGGAAAGCAAGGAATGGCAAACTTATTCCCCAAAACCTTGCCAAGAAAATGGCAGGATCTATTCCAAGCAGTCATCAGGAGTCAAAAACTGACTCAAAGGTGAGCCCATGCAAAAGACCACCCTGAGTTAGTAAAAAAATATAAATATATTCCCCTCTCCTTTTCCTAATAGAAAATGTGTTCTTAAGAGCTGTGTGGCTGCAGGGTGCACTTTCCAACATACACAGCAGTGATGGAGGGATGCACCACTAAAATTTCTGCTTGTCACTTGACGGTTCCTTCACTTTTCTTAGAGATTTTGGACTTACGATTCATACCATCCATGCTCCAAAAATGATTTGGAAGAAGTCTTCCAAACAGCACAAAAACGCAGCCACTCCCTGTGTATTTACTATAGCAGGTTATTATCAGGCATCTGGGCAAGCTTTAAAACCGATGGTGCTACATCAGTTCAGGAGCTGACTCATTGAAGTCACTCTTAAAGGAGTAGCAACTCTCAGGATTGCAGCAGAAGTTGGTGAAAAAGAGGTTTGGTATTTCCATTTGGTATGTGTTTATAGCTATGTACAAAACCTATTTTCCCCCCAGGAAAGGGGATTGGAGATGAAAGAGTCTGATCACCAAATTGCTAAGCCCAGAAATTCTCCTACATTTTTCCCTCTACCAAATCTCATGCAATTTAGTGAAGATGAATTTGCTTTAGAAATTCCTTCAAGGGCAGAAAAGAGCATTTTGCAGAAAGACTCAGAAACGGATGGTGTTCCCTGCCTTTTGTTTAGTTATGGTCAAAAGTGCAGGTGAAGTTCTTGCTCTGTCTCTATACTATCCATTTCTCCTGCAGCTTCTCATACTTTCATTAAATCCCAAGGGAAAAATCCCATGAGGGAATCCTTTCTCCCCTTGGGATTTTTCAGTAATAGGACTACCGTCATTGTTAAAGAAGAACCTTGCAGTAGAGAAAGTATGAGAGAAAAATTAATCAAGGAGAGAAGCAACCTAAAACTAAGAAAACATTTCCTGATAGGTAAAACAATTAACCAATGGGACAACTTCCCTCCAGAAGTTGTGGGTGTTCCGACACTAGAACCTTTTAAGAAATGATTGGACAACCATTTGTCTGAAAGCAGGTTAGAATAGAAAACTCCAAGGTCCCTTCCAGCTCTATTCTAATTGAAATGACCATGGTTATACTGCAACAGTGTAAAAAATGGTCATGTCATTTTTTTCAGCCCCGTTGTAACTTGAAAAAGTGACTAAATGAATGGTTATAAGTCAAAGATTATCTATACTCATTCCATTCATCCTGGGGGAAAAAAGATCTTCGATTGAGTTTCCCCTCTTTTCTCCTTTTCTTTCTCTTATCCATTGCAGTTGATTTATCCTTTGCAATTTTCTTTATTTTTTTCTTTTTGGGGTGTGGGAGGCTTTTTTATTAGCTGCCAAATAAATAATCTGCCAAGATTATTTCTGTGCGGTCTGGGCCAGCCATTTGACCTGGTGTGACTTAGCTTTGCTAAGTATTCTTTGGGTGTGAGACACTATTGATTACCCTGCAGCTGCTTTGTAAAGCAATATATGGCCTTCATAAACTGGGATGCCATTCAGAGAAGTTTAACAAGCTGTGTTAACGTTAGACTTGTCTGGGTTTTAATGCTGAGCTGCAAATAAAGCAAGAACATGTTTTGGAAGACTGAATTCTTATACACTAACATCTAAGATGCATCCCGATTCATAAATTGTGTTGCTGACACTTTACGATCTCATAAACTGAAAGCAAAAGGCAGACAAATGGGCGTTGGTCCTTACCTGACACGCCATTTCTCTGGAGCCGGGAGGATCATCCAGAGAGTGGGAGGTGCTTCAGTCTGCATCATTGAAGGCTGAGCTTAATTACTGAGGAATGCTCCGCCCTCCATCACGTGGCTCCTTGCATTCCCCAGTTTATGCGAAGTCAAGAGTGAAGAGAAGATCGTGCTCTCATCTTACTATGCTAAAAGGTTCATTGGCTAAAATAAGACCACCACCCCCCAGACGGTGAAATAAAAGGGTGGGGCTGGATGATCCTCCCGGCTCCAGAGAAATGGCGTGTCAGGTAAGGACCAACGCCCATTCTCCTGAGAGCCAGTCGGATCATCCAGAGAGTGGGACATACCAAAGCTTGGCTGTCCTACGGGAGGGACTCCGTCTGGTTCTGCAGTCCCTGCGGTTCCTTGAGGACTCGCTGGAGAACTCGTCTACCAAACAAAGTCTCCACCGAGGAAAATATGTCAATCTTATCGTGCCTGATGAAGGGAAACGGGGATGCCCAGGTGGCTGCCCGACAAATGTCCACAATTGGAGCCTGGGTGGCCCAAGCTGCCAAGGTGGATGCCCTTCTGTGGAGTGTGCTGTTATTCCGCTAGGAACCGGCAGAGCCTGGGACAAGTACGCTTTGGAAATAGTAGCTCTAATCCAATGGCCAATGGTTGACGGGGACACCTTATGGCCTAATGATTTGGGCTGAAAGGAAAGAAATAGGGATTTGGGCCTCCTGAAGGGCTGGGTACACTTAATGTAAATGCGGAGGGCCCGTCTTACATCCAGGGTATGCCAAAGCTTCTCCCTTTCCCGCAAGGGATTGGGGTAGAGGTTCGGAAGTATAAGTTCCTGTGCCCTATGGAAGGCTGATTTGACCTTGGCAAGAAGTAGGGTCCGGTCGGAGAACCACCCGATCGGCATGGAAGATGCAAAGGTCCCTCCTCACCGACAAGGCTGCTATCTCTGATATTCGGCGAGCCTAAGTAATGGCCATCAGGAACACGACTTTGAATGTTAGGAACTAGAGTGAGGATTCCCTTAGAGGCTCGAAGGGTTGTTTAGTAAGGGACACCAGGACCTTATTGAGGTCCCAGGTAGGGTATCTATGTACGGTTGGGGGACACAAGTTAGAGTCTCCTCTGAGAAATGCCCTAATGCGAGGGTGGAGGGAAAGGGAACCCAGGTTGTCGCAAACAATGACAGTTGAGAGGGCTGCGACCTGACATCTCGGGGAAAGACCTTTCCTCAGACCCTCTTGGAGGAATTCCAAAACTTGAGGGATGGAGAGTGAGAGCGGGTTGACTTGGAGACTATGGCACCACTTGCAGAACCCCTGCCAAGTGACATTGTATATTCTGGTTGTTGAGGGCCACCTGGTGGCTAAAATGGTATCAATAACCTGGTCAGAGAACTGCTCCTTCCTTAGACATTCCCGCTCAACCTCCAAACGGCAAACTGGAGCCACTGAGGATCTGGGTGTTGGAGGGGCCCCTGGGAAAGGGATATCCTGTGCGGGGGAATTTTCCAAGGGGGGGCCACCGATAGGTTGCGGAGGTCCGCAAACCATGGGCGCCCGGGCCAGTAGGGTGCCACTAGAATCAGCTCTGCTTTCTCGGAGATGAGCTTCTGGATGACTCTGGGGACCAGGGCCAATGGAGGGAATGCATATAGAAGCCCTGTGGGCCAGGGGCAACAGAGGGCGTTGTGATTCTCGGCCCCCTGGGAAGGGTACCTCGAGAAAAACCTGGGGAATTGAGTGTTGAGCAGGGATGCGAAGAGGTCTACTGACGGGAGACCGAACATCATGGTCGCTTCCCTGAACAGCGACTGGTGGATGCACCACTCGGACTGGTCCACCATGGTCCTACTCAGCCAATCTGCTTGGGTGTTTGAGACCCCTGAGATGTGCTCGGCTTTGAGGGAGAGGAGATTGCACTCCGCCCAACGGCAGAGGCACTCGGCCTCTCTCATCAAACTTATGGACTGGGTGCCCCCTTGTCAGTTGACGTGAGCCTTGGCGGTGATGTTGTCCGAGAGTATCAGGACATTCCGCCCGCGTACATGGGGGAGGAAGTTGCGCAGGGCCAGGTGGATGGTGCGAAGTTCCAACCAGTTTATACTGTGTGTCCATTCTACCTGTGACCATTTGCCCTGTGTCAAGAGCGAGTGGATGTGAGCGCCCCATCCGGACAGGCTGGCATCTGTGGTGAGGGTGAGGCGTTGGGGTTCCTTGAAGCAGTGTCCCTTGTTGATGGCAGGACTGGTCCACCAGAGGAGAGACGAAGGCACCTTGACCGTGGCCTTTGAATTGCTTCTGCCGGTCCTTTGGAACGGGATCAGGAACCACTGTAGGGATATAGTGTGTAAACGGGCCCAGGGAACAATGGAGATACATGAGACCATTTTACCGAGTAATGTAGACGATTCTAAAGGTGTTACCTTCCTTGATCGTCTGATATGTTTGACAGTTTCCTGAATGCTATGGAATCTCTCGGAGGAAAGGAAAACCTTTCCCTGAACCAAGTCAATGACGGACCCCAAGTGGGTGATCCGTGTCGACGGTAACAGATGGCTCTACTGCCAGTTTACTAGGAACCCATGGTCTTGGAGGGCAGAGAGAGTAGCTCTGATATCCCTTTCTGCTTGGGTTCTGGAGTGAGACAGGATGAGGATGTCATCCAGGTAACGGTGGAGATGAACCGGGAGGTCCCTGAGGTGGGCCGCTAGGGCCGCGAGGACCTTAGTGAAGGTTCTCGGGGCAGAGGCCAATCCAAAGGGAAGGGCCACATATTGGAAATGGCGATGGTTGTAGCAGAACCTGAGGAATTTGGAATGAGAGGGCCAGATTGGGATGTGAAGATACGCCTCTGAAAGGTCTATAGAGGATAGCCAATCTCCCTGCCTGATGCCCAGTAGAATGGATTGTAGGGTGTGCATCTTAAACCTGCGGTAGGTCAGGTAACAGTTAAGGCGTTTCAGGTCTAGAATAGCCCTCCATCCCCCTGATGATTTGGGGACCACAAAGAGGTGGGAGTAAAACCCCTGCCTCCGCTGGGATGGTGGTACAGGTTGTATGGCCTGTATGGTGAGGAGATGGTGGATAGCTGAATCCATTGGGATCCTTGGAGGGGGGGATGCCATAAAAAAATCAGGGGGGGGCGCACTGGAATTCAAGCGCGAGGCCCAGTCTGATGGTGTTTCGGACCCAGGCATTGGAGGTAGAGGAATCCCATCGGTCGGCGAAATGCTTGAGGCGTCCGCCGATGGGAAGGAAGGGATAGGATCTATCTGGGTCAGCTAAGTACAACCCCCTGCTTGAGAAGAGGAGTTTATTCCAAATATTTGCCTTTGTCTGGGATCGAACTCACGACCTCCTGACTGTGAGGCAAGTGCTCCACCTCTAGGCCACCTGCCAAAGGGCTGCGTCGGAAAGGCTTCCCTCCTGAACCCCTGAAGGGGCACCTGTAGCTGCTGTCCCTCCTGTTCCTGTCACCCAATCGCCTCGATCCTGGGGCTGGAATGGCCGGTAAGAGGAGGGTCTCGGATGCCTGGGCGGGAAAGGATACTGGTAGAAAGGATGGGGGAACCTCTCCGAAAGGCTGAGGTGCTCTTGACTCTGACCTCCGAAAGGGGAGGAAGGAATTTTTTCTTGCTTCGGGTTTCGGATAGCAATGGCTCCAGGACGGTGCCAAATGATTTGTCCCCCTTAATGGGGGCGGTGGCCAACTTAACCTTGTTTTTCACATCCACCTGCCAGTGTTTGAGCCAGAGCAGGCAGCGAGCTGTAACGTGAGAGGTTATTGCATGGGCGGAGAAATTAACTGCGTGGTAGGTGGCGTCGGCTGAGAATTCTGTCGCGGCCGTCAATTTTGTGATGTCCTGATGTGCCCTTGCGTTAGAGGGGGGAACATGTTGTTTCAGTTGGCGGAGCCACAGAATTAAAGACCTGGTGAAGAATGAAGCGGCCGTGGCCGATCTAATGGCCCAGGTGTCCGCTTGATGGGCCCTATGTAAGGCCAGTTCGGACCTCTTGTCCTCGGGTTTCAGAGCCTCCAGGGGATCACTGGGGGAGGACAAGGGTGCTAAGCCCAATATGGGATCATCTGCCTTGGGAGTGTTAAGCAGGTTGTAGAAGCTCGACTCGAGGTTAAAGAACCTCTTGTCCTGGTTGGATGGGACAGGAGGGGCCCTTGTAGAATCCAAATGGTTTGAAACTAGGTCGTGAAATATGGGTGGGGCTGGAATAACCTCCACCTCCACCACAGGCTGCCTGAAAATGGCGTCCTCTTGTCCCTCTGCCAGGGAAAGGAGAACCGAGGAGGACTGAACAGACAAGACAGAAATGTTCTTGGCCTAAAATCAGAGCAATTTAAACATGTGTGGCTTGAACAGACGCACAACAGTGGGTTGATTGGGAGTGAGACCCTCGTCTTCGGACATGTCTCCTTCCATCGGGTCTATCTCCGATAGGGCTTCCCCTTGGTGTGTAGAACCCCATTCAAATTCCTCCTCCTCCCCAAACCGATCCAGGTCCTCTATGGCCTCCTCCAGTTCCCCTTCTGGGAGAGGACTGTCCCCCTGCAAAGGTACCTGACCATGAATAGGGTCCAATCTGGACGCAGACCTGGCTGATGGCGAGTCTGGACATCTGTTGAAGGCCGTCTGCTATCCCCTGGCGGATAGCCCGTTCCCTCCATGCCTGCATATATGCAGGGATCTCAACTGTGGCGGCCTCCTCCTGGCGCAGACCAGCGGCCGTGGGTGTGAATGTAGCTTCGGGCGGCCATCTGGTGGCTGGTCCGGGGACCTGGTGTCCCTGGGATGAGCTGTGCCTGGAGAGGGAAGAGCAATCTGGAGGAGGGGTGTGTGTGTGGAGGTAGAAGGAACAGAGGATGGTAGGGCTGGAAGCATGGGTTGTGCCTCTCTAGATTGCCTGTCAAATTCTTTCTCCAGTGCCCTATGACGTCTTAGGGCGTCTCTCTGAGAAGCCTTGGAAGTATCCTTAGAGGCTTCCTTAGCCTGTTTGCGCAGGTGGTAGGATTTAGATCTGGCCTTCAAAGAAGGGCCTTTTGTGGAAATGTCATCTGCCATTATAGAAGAAAGGACTGAAATACCAATTTAAGGCGGTTGGCTCGCCAAGGGTTCAACCTACAACAAAGGCCGGGTGTCCTTTCAGCTGGCCCGCGCCCCCTTTTGGAATTTAGACATATACAATCTATAAAATTAATATTGTTATAATTATTAATATATATAAAACAATTAGTATTGAAACTGTGTAATAGTCCTTTAGCAAGAAAGTTTATATATCTATATATGCCTGTATATCTATATATATATCTATATATCTATATCTATATCTATATATATATCTATATATCTATATATCTATATAAAATATTTCTTAATATTATTTTTATTATTTTTATTTCATAATATTCAATTGGGGATCTGGCTCAATGCTTCTAGGAAGGAGTGGCCCCAGAGGTTGCTGTAAGTTATCACCAATCTGCCAAATGAACGCCTGAGGCTGGAATGAGGCCTCTGGCAGCTGGAGCTCCCAGGCAACAACCGGGAGAGATAGGCTGCAAGCTTCTGCCCTGAGCGTGCTGCGGAAGCCAACTAGTGTATGCCAATTGTGATTAAAATCTAGTAGCTCTCATAGGCTGGAAGGCCTATGACTAGAGCTAGTCCCTTCGCAGCCCAATGAAGCCTTTAAATATAGCGCCCTACACGCAGCAGCACCCAAAATGGTGGCCGGCCATGATCTGTTATCCACGGGCCGCTCAGAGCAATTAAAAAGCCTCTCCGGCATGTCTAGAGGCTGGAAAGGCAGCCAGGTAAACTATTCGCCCTTTCCTGGGGTGATCGGCGTTCGTGGGGGGGGGGGGAACACCAGCTGCGCTTATCAGCGCGATCGAATGGAGCTGCTGCGATTGCGGCGCGGAGAAGTGGCAGGGAAAGGAGCCGAATTGGGGGGGGGATGATTGGCGCCGGAGCGCGAAAGCCGCCCGCTCATTATTCCCCCTGGGGGCGAAAAACGCGCTCCCCTGCTACAGCTACCTGAAGTGCGCAGAGGCTAAGGAAGAGCCAAGAATAAAAGGCAAACCTGAAAAAGTAAAGGACTTTGCAGCAATTAGCTTGAATCAGCCAAGGAGTGGAAATACACAGCCTACTCTCACGAAGGCTGAGCATAAACTGGGGAATGCAAGGAGCCACGTGATGGAGGGCGGAGCATTCCTCAGTAATTAAGCTCAGCCTTCAACGACGCAGACTGAAGCACCTCCCACTTTCTGGATGATCCGACTGGCTCTCAGGAGAACGGTCTTGAATCTCGAGGGACTAATAATTTAAATCACTGAGGCACAACTTAATTCAGACTGCAGTTACACGAGAATCTTCTTATCCCTTGCATATCCCAAGTAGCAGGCGAAAATGAAAAGCGCAAAGAGAAAGCCCAGTCAGAAACCTGAAAAGAAAAATAAAGCAATCCAATTCTCTCTAACTCATTTTATATTCATGTCAAGAGCTGTGGCAAGCATCTGAAAACAGCTGAAGATCATTTCTGCAGTTGGCCTAAAAGGAACTCAGCAATTTTATTTCAGGCCATTGTAAATTTTGATAGCAGAAGTAAAATGGAGAAAACTCAATCATAATAGCACTAGAAGTCTTTGGAGTTATGCTTTTTGATCTAAGCCATGATATTTTAACTACAATTTGTTGAGGAAGCCATCATGATTTCCTGTTTCATTCACAGGGCCCTGCCTAAAAGGAGCATTCATAACCTGAAATTGTTGGATTTAAACAACATGCAATGCTAAAACCCTGCTATGGTTTACAATAATGTATGATCTCAGCTGCCAATTCAGAGGTTGCACACAAATTTCATAAAGCGAGAACCAGGTGTTCAGAATATTCATTCATTATTCATTTGTTCATTCATTCGTTCATTCATAGAATGTATATGGCCTCCCAATCACTTTTAGTGACTCTAGGCGACTTATTAAAAAAAAAAACACCAATACACAAAAACCCAAATACACAATACAAAAAACCCAATACACAATAACCCTCCACCCCCACCCCCTGGTAACCACAAGCAATCAAAAAGCCACTTGACAGGATCCAATCTGGGATGGTTACTGGAACCAGATTTTGTCTTTTGAGCTTTCGTGCTGGAGCCAGAGAGAAGTTCCCAGAAGATGGGCTCCAGCATGAGTCTAAAAGCTCAGAAGGCAAAACCTCTGGTCCCAGTGACTGACCCAGATTGCATCCTGCAACATTATCATAGGACATAGATATTTGCCTTCCTCCACTTGATAGGTTCCATCTCACTCTGGGTTCCCCAAGCCCCTTGAACCAGGTCTTCAGGGCCTTGGGAAAGATTATCAGAATGGGGACCAGTCTAATTTCCAGGGGGGTGATGTTCCAAAGGGAGGGAGCCACCACAGAGAAGGCCCTTCTTCTGGTCCTACCAAATGTACCTCATTAGGACAGGGGACATGCAACATTCCCAGCCTCCCTGCTTTGGTGGGCCAGGTGGATTTAACCAGAAAGAGGAGATTACTGGGTCCCAAGCCATGTAAGGATTGAAAGGTGACAACTAGCACACTGAAGCAAATCAGCAATCAATGCAGCTCCCACTGGAGAGGTGACACATCACATGTTACAAAGATTTCATGCAGATATTTCAAAGATATATTGGACCATCCAGCTTGATTCTAATGTTATTTATAAGTACAGCCACTGTTGTGATTGATGCCTATTTACTTCCACATAAACATCTATAAATTATTTGAAAGTAAGGCTTGCTTACAATGAAAATTTGGATGCATGTTTACTAAGAAGTGAGTCTTCTGTTATCTTCCATAGAAACTACATCTAGGAAAATAAGCATAGCTTCGCAGCCTGCATCGATTAGCAGCATTCAAATTAATTAAAATGGCTTGGGGGATATCTGATTATTGATTGATGGATGGATGGATGGATGGATTTTATTTGATTTGATTTGTCAATCACTTACAAGATAATAGGTATAAGTATATACATAGTTATGAATACATGAAATGGGTATATATAAGAAAAATAAAAGAAACAATAGGACAGGGACGGTAGGCACATTGGTGCACTTATGCACGCCCCCTTACAGACCTCTTAGGAAAGGGGTGAGGTCAATAGTAGACAGTTTAAGGTTAAAGTTTTTGGGGTTGGGGGAAGAAACCACAGAGTCAGGTAGAATATTCCAGACATTGACCACTCTGTTGCTGAAGTCGTATTTCCTGCAATCAAGTTTGGTGCGGTTTACCTTGAGTTTGTATCTATTGTGTGCTCTTCTGTTGTTATGGTTGAAGCTGAAGTATTCATTGACAGGTAAGTCATTGCAATGTATGATTTTATATACCATACTTAGATCAGACCGAAGATGGCATAATTCAAGGTTTTCTAGGTCTAGAATTTCAAGTGTGGTGGCATAAGGTATTCTGCAACGAGTAGAGGAGTGGAGAACTCTTCTTGTGAAATATTTCTGGACTTTCTCAACTGTGCTAATATCAGATACGTAATGTGGGTTCCAGACTGATGAACTGTATTTGAGTATTAGTCTAGCAAATGTTTTGTATGCTCTAGTTAGTAGTGTGATATTACCAGAGAAAAAACTACGTAGGATTAGGTTAACAATTCTTTTTGGCCATGTAGTTACAGTGGGCTCTAGCACTTAGATCATTAGAGATGAGTATTCCAAGGTCCTTTACAGAACTTGGATCATCAACAAGGTCTTGACTATTCAGCTTGTATTTTATTTTCTGATTTTTTTGCCAGTATGTAAAACAGAGCATTTATTTGTTGAGATTTGAAGTTGCCATTTGTTTGACCATTCTGATACATAGTCAAGATCTTTTTGAAGAGTAGCAGTATTGTCTGTGGTATTGAACAGTTTTACATCAGCAGCGAAGAGAACGCAGTTGCTCTTGATATGATCACAGAGGTCATTTATGTAGAGTATGAAGAGAGTTGGTCCTAGAACACTGCCTTGGGGGATACCACTATTGACAGGTACAGAATTTGATAGGACACCCCCAATTTGGACCATTTGTTGTCTGTTTGAGAGGAATGCTTCTATCCAGTTACGCAGTTGTTCAGAGATACCATAAGATTATTAGTTTTAGGAATAGTATGTCATGTACCACTGAATCAAAGGCTTCACAGAAGGCTATGTAGATTGCGTCTATTGTTTTGCCCTGATCGAGTTGTGTAGTCCATATTTTTTGCAGTGTAAGAGTTGCAGATTACAGGATAGTTTTTTTCTGAAGACCAAATTGTTTATTAGAGAGTAGATTGTTTGTCTCTGAGTGGAAGATAATGGATTGGTTAATAATTGATTTCATGACTTTACAGGTAACGCAGCATAAAGAGATTGGTCTGTAATTTTCAACCAGGCTGAGGTCTCCATTTTTGAAGATGGGGATGACCATGGCTTGTGACCATAGTTTTGGCAAGGAGTTGGTCCTGAAAGATTTTTCAAAGATTATGCTTAGAGGTTCTGCTATGGCAGTGGATAGCTTTTTCAAGAAGTAGGCACATATTCTGTCCGGTCCAATAGATAGAAATAGTTTTAGATTGCGTAGTGCTTTTTCAACAATTATTTATTTTTATATTTATAAACATATTTATAAAAATTATTTGAGCATTGACTTCATATAGCAGCTCCAATACCATTTTTTTTTTCATTTGTAAGCACTATGGCTTCCTCCCCATCAGGATGTCCGACTTTGGCAACTTTAAGACTTATGAACTTCAACTCCCAGAATTCCTCAGCAAGCATGGGAATTCTGGGAGTTGAAGTCCACAAGTCTTAAAGCTGCCAGGGTTGGACACCCCTGCCCAGAGCAATTTACCTAAGCTTAACAGAAGCAAACCAAGTCTAGATATGATGGTGCATTGCTTTCTTATAGAAAGATATTATCAGTTTTGTGAATAATATAGGTGGAAAAGATACTCTCTGGTTTCAAACCCCCCCCCCCCCGTTAGATGGTGAAATGGGCAAACAGGGCTAAATCCATCAGTGTTGGTGTGGTACAGTCAAAAGTCAGAGTCTTCTGACAAATGTTCTCAAATTATTTTTGCAGAATTATACATTGTCTTATGTAATGTTCCTCTATACATTTGGAGGATGAATCGGATTTGATAATTCTAGGAACAAGAATTATCTCACCTGAAAATGAAGCATAGATATAACTCCTGGGCCAATTCATAAAAATCAAGTTGCATTAGATTAAATTGGATGACTCATAGGTGGCATTTCTGCTGTCAGTACACATTTGTTATTGTTCTGCATTTATCTTCTGAAACAGCTTCCCTCCTACATCCAAGCACAACTTCAGTCCACTTTATGCCTCTGAAAATAATAGTTGCCTGCAAAAGTTTCTACTACAACTATTATGTTGTAGCCACAAGAGCCTTTTCAGCCTTAGTGGGTCATCGTTCGATTGACTTATGCTCAATTTTATGACCTTTTTGCCACTGTGGCTAAATGAATCTTACATAAGTGCCCTAGAATAAGCAAATTATTTGGATTCTTATCAGTCATATTGATCAAATTCAGGTATGGGGCAGAGTTTATAAATTGTAACTTTCTCATAAGATTCAGAAAAGGGGTAAGTTGCTATAAGATGACTTAGTAGAAAGAGGAAAAGGAAAAAAAAATGTTTTCCAATTTAATTGTACAAATTAAAGTGGCAGAGAAATGATATAGCAAGTTTTTGCTCAATTGCTAAAACTCAGTCATTTATGCTCCTTAGTTTTCCACTGCTAAGATTCTTGTGCTTAATCAGAGTACTCATTTACCCAAAAATACACACACACACACACACACACAGCCTATAGTGATGTTTCTGGAGATTTGTAGGCAACTCCCAAAAAAGTCTTGTTCCTATACCTACCTACACTTAAGAGAATTTGCCATTTTCCCCACCCCCAGATTCTCCTTTCCTTCCCTGCCCCTCCCCCACAACAATCATTATCCCATCAGAACTTCCTTACTAGTTTGGAGAATTAGTCCTTACATTCTTGGCTTGCTAGATTCAGAAGACAGCAAATGAAGTTGTCATTAAAAAAAAAAAAAAGCCAGTATCCTTTTTATTAATGACAGCAATAGGGACTGGAATTGCCATTGCTTAGCAACATGGTTGGAAAGCATGATGTCACATGTCCATATCACTCAGCTATGGCACTCCTGGCTGCTGTTGTTCAATAAATCCTACATGGTCCCCACAAACAAAGCAAATAGGGAAGCTGGTGGAAATTTTCCATTGTTTCTGCTGAGAAGAGTATGATGGAGGGGGTCATATTTCCCACTGTTTTTATTATTTTGGAGAAGAAGGGAAGTGTTTTGCTGACCTCACACATTTTGCATGTTTCATGTTTTTCCTCAGCCCAAATTGCCATGTTTTTCGCAGTAGTGGCGCAAGATGGATTCTAATCCATGCACTTTTTCCAAAACTATTCATCAGACTACAATGTACGGGAGACATACTGGCTGAAGCAAGAGATGAGTCCCCCACGCATCCCCTTTTCCACATCTATCGTCTGGGTTTCTTCTGAATGTGGGCTTACCTCTCCTTTGAAAAGAGCAATAAACTGATGTCCAAGAATAGCCCCACTGACAGCCATGGATGCAGGATGGCACACATGGGAATTCTGTACCTCCAGCCTCTTGGGCTCAGAGAATTTGAGAGTTGTTTGCTGCTCCAAGCATCTGTATACAATTCTCCATCCCCATCCTTCTCTCACTACTTGTTCAAGAATGATTGGCAAGTAATGCTTGGTGGGAGGACAAACAGAAGTCAGAGGAATCCACAAGTGGTGGGATTCAAAAAAATGTATTACTGGTTCTGTGGGCGTGGCTTGGTGGGCATGGCAGGGGAAGGATACTGCAAAATCCCATTCCCTCTCCACCCCACTAACCTGTTTTCCAGCTCTGTTCTCCTGTGCAGGGCAACAAAAGAAGACCCAGCCGATCAGCTGGGACTCAGGAGGCAGAGAATAGATGGGGGCGGAGCCAGTCAGAGGTGGTATTTGCCAGTTCTCCGAACTACCCAAAATTTCCACTGCTGATTCTCCAGAACTGGTCAGAACCTGCTGAATACCACCTCTGGAATCCACCAACTTTCCTTATTTGTCCCAGATTAAAACTATAACGTCACTTAGTGGCTCTAATAGGACAGTTTGGATACCACAATAGCAAACTATGCTCAGGGACAGAAAAAATAGAAAAATCAGAAAAGGGGAGTTTTTGGAGAAGGTCCAATTATGTGGGCTGCCCCAAGTACTTGTAGCTCTTCCAGGAGTCCTCTGTTAATTTCCTTTATGTGTTTGCATGACAGAGCACACCAGGGAAAGTTACACCCAAAGCTATTTGGAGCTAAAATTAATTCTCTTTAACCCCAGCGCAAAGGGTTGATGGCTGTATCTAGGCTGCAAGAATTCTGGGTGACCACTAGATGGCACCACAGAGTTAGCGTTTTCTACTGTGGACCAACTAAATTTTTAATGCAAATATGGCCTTCAATTATTGTCACTGACACTGATGACAAATGCAATTACAGGATTTATATCTCTCCAAGAGATTGTCAGATTATTATGGTTTGGAAAAAGCTTGGTGCCCTGTTATTTTTTTAGACATCTTGGAAACCACAAATGTTCTGAGCCGTAGGCCATTCTCCATTTCCGATCTTGGAGTACTTAGTGTAGGCAACCATTTCAGATTTTTTTTTTCCAAAGGTAATTGTACCCAGTATTTGTTTGTCTAGTAACTGCTGGCTCCACTTAGCCTGTTCATTTCATGACCTCGACATGGATTCAAGTAAAGATACAGAATGCACATCTACTTACAAGAATCTGATTGGAAAGGAATGAGTAACCATGTGGAAAGGGACATTTCTCTTGAACTGGCTTACCTGAATTATAAAAAGGATTTGCAGTGTGGGTTTCCAGCTTCTGAGAAGAGCCTGGTCTGCCAACTTTTATCATCCATTTCTGAAATGTCCAACGAACTGAAAGAAAAAGAAAAGAGCCATTTTGTATTAATGGACTCCAGTCTAATGCAAGAAGATTCTGATATAAACGAGCCCTAGGCAAGATGCAACCCTTAGACAGACGGTATATTATTGTATATTGTTGAGTTTGTTTGGCAAGTTTTTAACCCTATGTTAATCTCTCAGAGTCATTTGGTGAGATGGACAACCATCCATAATGAATGCATGAATCCATGAATGTAATGCAGAACTCTGATTTGTTGGAGGCTTGATGCAAATCAGTAGCCAGAAGTGAAGCCAAAATAAAACATGAGGAGAGTCTCCAATTCTCTGTCTTGTAGATGCTCCATGTTTCTATACCCACAGTTGCCTTTTTTTTTCTGACACCTTCTTTTTCTCTGTTGTACTGTCAGACTGGCCCCAGCTACTCTCTAGGAAAGAACGATCCTTGACTCCACAGGTGTTAGAGAAAAGGAACTTTTACTAGAGATGCTGAGTGCAGCATGGATGAGGCAAGCTCTGAGGAAAAAAACCACATGAAAATTGTATATTGAAAACAATCCTCAATGTCCAAAACCCTCCCCGCCCCTGAGAGAGCAGTCCAATCACGTCTCATTCCAATGTTTTGGGAACTCGGTGCCTTAGGCGCCGGTGCAAATTCCTTTTCCAGGACTGGTGTCCTTGAAGCTCAGCAGATGGCTTGGTTTGGCACCACTAGTTCCAGTTAGTGTCCGTACTCCTCAATTTCCCATAGCATTCTTTCACACCTCCAGCACACTTCCCCCTTCCATATGCCCCCTTCCCAACCGCACCCCAATCCCAGTTATGGCAGTTGCTAGCGAGCTTCAAAGAAAGCAAAAATGAGCAGCTGACATGTTTTTCCTCTCCATCAGTTTTTTTGAAATTAGGACCATGAGCTGCATGAGGGTCAGAGGTGGTATTCAGCCAGTTCTGACCAGTTCTGGAGAACCGGTAGTGGAAATTTTGAGTAGTTTGGAGAATTGGCAAATACCACCTCTGACTGGGCCCACCCTCATCTATTCTCTGCCTCCCGAGTCTCAGCTGATCGGCTGGGTCTTCTTTGGTTGCCCTGCACAGGAGAAAGGAGCTGGAAAGCAGGTTAGTGGGGTGGGGAGGGAATGAGGATTTTGCAGTATCCTTCTCCTGCCATGCCCACCAAGCCACGCCCACAGAACGGGTAGTTTAAAAAAAAATGAATCCCACCACTGCCCTACACTCCATTTTTTGCCTTCTTGGGCCCCAGGGAAGCCTTCTAGGAGCAAAAATGCTTCCCAGGAGGCTTCCCTGAGGCCCAGGAGGCCCAAAAATCCTGGGGGGGGGGGAATGCTGCAAAAAAAGAAAGAAAGAAAGAAAAGCCATGCCTACCCAGTCACATGACCATGCCCACCTGGCCACACCCCCAGAACCAGTTGTTAAAAAAATTTGAATCCCTCCTCGGTTGTAAATTGAGGACTATTTTTAATGTAAAACTGTGCCATCCAGACCAGATCATGCCTTCTTCCGATTCAGTTGCAAGTGTGGTGGAAAGCAGAAACAGCAATTGTCAGGAAACTGATTTTAAGAAATCTAACTGGCATTGTCTGCTGTGGCTTAACAGGAACTGCAAGCAACTGGGAGAAGGAAGTGAGGGATGGAGATAGTAGCCAGACCCATTGTTCACTTGGGCCAACAATGATTTGTTGCAAAGATGGCAATATCCAACCTATTGATTATCTAGGTTGAAGCTTAGATCTCTTTGGACAAATTATCCACACCAGGGGTGTCAACCCCGCGTTGTCACATCATTGTCATGTGACGTATTGCCGTTTTTCCCCCTTCACTAAACCATGGGTGGGGGTGGCCAGTGGATGATGCATGTGGCCTAAGGACCGCAAGTTTGACACCCCTGATCTACAGGTAATGCTCAATTTACAGCCATTCATTTCGTAACCAAAGTTACAATGGCACTGAAAAAAGTGACTGGTGACTATTGTTCACCCTTACAACTGTTGCAGCATCTCCATCGACATGTGATCAAAATTTGGACACTTGGCAACTGACAGGTATTCATAACAGTTGCATTGACCTGGGATCACCTCATAAACTTATGTGACCTTCTGACAAGCAAAGTCAATGGGAGGAAGCCAGATTCACTTAACAAGTGTGTTACTAACTTAACAACTGAGAGTTATTCACTTAACAACTGTGGCAAATTGTTATTAATGAATCTCTAATTTGATCATGGTAAATATACGAATGGGTCCTTTCCTGTTTGTGCCACAAAAAGGCATGCCATCCTCTGTGGAGATCATGCCCCTCTAATACCAACATCTCTTATTATTTAAATTTATCCAATCTTTAATCCAGAGCAGTGCTGCTGCCTGATGGTATAGTTCCCATTTTGGGAGTCCTAGCCACCTCTACTTCTATTATCTTGTAGCATTTTTATATTAATACGTGCTTTCTTTCCTAACCAAATAAATTTAAGCACCATTCTGTTCAAGTCTTCAAAGAATTTTCAGTCCAGTTTTATGGGAATTGTCTGAAAGAAGTATTTTTTTGGTAATATGTTCATTTTTATTGTGGCAATTCTGCCCATCAACGATATTTGCAACTTTTTCCAGCTCTCTAAAACTTTCTTACATTGTGACATCAATTTCTTATAATTATAAACACAAGTTCTCTGCTTCATGTATTTCAGAAGACACCAGGTTTATAGAGAAGAACGCAACCTAACCATGGGTTCAGTGGTTCAACTCAGACACGAGGCAAGCTGGCTTCAGTTCCACCTGGGGATCAATCGCCATGCCTTGTATCCACGGGCTAGCCCTATGGTTGATGAACTCCTTAGGGACACACACAGGTTTAGTACTATCAGTGCTGGTAAGTAATGCTTTGAATCCTTCTTAAAAGAGGGCTGAAAGAAAAGAAATAACAGAAGAACAGAGTGGGAAGGGACCTTAGAGGTCTTCTAGTCCAACCCCCTTGTCAGAGTGTGCACAGCTTTACAATAATAGCAAACAGAGGTTTGTAATAACTAGTGCTTTTATCTACAAAAGAATATATACTATACATACACGTATTACAAGCAGAGATCAAACAAGCAGCAATTATAGCAGCGAAGAAGAGAGAGAGAGAGAGAGATGCCTAATAAGGGCCTCCTCTTATTATACAGGCTCTTAAAGGGATAGTAGCCAAAAACCTTGCTGACTCATTCCCATCATTGCCTCCCGGCAGCAGCTGGTCAGCTCTTAAATCACTACCCTGACACCCCTACTCAAGAAAGGAGGCCCTTTGTACCATTCCAGACAAATGGCTGCCCAGTCTCTTCTTAAAAGCATCTAGTGATGGAGCACCCACAACTTCGGAAAGCAAAGCCGTTCCACGGCTTCATGGTTTTCACAGTTAGGAAAATTTCTAAATTTCACGGTTTGGAAAATTTGTTAGGAAATGTTAGGCTACCAGATCATGGATGCAAAATCAATCCAGGTGACCTCTAGGTTGCATGAAGAGTCAGAACCTCTCGAAGTCAGCCACATACATTTCATATTCTTGAGCTTCACACCCAGATCACATATAGGGCTGCAAATCAATTATGAATAGTTAGTTTCTTGGGACACCAACTTGCCTCCCAGGGTTGCATGGAGTCAGAAGACTTCGGGTGTTTTAATTTACCGCTAAACGTGGTTAAATAATCTTAATTGTTGTCCTGATCCCATCTGCAGGGCGGGGCCAGGGATGCAAGTGATGGCACATCTGTCATGACACAATCACACAAGTGGTTTCATGATATCACTGACATGAGTTTACGAATTGAAAATTATTTGTATGATGACATCATTGGGTACATGCAATCGTTGTGGCTTCTCCCAAATATCTTTGTCCCTTCCCTGCTCTTTGGAGACTGATACCCGAGACAACGTTCAAGCAAAGGGCTTTCAATCTGAAGAAAAGCAGTGTACTCCAATCTACAGGTAGTGCTTGACTTACAACAGCTCATTTAGTGACCATATGAAATTACAACAGCAGCACGAAAAAGAGTGACTTATGACCATTTTTCACACTTATGACCACTGTAGCACCCTCATGGTCACACGATGTACATTTGGTTGCTTGACAACTGATTCATATTTATGACGGTTGCAGTGTCCTGGGGTTACTTGATCAATGGAGAAACCAGATCTGCTTAACAACCATGTTACTAACTTAACCCTTAACGAGTGCGGCAACAAAAGTTGTAAAATGGGGCAAAACTCACTTAATGAATTTCTCACATAGCAACATAAATTTTGGGCTCGGTTGTGGTCATAAGTGGAGGACTACCTTGATTTGAAGAAGGCTGACTTAATTCCCACAGCGGCAACTTCTGCTCTTGTGAAGGAGCATACACTTCAGTAGTGAGGTTCCTCTGATTTTTATTTCTTTTCAAAAAAAGCATCAAGTAGCATTAAACAAAAGGGAACACACAGTCAGAAAGGAACTGGGTAAGGGAATCTGTTCAAAAGGAAATTAAGAGTGCACTGCAATCAGAAAAAGAGAAGAAAGAAAATTTCTTGGAAGGGAAAATTCTGGTTGGGAAACCAGACTGGTTTCTATACTCTTCCATGGTAACACAGGGAGTTCCCCGACTTACAGCTATACATTCAGCAACTGTTCAAAGTTACAGTGGCACTGAAAAAAAGTGACTTTCAACCAGTCAGATAACAGATAATCAGAGTTGGAAGGGAACTTGTAGGTCATCTAGTCCAATCCCCGCCCCGCCCAAGCAAGAGACCCTACACCATTTCTGACAAATGGCAATCCAATCTCTTCTTGAAAGTCTCAAGTGATGGCGCTCCCACAACTTCCAAGGGCAAGCTGTTCCATTGGTTTATTGTTCTCACTGTCAGAAAGTTTCTCCTTATTTCCAGGTTAAATCTCTCCTTGTTCACTTTCCATCCATTATTCCTTGTCTGACCTACAGACACTTTAGAAAATAGCTTGACCCCTTCCTCTCTGTGGCAGCCCCTCAAATATTGGAAGACTGCTATCATGTCTCCCCTGGTCCTTCTGTTTACTATACTAGCCAAGTCCAGTTCCTGTAACCATTATTCATATGCTTTAGCCTCCAGTCCCCTAATCATCCTGGTTGCTCTTCTCTGTACTTTTCCTAGAGTCTCAACATCTTTTTTATAATGTGGTGACCAAAACTGGATGCAGTACTCTAGGTGTGGTCTTACTAAGGATTTATAGAGTGGTATTAGTACTTCCCTTGATCTTGATTGTATCCCTCTGTTAATACAATTTAGGATTGCATTAGCTTTTTTGGCGGCGGCTGCACACTGCTGGGTTGTTCACTAAGTCCTCACACTTTATAACCACTGCAGAATCTTCACAATCACGTGATCAAAAGCCAGGTGCTTGGCAACTGACCCAGATTTGCAATGGAAGCAGCATCCCAGAGTTATGTAATCGCCCCTTGTAACCTGCCCAGCCGATTTCCGACAAGCAAAGAACCTGGGAGAAATCAGATTTATTTAATGACTACATGAACAACTGCAGTGATTCACTTTTAACAACCATGGCAAAAAGTGGCACAACTCAATTTGACAACCGGCTTGCTTTGCAACAGGAATTCTGGCCCCATTTATAGTCATAAGTCGAGGACTACCTTGTATGTGTGGGGGGCTGTGGTAGAAATTATTGGATATCATAGAAGCCTCCTTGCTGGTTTTTACTTGCAGTGAATCCAGAGTGTATCCCATAGGCAATGTCTTTGGGGAATTTGGGAGAAGCCACAATGATGTTGTGCTCCTGATAACATCATCATACAAATAATTTGTAATTCAAAAACTCACTCAATCACTTTCATTCATTCATTCATATATATTCTGCCTTTATTACTTTCACAAATAACTCAAGGAAGCAAGTATATCCAACACCTCCTAAATATCCAATATTCCTCTTATTTTCCCCACAGCAACCATCTTGTTGAGATGAGTTGGGCTGTAAGGGCAAAGTCACCCAGCCGGCTTTCATGCCAAAAACAGGGCTAGAACTCCCAGCTTCCCGCTCTCTGGCCTGGTGCCTTAACCACTAGACTAAACTAGTTCTTACAAACTCATACTAGCGACTCCGCTATTTCATTTTGCCGTCTGGTTCTGTTGTTCTCCTTTGGTCCCTTTCGCTGATTCTTCCTTCCCGCGTGGCACGGACGTTTGCAATCCTCCCATTAGCAGGGCATTCCCCTGCTTGCTTGCTTGCTTTTTTTTTTTTTGTAAATTTTATTGGTTTTTAAAAACAAATATAAACAAACAAAACATAAAAACATCAAACTTTCTTCCATAAGTATACAAGCAGTGTGCCGGTTGGTTTACAAATTATTTTGTGCATCCATTTCGTAGTCTTCAGTCACAGTTACATTGCATAATAGCTCATATTATCAATCAAAAATTGAGTACTCTAGTATCATTATTAATCAATCATTTGACTATAATTTTATTCATTCGTATTTTACGAGATAACCATAATTTACTTAGTTTATTTTATGAGAATTCATATTATCCTCCCAAATCTATCCTAAAAACATTTTGTAGATATAATAAAAAAGAAGTACATCTTTATATATTTATTATTTTCTAAAAATCTACATATCTCATTACTGTATTTTATTATCTAACCATTGATAAAAAAGGTCCCAAATTTTATAAAATTGTTTATCCTCTTGTTCTCTAATTTCAAATGTCAATCTACTCATTTCAGCACATTCCAATATTTTCTTAATGATTTCCTCTTGTGATGGTATTTTCTCATTTTTCCAGTTTTTAGCAAATACAATCCTAGCCGCTGTTAATATGTTTACAATCAAATATTTCAAATCTTTGCTATATGTATCAGGTAAAATTCCCAGTAAAAATATCTCTGGTTTCAAATCTATATGTTTTTTTGTCATTTTTTCCAACCACGTGTGGATTTTAGTCCAGTATTTTTTAGCATCCGCACAAGTCCACCACATATGGTAATATGAGCCAGGTGTCTGATGACATTCCCAACATTTTTTGGATTTATTCTTGAACGTTCTTGCTAATCTTGTCGGGGGAGGCATTCCCCCGTTTTCTATACCTTCTATCTTCCTTCCTTGCCAGAAAACTTTTCTTTTTTGTTCCAGATTACAGCCAGGATGAGAAAGCCTTGCTCGGGGCCTGTGACTGCTCCCAAAGTAGGTGAAGTGCTATTCTATCTGCTATGGCTTTTTGACCAATGTGTCACCAGAGCCCTTTTTGGCGGGCAGGGCTGATGGGGTTCTATTAACGAGATGTGTGAGCCAAGTCCTCAGTGCTACCCTTGGGCTTTATTTAGGGCTCTGCCTCACCCAGCCCTAAATGCTTCAAGGCAACTCTAAGCGCTGTGGTGTAATTTCCCTTTGGAGCTGCACAGCTATTAAAAGGCTTGCTGTGCGTTTGTTCAACCTACGGTATCAGTATCTCTTCCTGACCTTGAACTAGATCCAAAGGGGCACCGGGATTTGAGAGAAATCTGCTGGGAGGAAGGGAGGGAGGAAGGAAGGACTTTCCTTCATCCTTGATCCCCTCCTCAAGGAGATACAAGCCTCCTCATCCTGCTCTCAGACTTCTCTCGCCTCCGTAGCAGTCTGTCAAGAAGTACAAAGGTGACAGGCAGAAAGAGAGAGAGAGATTAAGGAAATGGCTTTCGTCTCTTCCAGTGTCCCGGCAGAAATGTTGCTCCTGCTACATTGAATCAGCCCATTTTTGAACCCTGCATTTTCCAGCGGGATTGATGAGACGGTGAATCCTGGATCCCTTTAAACACCTTTTACAGGCAGTCCTGGTCTTACAACGATTCATTCAGTGACCATTCAAAGTTACAATGGCACTGGAAAAAAGGGACTTGTGACCATTTTTCACACTTACGACCATTGCAGGACCATTGCAGGTCATGTGATCACAATTTGGACACATACACCCCAGCAATTGACTCGTATTTATGATCGTTGATATGTCCTGGGGTCAAGTGATCACTTTTTACGACCTTCTGACCAGCAAAGTCAATGGGGAAGCCAGATCCACTTAACAAACGAGTTATTAACTGGTCAATGGCATGATTCACTTAACAGCGGTGACAAGAAAGGTCGTAAAATGGGGTAAAACTCAATAAATGTCTTGCTTAGCAACAGCAAGTTTTGGACTCTGTTGTGGTCCTAAGTTGAGGACTACCTGTGCATGGGTAGAAATCAATCATTCCTACTGGACTAAAAACACCCCACAGCTGCTTTTTAGGGGTTTAAAATGCTTGATTTTATATCAAAATGGAATAGAATGGAATGGAATGGAATGGAATAGAATAGAATAGAATAGAATAGAATAGAATAGAATAGAATAGAATAGAATAAAATAGGAGTTCTTTATTAACCAAGTGTGGTTGGACACACAAGGACTTTGTCTTGGTGCAAATGCTCTCAGTATACATAGAAGAAAAGATACATTTGTCAAGAGTCATAAGGTACAATACTTAATGATAGTCATAGTGTACAATAAGGAATCAAATCATACTAGTAAACAGTCAATATAAATCATAAGAATACAAGTGACAAAGTTACAGTCCTACATTCACAAGTGGGAGGGGATGGCTGATAAGGAGTGATGAGAAGATTAACAGTAATAGTAGTGCAGACTTTGTAAATAGTTGGACAGTGTTGAGGGAATTATTTGTTTAGCAGAGTGATGGCTTTCGGGGAAAAAATGTCCTTGTGTCTAGTTGGTCTGGTGTGCAGTGCTCTATAGCGTCATTTTGAGGGAAGGAGTTGAAACAGTTTAAACCTCTTCCAAAATGAGTTAAATCGGTAAAAATCAGTCAAAATGAAAGTAAAGGTTCTCTCAGATCAAGGTCAACTCCTGGGGACTGCAGGAATCCCCCTTGGCAATAATGTTTTAAGTGATACTCTTGGCCTCCTTTGTTTTTGACCAGCCAGCAGCTTTGGGACTTCCTTAGGTCTCCTACTGATTTCCAGACAAACTCTGACTCTGCTTAACTTTTGCTTTTTTTTTTTTTTTTTTGAGATCAGCCAGCGTTAAAAAAAGGTTTTGCAAAATAAAATATACCACACACATGCACCTGCCCCCCCCCCTGCTAGTTTCATTCTCTTCCCATTCTTCTTCGGGGCAGCTTTGATAGATGGGCTCTCCAGACTGGGATCACCAGTTAAAATGGGAAATATGGAGGTCTGGCCAAGTAGCGTTATTGGGATCTTGTTCTTCCTCCAAGAGGTCTAGGAGAATAACTGTATGAGGCAGATTTGACAAATCGCCCTATGTCCAGGGTCAAACTTAGAGTTTGTGAAGATGGATTTGGGCTGGGCTCCCTTGGTCTCAATCCAACCTTCTACCCTACCAGTGCTCACAGCTGCACAAATCTCTCAATTTTTAGAGATCAGGGATGTCAAATCCGATTTCATTGAGGGCCGCATCAGGGTTGTGTTTGACCTTGAGGCAGCAGGGGATATGGCCAGATTGACATCATCCATGCTGGGGGCACCCGTGGTGGGCAAGTGATAAGGCAGGATTTTCTAGCCCTCTGCCATGAAAACGGAGCCCGGGGGCCAATGGTGGGATTCCATTTTTTTACTACTGTTTCTGATGCCGTGACTTGGTGGGCTTGGTGGCGAGGGAAGGATACTGAAAAATCTCCAGTCAGAGGTGGGATTTGCCGGTTCTCCAAACTACTCAAAATTTCCGCTACCGGTTCTACAGAACTGGTCAGAACCTGCTGAACACCACCTCTGATGGGGGGGAGTGTATTCGGCTGCAATGGTCTCTTGCAACCCTCTGCCACTGAAAACAGAGCTCAGGGGGGCCACAGAACAGTTCTAAGCACCCCGTGGGCTGGATTCGTGGGCCTTGAATTTGACAACCTTGCTGTAGAGATCAAACAGAATGGAAGAAGAATTATTTATCTCCTTCCCTTCATTTTCCAGAGCTATACAGATAGTCTTTACGTTACAACTGGTTGCTCGATGACCATTCAAAGTTACAACGGCACTCAAAAAAGTGGCTTGTGACCATTTTTCATCCTTACAACCATTGTAGCATCCCCATGGTCATGCGATCGAAATTTGGATGCTTAGCAACTGGCGTGTATTTATGAGGGTTGCCATGGTTGTGTGTGATCTTCTTTTGTGACCTTCTAAAGAGCAAGGTCGATGGGGAAACCGGATTCACTTCACAACTGTGTTGCTAACTTAACAACTGCAGTGATTCCCTTGACAGCTGGGGCAATAAAGGTTGTAATATGGGGCAAAATCTAGCAACTATCTCACTCAGCAACAGTAATTTTGAGCTATTAGTGGCCATAGGTAAAGGGCTACCTGTAAACAAAGCAATCAAAATATAACTCAGTACAGATCAGTAAATAAAAATGAAGAAATATTATATTGGAAATTTTCAGGGAATTTTCAGAGTTGTAGGTTACATATACTGTGAGACATGTGCTCCTTAATAAGTTAGACCTTCACTATTTTAAGTTTAATGTAGCATATGTAAATGGCTTCCAACATATAAGGGCAAACTAGATATTGATCTTCGTATACCACACCCCTTAAGGCATTAGAAGCTCATTCCAATTCTTTCTTAAGACAGTTATTATGTTTCCTGTGGGTTTTGACATTTGAACAAGGAGCTGAATCTCTCTTCATTTCTTAGTTGTAAAGCCCAGCGGGGTGCACCTGAAACTTGTTTTGCGGTTCCAAGACTTTGGGAAAGCCATGTTCAAACCAATGAGGTAAGCTTGCTTCACTTAAAAATGGACAGAATCCTTTTCACTAAAGCATTTTTAGCAAAGCTGTAGATGTTGTGCAGAGAAGGAGGAAAAGGAGCAGGGGTTCGAATTGTGGTTTGTTTGTTTTTGGTGATAGTAGGTAGTGTGATGATTTTTTTTAAAAAAAAAAATACCCCAAGGTCTATTTTAGGACTTACACTATGGTGTACTTTTTATGTTTTCCCACCTCGACATGTCCATAAATTGTGCTGCTGAATTTCAGCAATTCTGTGGAAAGAACAAAGCTCACAAGAGGGATTGGAAGCTGCATCCTGTGCAACCAAGTTTGGTTTCTCCCAACCTCAGTGAAAGGCTAATGTTGTGCCCTAAAGATGCTTTTGTTCAAAAGACAACTGGATTTTTGCTTGAAGCCAATTGGCTTTTCATCCAAGAAGCTTCTTCAGTTCTGTCTAAATGGTAAAGAATGAAAGGATTTATATTCCTTGCAGAAAGGAGAGAATGGAAAATGGCTGACTCCACCACTCAGTCAGAACTGAAGAAGCTTCTTGGATGAGAAACGAAATGTCTTCAAGCAAAACAAGAAAGTCCAGTTGCATTTTGAAAGAAAGCACCTTTGGGACAATCATGATCTGGTCAACTAAGAATTTCCATAGACATTTAGCTAATGTATAAAGATTTTGAAGGGAATTCAGAATGAGTATAAAAGAAGACACCTAGAAGTTGCTGGTTGACTAACTGCCAACTAAGTGTGACCACATACATCCTTTAAAAATTATGGAAAGAATGAAGATCAGATGTTAGATGAGGCAGTGCTGACCAGGGCAGTGTAACAAAAGAGGGAGTTATTCTGACCTACTCTGTTTTCTTGGTTCCAGCTGGGATCTAGATTTCCCAACCGATCCCTTTGGACCTGAATAGCAACTTTCTTCCTCAACTAAGCAAACAGGCCAACCTGGGTCAAAATAACATTAGGAGGACAACAGAGGAAAGTTCCCACAATGTAAGGGTGAACAACTCTGGCAACTTTACAACCTATGGACTTCGACTCCCAGAATTCCTAAACCAGCCATGCTCAATCTCCATGTTGGCTCAGGAATTCTGGGAGTTGAAGTCCATAGGTCATAAAATTGCCAGAGTTGTGCACTGCTGCCATAATTGGGCTCCAATTCCATAGCATGACTATTTAGTCTTCTCAGTTATTATTAAATATATTGGTGGTGTTGGTTAGTTTGAGCATGAGACTCCAAGTCTAGAAGAACACAAAGGAACCCAAAAGATCTGAAACACTGAAAAGCAGAAAGAGAAAGAAGGAAACTTTCTAGCTACTGTCAAATGCTTTTCTAAGTGTTAGAAAGATATTTTGTTTTACGTACAATCTCCTTCCTGTTAATTACCTGGATGTTTTTTTTAGACAGAAACGAGATGAGGAGACTCCAGAAGATTTTTTTTACTTTGTTGACTTTCAGAGACACAATGCAGAGATTGCTGCCTTCCACCTAGACAGGTAATTCCCAAGTGTTAATTACCTCCTGAATTATTTGTCTAGAAAGGAGCTTGACTGCAGCTTCAGAGGAGTGAAGCAAAAGGCGCAGTAGACAAACTGTGTGAGCATTGAGGGTAGGAATCAGTCTTTACTCACAGGCCACAAATTTTAAAGCCATCAACATCATTATGGAATGAATATTCTGCTCTTCACTTTCAGTCATTAAAAACTTTAAGGGTCAACGGAATAAACTGATGGGGGGCGGAGGGAAATCACATTATTGGGAAGAATTATAATTCAGGACAGAAATTAAATTGTTAGTTCCTGTTTCACAACTATAATTGAGCCTGGAATTATGGTCATAAGTCATGCTGGTTATGTGGCTCTGCCTGATTTTACAACCTTTTTGCTGCTATTATTAAATGAACACAGGATTCGTAAAGTGAATGCTACATTTGATAAGTGAATCCATTGCGGTTTTTGCCAGAAATTGGAAGCAGACACCAGTTGCCAACAAAACAAATGCTGCAAATTAAGGTCACGTGACTGCAGGATGCTGTAAACAGCCGTAAATGCAAGCTGGTTATCGAGTCCTAGAAACATGATCATGTGACCCTTGGAGGAAAACAGCTAGGGCCACTGGAACAATTGGGCTTGTCTAAAACCTTCAAGAACCAGTACTGATTAGTCCAGATCCAGGGTGACAAATCTGTGGCCCTCCAAGTTGCTATACTTCCCAACATCCCTCATCTTTAGCCAAGCTGATGGGACTGCTGGGAGTCATAGTTCATCCACTTTGGGAGTTTGCTAACTCCTACTGCTGTTATAACTACATTCTCCTAGTGAATTATGATGTCTTCCCTGTAGAGCTAAGGGAAGAAATAAGCAGGGAATATAGTAGCTTCCTCATCATTTCGTGCTCAGCACGATTTGATGATTGATTTGTGTTCTTTGGCCATCTTTAGATGCAGTGCAGAAAAGAGCATGTGAAATGAAAAAATTGTGGTAGCCTATGATCTAAGCATGGGGCTGTAATAGAAAGGAAAATACAAATTCATAATAGTTTTATACTCCAGCTCTTTCTTCTAAAGCATTGTGCACACTTCCCAGACAGTTTCCATAGACATTCAATTTACCTTTATTTACATTGATTATATTCTAATTTTTTCAATTGTTGAAAACTGCCAATAGTCATTCAGCATGCAAGTTTAATAGATAATTAATAAATTACTATTATTTGGAAAGATCATTTTTTTGCTTCAGATTGTCCCAACTTTCTAGAACATAATAAGTTATATCTAGGGGTGGGATTCAAATTTTTTAACAACCAGGTCTACAGGCGTGACTAGGTGGGCATGGCCATTTGACTGGGTGGGCGTGGGTTCTTCAGTGCCCCTCGCTCCGTGCGCCCCTTTTTGCCTCATGGGCCTCAAGGAAGCCTCCTGGGCGAAGCAGTAAGACAGCGAGGGGGATCCCAGCACAGCTGATCATCAGAACATCTGATTGTCAGGAGGAAAACAAAAAGAAATATCTTAAGGAGTGACTGGGCAGGGGAGAATGCAGTCAGCGATGTCGGGCATGTGTGCTATATTGCACATGGGCGATAAAGACTGACTGGAAGGGGTGGGGAGGGGCAGGTGGAGAGGGGAGGAGCCAGCCAGAGGCATGATTTGCCGGTTCTCTAAACTGTGCAGAATCGTAACATCCAGTTCTATAGAATCGGTCCAAACCGGTGGAATCCCACCCCTGGTTATATCAAACTTTCTGCAAGTGGCTTTCCTGCTATTCTCCTTCATATCTCCCCTAATTTAGAGAGGAACTTTTCTTTTTTAAAAAAAAAACAAATTTTATTAATTTTACAAAAACAATACACAATCCAGGCATAACAACTTGAAAAATCTTTTTTTTTTTTTAAATAATAATAATTAAAGAAGAGAGCCAATAGAACATACAAAATAATTCCAAATTGTAATATCAATATTTACATTATCTATTTAACTTCATATCTTATCCAGACTTCTCCTTTTATCCAAATTATATTTCTTGCTTATTAAAATTTTATTGCCTTTCATAAACATACAAAACACAAAACATAAAAAAAACTAAAACATCTTTTCTGAAGGCTGCCTGATCCCGGGTTGAAACTCTTCTCACAGACACAAATTCAAACATCATATTCACTTTATATATCCTTCCATATCTTATTATCATTTTCTTTTTTTTTATAAACCAATTTTATTAATTTTACAAAAACAGTGCACAAACAATCAAGGCATAACAGCTTATAAATTCTTTTCTAAAAAAAAAAGTAATAATTAAAGAAGAAAACCAATAGAACATAATGATTCCCAATTATAATATCAATATTTACTTTATCTATTTAACTTCATATTTTATCCCAACTTCTCCTTTTCATCCAGATTATTTCTTGTTAATTAAAATTTTATTGCTTTTTATCAATATGCAAAACCCAAAAAAACATAACAAAACTTTTATATATCCTTCCATATCTTATTACCATTTTCAATAACATTCTTTGTCTGTTCTATTTCCAACTATCCATTCATCTTTTTTCTTTTACTATACTTCTCCTATACACTAATTGGAGTGACATCTTTAACTCATTACCCTAACTTAAAAGTACTTCATATAACACTTAATTTATCTTGGGATTCTATTTAGTAGATTCTAAAATTACACAATAAATTTTATACTCTAAATACACATATAAAAACACAATCTTATGTACCTTCCAGAATCCCCCTTTTATCCTTAATTAGATTCACCCATTGTCTCTAAATAAACTTTTTTTTTTGAGAACTTGCTTCCCACCATTGAGGCTTCTCCTCCCCCCCTTTCTCTCTTGCTTATTCTTCTCCTTGCCCTTTTTACCCCTTTGTCTCTCCTCCTCCCTTTTCTTACTCCCTTTCCTTTGCTTTCTAACCTTGCATCCACCTTTCCTCTCATTTTTCTCTTTTTTGGTTGTTT
The DNA here is from genome assembly GCA_033807585.1 of Hydrophis major. Classification (NCBI taxonomy): domain Eukaryota; kingdom Metazoa; phylum Chordata; class Lepidosauria; order Squamata; family Elapidae; genus Hydrophis; species Hydrophis major. The sequence goes on from CM066329.1 coordinate 193,446,271, forward strand.
TTTCAAATCTTAAAATCCCCTTTTTCTTATCCTTTTTCTCCTCCTCCCCGGAAAAAACCCATTGTTCATCAAAGATGGCTTCTTGTTCCTCTTCTTCTTTGTCCCAGTCATTCTGCTGTATAATCAACTTTTCATAAGTACATAATGCCATTTCTAAAAATTGAAATAAAGTGCCCAAAGAATCTTTTCCATCTTGTTCTTCCTTTTTATATTTTTTATATTCAGTCTTTAGTTCATCCACAAGCGATGCCATCCTGAAAAGAGAAACTTTCCCCAAAACAACCAACCAAGTATTTTTAATCAAAAATAATTCAAAAAAAGTTCCAAAAGTTAATACTTTTCTTCCTTCTTCTATTTCTCTTTCTGGGGTTACTGTTTAATCAAAGAGGTCCAATTACCATATATCTTTCTTTGAGATTCTAGGCAATCTCCTCCTTTTTCCATTTCTGCTCCAATTTTTTTCCTCTCCCTTCCCACTTGCACCATCAATTTTTAAATGATCAGAAATCCATACCTCTAATAAGGGTTTTCCAATTTCTTAAATTTTTAAGTCCAATGTCCAAGAACTCTTTTGTCCCTTAACTTCAACTTTCAGAATAGTTCACCTTCAATGCCCAAACAAATTTCAAATCTTCATCTGCTGTTTCCATGGGATAGGAGAGTGAAGAAAAAAAAGTTCCCTTTAACAGCTTCTCCGCCGCTTTCAATCTTCTTAGGGATACAATGTATCCTCCAGCAATTCAGACAGCTCAGTTCCAGTGAGTTTAAAAGATGTTGATTGACCCGGCTCAACCAGCACTTTCACTTTTCTTGCTTCCTCCAGCACAATCTTACCTGGTTGCAGGCTTCTTCGTGATGGCCATTGCTGACTGCCGCTCCACCATCTTGGGAAAAAGGGGTTTTTCCGGATGAGGAGGGGGTCTGCGACACCCCCAACCCCCTGTCCGGCTCCCCTCTCTCTTCGGCTGTCCCTACAGGGCAGCCATATCCCCCTGACCCATTTGGATCGGGGGTACCTCAGCGGCAAGCGCAGCAGGAATCGTGAACGGTTGCGAATTCCTGCTGCCACCGAAGCCACGCGAAACCAGAAAACCAAGAGGAACTTTTCTATTAGCAGATCCCACTCCACAAATGGATAAACAGCCCCTAGATACAACTCACTGTTCATAGTTCACATGTAACAAATAAAATTTAACAAAAAAAGGGGGGGGTTGATACTGCCTCAAGCTGCCTCTTATTTATTTGTTTGCTTGTTTATTAAATCTTTCATCTATCTATCTATCTGTCTGTCTATCTATCTATCTATCTATTCATCCATCCATCCATCCATCCATCCATCTCATTTAGAAACTGCCCATCTCCTTCACAGAGAGGCTGGGTAGTGTACAAGTAAAATATAAAAATATAAAAACCATATATAAAATTATGTGAAGGACGAAGAAAGTTAACATTCAGAATCAAAAGGTGGGGGTAAGGTTCTCAGGTCACTGACCAGCCCCATGGCTGCAAAGCCCAAGCAAGATGGCAAAACCAGGTCTTTAGATATTTCCAAAAGGTCTAGAAATTGAAATGTTTATTGGTTTGCTTGTTTGTTTGTTTACCAACTTTTGATAACTCTTGCACCTGTTTCCCACCTAGCTGCTTGATTTATATTAGCCCATCATTCGGAGCTCTCTTAAATTCCCCCCCCCTTTTTTTTTTTGGCTTGTGATGCATCTGGCAGGTCTGGTGGTAGATCACACTTGATTTGGTGCATCAGGAGTCCTGATCAAGATCCAAATCTATGCTTTATTTGTGTTTTTATTCTGCAAACAGCAGGCTGAAAAAGCTAATTCTTGAGGGCATTTTAAGAAGCTTCTGTGCCATTATTAGTCAGTCTGCTTGGCAGTTACTGACTCACTAACCAAATATCATCTTGTTTTGCTGACAAAAAAAAAAATCTATCAGACCCCACAGCATCCATTGCAAGCTGTATGGTATGAATCAGTCCAAACAGCAGAAATATCTCCCACGTCTCAGCATTTACAAGTTGGGGCAGTATTCTTGTTGGCATCTAGCATTTCACTTGAGCCATCCATCAAATGTCTTAATGGGTTGCTTAAGTGGTGGGGAAAACAAAGCAGCAACAGCAGCAGCAGAAGGCAAGGTTGTGAAGGGTTGTGTAATAAAGTCCCCCTGTGTAATTAAAGCTATTACAGGATGAATAAATGAGGACTTGCTTAGATCCAGGTAACCATAGTTAAATATTAGTAGCAGCTACAGATAAAGGAGAATATTTGTGGCTCAGGATTGAAATGAGGGGTCCTTGGTGCTCTCTGAGTTCCATCATTTTCTTGCAGATGTTTCATTACCCAGTGCTGGCACTGATGATGTTAGTTTGGATAATGAAATGTCTGCAAGAAAACAACCAAGTTCAGAGAGCTCCGAGGACCTCTCTTTATTAGCAGCTACCAACATTAACACTCTGATGGCATATGACATAAAACCCTCTTTCTTTGCATTGATCTGAACAGTATATTTTTACCCTTGGCAGAATCCTGGATTTCCGTCGTGTCCCTCCAGCAGCTGGTAGAATGATTAACGTCACAAAAGAAATTTTAGAAATCACAAAGAATGAAATTTTACAAAGTGTCTTTTTTATTTCCCCAGGTAAGTTTGTTTCATAGATTTATATTCAGTCTTTCCACTTTGGTGAGTACTCAAAAAGGCTAGTAACATTTAAAACACACACACACACACACACACATATATATATATATATACACACCCTGTTTCTCCAACAATATGGCCTCCCCCAATAGGAAATCCCAGCATGTTTTATAGGCATGAAATGAAATTAAGCCCCTTCCCCCCAAATTAAGGCCTATATTAAAACATGCGAAATGGGGGGGAATGGTGGGGGGGCTTGCCGTTAGGAAGTACTTTTGTTGCACACCCAGATATGGTGCTGCCTGCGTTGACCCAGATACAAAGTGCCCCACCAACGCCGAGGTCAACATCCAAGCTGTCGCCATCCGCCCGCCCAAAGATGCAAGGGGGAGGGGAATTAAGTCACCCTCAAAAAGACAGCCTAGCCATTTTTTCAGGGCTCAAAAAAAAAAAAGACCCGGCCTTATTATATGAGAAACACAGTATATATATATATTGTGAACATGAAATAAATTAAATTAAGAACTATAATCAGTTTACAGTAAAATTCCGATGAAAGAGCAGCTGGTTTTTCTTCACAAGTTTTCTGAACTGTAAACATTTACATGGAGCCGGTATAACACGGTATAGTAGTAAGTATGAGAGGGAACTAGCTGTCCTAGTGGATCAACACTTAACTATGAGCCAGCAAGGTGCTGCAGCTGCTGAATGAGCCAATGTAGTCCTAGGCTGCATCAACAGAGAGCAGTGATCAAGATCATGAGAAGTGATAGTACAACTAGAGCTGTGATGGTGCAATGGTTAGAATGTAGTAGTGCAGGCTAATAGTGCGGACAGACGATTGCTAGCAGTTCGGCTGTTTGTATCTCACCAGGCTCCAGGTTGACTCAGCCTTCCATTCTTCCGAGGTGGGTAAAATGATGAGTCAGGATTGTTGGGGGCAATAGGCTGACTCTGTAAACTGCTTAGAGAGGGCTGTGAAGCAGTATATAAATCTAAGTGCTAAGTGCTAGGCCACACTTGGAATACTGTGTCCAGTTCTAGTTACCATAATACAAAAGGGATGTTGAGACCCCAGAAAGAGTGTGGAGAAGAACAACAAAGATGAGGAGGAGTCTGCAAACGAAACTGTATGGTGAATGGTTCATGAAACTAGGTATGTTTCCAGCCTAAAGAAGTGAAGGATTAAGGGTGACATGATAGCTGTCTTCCAGGACTTGGGGGATTGTCACAGAGAAGCAGGGGTGGGATTCAAATTTCTTAACAACACGTTCTGTGGGTGTGGCCTAATTTGTGGGTGTAGCTTGGTGGCCACGTAACTGGCTGGGCATGGCTTGTATGTAAATATTTATGTAAACATTTAATTTTTTTATTTAAAAAAGAGCAACTTTTACCCAAAATCAGGTAGGCAGTTTGAGTTGCTCACAGAATCACAGAATCACTTAGAGATTTCTCTATCTGCAATCTGCTACCTGAGTCTGCACTGAAAAATAGAAGCTAGGAAGGTTCAGCTCTGCTTTTAGATTAGCTAGAAAGCAAGAAATCCAATGATTTCCTGCTTTCGAGCTAATCTAAATCTCCCAGCATAGCAGAACAACTGATGGGGGGGGGGGGGGGGGAATAGCAACTTAGCAGGCAAGTTTGCCAGGTAAGGAGTGAGTGGGTGGGGAGGAGAGGGGTGGGTCCAGCCAGTGGCATAATTTGCCAGTTCTCCAAACTGGGCAGAATCATAACAACCGGTCCTATAGAACCTGTCTGACCACCCCTGCAGAGAAGGGATTGACTTATTCTCCAAAACATCTGAAGGCAGAACAAGAAGTAACAGGTGGAAACTCATTAAAGAGAGAACCAACTAAAGAGAAATTTCCTGACAGTAAGAACAATTAATTAGTGGAATGGCTTGGTGCCAGAAATTGTGGGTGCTGCATCAATCGAAGTTTTCAAGAAGAGATTGGACAGCCGTTTGTCCGGTGTGGTATGAGGTTTCCTGCTTGAGTAAAGGGTTGCTCCTAGAAGACCTCCATGTCCCTTCCAACCCTATGTTTTAAGTTGTAAGATACATTTCATATTCTGGAAGTTGTAAAGGAGAAAGCCTGCTCCAATATTCTAAGAAGATGAATCTGGGATACTGGAGGCGTCTTTCAAAGTTTCCTTAAATAGTCATGCCATAAGCTATTTATGACTTGAAAGCACAATGGCAGCACCTTAAATTGAGATGTTCAAGTTATATCACCTTTCCACCTCCTCAAATAAGAAACACATTTCTGTACCCCACTTCAGCATGAATAAAACTAATTATTCTATTGGGGTTAGAAATGGACAAGAATACATGTTTCACCTCCTAAAAGAGGTGTCACTTTCAACACCCTCATGATTGAGAGTTACTTTTTTTTCCCAAGCACTGTTGGTGAATTGGTCCTCTTCAGCTTTTCTCTTACTACACAACAATCTAAGAATTTAAAATAATAGATTAAAAATACTCAACTTCGCTGTAGCAACATGCAAATTTTGACAGCCATTCTAAAAGTTGTGGACTACAGACCAACCCGGAGGTCACCATCTGTAATGATTGTGAGGCATTTTGACAGAGGATTAATCCATAAGATTCTTTCAAAATTTGCTCCAGGCCTTTGTTTTCCACTTTGTACAACCAAGATTGCTCTAGGCAAAATGGGAGCAACTTTGTCAGTATTTATTAGAATAAACCTGATCAGTTTAAATTTAGTTGGAAAACCTGAATTAATTGAATAAATGCAACAAAATTGAGATATTTTTCTCCTGTTGTAAGGGTCCATAGATACCCTGCATGTTTATATAGAACCTGTGTGCCCAGAAAATTTGTCACATTGGAAAGACTCTTGAATTTAACTATCAGGGAGAGCAAGTATTACTCCTGTCATACTTCCTTGGCAGCTAAATCTCTGAACGCTGTTTAGACATCATAGTTGTACTAAGCAGTAATATATAGCCTCCCCTCCCCCCGGCATCTCCTATGGTGATGCTGGGTAGCAAAAATGATCAAAATAATTAAAAACAAAAGCATTAAAATAAAATTAAAATAATAAAAAACTGTAATAAAGTGCTCATGGACTTAAACACAGTGCAACTATTTCACAGGAGCTATGGCCCTGTGACAAAACCAAGTTTTAAGGGCCTTGCTTTTTTACTACATTATACAGCTTTGAAATACTATCTTTTCCCAATCATATCTACACAACCCATTGTAGCGGAAAGGCATAAAATGTTATGACGCTAGTCTCTAGGTCAGGGCTCTTCAAACTTAACAGCTTTAAGACTTGTGGACTTCAACTCCCAGAATTCCTCCTTCAATCATGTTAGCTCAGGAATTCTGGGAGCTGAAGTCCACAAGTCTTAAACTTGCTAAGTTTGAAGACCTTTGCTCTAGGTGTTCCTAGATCAGGAAGAAGGGCCTTCTCTGTGGTGGTTTCTTCTTGGTGGAACATCATCCCGGCAGAGATAAGATGGGCACTCACTTTGATATCTGTCAAAGCCCTGAAGACATGGTTCTGCCAACAGAACCCATCAAGTCGTTGGTCTGATGGTTGTCACCAAAGGAGTGGAGGTTTATTGATTTTTGTACTGGTGTTTCATAAGCTGCCTGGAGTCACCATAAATTGGGCAGCCATGTAAATTTTCTTAATAAATAGGTAAACTTTTGGGCATCAGGTGTCATTATGCAATCACACCATTTGCATAATGACCTCATGATGAGCGTGTCTTCATTCTGACATTCTTCTGGCCTGTTATGGACAATCTCTGTCCCTGCATCAGTCTCATACAGATTCCTCTCTCCCTAGCCAGCAATGTCTGTTTCTTTGCGAAGTGCCCTTACATGTGCAAAACAGAATACGCCGTCTGTGGGAACCCTCACTTGTTGGAAGGTTCCCTCTCAGTTTTCCTGCCTTCTCTCAACTTGGCACCTCGAATCTCCATCCCTAATCCGTGGATCCGATCCTACACCTTTGCAGGAAAAGAGGAGTAAGTGGGTAAATGGACCTCTCTTTTTGCATACTGCTCAGACAAAGGCTACCTTTTCAAAAAAAAAAAAACTATGCTAAGCTACATTTATTGAGCAGGACAGCTTCAGAAAGGCCCTTGGTCTCATTTATGTAGAAGAGAAACAAGGATGTAATAATAGACACAGTTACTGGAGGGTAAATCTATTTAATTGCCCCGATTTAGCTCACACCTCAATTTTGCATTCCTAATCTGGCCCATCCAGAAGCAACCAGATGCATTTGGACCAAAGTTCCTCACCACCATAGCTAAGCTAGCAATAAATGCTGTTTCCATTTTCTGTTGTAAAATAACAGCTTCTAGGAAGTCCAACAGGAACTTATATATGAAGAGGTGTGAAGACATGCCTGAGGGAAGAGTAAAAAAATTTAATCCTCTTTCTAACCCATTCTGGATTTTTTTTAAAAAATGCTTCTGAAGCTACTGTCTCCATATCTAGCCAACAGAAGCTCTTTGTGTGGTTTGAGGCCAACACTTTGAGTAGCTGCAGTGGAATAAGACCCGCCCCCCCCCCCCCCAAAAAAACCCAACAAGTATCATGTGCATTACCTTAAATTCCTTGAGGAAAATCAAGATATAAATATGAAAAAAAAATCAGAAGTATTAAATGTAGGCTTACCTTGAAATATAAAAGCCAACCGTAGAAGGCCTATTATTATCATGATTGTTAACAAGGAAAGGAAAAGATGGAAACTTCTTTTCCCAATAGTGTAGCGCAGGGCTGTCAACCTCGCAGCCTGCAGGCCGGATTTGTCATGCACTGGCCATGTCCACCCTGGTTTAGCGAAGGGGGAAAAAGTCATGATACGTCACGTGACAACAACATGACGCCATGAGTTTGACACCCCTAGTATAGAGAGTGCTCAAGTTTCTCCACAGATGTTCTTTAGATGTTTTAGAAACCTTGACCATTTGGGAGATCTTTGCCTATTGCTTGTATTCACTTTTTGCCTTGGACTCATGGCTTCACAAGGCAGGTGAGACCCCAAACCTTTAATTTCCTCTTAGAGTCCAGTGCTGCACCACCACCTTTTCCCTCTGTTTTCCAGAAAGGCAGCAGATGGGGAGGGTGCTGATGCCAGCAGCAACTCTCTTCTCTTTTATCTTTCACCCAGGTGGGAAGTAAATCCTCTCTACTGCAATACCGTGAAGGAGATTTATCCTTACAGCAGTGGCAGCCGGCTACTCAATATCATTGACATGGCCATATTTGACTTCTTAATAGGTAAGTAAGGAGAGGGAGGGATTGTGATCCTCATGGATCTGAGGTGTTCTGTCCAAGAGTGGAGATTTTTTTCATGGAGCATGAAATACAGCCAGCTTAGAACATGCCGATCAGTTCAAAACTTTCCATGTTTTCTGAATTGAATTCTCTGCTTTCAATATGGGGAGTGGAAGGGGTTAGCTAAATTCCTTATCCTATCCAAGATCACTGCCAATGTGTCTGCAGTCATGAAATCAAAAGATGGTTGCTCCTTGGCAATCTATGGTGATGGCAAACCTAGAAAGCATATTGAAAAGCAGAGACATCACCTTCTCAACAAAGCTCCACATAATCAAAGCCATAGTTTTCCCAGTAGTAAGGTATGGCTGTAAGAACTGGGCCATAAGGAAGGCTGAGCGCTGAAAAATGGATGCTTCTGAATTGTGGTGCTGGAGAAGACTCCTGAGAGTCCCTAGGACTGCGAGGAGATCCAATCAGTCAATCTTAAAGAAAATCAACCCTTACTGTTCTTTGGAAGGGTGGATACTGAAGCTGAAACTGAAGCTCAAATACTTTGGCCGCCTAATATGAGGAGAAGACTTGTTGGAAAAGATCCCGGTGTTGAGAAGGATTGAAGGCAAAAGAAGAAGGGAGAAGCAGAGGATGAGATGGTTAGATGGGTGTCTTTGATGCTGTTGTGGCCCCCAGCGGGCAGCAGAGCTGGTGACAGACTCGGACAGTGAGGAGGTTGGGGAGGAACATAGGCCAGTCCTGGAAGGCTCTGATGAGGGCTCTGCATCAGAGGCAGAGATAGGGCAAAGGCTGTCTGACAGTTATCAGTTGCCTTCAGAGTCGGAGATCAGTGGGGTGGAAGAACAGCTGGAGACTGTTCCCAATGTGCGCATACACAGAACTGCCAGAAGGGAAAAGTTAAGGAACAAGGGTCGACTCAGGAGTTGATGTCCCCTCCCATAGGGAATGAAAAGGGGCAAAAGGGGAGTGGTGTTTACAGGAGACAATTAGTTCATTTAATTTGTGTGAAGATTTGTTCATGACTCTCAGAAACTCCTTGCTAAGTATTTTCTTGTATAGCGTTTGTCTCCAAGCCTGATAAGGTATGTTGTTGTAATTCACCCTTGACAGACTGTTTTCCGGGACTTTGGTGGATGTGAATGATAGGAATTCACATTAACCTAATAAAAAGAGGTTTTGTTGGGACAGAGAGTCTGCTTCGTGATTTTTGGGAAGGCCAGGTCAGAACAGATGCAGTGAACATGAATTTGGGCAAACTCCAAGAAACAATGGAGGACCAGGGGCCTGACATGCTGTGGTCCATGTGAACCCAGATGACCTGGGGCATGGCACAAAAACAACAAAGTCACAAAAGCAGGTAAAATCTCTTTAATACCTCCAACTTGGCACCCAATGTCCAGTTGTCATCGGCTGGAGAAAAAAACTCTCCCAAGAACAGTTTTTAAAGGGAAGAAATTCAGTCTGAACCAAAGTACATATAAATTATAAATAAAAACCAACACAAACCACGCTGCAGCAATTAACGAGACAAGTCAGAATAAGGAATTGCAGACTTCAAAAGGATAACGAAATACACACTGTTGGGAAGAACCCAGAACCCAGATAAGACTTGACAAACAAAGATAATTCACGCTTTGCTTCCAGCAAGGTTCTGTGCACAAACCCCCTTTTAAAATCCTGTTTTACCAGCTGCAGCTATTGAAGGGAATCAGGGCCCTTTCCTCCCCCGCAACCCACGTAACTCACGTTGCTCCCTTCTCCATTCCTCCCTGCGTGCCCTAGGATGAAGAGGGGATGGGCCTGGGTCTTCCTCTGAATGCCCAGCCAGGCTGTGCCCTTCCCCAGTTTCTTCCCCAGCCACCAGAGCCACACTCCCACTCCCAGTAAGCTACTCAACCTCCCCCTCAGAATCAGATTCCAACAGGGGCATGACAATGGGCTTGCGAAGAGTCAAACTTAATTTAACAACTGAACAACAACAACAAACAATATGTCAACAATCCAGAGAAAAGCAATCCTCTGGGGAGCGTTTATGTTTTCTCCAAAAACAAACGTTGGTTCATTGTTCAATTAGTTCTATTTTATCCTTACAACATTTGCATTGAAAAACAGTGACTGGCCCCAGGTCATCCCGTGAGCTTCATGACTGAACCGGAATGGGAGTCCATCGTAGTCCATCATTTCAGCATTCAAATTCTCCATTTGGGGTTGGGGTTGGGGGTAGTTTTTGTGTGGGCTTTTTTGTTTTAGCAATGGCCAAATTGCATCAGATAGAAATAGCAGAAGAAAATATTAAAACTGTAGTTTCCCCCCTCAGATCCCAGCCCATATGCACTGATTCTTGTGCATTGAATATTACATATTCATGCAAAAGGGGAAAAGCTACACATTCATTCACTCATCCATCCCAATTCAGACATTGGTGGGTTTTGTTTTTAAATGACAATGGCAGTTTAGAAAAACGCCAGATGCATTGTGGCATGAGATTTTCTCTACTACAGTCCATTCCAGTGGATTTACTTCACAGTGATGTTGACATGCTGAATTGTTTGTGCTCAATTTTGTCACCATGTTAACAACACGCATACATAGGCAAATGCCAGGACACGCCTCCCAAAGGTCTTGCTTTCTGCCATACTCCATCATGTATTCTTCTGAATTTGGCAGCAGGGAACAAACACATTTTATAATATATGGCAAATGTCTCCAGATGACTTTGGAAATTTGAGACGTTATTGTGAATGCCCTTGGAAAAGGGTTGCCACTCTTTGATGGCCTTCAAAAATTCTCCTTTATCAGAAGCCAAATGGGTAACCTTGCTTCTCATCATGGCTTTTACCTCCCAAGATGCCTTCTACCTCCTTAATTTTGGGGAGGTAGCTTTTTCTCCCAAGACAGATGGATACACATGCTAACAAACAAAGCATTGTACTGCAAAGAGTCTATTCTTGTTGAATATGATAGGACTTTTTTGCATTGATGTAGGGCTGATCATATGTCTCAGAAAATACCTTTCTTTGCAGACTTCTCAATTTTAAATTAAAACAAGGTAAAAACAACGGCCAGGAAAAGATGGGAGGCCCGAGTTATATAGCCCGACTTTGCATTACTTCAAAAAAGCAATCCAGCTGTGCTCCCCTTTACTGGGCAGAAAGGATATTGCACAGTTTAACCAGATTTCCAAATGTCAAAGTCTTGGCCTCTTCCAGAGACTACATATCTTACCTCCGCTCAACTGCAGCCAGAGGAAGGAATAATTAAATAGTTGAAAAGCTCAGAGTCTTAATATAGAATCCGGTGTACATACCACGAAGATTAATGCCCTTTCCTGTAATGGGGGTTTCCAGCTGGATTGCAGTATAGCAGTAAAGCCTAATTGACCACAACATGCAACATTAACAGAACTACAAAACAAATGAGTTTGCAATTTTGTGTATATACACTGGCCTGGCTGTAAACTAAAGTAGCTCACAGGGGTTTCCTCTGAACAGGCAATCATGGAACTATATTGACAGTCATGCTAGTTCCTGGGAATAAATAGTGACATTTCATGCGTTAATATGCATGTATAACCGGGAACTCAAACTGAGTCCAGTTTTTAAACTTCAGAGAATTCCAGATGTTCACTTGAGCACAACTGCCCCCCCATAGGCCATACAGAAAGCATAATAAAGTAAACCAATCCATTTTAAGGAAACCAGATGTGCATCTGCATCCCAAATTGCCAGCCTATGTGAACCAAAATCTTTCTATGAGCTCTTTAAGTTGCTAGTCCCCTCGCATTAAAAGGGTTTGATTTCTCTTTTTCAGCAGTTCGTCATCTATGGATCCAGGCTGATTTCTGTTTTTAAATATTGGATATGGGTCTAGTATGCGTTTGTTTCCCATGCCCTTCCTTTTTGTCTTCTGAAAGGTAACATGGACCGTCATCATTATGAGATGTTTACGAAGTTTGGAGATGATGGCTTTTTGCTTCATTTGGATAACGCCAGAGGGTAAGGCAACTCCGCCTTATTAGTGCTCTCCCCACCGAAGCACCGGCCTTGACAATTTGCAGATAGAACTGGACTTCAGTTACACAGAATGCAAAAATATAATCAGACACAAAATTTTGGTTTCGGCAATACGTATGATAAAATCCCAAGTTAAACTAAAACAGCAGCCCTGGTTCCTTCCCACGTTTTTCTTCCAGGCCTTCTTTGAAGGGAGAAGAGCTTGGGACTGCCTTAAAGTGACCTATTTCATGACAAGCGGTCATGGGCCAGGTTCATCTGCAGCAGAAATAAACCACGACATTCAGGCTGCTCATAGCACAATCAATGTTCCTTTGCACTATGCCAGAATGTTTAATCCTCTTGTCCTGGAATGTTGATAATGACCAGCCCTGCATCTCCAGGGAAGTTGACAGAAGCTTCTCCAGATGTCCCTCAGGATACCAGGAATTGATTTGCAGCCAGCTGCATATAAAACCTGCAGGTTCTCTTTCAGCCTTCCTAAAACTGATATCACATGTGGGAGGCAGGGCTGTCTTAAAGCAGGGGCCTGATAGGCACTTGCCCGTGGGCCCCATGAGCATAAGGTAAAAGTAAAGGTTCCCCTCGCACATACATGCTAGTCGTTTCCGGTTCTAGGGGGCTCATTTCTGTTACAAGCTGAAGAGCCAGCGCTGTCCAAAGACGTCTCCGTGGTCATGTGGCTGACATGACTAAATGCTGAAGGTGCACGGAATGCTGTTACCTTCCCACCAAAATGGTCCCTATTTTTCTACTTGCATTTTTACATGCTTTCCAACTGCTAGATATGCAGAAGCTGGAACAAGTAACGGGAGCTCACTCTGTTACGCTGTGCTAGGGATTCGAACAGCTGAACTGCCAACTTTTCTGATCAACAAACTCAGCATCTTAGCCACTGAGCCACTGTGTCCCATGAGCATAGGGGCCCCCTATTAATCTGTGAATGTTAACCCTTTAATGCACCTTGTATCATATAAATACAGCAACATATTTATTATATTTTACTGTATTTTTAAATTTAATACTAATGCAAATATATGTTTAATTTTATTGACCATTTACATTTTTATTCCTGTGAGTGGTTGTCATAGGGGCCCCAGGACACTGCTTTGCCTGGGGCCCATAATGCTGTTATGGTGGCCCTGATGGGAGGACAACACCAAACTTGTTTACTGGCTAGTACCGTGTTTCTCATATAATAAGGCCAGGTCTTTTTTTTTTTTTTTGAGCCCCCCAAAAATGGCTAGGTCGTCTTTTGGGGGGCTAACTTAATTCCCCCCCCTTGCATCTTCGTGGGCGATGAGAGCTTGGATGTTGACCTCAGCATTTGTGGGGCACTTCGTATCGGGGTCAACGCAGGCAGCACCATATCCGGCTGTGCAACAAAAGTACTTCCTAACGGCAAGCCCCCCCACCATTTCCCCCATTTTGCATGTTTTAATATAGGCCTTAATTTGGGGGGAGGGGCTTAATTTCATTTCATGCCTATAAAAGATGCTGGGACTTCCTATTGGGGGAGGCTGTATTGTTGGAGAAACAGGGTATTTACTTCAGATATTGGGTTTAGATGAATTTTCAAATATGAATTTGACAAAATTATGGTTGGATCAGTATGATGGGTGAATTAAGCCTTGAAGGGGAGGGTGGTTCTGCCTGCCTTGAAGGAGATCCCGGGGTCCCTGTTCTTTAAGAAATGATTGTTGACTTGGGACAATTTTCATAATCTTCAACATCTCTGGGGGGAAATCATTGAGAAAATGGTCAGGTACCTTCAGAGGGCTTTGGAGGAAATGAATTGTCTGGACCCTTTTCAGCTGAGTTTCAGGACAGGATGCAATGCAGGATAGACCCAAAGGTTGTTTTTTTTTCAAGAGGCAACTGAACTTTCTGGTTTTTCTTTGAAGATGTTTAGCTTCTCATCCAAGAAGCTTTTTTAGCTTCTTGGATGAAAAGATCTGAAGAAACTTCTTGGATGAGAAGTGAAACATCTTCAAAGAAAAACCAGAAAGCCCAGTTGCCTTTTGGGACAACCATGACCTGGATGAGTAAGAATCTCCATACACAAATACAGGATAAAGGTGGTGCTAGTCCAGGTTCTCCTTAATTTCTCAGGAGTTTTCAATAGCATTGAAGAAATTATCCTTCTGGACTGATGACAGGACTAAGATTGAAATGTGTGATGTTGTGGTAGTTCTTCTTTCTCCATGGTTAGTTTCAGTCAATGTTGATGAGGGAAGAGGCCAAACCTAAATTGTAGGGTGTCATAGGGCTCAAAACTCTTGACTCTCAAGTTTAATGTCCACCCAAAGCCCTGGATGACGTCATTAGTTGACACAGAGGCAGATATCATCAGTATGGTGATATTTAGTAGATACTCATCCTAGCCTTGTGATACTGTCAAGATCAAATCTCATTGCCTGATGACTATTAGAGTCTGAATGGGAAGGCTCAGGCTCCATCCATTCAGAGACACTGTGAGTGTAGAAACTTTCTCATACCAGGATGGAAAAGGAACTACACTATGTCTCCTGTTCATCCTGGGTGTGGGGTGTATGACTATGATTTCAGTATTAATGATACCTGAATCCATGCAAGCAGATGGCCCCTCTCAACAGCTTCATGTAGATGCTGAACAGGAGCCATGGTTCCTGCAGGAGGGTCTGTGGATTTCATATATTGCTAAACCACAATTACTAGCATCCCCAGCTAGTCTGCCAAATACCGGTATGAGATAATGCAAGTTACATCCCATCTTTTCCTGGATCTCATACATGTGACCTAATCTTTCTAAGCAGGGTAGGACTAAATGAGGTACATGCTGAGTTGATATTACCTGAGCTTTTCACCTATTAATGGAAATCAATGCACCTGACATGAGCATTCCAACATTCTGCAATCTATATTGGCTTTAGGCTGCTTAGGTCTTTTTGGGAAACATGAGAAATTATTAATTTTAACCCAGAGCACTAAATATATTGATTAGGAAATTCTGAGGGAGATAGAGGGAGTAAGAGAGGGGGAGAGAAAGCACTTGATCAGGGCAGAAATATCACATGTGAAAAATCAGTACAGTGTAGGGAATTCTCCCTTTCAGAGCAGGACAGGCAATGGCTGGTTCTGTACTTGTTGCAAGATTGCTACTCTAAACATCTGTAGTCCCTGATGGACATCTGGGTTTACCAACAAGTTGCGTCTCTTGTTGTAGGATACGGAAGTCAAATTCAATTGCATCACATGACGTATCATGCCTAGAGGTGGTATTCAGCTGTTCAAACCTGTTCTGACATACCGGTAGCGGAAATTTTGATCAGTTTGGAGAACCGCCCCCCACCTGCCCCCACCATTAGCTCTCCAATATTCCCTTGTTTTTTTAGCTCAGCTGATTCATGTAGCAGAACGGATTGTCATGCCTCAGCTGAGCTAAAAAAACAGCTCAGCTCACTCACCAGCATTCAGGACAGAGGTCGGTCTTCGAGCTCTGTGAGCACACATGCACAGAACTGCTCATAGAACAGGTAGGGAAAAATTTGGAAACCCACCACTGATCACAACGTATTGCAATGTTTTTTGCCTTTGTGGAGCTGTGGTCTGCATCCAGCCTGTGGGCCACCAGTTTGATATCCCTGTAGGACATCAGGGCTTATGAAACCAGAAGCAGCATGACTAGAGGCACAAGGCTTCTGCAGCAAACTAGCAAACCCAATCTCCTCTCGCCCGGGTTGTTAAGTGACTTCAGAAGGGGTTAGCAATATTGGAGGTCACTGGAACTATGATTTCAAAAATGTGGCACAGCTGTCCTTGGCCTTGGGTGCAATATGGTCAGAATTATAGAGGCTGACTGGGAAGTTAAGGGGCAAGAGATAAGGCATACTTCCTACAGTAAACCCACACCCTTCGGTTATGCTTCATACTGTCATCTGTGTTGGGTTTTTTTGGCAAAGTTAAAGAAGTGGTTTCTCACATCCTTTTTCGGAATATTTTCTTTGGTTCAAACTTGTGCCAACAACCCTGCAATCCCTAAATGATCCCAAACCAAAATATGAATCAGACTGTCTCTGTTTAGCTTCCAAGCTCGGCCAACATTGGCTAGATGCTGCCATCTGTTGATTCCGTCAAGCGTCTTCCATCTAACTACCTACTGTATGTCTGCATTTTGGATACAAATTCAGTCAGTCTCAAGTCAGGCCTTTGTCTTCTATTGATCACTCTGAAAGACATTCTTTTCCAGCATCCTGGGTTGTTTGCTGTGCCCTTGATATTGACCTTTTCTTCTTTGTTCTCACAGATTTGGGAAGCATTCCTATGATGAGATCTCCATCTTGGCTCCACTTAAACAGTGTTGCATGTAAGTACTTGCCTTTCCACATCAGTCTAGTTAAACAGAAAGGCTCCATGTTGTGGCCTGAAGAGCTAGCAAGCAAGTAATCACCTGTTTTGCCTAACTATGCTAAATAAGACAAGCCAAGTTCAAGAAATCCAAGTTGTTAGAACATAAAGCAATCACCAAAGGACTTCCCCAACTCCTTTTTATCTCCCAGATTCACTATCTGGAAAGTGAGAAGGAGTCCTGAAGAACCAGGAAAAAAGTCTCACACCTTGGACATTGTTGCATTTGTTCACAACCGTCTATGTGTGTTTTCAATTGATTCATAAACATCTAGCACGTTTAACAAAATTATTTTGCAGTTATTATAGCCCAGAGCCATTTGCTGCAAGATGGGCAGCAAATACATTCAATAAATAAATTATTTTCTAAATTATCTCCAGCTCAGAATACAATGAATTCTAAGCTGGGTGCAGTCACCAAGATTTCATTGCCTTCCCTTTCAGATCTGCTATCCATCAAAGCACAAGGAAATTGAGGCATTCATTTTGATCCCAGTCAAGAACATTAAGAGGTTATTGGCTTCTAAAAGGAACCAAAACTTCATCCATTTCTTTTGTGTCCCCCTGCAGTCATTTTGCGGTATAGGATTTACTCATAAATTATAGTGCCTATGTCCCCTCCAGGTTATTCTTTTATTAATTCATATAAATCAACAGCTAGTCCTTCAAGAGGTTGGGCAAAGAGTTATTCATCCTCTGGGTTTCTTTCTCCAGCATAGCTAACCAATTTCCACTATATCCCCTCTAAATTTCTATAGAAGCCAATGCCAAAATCATTGTCTGAAGCCATATAGATATACGGAGCCTCCAGGTCTGGTTTCAAGAGTTGTTCATTACTCACATCTCACAAATCCATCTGGTTTATAATTATAGAGCTGCCACTAAAATCTTTTAAATATCCTTCAAGTTCATATGCTCTAAATTGGCTTTTGCCCCCTCCCACCCTGAAATGATCACATTTTCTTTGCCAAAATCTTTTCCTGACTCAGTATAGCATTTTAAATGGATGACAGGGTGATTACATTGAATCATTTATAAACATTATAACTGCTAATGGTTAAAGTCATTATAGTCAATATTTTCCCCTTAAAAATTGTAGTGCAAGTATTGTGGGTTTCCCCTGCTGTGTGATAGGTAATAGCAATACATAGGTAGGAAACTCATTTTGCTTCAATTTACTCAAACTTTTACTCTGGATGTGTATTATTAAAATTATTACTGCTACCTATTTCTCAAATCTGCGCTCCCAAACTGATATTGTTAGCAAAGTACCAATGTTGGACCAAGTTTGTTCTTACATACAACAGCATATATTTCAGTAGATTCTTTTATTTGTTTGCTTGTTTGTTCTGGAAAGACTCCGGGAGGAGCGGTTGTTTTTGTGTTGTGGTCTTTTACCCTGAGAATTCAGGTCAAGATGTTCATTCTGTGTCACATTTCCAACGTTTATTATTATTCATCTCTCTTTGCAATTATGGATAGGTCACAAGCAATGGGAGGAAATGAACTGTTTTTACACTAATTATTTTTTAGTATTTATACTTGTCTTTTGTGATTCTTTTACTTTTTTATAAGATCACGTGAAATTATTTCAGCTAATGGCAAATAGTGGGGGTTAATTATATAATATAAATAATATAAATCAATGGTTGTTTAGAGTTCTGCATTGATTTTTAAAATTGTATATTCTATTTATTTACTAATATTTCACCTTCCATCCACTGGGTTCTTTCTCATTTTCTTTTTTCCATTGTGTTGTCATTTAGTTTATTTTTCAAGTATGTTAAAATGGGAGAATATGAAAAAGGCTGACAAGGGCAAGGGTATCAAATTGGTGGCCTGCAGGCCAGATGCATCACACACAGGCCATGTTCACCCCAGCTCCGCGAAGGGGAAAAAGTCATGGAAAATCACATGATGGCAATGTGCCAAATGTGACATAGACACCCGTGTGATAGGGAATGGATCAAGCAGCGTCAAACAGAGAGCAGACCTTTTACTATTACCAGAATAAAAACCAAGAAACGTTACCAATAACTCCTTGCCTCTATAATCAAGACAGAGGACTGAACTTCTTTAAGTTTGGCCTTTCCAGAAAAAAGCCTCACGGCTTGGGTAAGTAGCACAGGCTAGGAGCTTGCCATAGTTTTTCATTGTGTGCCAAAGTGTTATGTTCAGCTATAAACTTGGCACATCAAGGTTTCAAACATAAATAAGAATGCTTAGATCTTGAGGGTTAAGATCAGGCCCATCCCCTCTTCATCCTAGGGCACACAGGGAGGAATGGAGAAAGGAGCAACGTGAGTTAAGTGGGTTGCGGGGGAGAAAGGGCCCCGATTCCCTTCATTAGCTGCAGCTGGTAAAACAGGATTTTAAAAGGGTTTTTTTTTTCATAAATAGATGGACTCAAATCTATCTTTCCTTTCCTTTCCTTTAGAATAAAGAAGATCACTTTATTACGGCTGCAGCTGTTAGCCAAGTCAGACTACAAGCTGAGCGATATCATGAGGGAGTCCCTCCTTCAAGACAGTCTTGCCCCCGTGTTGACCGAAGCCCACCTTTTGGCATTGGACAGGAGGTTACAGATTATCCTGAAAACTGTGGAGGAATGCATAGAGGCCTTTGGAGAAGACATTGTCGTGGCTGACAAAAAGCCTTTGGGACCCATGGCTTTTGACAGAATGACACAGCCAAGCTAGAGTCAAGGGGGAAGGGAAAAACCTGGAACCTGAACTTGAAATGATTGTGCTTCCTTAATCTGGACATCAAGACCTGGGAGGAAAGCAATCCTGGCAGAATTAGGAAACCACTGGATGGTTGAAACTTGCAGCTTTGGCCGCAAATTTATAGATGGGAATCACATACACATACACAATCTTCCTGCCTCTTCTCCAAGAGATTGAAGATACACATCTTCTGTAACTACCAAACGATGTCCTTCTCAGGATTTGCCTGGACTCATCATGGCTAGATTTGATTGGTGGTTTAAATAAAGAAAGAGAGAGACACTAAAAAAAACAAAACCCATTTTTGGAATGCATCCACATTGAGATTTAGGACAATATTTAAAAGGTGGGCCTGTACCTCCTCAGGGATGTTTAGTTTATGGAGAACCATAGTAGAAAGTCTAGTAGCCTTTGGTCAAAAAAAAAAAAAAGCCATGGAACTGTGCTGATGTGGCAGGTACTCTGGCTCTAACCTAGTTTAGACAACTCCACAATAGAAAGGAAAAAAGCAGGCACAGAAATGCTAGTTTAAAACATAAAAACCCATGTGTCGAGGTTACCAAGGAAGGAGAAAATGCTTTCTTTTGTGTAAAGGATCCATCAATTTGGGGTTGCATTGTGGGTGCCTTCAGATGATTCCAAATGTCCTTGATATCAAGGTAATACATATAAGCTGCAATTTCACATTATAGCAATTGCTACTGAAATCTTTCCAGCCATTCACTTTGGAATAATGAAGAATAAGACTAGCGCCTTGATTGATGTCTCATCACCAGCTAGCTGTAGCAATGCTTTTTCAAGCAAATAGTATTCCATAATTGTATGGAATTTTGAAGTTACACACAAACAATGAGGAGCCTTCAATGCAATGTCTGATGTTAAGAGTAGCAAACAGAAATGGGCTGTAGCAGTGAGCAGAAGGAAATGTACCAAGGTAATCTACATCAACTCTTGAAAGCACTATGAAACACTAATGGAAGTTGGAAAAAGATTTTGCACCACAATGCTTTTTCAGGGTGCCAGCCAACTGCACACACTTCCCATTCATTTACAGCCTCATCTTTTTTTTTTTTTTTTTGCCAATAGTCATCCTTTAACACATTGTAGGCATGGTGTGAACTGACTGTGGGTACCAAATTTGATGTTTTTTTATTCCCCACTTCTAAAACTATCTGGCACCGGCAAGGGAAACATTAAGGCTGGCAGCTCTATGGCAGTTTCTTCTGGTCTACAACATCTCATCGAAGTAGGGTATGATGCCAATAATGCAAGAAAGGTGTTTGAGGAAATCAGCTATCAACTGTTACAGTTTCTTTCCCTAGTAAATTTATGCAAGATCATTAAAATATAGTTTTTTAAAAAAAGTCTGGTAATTGAAATCATCCCACCTCTACCCTTTCAAATAAACTTGAGTTTATCCAGTAGCCCTTCAAAACAAAGGTTTAGTACACCAAGGAATATTGACAATTCCATGAGTTGACCCTATTCACTACAGTAATTCAAAACATTTGTTGGTTTCACATCTGAAAACAATCTGTTGAAGATTTTTTGCATTGATCATGGAAGTTAACAGCACAGAGGCAGCCTATACAGTCTCCAATGTTTTGGGGGGTGGGAATCTGGATAGAGTGGCGTGCCTCCCCTCTCCGCCCTGGATTACTTGTTGGCTTTTGGCAAAGTTATTTAGTATAGGAGGTATGGAGATGGAACTACAAAGAATGACACAAGTCAAAAATCTAGTGTCAACTCCTACTCGATGTTGGAGTTTCACATGATCTTCCAAACCTGATCTGGCAACTTTCTGAAATTCCAACAGCTTTATTATTATAGCCCATGGAGGCTGAGAATTCTGGTGTAGGTATTTAGAGAGTACAAGCTAGGAAAAAACTCCAATTTGAGGTATACTTAGTGTATTCCAGTTTTAACAATGAAAGCACCATGTTATTTATGACCTGTTAAGACCTATTTATATTTTTTATCATTTGTAAGCAATTAACATAACAAAACTAGATCTTCTACAAATAGGAAATGTAGAAATTCACTTTCCAATCTATGGACACACAAAAGCATATTCATGCTTTATTGTACAAGTCCATGGGTAGCATAGCAACTCCCTGCAAACCTCCAATTGCTCTTCGAAAGGATACTCAAATCATTATTTTAACCTTGGGGAAATTACCTGGAGACTCTCCATAAACTTCCCTGGAGGAAAATACTTAATATTTTAGTATCGTGTAACATTGACAACCAAAGTTTACAAATTTTTATTTTCACTACAGCTCGATTACCATCTTTGAACAATGGTTCATCAGAGTATTAAATTGGTTATATTATTTATGTCAATGATTGTACAGTATTTCAGCTCCCTCTGCTGATAGCTTCTGGATATGAAGATTTAAAACATTCTTCAAATAAATTGTTTGGTTCCAAGGCGCATGGAATTAAAGAAATGCATCAGCACAGTCACTTCGGATCTCAGGCAGTAAAAATTGATGTTTCCATAAAGTCATTATCTCTGGTGCTCTATTCTTTGGTATATTTGCATGTTTTTAATGCTAACATCAATTATATGAGAGGTTCAAGAGTGGTTTCTCTCACTACAGGAAGTTTAAATACTAACTTGGTGTACTTCATCACTCGTGAGTATAAGAAAAAACCAGGGTGAATGTGTTGGCCATAATCAAACACTTGAAGTCTACCTAAATACTTGATTATCAAAAGGAATAATAATCCCCAACAATATTGAACACTCCAAAAGTTTCTTATCAAGTAATCTTACAAATTGTTTATATATATGAAAGTCGTGTTTTCTTGCACTTGGTTGATGCCAAAGCATCAGAAGATTCATTTGACAGTCAGCCCATAGTTCAATTTTAAATCTTAAAGGAATGCCCATGTTTATTAATCGCTCATCATAAAGTGATCCACAAAACATACTAATTATTGATTTAAACATTTGCTGGAATTTTTGATCTACAATGCAATGGACCGTTTTGCACATTACACACTAAGCCATAAAGGGTACATCTACATTCCACATTAAGCCAAAAACATGTAATCTTACGTTTTAGTGCAGTGTGTGAACTATGGCTCCATTTTCTATATAATTTAACTGCAACAAGTTTCTTCTTATGAATCCCACCCAATTTATATGTTTACATGAATCAAAATTCTGTATCAAAGAAAACTAGCTCTACTTATAATTTAACTCAAAAATAACTATTTTCCAAGGTGAAACTCCTCTATAGCAATCCTAGTGAAATAGAGAGCAGAGGGAATGAATGGCTGAGAGAGACAGGAAAACAGGCAGTACCAAGTCAATGGTCAAATAGGAGAGGCCTGATCTACTTTGAAGAGCTGACAATTTCATGTTTAACAATATATACGGAACTATGTTACATTAGCTAAGGTAAAAAGTGGGTCAGTATCAGAAAAAAAGTAAGACCATCCCCAGCTACTTTGTTCAAACCCAAGAATTAGCAGGGGAAGGGCCCACAAAAATGAAACACTGATTACATTTAAGAATTTAAATCATTTTATTGCTTTACCTGCCATTAGGACAATCTATAACAAAAGGAATATATGAGCACATACAATAAATCAGACTTATAGTCAGGTAACAATACAAAAATGGTCCTCTGGTTTACTATAGCACTCTAGGGCAGTAGAATTTTTAAATTTGCTAAGGTGACCTAGCAAAACAGATTATCCTCTAAAGCCCTGAATGTTAGCTAAGGCAAACTATACCAACTGTGGATTCAAACATATTTAAATTGCACACAAAGGTAAAGCTTTAACTGTGATTAATATTTAACTCAGACATAGCTGGTTCATCTTAAAATCCTGTTGGTAAAACTACAAAAGGGAGTAAACAGCAAGCTAAAAAGACGCAGTAGTGAAACTTGATTAGAAAGCCTTATATAAAAAAATGTGCATTTTTTTAGCGCTTACATAACATTTAAAAACTTTTTGGTGCTTCAACAAGGATCAAATCAAGCTTCAAAAATAACAAAAGGAAAAATAATCCCTGTAGATTTGAACTGAATAGAATTTAGAGAAAAAAGGAACATGGATCTCTGAAGAATGCAGGTGGATATCCTTACCTTACCAAGATGATTAGGATAAGCAGAAGGAATTAACAATGTATATTTTACATTTAATCCAAATCCAGATATGCGGACATATCAATGGCTGCCCAGATTTTTTTTTTTCAAAAAATATACAAACTTCTTATTCCTCCAACTGCAAAGTATGATTAGCAAATGTTCTTCCAACAGCCAGCAAGTCAGAAAGGTGTATACCAGGTCCAATTGTCCAAGGGGAGGGGCTGCTAACCGGGCAAGTAAGATTTGTAAGAAATAGTTGCATAAACAATGCAAAACACTTGCTGCCACTCCCATATAAAGCTCTACAGTAGTTTTAGATAATTTAGGTTACAAATAAACTGACTTGCTTACATTCTCCAACTGCGAAATTCAATAAAGCTAATGGGTAGCACTGAGTGCCACGCAGAATATTGTTAACACAAACCTGGTAAATACTGAAACACACTTCCGACTTGACAACAGGA
The DNA here is from genome assembly GCA_033807585.1 of Hydrophis major. Taxonomy (NCBI): domain Eukaryota; kingdom Metazoa; phylum Chordata; class Lepidosauria; order Squamata; family Elapidae; genus Hydrophis; species Hydrophis major. Next base: position 193,469,890 of record CM066329.1, read on the forward strand.
TTAACTTTCCAAAATTAGTTACTCCACTAGATCAATGAGAATGTGAGGCCAAACTAACTAGAGCATGTGTCTCCTTCCAGCTAAATATTTAGGAGTTTGACAGGAAATAGGCATTGCTTCTTCTGCTTCCTGTCTTTCATTTTAGCCAGAGTCCTATCATCTTCCTAAATTAGACTGTATATTCCATCCTGCATTGACCACCAGTTACATAAATAGCATCACTGAACGATCTGGTTCCAAAGTTAACAGAGAAGGCAAAGCTTGGAAAGGGCAGACATAAGACTGCATACATAAGAATGCACCCTTCAGCTTCCTGTTCTAGATAGTGTGGATAGGGTGTTACAACTCACACTAGCTGAGGAGCAGTACACTAGTGTAAACACCTACACCTATATTTTAGCACATTGGTTGCCCTTTGAGAAAAATCAGGAGAGGCATATATTATAAATATTCACATCTGAGAACAGGCAAAACTTTTTGCTGTGCCAAAGATAGCAACACTTGGCAATAGTTGCCAAAACAAAAGCTTGTATACAAAAACCTGACAAACAATAACCAAGCCATCTTGAAATGGATACAGATGCACAAAACTATCAAACTTCTAACTCTGGTTTTACTAGAAGCTGATTTCAGTAAACTTAACCAAACATCACCCATATCCAGAACATTTTGCCAAGAGGTTGAGCTGAGAAGGTAAGTTTCTCTGTCTGAGAAAAGTACAGTAGAAAGTGATCACAATCTAAAAGGAACATGGGACTCACTGAGGAGAACGCACGTTTAGAATTTCCCACTGTTACATCCTTAACTCTACTGCAATAACCTCGGTGCTCAGGAATTGTTCCCAGCAAAAGGAATGGCAGTCACTGGCCATACTGGACAGTGTACATTGCACAGAGAGAAGCAGTAACAGTAAACGTTTCCATACAATTCCCTATTTTCAATGGGGCTGGGAGCACCAAAATAATGCTCTAAAATTTAAAACGCTGTGAAAAGCAACTGCTTTCTTCCCGTACCCACCCACCCTCCCACCCCCACTCTCAGACAGACAGGAAGCTGCAATAGCCAGTAGCCATGTGGCTCTGCACAAGAGTAATGAAAACAGTCTGCGTTTGTGAAGCATGTATTTGAGAAGGAGGGAGACTTCAGACAGAAAGAGAGACAAAGCTGTTGTACTGCTGGATGTTCCGTTTCAGAATATCGGAGCATGGACCCAAGACACGCTCAAATCTGGGCCGATCAAGCTTTACACATTTTAAGGGGCCACGAGCAACAACAGTGGCAGCACGAGGACGATTCATTAATAGAGCTATTTCGCCTACAAGGAAAAAAAAAGACATTACAAATGGACCAATTAATGGAAAACTGATAACTTATGAACTGAACCAAAACTATGCTCTCTTTCATTATGACAGAAAAACTGTAATAACTCTTGAACTGCACTAGTTATTTTTTACTCTCATTAGTCCCCACTAATGAGGCTTAGGCAATTTGCCTTAACAGGAAATATTTGGAACTGATTGTTGTGAAATGTCATAACATAATACTAGAGGTGGGCAACCCGAGGCTCTAAAGATACATGAAATCTTCAAGCCTGATTTTTGGAGCTTCCTCCAGCCATGATTTAAAACTGGAGAAAACTTCTGATATTTAAAGACAGGAAACACAACTAAACCTTTAAAATAAGTTTTACATACATTAAAGGAATAAAATCCCTCACAACCCCAAGGATGAAAAAACAGAAAAAAACCAAATCCCACATGTTTTCCAGGATGGCTCCGCCCACTGTTGCTCTCATAGTCAAAAAGCAGAATATAAACTTTAGTAACCAAAAGGTAGCCTATTCTGTTAATATGAATAGAGATGCAATACCCATCTGAGACTCCCATCTGCCTTCCAAATGAAAACTGGACTTTTCTTTCAAGTGAAAAACTAGATCTTAGACATTATAAGTAAAATTTGTTAAGAATGAAGAGAATCCTTTTCATTTCATTTATTTCCCTTAGGAGAATCACTGATTATTATTTTATGCAATTTTGCTTCACAGCCTCAAGTTCCCAAGTAATAGTGAATGTAGACTTTTTTCAAGCTCAAATGGTTAAAAATGTTCTTTTACAGTTGAAGAACAGTGTTTTAAAATAAAAAATATTTTCAGAACTGCCAATAGACATTAAATCTGGATTAAACATATTGTGTTCCTCTCCTCTTTTCAATGTATTTATAATGATCCTCAACTGACTTAACACCACTTGTGGTTGTAGGTTTTGTACCTGTAACTCATTGTTAGTGCCACATACATTAGAATATGTATTTTACAAAATGATACAATTCTATATATAGGATTGATGGAAAAGTATATGAGTCTGACTTCTCTTTTTACATTAATTTCAGTTAGAAAAAGTGAGTTATGCTAACTATAGTTAACACAGGGCAGGAGACATCTTTGTATACCAAGTAGCTTGCTATTAATATTATTGGGCTTTGAGGAGTTAGTACAAAACAGTGTGAAGAAGCCAATTGCCTCATTCTAATCCCCTCAGACAGGAGAGAAAACCATTTCCCCACATTTCTGGAAATGATCCACAATATATTTAAAGGACAACTACAATATTCTTTCTTCAAATAATATGATACTGCTTTAACTCAATCCACTCCCTATTCCAAAGATCATTGTAATTATCTAGATAGGGGACTTTTATGTCAATCAATTTCTGAAGTTCCAATCCAAATCTCTTATGACAGATTCCAAGCCGGAATTTAAGAAGATTGGTAAGGACATAAAAGCCAAGAAGAAGGTGTATCACCTTCACTAAAATCTATTTAGCTCTGAGTAATATTGCATCTTTTTCAAGTAACTTTTTCTATGTGGATTAGTATCAGTTTGATGTCAACATTTTGTGCTGGTGCAATGCATTTCCCTGACTTAAGCTCTATTTGAGAGATATGGTGAGATAATACTAATGTGCTTATGGGAAGTAGAAAGGATGGAAGACAAAGGAAAGCTCACCAAAATAATCAGAGGGTGCAAGTCTGCCCACTTCAACAAATTCTTCGTGCTCTGACCTGCGCTGCAACACAGCAGCTGTACCCTGTAAAGGAATTATAGGGTTAGTGACAGTTTTTTTCTATGTACCAAGACAACAGTTTCATGATAGACTCAGAAAGCAGAGGAATCTCCATTTAATAACTCAGATTAATCTGTTCACTTGACTCTTAAGACCTGCTGAGAGAGGTTGTGTGTCCATCCTTGGTGCCATATATTACCCACAAGTTTGTTTTATAACCAGACTGGATAATCAATCTGCTGTATGGTTTTTTTAAAAAATCATATTCTCTGATCATGATCAAATAATTAAATTTACTGAGAGCCATTTTAAACTCAGTGTAGTATTGCCAGTATTTTTACATACATTTTCAAAAATACAATTCACATTTCATGATAGAGATTGAATTCTAATAGTACAAAACAAAAAAAAAATCAGAGTTAAATCAAGAGAAATGAAGCTAAAGCTGTTACTATCTAACAAACGATACAGACTATTATTACTCACCTCTAATATAATGAAAAATTCATCTCCGGGTTCTCCCTGCACCACAATTTTTTGTCCATCCTCAAACTGTACTGGCTCTAATGCATCAGCCACTGTGAGACGCTCCCATTTGTCAAGGGATTCTAAATTAAAAAGTAATTATTTAATAGCAAATTTTGCTGGGTTGCAAAGATTTTTAAAATTAGGATATTTGTTTACTTTAAATGAGGGTCTTCTCCTATCTACCCCATCATCCATTATGCAACTTGTTCAATCACAATCTCTTACATTACTATGAACAATTTGACATTCATTCACATCACAAATTTGAAAATTCAAACAATACCTCAACAATGCCCAAAGGATTGTCAAGGTCCTTTATATCAGGTTAGATAACTATGTTTTAATTAGTAGACCAAGACTAAGATAACTGTGACCTCTTACTCTACTGTGACCTCTACTGAAATACAGATTCTAATACTGCCCAATACTGATCACACAATTTATTGGGGCTGCTGGAAGTTAAGAGCCTGCAACTTAATGAGGAACTTTTAGTGTAAACACTGGCAATTCTAATGGACATCCCTGCTTATTGGCAGCAATGTTCTAGGTTCAATAAGGAGATTCTCTCACTCACAGAGCTGATAATACTCCATAGAACTCCAAAACAAACCCATTCTGTTTATCTATGTCTTAAGAAACCAAAACGTTCCCTGAATCAAAATCAAATTACTTCTTAGGGTGGTGGATTATTCAATCTCTTCGTAACAGTTTATCAACACAAACAAGGTATTTTAAAAACAATAAAGTGATCAAAAATTAATTATCTTTAGAAATAATTAAATGCTTACAATTGACAATACTGTAAATAAGTAAACATACAACTAATAATGTAACAGATCCTTATAAGGAGTAAGTTTCTCATGTGCAGTTGCTTTCCTTTACAGCAAGGTTGCAAAAATGTGATAATTTAATATGGAGCTCAGAAAGATGTTCTGAAGCAGTGGCTGGACTCTAAAATCCTGTTTTGGAGACAGGCTACACGAGTACATAAACAAGTAAATGATATGAGCATGGGTATGCACAAACACACAAAAATATATAGGAAGCATAAAGATGTAGGAAAAGAGTTGAATAAGAAATAAAAGAGTGAAGGATACCAAACAAAATTATGAAAGAAAATATTTAAGAGGAAGCTATATGCTGAAGCACATACAGAAATAAAAATATTTTTCTGCATTTTTTTCAGCAATACAAGTTAGACACAAATCAAAACTTTTGTCAAAAAAACAAAACCCCTGAATTTATGTCATTCAGACTAGTGACAAAGTATAAGCAGGATGATGAAGAGAACAGCAATACAACACAATGCAAAATGATAAATAAAAAAGAGAACAGCAGCAATAAAATACAGAATAACAAAACACATGTATATTCTTTATCTGCCCATGTAAGAAATTTGTCACACTTACCAAGTATTGACACTTTACTAAGAAATTCTTCATACATCTTTCTCTTCCTCAGTGTGCTACCCTGGAAGTTGGGGAAGAAAATACACCTGAAAATTAGTATTCTATTTTGCTTTGTTCTAGAAAGCCAGAATACTCTCCTGTCATGAGCACATTAAGGTCACAAATAGTTCTGAGTTCTTGGTTTGTTAGTTCCTGATTGAATGCTTGTATAGTAAATAATAGTTTGAAAGTGTATTGTTTAGAAACCCAAAAGTGTATTATTTAGAGCAAAAAGATGACTTAACGTCTTTTAAAAAATAAATGAACATAATATGCCATATAGAGTCTTACGCTAAATATCTATATAGCATATTAGGTCCATTTATTTTTTAAAAATCAGTTTTATGTGCATCTATTCAGATGTAAGTCCTGCTAAACTTGGTAGGAAATGTTTTTTGACCTTTAAGAGGCTTTTAATGTATAATACAAAAACAAAAGCCCTCTTGGGACATAGATATTTGGTCCAATACTCACATGAATTATATTCTGTTCACAGCATTGAATAGTGTACTATTATGGCCGTGGTTCTTTACATAGAATAGAGAGAAATTATTTTCACTAATTTCTTTTTTCCTTGCACTCTCTAACCATCATGAGACAAAACAAATTTATTATAAGCAAGAGTTTCTTATGTATATCTGCCTGTTAAAAGAATTTGTTTCCTTCAACCAGTATCTATTTAGCAACATCAATTTACTTTACAGTTGAATAAATTAATTTTATTAGAATGCTGACGATTGGAGTTTCATTGCCTTCTCACCATATAAAAGGTATTCATTTAAAGTAAGATTTTGAAGTGCAAATAGATTAAATGGCACATTAAAAATGAAAAGCTTAATAATATGGCTCACGTCTTCTGAGAAAACTGTTATGTCTGTAATTCACTTTTAACATTTATAATGCAGCACGTGTGAATTTCAGAAACTGAGCTGTCAAGTCATTCCATCTTCATTGATGAAAACGATAAATATGTTTGTGATTTAGCAAGCTAAAATTGTACAAGTCCCACCGCAAGAATGGAAATCAAAGAACTGTGCCTCATTTCCGTATCATTTAGTATAAACAGCCAATTTGTGATATCTTAATCATAGAATAAGCAGAGACATGGTTATTGATCTGATCACTAATATAATATAAACATCCAACATCCATTTTGTGAAAGGCTTACTATATTCAGTTCTTCCTATCAGTTCATTATAATTCTACTATTTACTGAAATGCTTCCCCAAATAAAGTATGGTATAAATGCATTGTTTCTTTCAAGACACTGAAATACTTACCATAAGAATTCTTCTATAGCTATCTCGATCAATACCCCACAGTTTCACATTGGTTTTTGCTTTGACAGTTGCTGCTCGGGGTGTCCCATAGATCAGTGCAAGTTCTCCAAAGCTGCCCCCCTCTCCAACACTGGTGGCCCATTCACTGTTCACATAAACCTGGAGGAGGAATATATACACATTTATTTCGATCTATTATATTTTGGTTTCGATATGTACTTTGTTAATTCTAGCATTTTTTAAAAAAATGAAAAAATCTTTTTGCATTCTATTTTAAATTTTGTTATCAGCATTGAGGCCTTTCCAGAACAGAATGAAATCAAACAAATAACATCTTAATAATTTCTCATATGTCCATAATATGGAAATGCCGAGAGGCTGCTCCTGTTTGAAAAAATGTTTAGGCATTATTTGCATGATAAAAGGATTCACTCAAGGATCTTTTCCAACACCAAAGTTCAAGAGATCAATACCCTTTCTATGCTGCCTTTTCAAAGGTACTATTAGGGGTTTTTTCCCCCCTTACACTGCTTATAGACTACTCCAATCTGAATGGCTTTAGCTGTATACATGTAGTCCTTGACCGGGGTGTCAAACTGGTGGTCTGCGGGCCAGATACATCATGCACAGGCCATGCCCACCCCAGCTCTGCAAAGGGGGAAACGTCGCAAAATGTCACATGACAGCAACATGATGGAACGAGTTCGACACCCGTGTCCTTGACTTATGACCACAACTGAGCCCAAAATTTATGTTCCTATGCAAGGCAGTTGTTAAGTGAGTTCTACCCCATTTTACGGTCTTTTCTGCCACAGTTGTTAAAGGAATCGCTGCAGTTATTCACTGCACAATTTAGCGAATCTGGCTCCCCCCCATTTACTCTGTAGTCAGAAGCTGGCGGGAAGGTTACACATGATGATCACATGATTCCAGGACAGGACAACTTCATAAATACATGCCAACGGCCAAGACCTCGAATTTTGATCATGTGACCATGGGGATGCTGTAATGATCATAAGTTTGAAAACTGGTCATAAGTCACTTTTTCCAGTGCCATTGTATCTTCAAACAGTTAATAAATAAATAGTTGTAAGTCGAGGACAACCTGTATGTGAAAATCCAAACAGTGAACAATTCCATATATTAAAACAGCCGATTCAATAGAGATATACAGGGATAATACAAAACAATCAAAATAGATATGTGCCAATGTAGATTCTGCTGAAATAAAATCATTTCGAGAAAGTTCTTGAGAATAAGGATGGGAGAGAATCATGCTTACAAGTGGGAGCACTGTGTGGGAATTACTACTGAAGAGGCCAGTCTCCTGGATCAAGTCCCCTTACAGCTCCTATAGCAGGGCCGCATCCAGCCTGTGGGGTGCTTAGATCTAACCCACAGGGCCGGTCTGGAAATAACAGCAAAAATAGGGTGGGGCGGGGTGCACCCCCCCACAACTGCTTTCATCCAGGGCCAAAACGGAGCCTCCAGAATGGTCTAGGAGGCCGTTCTTGACTCAGAAAGTTATAAAAGAGAGGAAAAGTAAAATATTTTACCTTTCAAGCTTGCAAGATTCTGCTACTGTAGCCTATGTCATCAATTTTGTAGTTCTAGTCTAGTCTATGGAGTCAGTTTCTTGATCTGCTCTCTCTCTCATAAGGTGATCAAGTAGATCAAGTAAGTATTAAAAAAACAAAATCACAGAAATGTACGCCTCCCTATTTTTATAAGTTTATAAAACCCTGTCTGCCAAGGTGGGGTCCCATGTCACGCCCACCATGGCTACAGCCCTGACCCTCCAAGGTCAAACCCAATCCTGATATGGCCCTCAATGAAACTGAGTTTGACACCCCTGTCCTATAGGATGGGGAAACCCAGGCCAAGCTCTTTATGTTGAAATTAAATTTATTAAATTTGTATGCCACTCAATTCCGAATGACTTTGGTAGTTTTTGTTCATATTTTTCATTCCTGATTACTTAAAGTGACAGGAAAATATCCTACAATTATTATTTGGAATCAATAATAAAAACTTCTTAATCAGTTTATCACTATGTAATGATTTTATAAGCCATGATTAAAATAAACCGCTTAACACAATGAAAGCACCAACCAATATCTTAATTTCTTCTCAACCTGTGCTATATCAGAAAATATTAGAAAACACATGGCTAAAGCATGTTTAGAGAAAGGCAGATCATAATGGTGACTCAAATCCCAACTGGTTATTTGTATTGTGTTTAATAATCATGTCCATATTTAATATTACCGTACATGTATTAAAACTATGCAATGACACTAGATCAATATATTTCAGGGGGGAAAAAACTTACATCCATTTCTCCTTGATCAACAACATAGAAGTTATCCCCTTCATCACCTTAAGAAAGAAAAGAACAGTGTGTGAAATAACTTTTCTAATCCTTAAAAAAGCATTAGATGTGCCTTTTAATTTTAGCATCAACAGAACTTTTTAGATTGAATATCAATCAACATAATACATACAATTACAATTTTATATTTGGCATAATTTTAGAATATCCAGCATTGCCTTCAGTTTCTGCAAATTCATGCAAATTAGACTTTGTATTCCCTGTCTAACTATTAAGAAAAGATGGAGCTATTCAGCTATGATTGGATAGTTAAGGACCAACCAGCTTACCTCAAGTAAATATAAAAGCTTCTGCAAAAACCAATGCTGGCTGCTATTTGTTTTTATAGTTTGTGCTCCTAACCCTAACCCATTTACTATGTCTACCAAAGCATTACCAAGGCAAAATAAACAATGAATAACTTAAATTGAAGAAACCCTATATATTGCATAGTGAATACAGGTAGTCCTCAACTTATAACTACAACTGAGCCCAAAATTTCTTGTTGCTAAGTGAAACAGTGGTTAAGTCAGTTTTGCTCCATTTTATGCACTTTCTTGCCACAGTTGATAAGTGAATCAATTCAGTTATTCAGTGAATCTGACTTTTCCACTGACTTCTAATCAAAAAGTTGCAAGAGGTGATCATATGTTACTGGGACACTGCTACCGTCATTAATATGATTCAGTTGCCAAGCGTCTGAAGTTTCATTATGTTGTCTGAAGTTTCATTATGTGCAAACCATCATAAGTGTTTGAAAAGGATAAGTCCCTTTTTTCAGTGCCATTTTAACTCCAAATGATCACTAAACCAACTGTTGTAAGTTAAGAACTACCTGTCATATATTAACATATTTCTATATCAAGTCCTATACCTTAAAAAAACAATTACGTAATAGTGCAATAGCACTTAAGACCTCTTTGTAGTGCTTTACAACCCTCTCTAAGCAGTTTACAGAGTCAGCATATTGCCCCCAACAATTTGGGTCCTCGTTTTACCCACCTTGGAAGGATGGAAGGCTTGAGCCTGATGGGATTTGAACTGACAAATTGTAGGCAGCTGGCTTCAGAAGTAGCTTGCAATACTGCACTCTAACCACTGTGCCACAGAGGCTCCTTAATGGAAGCTAATACTTTAGAAGTTAAATAAATTCCAATCAAAAAAATAAATCATATACCTTGCTGTATAACAGTCTCACCAGCAATGTAAGTGACTGGAAACATTGCATCAAATATATCACTGAAAGAGAGTACAGATTTACTCAGCATAAAATGAAAAGTGGAACATGTTTATACTAATATTGTTAATTAAGACTAAGTCATCAGAAAGAATTGTTTTTATAAGTATTCTATATTTTATCTTTTTTTACAATTGGCTTTCACTTGCTGAAATGAGGTGCTATTTCCTACCTTATTCCATTTTTATAATGGAATCTGTAACAATGTGAACAGACCATTTTGTTTCCCATTTTCAATTCTAAGACAATTATAATGAACACCATTTTTTAAATACAACTAAAAACTGACTTTGCCAAAAAAAATCTGCTGAATAAGTTAAAAGAAAGAATCATAGTATTAAAAAGCAGCCTTGTATAGGTAACAGCTAGCTTAGTTTGACTAAAGAGCACTCTTTCATACAGTTTTTATAACACAGGTATGATTATTACTCCCTGCATGTGTACAAGGAAGAAGATATAAAATATTATAAAATAATCCCAAACCTAACTTCATAAAACAAAGTTTATTTGAGTTGAAAACTAATTTAAGAGTACTAATTGTGCCAAACAAAGAACAATGATAGATTTTTCTTTTCTAATCTTACAATTCACCTTTAGTTATGTAGCTAGTCTTGCCTACGAAGTAAAAAAAGTATATTGCAAACACTGGGAGTGACATGAGGTTACTATAATATCCTATGGAATACAGTCTAGGAGGAATATTCCATAGACACAACCTCCTGAGATTGAAAAAACAAATTCCTATGAGATTTTCCCTTTTTAAAAAAAAAAAAAAAGACACTGTTAAGGCAGCGTATCTACGTAATTTGAAGGCTCTTCTATAATTGGGAATCAAGCAGATAATCTGCTGGTTTCAGATAAAAATTAATTCTATTAAAATTAAAATAACTTAGAACCAGTGACTGCAGCTTGAAGATTCCAGAGTTTGCTAGATCCACATTTTTTGGATTTTGGACTGACAAAACTTTGAGCAGGCAAGCTGTCATTCTGTTTTGTATGCAGCAGTTACTCAAAACAGAACAGTAATTCTGATGCAGTACAATCCAAGTTCAATTTCAGGCATATATTAAAAATTGCAATTAAGATCCTTGCCTTTACCTTTAAAAATCTACATTTCAGGCAAAACAAATAAGGAGTAGGCAGTTAGAAACTTTAATTACTCCTTTAAATATTTAAAGTAATTAATTCTAAAAGCTATACACCAGGGATGTCCAACCTTGGCAACTTTAAGACTGGCTGAGGAATTCTGGGAATTGAAGTCCACAAAGTCTTAAAGTTGCTAAGGTTGGACACCCTTGATATACACTGAGTTTGATCTAAGTTGAGTTTTATGTAAGATTCACATAAGAATTTTTGCCTCAAAAATTTTAATGAGATCTGCTGGGAAACCTTATTCAAAGTTAAATTTTAAAAAAGCTCCAAAATCCAATGGGAAATAATTCTTGATATTCAGTCTCTCGTTTGATTTAAATGAAGAGACCCTACCTTCTTTCATTATCATCAAGATGAGCAAAGAGCACATTCTTCTCTATGGCTTTCGCCAAGGCAGCCATAGTTTTATAATCCTTTGGAATAACCTGCAGTGTGGAAAATACCCACAAAATTTTAGCTGAAGGCATTTTAAGTGATTTATCATTCATCCTTGAATTCCAACTTTTTTTTATTTGACACATTCACATACCATTTTTCTGAAGAGGTAAGTTTAATCTAGAATGATATATTTATTAATTTGAAAGAAAAAATTACCAATGATCAAATGTATTGTTTTGTCAATGTTCTGAATACAATTTCAGGAAAAAAAATAAGTGTTATTGTTCCCAAAAGAATAGCAGATCTATTGATATTTACAGAAAAAAATAGCAGAAGCCCAAAAATTCAAAAAAAAAGTTCACTATTTGTTGTATTAACTATGTATTAATGTATTCTAATTCTAATATATTAGAATCCATCTCTTGAACATCCAGATAATTTAAAACATGTGATTTTGCTGGGGAGATAAAATGAATAAAGCAACAAAATTTTTGTCTTACTCATCCCTCTTGCTGACATGACACCAAGGAATCAATCATCATTTTAATGGTTTTCTCATAATTCAGGTTCTTAAAGTCAGGCTTTGAATAAATTATTAAAAAGCCATATAGCTCACATAGATGGTATCACAGGAGATCTAACATCAGGAAAATATGAGATGAAACCATACAATAGAATCAAAAATAGTTTGTCTCCTCCAAACAGGTTCCAACAGCCCAAGCAGGGAAAAAATAATATACAAGTCATGAAGTAAGGCTTATATGAAGTAATAACTTGAAGCAACACCTTTCTAACATAAGAGGCAGCATCCTCTTCAGTGTAAACCTCTGCACTAATGGCACCACGCCTTCTGCGACCTTTAACCACTGGGTTCATCGGTGGTGGAGGAGAAATTTCATCTTCACGGGAATCTGTGCGAGAGCTGGCTTTCTGCTGACAGATAAACTGCTTTGTTTCTTCCTAGAATGAAACAAATTTAAGCCATATAGACTTTACAGTTTAGTTCTTCTTTCTTAATTGGTTTTACTAAATTCTTACACAGTGACACATATACAAACTATACGGTTGAAACGGGATCACACACTTACAAGAAACCAACATTAATTCTTGTCAACTATCTTGCACTTAGAATTGCCTAAAATCATTACTGATTCTTAGCAGAAGTCATTTTAAGCTACTAAGTACATATGAACATTTAAACTGAACTAAATTACTGAATCAATAAGGGGACATAGGCTTTGATACAATCAAGCTGCATATTGCATTAAAGTTTAAAAAGGGAAGAGATATTTATACACTTCTGCAAGTTTACAGCAATCTGCATTACTCTTCTACATTTTAGAAAAAAGAGGCAATTTATAAATCCTGAAGCCCTAATGATGTGAAAAATCTTGTCATTACCTGCTAGAATAAGTTTTAAATATAATACTGAAATTCTTATCTAGCAGTTTGCATAAATTGTAACTTTTAAAATAAAAATAATTTAACATTATTTTAATTAATCAATTTTAATTACGGTCATTTTAAAATCATAAAAATGTAATTTTTTGTGAATTAAAATGCTGTATCACACATGACAACAGAAAAAAGACAATTAGCAACTTACATATATAAAACAATATATAAATTTATGAAATTTGCTGGTTCAACAGTGAACGTTCACTTTTGGAATAAATTACTATCATATAAATAATATATTAGACAAGCAATACAATTAACAATTCAGTTCTTGAAAGAACATTTTGGCATGTTGTATAGTGTAATGTAGTGATTATTTTAGTAAGCAACATTTTGAGAATTAAGAAGGGTTAATTCTCTCATGATGCAGAATCTCATGATGGAGAATAACTATGAAAAATGTGCAAGAATGTATCACAGCTATGCACATGTCTAGGATTTTCTTTTAGATCATGGGTAGATTTGAGAGTGAAATCTCAATCAGAAGGGAGATAAATATTCATTATTCATGGCAATCCATTAAAGTGGATACTATATTATTACAACAATTCACATCATTGTCATACATGCAAAGTATGTCATTAACAACTTATTATGCAATCTATAAACTATGCAAATCACCATGAAAATTTGTGACATTGTTTATAAAGATATTGCATCATACTATTTATACTTGTTGAAACCCGATTTTTTTTTTAAACAAATTTTATTAATTTCACAGAAAACACAATACACAATCCAGGCATAACAACTTGAAAAGTCTTTTCTAAAAGAAAAATTAATAATAATTAAAGAAGAAAGCCAATAGAACATATAGAATAATTTCAAATTGTAATATCAATATTTACATTATCTATTTAACTTTATATCTTATCCAGACTTCTCCTTTTATCCAAATTATATTTCTTGCTTAATAAAATTTTGTTGCCTTTCATAAACATACAAAACACAAAACATAAACAAAACTAAAAGATCTTTTCTGAAGGCTGTCTGATCCCGGGTTGAAACTCTTCATACAGACACAAATTCAAACATCATATTCACTTTATATATCCTTCCATATCTTATTATCATTTTTTTTTTATAAACCAATTTTATCAATTTTATAAAAACAGTGCACAAAGAATCAAGGCATAACAGCTTATAAATTCTTTTCTAAGAAAAAATAATAAAAGAAGAAAACCAATAGAACATAATGATTCCAAATTATAGTATCAATACTTTATCTATTTAACTTCATATCTTATCCCAGCTTCTCCCTTTCATCCAAATTATTTCTTGTTAATTAAAATTTTATTGCCTTTTATCAATATGCAAAACCCAAAAAAACATAACAAAACCTTTATATATCCTTCCATATCTTATTACCATTTTCAATAACATTCTTTGTCTGTTCTATTTCCAACTATCCATTCATCTTTTTTCTTTTACTATACTTCTCCTATACACTAATTGGAGTGACGTCTTTAACTCATTACCCTAACTTAAAAGTACTTCATATAACACTTAATTTATCTTGGGATTCTGTTTAATAGATTCTAAAATTACACAATGAATTTTATACTCTAAATACACATATAAAAAACACAATCTTATGTACCCTCCAGAATCCCTCTTTTATCCTTAATTAAATTCACCCATTGTCTCTGAATAAACTTTTTTTCTTTAGATCTTGCTTCCCACCATTGAGGCTTCTCCTCCCCCCCTTTCTCTCTTGCTTATTCTTCTCCTTGCCCTATTTACCCCTTTGTCTCTCCTCCTCCCTTTTCTTACTCTCTTTCCTTTGCTTTCTAACCTTGCATCCTCCTTTCCTCTCATTTTTCTCTTTTTTGGTTGTTTTTTCAATTCTTAAAATCCCCTTTTTCTTATCCTTTTTCTCCTCCTCCCCGGAAAGAATCCATTGTTCATCAAAGATGGCTTCCTCTTCTTCTTTGTCCCAGTCATTCTGCTGCGTAGTCAACTTTTCATAAGTACATAACGCCATTTCTAAAAATTGAAACAAAGTGCCCAAAGTATCTTCCTTTTTATATTTTTGATATTCAGTCTTTAGTTCATCCACAAGCGATGCCATCATGAAAGGAGAAACTTTTCCCAAAACAACCAACCAAGTATTTTTAATCAAAAATAATTCAAAAAAAGTTCCAAAAATTAATACTTTTCTTCTTTCTTCTATTTCTTTTTCTGGGGTTACTGTTTAATCAAAGAGGTCCAATTACCATATACCTTTCTTTGGGATTCTAGGCAATCTCCTCCTTTTTCAGCTTCTGCTCCAATTTTTTTTCCTCTCCCTTCCCACTTGCAACATCAATTTTAAATAATCAGAAATCCATACCTCTAATAAGGGTTTTCCAATTTCTTAAGTTTTTCAATGTCCAAGAACCCTTTTGTCCCTTAGCTTCAACTTTCAGAATAATTCACCTTCAATGCCCAGACATATTTCAAATCTGCTGTTTCCATGGGGTGGGAGAGTGAAGGAAAAAAAAAGTTCCCTTTAACAGCTTCTCCACCACTTTAGATCTTCTTAGGGATACAATGTATCCTCCAGCAATTCAGACAGCTCAGTTCCAACGAATTTGAAAGATGTTGATTGACCCGGCTCAGCCAGCACTTTCACTCTTCTTGCTTCCTCCAGCACGATCTTACCCGGTTGCTGGCTTCTTTGTGGCGGCCATTGCTAACCGCTGCTCCACCACCTTGGGAAAAAGGGGATTTTCCGGATGAGGAGAGGGTCTGCGGCACCCCCAACCTCCTGTCCGGCTCCCCTCTCTCTTCGGCTGTCCCTACAGGGCAGCCATATCCCCCTGACCCGTTTGGATCGGGGGTACCTTGGTGGCAAGCGCAGCAGGAATTGCGAGCGGCCGCGAATTCCTGCTGCCACCGAAGCCACGCAGAACCGGAAGATTGAAACCCGATTTTTGATGAAAATTAAAAAATATCATTTTTAATATTTTATTAAACGTGAGACCAATGTAGTTTTAAAATAAACACACTTGCCTTAAGTATCAGTCCCTATTCAAAGGTCTCCTGCTAAAAAAAATCAACTAAAAAATCAGTACATTAATCTATTGGTTTCTTACAATGCACTTCAAGCATTAAATTACAATGAAGAATTTCATATTTAAGACACCTCTGTTGGAACTAGAAAGAATTTTACTGGCTGCCTCTTCTTCCCATGACAACACCCTGTAGAAATCAATTCCATTCTCTGTGAACCAAAGAATCCTATGACCTGACACAAATGGGCACTAGGGGATAAATAAATAGAAGAATTCAGATATTCATGCTAGTGTCCAGTGAGATAGTCCTTTCGGCTGGCACAAGACATTTCTGAATCAAAGCCAGGAACTTAAAAGCTCACACAATCACTTGACTGCTTTTAGAGAACTGTATAATTCAATGTTTGGATCAAGCCAAATTTAAAGCTGCATGGATTCTAAGAGTCTTACCCATCAAAGTAGTGTTTATGGGTCCATCCTTAAAGGGCGATTTAAAAGTACTTGTACATAATTATCAATATATGTGCAAAGTGACTCTTCTATACAAAACAAAATGTAGGTTTTCCAATATTATGTCCCAAGAGAATTAAATACGAATTAAATACTAACAATTCAGAGTGACTGCAGAAAACGCTAAATATTGGCCTTGTGATATGCCTTTAGATAATCAGCTGCTATGCCATGAATGTTGCTGACCTTCTCTCCTTCCACAGAATGTTGACATAGAGATGGGAGAAGCTGTTACTGACACAGCAGTCAAAGAACAAGAAAATATTACTGTAGCCATATTGTGCAGTAAACACAATTTATGTACTTGGACCTCTTTGAATGTGAATAAAATGGTTGCACCTATGCAAAATATTTAGCCAAACAGGATACAGATTTAAGTGTACTTGCATATATGTTAAGGTAGATTAGCTGTAACACTGGACTTTTTGTGTATTTTAGCATCTTGTGTAAACTCAGCCCACTTCATTAATTAGTTCTATTTATGGCATGTATCCCTAAAATAGTTAATTCTGATTGGCAGGTTCCATGAATAGTCACTCAATATCTTGAAACCAGTTCTGGCTAAATTGAAGATTATATTTTATAAAGCATCCAAAACCATATTCTAGGATTATAAGCATAACATTATATGCAAACAATACCATATTTTTATGATAATCCTATGGAGTTGAAGCATCTTTTCTTAGCAACATATTAACATTATAAATTTTGCTTGTTGTCCCTCTACAATTCAGATATGCTGGCTGCATTCATATTAAGTTATAACGTAGTTTGTTTCAGATTATTGTTTTGTGTGAGACAACCTAGGTTTTTTTGTAAACAATGTTTATGCCTTAACATCATTTACCAATTCTTTTACACAATATGCTAAGCTAAATCATGATTTGGGGTTGACATGCTCTATGCATCCCCTTGCTGAGTTTGTAATCCATGTCTTCAGGCTTACTATGAAGTCTGAAGCTAGCTATTTTGATTTCTTAGCCATGCCAAACAAACCCAATGAAGACAGCATATAAGATTCAACAGCATCTTCACTCCTATTAAATAAAATGGCACTAACCTCATGTATTTATTTATTTGCATGCAAGGCTTATAGTTTACTCCAATCAAAACTGAGTAGCATGCAAATCCCCCGTTGATGGGACAGCATTGAGAAGAATCAGACGTTTTTGTTTGTATGTGTGAAAAGCAAAGAAGTAAAATATTCTAAATAAAAATCTCTTCAAGCTATGAATATAAAAAAAATTTCCAGAATCTTACACAAATTGCTTCTGCAATTTCCTTAAAGCTTAGTCTTCATCACATTTCAGAGAACTAAATAATGCTGTACTTTTTTGAAAAGGTGATGTGCTCCAGGTCAAGCATAGGATTCATTATTATGTTGAGAATATTTTTCTCATTTTCTTTTATGAAGTTTAGTTTTTACCTTTTCCAATCTTTCAAAGTATTCCCGGAGGAAGCCCATAGGTCTCTCAGGTCGCACTGTACAAAGCTGGACAATGCAATCTTTCAGGAGTTGCTGGATGTTATGTTTTTGGACGTAGTGCTCACATTCACGGAGGCTACGTTCTTCTTCACTGCTGCTACTGCTAGAGGCTGCCATTGCTGGTATCTGAAAGAAAACGTACTTGAAACTCTAGTTTCCATCCCAACCATAATGTATTAGTAGTGTACACTAAGTATATTAGACCTATGTCTCTCAGTAAACATAGCAGTTGAACATTAACTGCTATTTGCAGACATAGTATTTGGTGATAATGTGGGGAAAAATCAGAAAAAAAATTAAAGCATAATTCAACTAAAACCCATGTTCAATTATCCTAGGAATATCAGATGCTAAGCTGCTTCCAATAATGAACATGAGGGTAACATGATAAGAGAAGTGAAAATAAATCATTTTACTAATTGTAGCTCTCAAGAAAAAAATGATTGGAAAGAAAGCTGCTGTCATTAAATGAAAATATTCATTAGTAGATTTCTAAACATATTTATGGAAATAAAGAGTGTATTTCAGCTGATCACTACTTACTTGAGATGAAGTTAACAGCAGTTGCAGGTATGCACAGAATTTGCAGGAAACTGTTAATCCCAGTATCACCTTTCAAAACGGAAGTAAGAAAGTGAATTGTTGGAACACTCTATTAATACATGCTTTCCTATGTGACATATTTAGATACATGACTATAGTCTTACAGTTATAAACATATGTCTTAGATTTCCATTGCTAAGGTAATTTGCCGGTTAAATAAAAAATGAAATGTTGAATAATCTCCCCTTCCAAACACTGCATCCTTCTCAATTCTTGCAGAGTTTAAATGTTACAGTAAATTGCTTTCTGATTGAACACAAATATAATTAAATGGCATTTACAATCACATTGTCTTAAGTTCTATAGTATCAGCTGGCTCTTCTGTTTTGACAACTTGCATAATAAAGGTCAGTAACACACTGCTTAATTAAATATCCAAGAATTACTCTGTGGCTCTATAACAGCTTGCATATTAGTCTGTAGAAAAAACATTCACACTGTTGACACTGCAGCAGACAACAGTGCTTAACAGCAGCAGACAACTGTGCAAAAACTTTTGACAGAAACTTTTGTCTCAAGTATTTTATGAGGCATGCCAAATAGAAGGCATTCCATTTTAAGCAGAACTTGCCTTAAGAACAATGGCATTGTATTTTTACACATACTGTGTCAAGTGAAAATTCAATTCTATAAATACCTTTATGTTGCCATCAGTATTTGCAAAAATTATAAAAACCCATCACTGCAATTAAAGTCTGCTTTCAGACAAAGAAAATATATTTGCTACCTACATGAATCATTAGGGATAAAAAAAGAGCAAAAATCTAATCTAAATATGAAAATATTCTAAATGAGTGACAAAAGGAACCCTCCATCTTATTGAAATAACGCTGCATACCTTACGAATAGACTATTACAGGACCCTAATAACTGTCTGAACTATTTAACATTTTTCAAGGCAATTCCCTATAATTCTTCTAAGAAAAAAAAAGCAACTGGGAGTTACAAAATGCTTTCTTTCTGTTAAAAAGTAACCCTTCGTTCACCAGGGCAGGAAAACCAAGATATCTAAGAGATCATAAATTATAGCCTATTTTAAACTTAACAGTTTTTATCTATGAGAACAGTATCTCTCTTTTTAACCAAGTACTAGTCATTAAAGTAAAAACAAGCAACCTGATACCCTTATGAGTTTTAGTCCATTTCTATCAGGAGACAAAATGTTGACACAATCATCTGAAGGATGTCATGATTTTTATTACCCTATAAGAAAATGATATAGGACTTTTCCCCATACCCAGAGGAAAGCCTTATATAATGTCAGGCAAGTTGCAGCGACTCTCTGGGTGTGATCGATCTACTGATTTTTCTATACGGGAACTTATGAGTGCAAATATAGCCCAACATGAAGCATTCTGGACAAGACCCAACAAACAGTGCCATTAAAGCATGTAAAATCAATCTAAACTCATGGTGACTACATGGACACGTCCACCATGTTTTGACAGCACTACTGAAGTGGTCTGGCATTCTTTACTTCTGGGCTATGTGGTGTTTTTTCCCCCCTCCAATCCTTGCATGCTTAGATTTCCTGAGATGGGGCAACCCAACCATCAATCAGGTCTGCAACCACACCAAAGCAAATGGTACACTATGTAGCCAATTGCTAA
This sequence comes from Hydrophis major, assembly GCA_033807585.1. Taxonomy (NCBI): domain Eukaryota; kingdom Metazoa; phylum Chordata; class Lepidosauria; order Squamata; family Elapidae; genus Hydrophis; species Hydrophis major. Next base: position 193,490,009 of record CM066329.1, read on the forward strand.
GTGTTTGCTTTCCATACAATATGGGCTTAGAGGTGTCCTAAAATAAATCAAAACATTGGAGACAGCAATCCAAGCATTAGTTCTATCCATCTTTTAAGGAGACCACCAATACTATTTTTTTTTAACACAGACAAGGCCCGTATTAATAAATTCTATTTCTAATACAATCCTGCCTTTTTAGGTAAATACAAAGTTTGTCCCCCCAATGGAAGGACTGAGTGGCTTATTTAAAATAATAAGAAAAGATGTTCCCCTCAAATAACCTATCAGTGAAGTGTTCCTCAAAAGTTTACCTCACGGGTTACCAGCATAATAATAATAATAATAATAACAACAATAATAACAATAACAACAATAAAATTGTCAATATTTGTGATACATTTTAAATGTTCAGCTGGGTTTCATGTTTAATGAATAAAATTTTATAATAACAATAATAATCCCCAGACAGCCGCTACTTCAAACCAGGACTTCGTCCCCAATTCCTTCTGGCTTTCTGCCTACGCCGCGACATCCCCCGGGAGCCGCGCTGATGCTCCCTCCGCTTCCCACGGCGCTCCTCTCGTGCAGAGCCGCCGCTTGTTTTCTCCCGGTCCTCCCCCCTTTCTCCCCCCACCCAAAAAAGCCAGGCACGGCGCGCTACCCGCCGGCGCCAATGCCCCGCCCCCGCCGTACTTTGCAGCGTCCCCCTGCCCGAGCCCCTAACCTCGTCCCTCAACGGTCCTCCTCTGCCTCGCCGCTCGACGGTTTCCACTGAGGCGAGATTTGAGTCAACGGAGGCCTGGCGTCTACCGGCGCAAAAGCCGCCTCAGCCGAGCGCGTCTCTCACTCTGGGCCTCGCTGCACCCCTGCGCGGCTGTGCCCGAAGACCCCCCCTCCCCTCGGGAGAGATTCGAAGCCCGGCCCTGACTTACCCGGGTCCGAGCGGCGACTCCCTGCTTGGGCCTCTCCGCGATGGTCGACCCCGCTCCTCCTCCTCCTCCTATCCCGATTTGCGGCCTCCTTCTTCTCTTTCTCGGCAATCGCTCCCACCGGAAACCCAGCTCTCTCCACCAATCACCGCCCAGCGTGACGTCAATGAGCTTCTTTCTCACTTGCCGAACCGTCCCCGTGGCAACCTTAAAGGGGACGCGCCACGTTCGATCCGGATCTCCTTCCCCCGCTATACAGTAGCAGAAGCCAGTAAGAGAAGTGGAGGAGGTCGGGCGGCGCTGCGCGCAATTGCTGGCTTTTCCTTTCATTCCCCCTGACGTCACGCTGCGGGTTGAAACGGCAACGTTGCCCTCCCCGTTCCCCGAGCGTGAAGCCCTGAGGGGAGGGAGGAGGAGAGAGATGTGCCTTAGGATCGAAAGGAGACCGAAGGCGTCGATACGGTGGCGGAGCCTGGGACTGGATCTCGCAGCAGTTGCAATAAAGTGCGCATCAGTCTAAAGAGTGGCATAAATGGAGCTGCCGATTGCTTGCTGGCAATTTGCTGCAGCGAAAGCGGGAGGGTTTGTCTCGAAATGCGTAAATTGCATTTCTAAACTTTTGAGGTAATCCAATGTAACTTGGCCTTTGGACCTGGCAGGAAAAAAAAAAAAAAAGACTTGTACGTTGTAATTTCTCCCAGTCGCTAGGCGAACTATCATACTCCCAGAAACCCTCTCTAATCATCATCATCATCAATATCAATTTTACAGGGGAGATTCTATCCTTGGACGTGGATGGAGCGTTCTCGTGGACGTAATAAAGGGTTAAAAAGCTGTGGGTTTCTTTCTCAAAATTCTTCTGCGTGTGGCTTTTTATTGCTGGATGCCAGCCGATTTATTTTGAAGTACGGTATCTGTCCTTGCCAAATAGAAATGCAATTTAAAAAGTTAAATTGCGGGGCATTTAAAATGGACTGGGCTTCTGTTTATATTATGCTGCTGCTTAGTAAACGTCAGTGTCACCAGATATTTATTGAAGACAATTATGTATTATTTACTACCGGATTTGTATGAGGTTACATCACATCAAAATATTATCAGCAAGTTATTGAAAGACCATGTTAAAGTGCCTGGCATAAATAAGAGCTCAGCTTGGTTTCATACAGTAGTTGATTTCATATTGACATTCTCTGTCTAACTATTCTGCCGTTTTGCTTTTCCATATTTTTGGTATATCTTGAAACCGCTTTGCTTAACTTGATATTTCCAGCTCTGCTGGCCAAGCTGTGTGAAACTGTCCATTATGTTTAGTTTTATATTGAAGAAATGATTTAACAAGGTTTTACCATTTATATAAAAACACTGCATAATATTACTGTATTTCCCATTTCGTACCTAACAAGTTCATTCCTACTGCAAAGTTTACCTTTGTAGCTTTAAGCTCTGAGCTCTCTTGTATTTAGGTATATTATACATATAGAAAATCCTGAGAGTCTCTGTGCACTTTTAATTTTTAGGAACTTCTATCTAGATGTGAGATTGTGGCTAAAGAAAAACCACCAGGATTCAAAGTTGATCCAAGGAAAAAGGCTTTATTGGAATATACATCTGCAGATGGGTTCTCTCCTTTTGGCAGCTGGGAAGAACGAAAAACATAGCTTTTGCTCTTACTCTTATACCCAAAACTACCCCCACCCCCACCCCAACCACCCCAGTATACAAATGGCTTGATTTACAATCTATTTTTCAGGATACAAATTACATTTTATCATCCTTTATGGTTTCTAACACATAACAGACACTTCCCTTACCCGGTATCTAGCATTTCAAAGACATTCCAAAAAGTGTGATAATTCCCAGCGCTTCAAAGATCAGTCAACATTTTTATTGGTGCTTGGTACTGCCTTTCCTTACTTCAAAAGAAAACATTCTTTTCACCATGAGATTTGAGTCATAAAATAGATACACTTCTCACAATCCCCCTTGTTCTTGTTCCATCTTTGACTCAAACTCAGTTAGTAATAAGTCTGCTGTCTTCCATCCTTCTTCAGGAGATTCCTCTAGATACTCCAATGGGTCATATCGTTGCCTTAATACCATCATTTGTTCAGTGACTTGCCTTTTGGCTATCAGGGAGAGAATGCTAGTTATCATGCGAATGAATATGGGAAGAACACATGGTAATATTACACATCCCGCTGCAATGATACCAATGAGTGCTACTATGGCCCATAACCCAGGAAACTTAGGAAACCAGGATCCAAACAGGTTCCCCATATTGAATCCTTCCCAAATCTGGACTGGTACATGAGCTACTTTTACCATTCGGTCTGCTATCTCCTGGATCACCTTTCCACTTTCATCAATTTTGATGCAGCAGTTTGTCAGATTGAATTTCCCACATATTCCTCCCTCCTTAGCAAGCAAATAATCCAGAGCCAAGCGATTTTGCATTATATATGTTAGTCATCCCATGAGGCTCTTCTCGTAGCACAAATATATTTCTTATTTTTTTGCGTATGTTCTTCATTCCACAGACGCACACCCATTATCTCCCTCATCCATTGCCTTGCAGGCATCAAAGGTTACTGACTGTGACACCTTGGGATTATAAAAGTCATGGTTCACCATTACCTTGTTCCCTGCCTGAATCCTTATGGTGTACCTATGTGTGCGACCTTTCAGGTCATAACATTTGACACTCCCTCCATCCTTACAAATGGAGTAAGATGTCCCATTGTAGATACAAGTCCCAGAGTCTCTTATCCTGCAATTCAGTTGAGTATGAAAAATTAGAGTCTTTGTCACTTGTGTCCCTGTTTTTGTTGTTTTTATGCATTGATCACATTGTCCCTCAGTCTTAGCTTTTGTCTTTATCTCAGTCTCTCCTCCTATCCTGTCCATGAGTAAGTAAATATTCACTAGACAAATCAGCTGCATGTTACCACTTCAAAGTTAACTTCAATGGCTGACCGTCCACTGGAATGGCCTTCCAAGGTTTCTCAGGTTCCGGTGCCTTCTTGACTCTGCTGTAATGCGGCCAGCCTCCTTCCTGAGTGCGAACTGCAGATTCAGTTGTCAACAGCACCTGGTATGGGCCTTCCCAGCTGGGCTGCAGCTTTTCACTCTTCCAAATTTTTATCAGGATCCAGTCTCCAACTTCATGAAGATGTTGACTGCCAGCTAAAGGTGGTCGTTGCGCCAACAATCCCTGTTTATGAAGAAAAAGCAAAGACCTGGACAGTGTCGGCAAATATTTCCTCAAGAACAAATCTTTGAATTCAGGAATTGGATTCCCTATTTTTGCCAAGTAGGGTCGCCCCATTAGCATCTCGAATGGAGAGACCCCAGTGTTTTTCCTTGGGCATGTTCTGATTCTGAGTAGTGCCAAGGATAAGTTCTTTGTCCATGGCAACCCATTTTCCAATTGTAATTTGGTAATCACAAGTAAGCATTTCCAAACCCCCCCCCCTTCTCTGGTAATTCAGTGAAATCAATCTATGCTCTCTGGAAAGGCCAGCTCACTAGGGGTCACCCTCCCATTTCTTTTTTCTTTGCTGCTTTCTTATTTACTTTCAAACATATCAATCTTTTCCAACAGATGCTCTGGGCTAGTGTCCACATCTTTGGACTCCAAAAATGTGGCTTCACAGCTGTCACCAGCGCTTCTGTTCCCCAATGCCCCCCTTCATGTACCTTTTCCAGAATTCCTCTCATTGCATTCACAGGAATCACTCTCACCCCCTCTGAGGTTCTCCACCCATCCTCAGTTAATGTACACCCTTCTTTTTCCAAATCATCTTTCTCTTTTCCCTCAGGTTTCCAATCCTCATCATCTTCCATTTCTAGCAAGAGAATTGATGCCATTACCAGCTTTATCTCCCCTGCAGCTTCTTTCGCCCACTTGTCTGCCCACCTGTTCCCAACTACCTCTGGGGTGCTTCCTTTCTGATGAGCATTCACATGTACTATTGCCACTTGATTTGGCAGTTGCAGGGCCTCCAAGGCTGTCCAACAAGCTGTAATTGTTCAACTTGTTTCCCATCAGCCTTAATAAATCCCCTCTCCTGTCACGACTGCAAATCCTGACTTCCTCTTTCCTTCTTCAACCCTGCTCGATCCATCCACAAACCATCTCTCCCCATCTTTCAATGGAGTCTCTTCCAGATCCTTCCTCACCTTTGTCATTAAATCTACTTAGCACAGAAGTGACCTGGTGAGGAGAATGCACCACAAAGGCTCCCCCAAAGGTTAACTTCCCGCTCTCTACCACCAATATAGCTGTAGCAGCCACAGCCTGCACACAGATTGGCCATCCCCTCACCACCGGCTCCAGAGTTTTGCTCAGAAAAGCGATGGGCTGGTATTGCCCCCCCCTTCTGCACCAACACTCCTAGTGTCATTCCCTGAGCTGCTGACACATACAGATGAAATGGGAGCTTCAAGTTGGGCAAAGCCAAAACCGGTGCGGATGACAGTGCCTTCTTTAAAACTTCCCATCTCTCATCATCTCCTTCTAACCATTCTACACTCTCTCCTTTCCCTACCAGCTTCCTGTGCAGGAATTGGGCTAACACAGTGTACTGGTCCACCCAGACTCTGCAATACCCCAACAATCCAAGCGCTTTCCTGACTTCTGTCTTATTTCTGGGGGGACCCAGGTTCATGATCCCTTTCACCCTCTCAGGATCCAAGGACCTCACCCCCTGCTGAATATAATGCTCTAAATATTTCACCTTCTTTTCCACAAACTGGATTTTTTCCCTTGAAACTGTCAATCCTTGCTCCTTCAGCCAATTTAGCAAAGCCACAGATGCTGCTCTAACCTCTTTTTCTTTCTCCCCAGTCAGCAACAAGTCGTCCACATACTGAATCAACGTGATTCCTTTCCCTTTTTCAAAAGACACTAACTTTTCTTCCAAAGCCTGTCCAAACAGCAAAGGGCTCTCAGTATAGCCCTGGGGAAGCACTGTCCACCTCAATTGCTGTTTTCTCCCAGTCTCAGGATCATCCCATTCAAATGCAAACAGGTCTCTACTTCCCTCCTCAAGGGGGCATGCCCAGAAGGCATCCTTCAGATCTATCACAGTAAACCATTTGTCTTTTGGAGGGATTCGTCCCAAGATAGTATAGGGATCAGGAACCACTGGGAATCTGAGAACCACCATGTTATTAATCCTCCTCAAATCCATGACCAATCGATGTTTTCCATCTTTCTTTAACACAGCCAATATTGGAGAATTGAAAGGTGACATAGTAGGTTCCAACATGCCCTGTTTCAACAATCTGTCAATCACTGGTTTCAGCCCCTCTCTTCCTCTCCTGCTCATTGAATATTGTGGGGTCCGAAGCTTTGTCACCCCAGGCTACACTTGAATCTTAATCGGCTGAATGTTCATTCACCCTGCCTTCTCTCCTCCTGCCCAGACCTCATCCGGAATTGCCCTCTCATCTTCCACAGTCATCTTACACATTCTTATTCTCTTCCCAGTATCCCACAACTGGATACCAAATGCAGGCAGCAAATCTCTCCCCAGCAAATTCACTCCAGAATCAGGAATATACAACACTTCAGCTTCAGTCACCACTTCATTCATTTCCAGCCTAATTTGTTCAAACACACTCACATCCTGTGATTTTCCACTCACTCCAACCACTTTTATCACTTTCTTGGATCTATGTGCACCCTCTAACAGGTCACACACACAGCTTGCGCCAGTGTCTATCAGTGTCTATTTTTTCCTTTTGGGACTTTAATTCTTTGCTTGTCTTGTGTTGTCTTTGCTCCTGCAAGTTTAATTCAGAGCCTTGTCATAATTTTAGATTGGATTCATATATTACAGTAAAACACTTGTTTAAATATAATTTGCTAAATCAGCTACAGCTAGCTAGTTTACATAGTACCACTTTAAAAAAAAAAAGAGTTATAAACAAGTGTCTTGATCCCCCCCCCCAAAAAAAAAACCCCTACCAAATTTCTGCAATACATTTGAGCAGGTAATGTTGAATAAATAATTTGCTAACACTGAGTTTTCTGTTTACCTTCTAGTATTGGTTGCCTAGATTGCCCTGGAAAGCGCTGTATTTCATTGGTCAAGAATTATCATTTGGCACTGTATGCATTAACTTTTCAAGTCATTTTGACTCCAAAGAAATACACGTAATGCTGATGGTTTTAACGTTTGACAATAGAAGGATGAATATATGTTTCATGCTCTGATCCCTTTTCTTCATATGATCTTGGGCTTGTTTATTAGCCATAATGTGTTAAATAAACCACAATTGTCTGGAGTCCATAATACACTATGGTGCTAAATATGTTTCACAAATGACTGTGGCTGGGTTCACACAATTCATTAAGCTACAATTATTTTAAGGCTCCTGTTTAATCCTCCCAATAGGAAATCAGTTGTTGCACATTATTATGGCAATCTTAATCATCTCAGCTTGGAAGCAAGTTTATTTACCATGAAGTTTACAATCCAAAAAATGAAGTTCTCCCAGTTTTCCAGTTGATAGGTTGAACTTTCACTAGATGGCAGCATTCATTACTAGGGATTTAATACTGTGCTACAAGCAGCAGTAGTGGTGGTTAATAAAAGTTACAGAAAATGATTGCATTTGTACACCTACAACCTGTAAAAAAAATGACAATAAATGTAAATCATTGTAACTGTACTGAAATTTTTGCAAACTGGGGAAATAACCACCATGTTTTGGTGTTCAAAACGAGCTAAATGAGCACGTGGACATTTCATTTATATGTGTAGAGGTATTAATCACTGTGGGAATTTGTGAGAAAGAAATTCAAACAACTCAAAGAGACCTCACCTCTCTGTACTCTATGTACTTACTTATAAATGACAGCATTTTTCTTACTTGATTTCTAAGATTCTGTAATGTAATCCCTCTGTTTGTATGCTGCTGTTAGAAACTTATATTAACCTTTAGAACTCACTATTTCCTTTTACATGTATGGCTAGTTACGTTTCTGAGACCTGATGATGATAACTGATTTACCACTGGTAGTCATACAAGCTATTTCAGCACTGTCAACAGATGTACAGATCCAAACTAACCAGTTATAGGAACTAAGACCCCCATTTCCCCATCACCGTAATTTCACATTTTGGACCTCCTTTTTTCCAGAAAGCTATTCTGATTTTGCTAGCATTTTTAGAAACTACATATTGCATGTGCACACATACACAACTTCATGTGACCTTGGTTTCTAGATCCCTTCTAAATGAAGATACCCTATCTAAAGTAAAATGAAAAAAATGAAAGAATGTCCTGATGACAACCTGACAAAAAATGATGTATTAGACTTTCATCTTCTGCCTCTGCTTGCAACTTGTCAAAAAAGAGAAACAGACATTCTTTGAGAATAGTTCATAACATGAGAATTTTGAACTCAGTAACTTAAAGATTGCATTCTGTCACATCTCTCAGTTTTACTAAATCCTGTATCTCTATGAAAGAGGCCAAAAATATGAACTGTCTGACATATGCTGTGAGAAATTTGAGTACATTTGATACCTCTTGGGTGAACTCATTAGTCGTATTTATATGAATGAGATATTTTTAAACATCAGGGACTTTTATGTCATGGTATATTAGGTGATTTCCCCTCCCCAAAAAATCCAGTGCTCATCCATGTTGGGATGGTTCTAGAGAGGCTGAGTACACACAAATTACATGCTAAAATAAAAAAAATGTGCTTTTGACAATTTTACTCTGGATTTTGGGGGCTAGAGAACTTCAGAAAATGGCATTCAGAAGGATAATGCTCTGGTAAGTATATAGAAGGTGTATGTTATTTGGGACAGCCTCTGTAGTTTTTACAGATGTTTTATATCTGAGTTTGTTAAATACATCCATTTTAACTTGCTTTATTGGTTATCACTTTATTTTGTTGGTGGTCTCAGGCTAAGGAATAATTGCAGGATCTGAAGCAAGCTTTTACCTCTGTTGTATCAACAGGAGCATCCTTTCATTAATCAGACAGATGCATCAGATACTGCCTTATGTACTTCAGGATATGACTGAATGTGGAAAGATCTGTGCATCTTTGATGAAAATCCACCCAGTATTTCCTCACTCTGTTCTTTCTTGAACATTTTTGTCACCTGGTGTCTAGCAGAGATCCCATTCACCTATTTCTATCAGCAAGGAGGGAAGAAGAATTTATAATTGTTTCTTGATAGTTTACTGCTTGAGTGCTGTCTTCCTTTAGGGCTTATCCTGAACTTGAAACTCTAGATTGCTTAACTATTACACCAAACTCGCTCTGCATATGCTGTAGCTGTCCTATATTTCATGGAGCTTAGGCTAAATTTTCACAAATAACAGATGATTTGTTTTTATTGCAAAGAAGGATTGCATGATTGGTTACTTCATCATGAAATATAAATCTTACTCATAGAAAAACAAATCACTGAGAAAGCTAAGTTAGTAGCTTTTCTCTTCACGATAGAGTTTACTGGTTGCAGGGTCTTCCTTCCTGAATTGCACAGGCTGATCTCCTTCATTAGCCCCTACAGTATGTATTAATTACTATCAAAACTTCTTATGTTTATGACAAAACAATTATGAAGTTTGTCTTTCATATCAGGCTTCCGTTTCATCCTGCATATGTTCTTTTTTTTTTTTTTTTTGAAAAAAAGTTTTATTGATTTTAACAACAAACATAAACACATAAAACATAAAACATAAAAACATCCTCCTCCTTCATGAATTTACAGACAGTATATCGGTTGGTTTACCACTCTTTTTTGTGCATCCATTTCATAGTCTCCATTGTAGTTATATTACATAATAGCTCATATTATCAATCCACAATTATATAGCTTAATATCATTATTAAACAATCATTTGACTATAATTTTGTTAATTCATACTTTAATGAGATAACTATAATTTACTTAATTTATTTTATAACAAATCATAGAATCGTACCAAATCTATCTTAATAAAATTTTATAAAGATAGTATCAAAGAAGAAAAAAAAAGTATATATTCATTATTTCCTAAGTTTCTAAATATTCTATTATTATATTTTATTATCTAGCCATTGATAGTAAAGGTCCCAAATTTTATAAAATTGTTTATCTTCTTGTTCTCTAATTTCAAATGTCAATCTACTCATTTCAGCACATTCCAATATTTTCTTAATAATTTCTTCTTCTGATGGTATTTTCTCACTCTTCCAATTTTTAGCAAATACCATCCTAGCCGCTGTTAATACATTTACAATCAAATACTTCAAGTTTTTATTATATGTATCAGATAAGATTCCCAATAAAAAAATCTCTGGTTTCAAATCTATATGTTTCTTTGTCATTTTTTCCAACCATATGCGAATTCTAGTCCAATATTTTATAGCATCCTCACAAGTCCACCACATATGGTAATATGAACCAGGTATCTGATGACATTTCCAACACTTTTCAGATTTATTCTTGAACATTCTTGCTATTCTTGTCGGGGGAAAATGCCACCTGTAAAACATCTTATACAAATTTTCTTTATATGCTGTTGACATTGTCATTTTATAATTTTGAGACCACAATTTTTGCCATTTCTCTAAATCAATCCCATATCCAAAATTCTTCCCCCAAGCAATCATCGTTTCTTTAACTTGTTCCTCCTCTAATTTAACTTCCAGCAAATAACTATATAATTTTTAATCACTTTTTCATCAGTACCTGTCAAAATCCTATCTAGGTCAGTCAATTTATCATAAAATCCCTCTGTTTTAGAATCTTTAAGATACTTTGAATGTATGAAAACCAATTCATCTTTATACTTTGTTCTTCTAAGTTTTGCATCGTTTGAAGTTCACCCTTTTCATCCAATATTTTCCCATGTCTAACTGTTTGTTCTTTCTTATATGTTATAGAATAAGAAAAAGCTTCAATAGTTGATAACCAAACTGGAATTTTCAAATAACATTGTCTCTTAATTTTCTCCCAGTTCAACCATAAAGACTCCTGTATATAATGCCTTCTAAAATAGCCCTGTGATTTAGTTCCCTTATACCACAGAAAAGCATGCCAACCCAGTAATAGATCATGTCCTTCTAGTGTCAACAATCTAGTCTTCCTTAATGTTATCCATTCTTTAGCCGACATTAAATTTGCAGCTTGGTAATACAACTCCCAATTAGGAAAGCCAAATCCTCCTCTAATTCTAGCATCTTGTAAAAGTTTTAATTTTATTCTCGCTTTCTTACCTTGCCATATATACTTCAACACAATTTTGTTTAATTCTTCAAAATAATCTTTGCCAAGCCTAATTGGTATTGCTGGAACAAATATAAAATTCTGGGTAAAATATTCATCTTGATTGTTGAAATTCTACCTATCAATGACAGTTGTAGATTTTCCCATTTCTTCAGATCAGTTGCTATCTGCTGTTTAAGTTTAATATAGTTATTCACTTTCAATGTAGTACATCTTGACGTCAAATATATCCCCAAATATTTAACCTTGTTTGTAACTTGAATTTTCAATAGGTCTGCCAGTTCTTCTCTTTGTCTTAATAACATGTTCTTTGTCAAAATCTTTTTATCTTTATTTATTTTCAAACTAGCCATCTCACTGTATGTCTCTATCTTTTCCAATAATTTTAAAGCTGTCTCTAGAGCAGGGGTGGGCAAACTACGGCCCGCGGGCCACATCCGGCCCATTGGTCATTTTAATACGGCCCGCCTCTGAAAAAAAAATTCCCCTCTGAAAAAAAAATTGGGGCCGGCCAAAAGAGACCCCGCGCCACGCGCCAAAAAATCATACACAAAACACGGAGCTGGGCAGCCACTTCCCTGGTAGCGGGGCCAAGGCTGCCGCCTGGGGAACGCCCACTGCTTTCCCTTGCCAGGGCTGGGCGGTGGTGTGTTGCCCTGCGCTGTGTGGCCCCTGCCTGGCAGCGTACTTCTCGGCTGGTCTCCTCCTCCTCAGCCATACAGCACAAACAGGCAGAGAAGGAGGAGACCAGCTGGCTGGTTGGGGGAAGCTTTCTGTGCCGAAAGAGGCAGCTACTAATCTCCGGCTTTGCTCCGCTTCTCCAATGGTCCGGCACCATCCTGTTCTATGCGCCGACTGCTCGGACTTGCTGGGCCTGACACATAGAACAGGGCGGCGCCGGATGTTGGAGAAGCAGAGCGGAGCCGGAGATCATTAGCCACTTCTTTCACAGCACAAGAAGCCTCCCTCAACTGGCCAGCTGCTCTCCTCCTTCTCTACCTGTTTGTTCTCTATGGCCGAGGAGGGGGAGACCAGCCGGCTGGTTGGGGGAAGCTTTCTGCGCTGAAAGAGGCAGCTACTAATCTCTGGCTTTGCTCCGCTTCTCCAATGGTCCGGCACCACCCTGCTCTTCTTGTGCTGCGAAAGAGGCGGCTAATGATCTCCGGCTCCGCTCTGCTTTTCCAACATCCAGTGCCACCCTGTTCTGTGTCAGGCCCAGCAAGTCTGAGCAGCCGGCACACAGAACAGGGCGGCGCCGGATGTTGGAGAAGCAGAGCGGAGCCAGAGATCATTAGCCGCCTCTTTCGCAGCACAAGAAGCCTCCCCCAACTGGCCAGGTGCTCTCCTCCTTCTCTGCCTCTCCCCTCTTGCTCCTCACAGTTGCCCTGAAATGGTGAGGTTCTTTACTTGGGCAGCCAGACGACCGCAGCAGCGCCCGCAGCAGCAACAGGCAGTTCCATCTGGGCTCCACTCAGGTGTCTGGCTGGGGCTGTCAGGAGTTGCTACCGCCGGTGCGGAACAGTTAGGAAAAAGAAAAACATAAGAAAAAGCCAGTAAAAAATAAAAAGCCCAAATTTAAAAAGAAGAGAAAATTAAAAAGAAAAAAAAGGAGGCTCTTCAGGTTCTTCTAGACCTTAATCCTATTGTGGGAAAGTCAATTATGATTCAAAAATAAAAATTAAAAATAAAGAGAAAAAGAATAAAGCCCAATGATATTAAAAAGTAATAAAAAGAAAGAAAAAAGAATTCTTCAGGTTCTTCACACCTTAATCCAAATGAAAGGTCTCAAAAAATAAAAGATAGCCATAAAAGTGAATCAAGAATGGAAATAGAAAAGGCAAAAATCCCAATAAGAAAAAGATATTCTGAGGCTTTCCCAGCCGATACACTTTCTCTTTCTGTCTCTTCCTTCCGGAGCTGTCCCAGCTTCAGCAGCTTAATGGCTGCCTCTCTGCCGATGATAAAAGGGCTTCTCCTGGATCAACCAGGGACTTTGCGATGTCCCTGGGATCAACAGAATACACCTCTTGCTATCACCGTCTCTACGGGATGGTTTAGGTCCATTGGGACCGACCAGGGGTGAAGATATCAGCTGCAATCTCAGAGCCCCGAGATTGCAGCTGTATTGCAGCGATGTAGCTCCGCCTTCTTCATTCATCCTGCATATGCTCTGAAGTTATGTGTAATCTGAGCATAGTAAATATGTGCTAATCCAAATAACTCATACAGTACTGTGCAGGCAGAATTTGAGATTTATGGTCAGGTTTCTTTGCTTCTGACAGATACTTCTATTCTTCTATAGCTGTTATAGTCTGCTGAAGTTCTCATACAATATTCTATTCACTATGAAGCAATTGTAGATAAAGTCTTAGATGCAAAGCATAATTACTGTAACTTCCTTTGATTTGTATAAACTTTGCAATTTACAGGAACTACATGAGATTGTTTTTCATTTCGAATAACTATAAGTGCTTACAACTACCTCTAGTTGTTTTTCCACATGTTAATGGTCTATTTGAATAAAGACCTCTGTGGCAACTGATCTGACTTGCACATTGGAATTATGAAATGGTTGATTAGTTTTAGTTTGACATATCTTGTAGATGCACTCATTTTTGTTTGTATTTTTATATGTGTACTGAGGTAATTATAACTTATTCAAAGTGTGGTTAAACCACTGTTTGTACACTGTATAAAAACCAATGACTTCACATACAGTAGTTACAGGCCTGAATTTCCAGCTATACAAACACAGTGATAAAGAAGATTTGGAAGCTAAGTTGACTGTACTATTTGTTATTTAAAATCACCTTTAATGATTTTGTCCATCACAGAATTATTAATAAATAAAAGCAACAAAATTACTCTCATCTAGATTATGGATGTTTATGTAAGATCAGGAATGCTTTCACATCTGGCAATTACAGTCAAGACTTGTGAAATATTTACTATCAGGTGAGGAAACCAGTTACTTGGTTGATTATTTTTGATTTAAATCCTTGCAGAAATAGCAATTATGACTAGCTTAGGATATGAGAATTTTATTGCTTCTAAATCTCTTATTGTGTAGCCCTTCTACCAATACATTTCCTAATGGACTTGTTTACTTATTACATTTATACCCTCCAATTCCCCCCCCCCCAAATATATAAGAAATTTGGGCTGAAATTTACAGGAATCGGCTCATCACAGCGAGCTTCCGCGCTAGAGTGTGAATTTAATTTTGTATTTATTTATTTATGTTAAGAGCTGTATGCAATTGACATTTCATTTAAATGTTCGCCAACTAGTGTACATTCACAGTGACAATGATGTCTCATGCCTAATCCAGCACAAAGCTCTTAGTGAAGTAAAGAGCGGCACATCCACAATATTGTCCCAAGCGTGACGTGCATCTGGGACAGGAAACTGCTCCGTTTTGTACTCCGGCGCAGATCAGGCTCCAGCGCGGTCCTCGAGTCCGAAAGAGCGGCTGCCACCACAGCCCTTCCGGGCCCACCTGCCGCCCACTCTTGTCCCGTCTCCAGTCTGATGCAACCATAACACAACCACGTGGCCACTGTCAGCTGTTTCCACTTCTTCGTCCAACCACCGTCGGCCCTGTTGGCGTCGTGGGCGGGGCTTGAGAGCTTTGCCTCCTGAGTGCGATCGAAAGCTCGGACCCGGTTGGCGGCGGCGGGGCCGAGGTGACGAGTTTGAAACAGCCTCGCCCAATAGAGAAGCGCGGACAGGCCGAAGGCCCCGCCTTTCGGCCGGCCGTGGTTAGGTGACTTGTTTCTTCTGATGAGATCCGGCGCCGGGAGCGGTGACAGCGAGCGGGAAGGAAGGGCCGGCGGGAGATCCCGAGCTTTGTCGGGTGAAATCGAGGCCGAGGATTCAGTTGCTGTCGCTGCTTATGGAGGCCGCCGGCGGGGAAGGGGAGCGGGAGGCCCTGACTTGCTTTTCCTATAACCAGGATTGCACGTACGTCAATAAGGGATGGGACCCAGTCTTTGCTGTCGGGAGGGAGGGGAGGAGGAGGAGGACTGGAATAATAAGATGGGGGTGGGGGATCGGATTGGGATATATAATGGAAGGGAAGAAGTGAAATGCAACCCAGGCTTGGAAAAGAGCGGGAAATGGCGGGTTTAAGAAAAATCACCCATTTAGTCACTTGCCGGCTGTTTTTAGACCTGCCTATAAAGATCCAGAGGTGGTTCGATCAGCTATTTGGTTTAGTTTTCAATCTGTCCTTTCTACCAGCTATTGGAACAAAAACAGCTTGTTGTAAATAACAGCTAGTCAACAGCTTTTGGAGCGGTGGGGGGAGGTACTTAAGTTCAGAAGGTGTGTGGATTCTCCCTTCAATGGCTGTGTTTCCCTTAATCGCCCCTTTTAAAAAAGTGGTATTGGGGAGATCTGAATGAACCTCGAGATTGTTCCCATCCTCGTGGTTCTGTTTATGATTGCCTCCCACCTGCTTGTGAATATATTGGTACTTAAAAAAAAAAAAAAATCGAAAGCCAGAGGCTGGATGTTTCTCTTTCCACCCTTTTTGCTCTGATGATGTTCCTGGGTGCTGATTTTTCTCTCTCTCTCTCTCTTCTATCATCCCATGATCCAAGTATCAAGGAAAAGCCTTTTTATAACTGGAAAGTAAAAAGAAAGAAAGAAAGAAAAAATACTGCATCTGTGTTTTGTGCTCTGTATTTGTGTTATGTCTACACAGGTTAAACAGGTTTGTTTAAAGGCTAGCTGGAAAGATGCCTGGGAAAAAAGGAACTGTGTCTTCCTGAATGAAGGAGCTTTGAAATAAAAGACATTTTCTTAGTATAAAAACTGTAGTGTTTCTGTTGCTATTGTTAGTGTAACCTTGTAGAGCAGTGGTTCTTAACTTGTGGACTATGGAGTAGGGGAAATGATGTTATCACTGGGGCTCTGTGAAGGCTTGGAGAAATATTATGATTTAAATTTTGAGTTAAATCTTGGGAGTCCATGGCCATAGTCAGTTGCTACAAAAGATATTTAAAGAGGATCCCTGATGAAGAAAAGACTGAGAACCATTATTGTAGAGCAATATCATGGAATATCCTGCCTTCCCGCACATCCTGCAGTTGCATAATAGTGCCTGCAGAATAGTGTGATAGGTATGTAAGTAGTCCTATCCTTTTTACTTGTTGCATACTTACTTTTGAAACAAGTTGTGGGAAGCTGTAATTGACTCTCCCAGCTTTCTGTAGCATAAGGTATTAGTAAAAAATGTTTGTGTATTATAACTAACAAAAATATATATTAAAGTTTTGAGGTATATAATATATAGCACTTTTTGGGCGCTAATATTAGAACTGGCATAATTTTAAATTGATATGATTTCATATATTCTTCCAAACAAAGATTTGGCATAATGGTTTGTTTTATTTTTTTCTGAGTTTATTATGGTTATTCACTTGGCATGTGACTCCAAAAAGCTTCCCCCCCCCCAGTTATACCCACAATTGGTTAAATCAAAACTAGCCTTAAATCCTTATGGTGGCAGAAAGGAAATTAATTCTAATATAAATGAACATGAAACTTGCAGGATATGGAGCAATTCATAGTTCTGTGAATGTAGACATTACTTTTAAAATATGGAGAAAGATGTACTCTAGTTTGGCTTTAAGGGGGTAGTATTAAGTAATAGTAGAAATGAAGCATCTAAACCACAGAAAGAAAACTCAACAGGAAATATCTTTTTCTTTTGGTAAATTACAAGAAAAGAAGAGAATGTATTGAGTAAATTCAAAACTAACAAAAAGGAGACATGTTGATAATATTTGATATTTTTGATCTGTGCAAAGCTTCAGTTTGTTCTATTTGTGTATTATAACAAATTAGTTACAGATATATAACACTTCTCGTTTAACTTGCTAGAATGATCGGGATACAGGTAGACCTTGATTTACAATCATTCATTTAGTGGCCATTTGAATTTACAACAGCACTGAAAACAGTGACTTATGACCATTTTTCACACTTTACGACTTTGCAGAATCCCTGTGGTCATGTGATCAAAATTAAGATGCTTGGCAACTGGTTCACATTTATGACAGTTGCAGTGTCCTGGGGTCATGTGATCACCTTTTGCGATCTTCTGACAAAGTCAATGGAGAAACTGGATCCACCTAACAACTGTGTTGCTAACTTAGTTACTGCAGTGATTCACTTAAGAACTGTGGCCAGGAAGGTCTTAAAATGGGGCAAATCTCACTTGACAACAGAAATTTTGGCCCCAGTTGTGGTTGTAAGTCTAAAATAGGACTACCTATTTTTTAATGTTTTTAGAATTGGATAGAAGAAATCCTAGCTCCTTGACATCTTCATTCTCTCAGATATCTTATCAATGCTATAGTTTATTTTTATAGCAGTTCTGATTTCTGAACAATAAAATAGTACTCAAAGCAATAAAAAATTGGAATTAGAAATTGGAATATATATTTATTAGCTTATATACAAGTGAGCAAAAGAACTGTTGGAAGAAATATCTTTCTGGGTTCAGTTCCAAGGGGGGAAAAAGACACTGGAAACATGGAGGCTGTTTGGAAAGATGATTTAATGGTGGACAGGACCACATGGCTTGGAGCTCCAAAGTGAAAAGGATGATCACATGCTTCAAGATGTTGGGTGAAGGAAAAGAAGGGCTAAGATGCTGAGAGACCCTTAGCTATATACCTTCTGATGGGCTCCTGTGTAAGAAATTTATCCTATTGGCTGTCAGACTCCCAGGGGTGGGGGTCTTAGCTGGACCACATGGCTTCACCTGAGTGCTGGCTGATGCAATCTTCCCAGGCCAGGTGGTGAGATGGGTAGAGGCCTTTGTTATGTAGAATACTCTGGCCCAGGCCTTAATGGCTTGCCCATTAACGAAGGTGGGGGTGAACTTTTGCTTCTGAGGCAAGTTTCTGCTTCTGAGTTTTTACTTCTCTTTTTAGGGGAAATATTCTGCCTTTTTAAATATTTCCTAGGATATTTCATTTTTGTAGGAGTGGGGTGGGTGCTAACTTCCTACAGAACAAGAAAGAAAAATTGCCTTGCTGGATCAGATTAAAGGTCCACAGTGTTCCTTTTCTAGCTTGTGGTGCTGAAAGAGTCAGAAGTAGTAAAGTGGAGATCAACCAGTTATTTAGTGTTTCTTCCCAGTTGCCTGTAATCCTGGAGGTTCTTCATAAGGAATCATGGGTGATTTTTTGAAACTACGTAGGACTGAGACATATGGTTAACTTGTGTGAGGAAAAAAAACATTTCCTTAGCTTTATTTAACAGATTTAACGGAATAACGAAGTTGGAAGGGACCTTGGAGGTCTTATAGTCCAACCTCCTGCTCAGGCAGGAAATATGTTATCCCCCTTTTTGTGGCAGCCCCTCAAATATTGGAACACTGCTATCATTTGAGTGATGCTAAGTTTGAATCTAGCATGAAAGCTATGTGATCTGGAGCTCAGTTCCTTTTCCGAGAGTTCAAGGAAGCATAGCTAATAACATACTATTCAGGTAATGCATATAGTCCTCAACTTACGACCATAATTGAGACCAAAAATTATGTTGTTAAGTGAGAAATTTGTTAAGTGAGTTTTGCCCCATTTTACAATTTTTCTCACCACATTAAGTGAATCACTGCACTTCTTAAATTATTTAACACGGTTGTTAAGTGAATCTGGTTTCCCCATTGACCGCTTGTCAGAAGTTTGTAAAAGGGGATTACGTGACTGCAACCATCATAAATGTGAGTCAGTTGTCAAAAATCCGAATGTAAATCACGTGACCATGGGGGATGCAACAACGGCCCCATACGTGTGAAACGTTGCTTTTTCCAGTCCCATTGTGACTTCAAACATCACTAAGTGAACTGTTGTAAATCAAGGAGTACCTGTTCCTTAGTGAGAGTCTTGGTTTCTAAAGAAAGTCAGCTTGTGCTACAGTGCTTCCTGGGTTCTCCTGTTCCATTGGCTGGGAGTTTTCCTTCCGCCACCTCTGATGATCTTCCCTGTACAGTATTTTCAGTCTACGTCAGTTGGGTAGGGCAAAGACACAAGTTAGTAACCATGTTACTAACTTCTACAACAGCAGTGATTCACTTAACAACTGTGGCAAGAAATGTCATAAAATGGAGCAAAACTCATTTAACAACTCTCTTGCGTAACAACAATTCAATTGATTCAATTGAGGTCATAAGTTGAGGATTACCTGTATTTGTGTGAGCTGGCTATTTAGAGTAAAAATGGGACATGTTGGTTTTCAAGGATAGAAGTTGGTCTGGAATTGGTAATGAATTCAGATCCAGAGCAGGAGCTGATTTTTATCTGAGACTAAAATATATTTAAGAAAGAGCTATTTTATATGAATTTTCTAGAATTTTGCTCTTTCCTTTCCAACCCAAGCTTTTAATAGGATGGTGAACTAATAAGAAACATGAAGTCTGGTTGGACATGAAGTGTGAGTTATTCAGTTTTGTTTTGAAGATGCTCCTGCTTCTGCTTATATATTTTTTAATAGTTGTCCAGTCACTGTTGTATGGGAGCCTTCCTTTTTAGGCTCTCTTGGAGCTGTATCTAGTGGAATGTATTTGTCAGTCTCAGGCCATGGCAGTGTTTAATTTTCTCTTGCATCACATTTCCTGCTTTACAGGTTTGTGACTATCCTTTTACATCCGGTTCATGTCTGGAAGCCTGGCAATTTGCAAATAGTTCTAAACAACAACATTTAGATCCCAGTAGAAATATTTGGCATAGGTTTTAGGTTGCTGGTGTGTTAAATTCAGCATCACTCTTCTGACAGTTTGTTCTGAGAAATAAAAGGCATTTGCATTTCTTAAATGGGTAAGTGACATATTACTCACTGGAAGCAAGGTGTCTTTAGGTGTCATTTTTGGTATCTATAGGCTTTGCCTCAGCCTTCCATCCTCCCGAGGTCAGTAAAATGAAGATTTATAGATTGTTGGGCTGACTCTGTAAACCACTTAGAGAGGGCTGTGAAGCAGTATAAAAGTCTAAGTGCTATAGTCCTCAGCTTAAGACTGGTTGCTTAACAATCATTCAACATGACAACAGACCTTCCCCAAAGTTACTTACCCATTTTCGGAGTTACAGCTGCACATTGGTTCTCCCCACTCCCCCTGATCATATGATCATATTTTGGGTACTTAAAAACTGGCTCACTTTTATGGTCATTTGCAGCATTCTTCAGTCACATGATTGCAATTTGTGACATTTTTTGCCACAAAATTTAGCAAAAATGCTAATTGGAAAAAAATGGATTCCCTTAATGACTACTTTGTTCACTTAATGACTGCTGTGTTTGCTTAGTGACTGCTGCAAAAATGTCATAAAATTGCATTTGATCGCATATTGCTACTGTAACAACTTACAACTGTAATTTCAGGTTCAGCTGTAAGTTGAGGGTGTCTTTACTTACATATAAAGAAAAAGAAGAATAAATCTTGCACTAACCTTCAGCATCATTTTACAGGACTGCCTTTGGGCTCTTTAAAAGCTTCACTGGGATGGTATAAGTTTTCTAAAAGGCTAGTTTATTTCTCATATATAGAACTTTTCCATTATTGAAATAATTTGTAAAGTAGTGTGTCTTCTGCAGGAGCCATTTTGTGAGTGTGCCTTCTATGCACTGAAATTCCAGCTGTGCCGAAGCTGTTTCTGTTTACTGTGAATAGGATATGTACCAGAATTGACTTGGATATGTAGTGAACTAGCAAATTGTTTCTTTGTAATATAGCTTTGTAAAACTATCTATCTATCTATCTATCTATCTATCTATTTATCTTACATTGTAGGGAAATTTAACTTCAACGGATGAAAAATATAGGCTAAAATATCTTAATTTTGTTAGTTCCTGTTGGGGAAGAAAAGGGAATAACTTAAATGAGGGGAAAAGGGGAGAGAAAGTACTTATTTAATGTTTTATTTATGCTTTGTTTTAAGAGAACGTAGTATTAGGAATTCCAATTCAAAACCATCATCTGGATCTGTCCCTGTGTGTCACTATTCCCAATCAAGTTATTCTGCCTTCTTGACCTATTTTGCACCTTATAATATGATATTTTGCTATATGTTAATCCAGCAAAAAAAAAAAGCACCTGGATTTTACAGCTGTGATCTTTCTGTCAGCTTTCTATTATCTGTTGAAGAACCTCTGTTATGCTTTGGTGTGGGATATTATGCTGAATCAAGATAGGGAAACTGAATTTGTCAAAAACCACACTATATAAGTGCAGTGTATTTAATTCTTTTAAATAGCAATAGCAGCTTCATACCTGTATAACAAAACCCAAAATATAGTAGCCTTTGGAGAAAAACAGATTCTTGTGACAGCATAAACTTTCTTGTTCATAAACTACAAATAAATAAAAATAACCGTTATATTCAAACTGTCATATGGTGGCTTACTTTATTACTTACAGAAATGTATGGTATATAAGATTAAAGCCGTAGTCAAAAGCTATAGTATAACCTCACAGTAAAGCAAAAACTCAGACCACTATATTAATTAACAGCGTGTATGAATCAAATTTGTCTTTTCTGAAAAAAAGTGAGATATCAATTATAGAAATGTTTTCTTCTATCAGCAATTTGCTCAGTCCTAATTTAGTCCTTTTTTGGATAGCTGTGCTAATGAAGTGGTTCACTACTCTCAGTGCTAGCAATAGGTATGCAGCTTGAAATGTTTCTGCAGGACTGAAAGTGGAATGAAACTGCTTTGGGATATTCCTGCCATTTCCCAGGAATATCCCAGAATTGGAAATCTTCCTCCATTTGAAAAATTTGTTGAGAGAGACAGTATGGCACATGAAAAGGTGTCCAACACTTGTGTATCTTATTGTAAGATGTCAGGGTTTTATATTTATATTTATATTTCTTTGTGATTGAAGGATCCATAAGAAAATCATTCTTACTCTAGAATTTGAACAATTATCTGTCAGATAACATTGCAATCAAATACTTAGCAAATGGAGAGTTTCTATATAGTAACTTTGCTTGGTATTGCCTATTGCAGGCTATCTGTAAATAACATATTTGCATCTTAAATTGTGCTATTAATGAGGATTATACATTGGGTGGCAACAAAATTAATTATGATTGACTATTTGGCATTCTCCTAGGATTTGTTAACTTTCTGAGAATATTCAGCTGGATAACTATCCAGATAACACAAAATTCTGAAAGCTGGATCTCAATCCAGCATCTATTCAGATTAGTCCTTCATTTAGGCCTATTTGATGTCATATGAGATGCTCTTGCATAAGATGATCAACCAAGGTAAATAGATCTCCTGAATGTGAAACAATTCGTAGAGATTAGTTCTTTCTACATTAGTCTTTATTTGATTTCTGAGTCATATTTCACCAGCAATTTGTAAATAAAGTAAACATGCAAATGCTCATGTTTCAGGTTAGGAGATTTTCAAATTCATTTAAATCTATAAGAGTTCTGTGTTGTTTTTTCAGTTCCTTTGAAGCTATTCTGCTTATTTGAAGCTATCAAAACAGATCAGTTCTTTCAATGACACAGATTAAGTATTTGTGTGACCCTTGAGGAAGTAAGAATTTAAGAATTTAAAGATTTTAGTCTTTCCATACTAGGAATACAATAAGAAAGAGTAGAATAGATAAACTTTCTAAAGCATCTTTCATTTGGAAGTAGCTCTTTAGAGATAGTAATATAAATCCTATTAACAGCAGACAAGAGAAATGCTGTTAAGTGTTGTTAAAGAAGCTTGATGGCAATTGATAATGGCGACAAGATCAAAAAATAGACTGGCTGCCTTTTGGAGATTAGTTGCATCAGCTCTGATGATTGAATTGTCCTGCACTGAATATCAGATCTCAGGGATTTCTTGAGAGATCGTTTTCTATTCAGCACAAAATCTTTATCCCATTCAGTTCAGGTAAGAGTGGACAATAATACCTACATCTGTCTCAGATTCAGATAGCCTGATTAAGTACAGTAAATTGACACAGCCCAATAAATCAGTTGGAGGAGGGATGGCCCCATAAGCAATCCATAATAATAAACATCGATACTGTGAAATATGACAAAATGGCATCACTTGGAAAGGATGTGACATTTTCACCCTTTTTTCATTTTTTGGGATTTTGGCATTTTGTTTAAATATAAAAATGCATTAAGAGTATTTTATTAACTTACCAAGAAAAAAAATCATGAAGGAAATCTGGTATTGTGTTTGATTATTTAATGATTAACTTTAGTGGCAGAAATCTGTCTTCTCATTAACAATTTGCTGAAAGCTGCATCATCTTCTATTCATCATTTGCCATCTTTCTCTTTCCTTGACTTTTATTTTATCTTCCATTTTATTGTTTTCAGAGTAGTTTCATGAAAAAGAGCTTCCTCCTTATTCTTTACATATTTTAGTATTTCCATGTACCCTAATGATAATTCCTCTTTTTAAAAAAGTTTGATCCACTCATGGGCCAAATGATTTCTCAAGGACTCTTCCATATCTCTGTCTTCAAATAACTGGAACTAGTTGAATTACTGTGGCAACTATTTCTTTATATTGTCTGATTTTTTTTTTCATATATTCAGAGTGACATCCCTGTGGTTCCTAGTTAGTCTTCCACTATAGCTATTTGTGGAAAAAATACCAAATATTCCAAGAGTGTTTTATATGAGGTGTATCTTGCTGCATCTAATTAGTATCATTTTTTTTCTTCTCTAGTTCCTTGGCCATTGGAACCAAAACTGGATACAGACTTTTTTCTCTGAGTTCTGTGGAACAACTGGATCAGGTCCATGAAAGCAGTTAAGTCTGTTGTGTTTTGGCATGACAAAATAGTAGTTGATGATAATTTCTATTCTGCATTATAGCACATTAATGTGCCCCAAATGAGCAGTTCATTTTATCTTTCTTGCTAGAAAGCGGATGGCATTTCTCGGCTGCCGACTTACTTATATTCAAGCAGCCATCCAGATGCAGCTGTGTTAAAGGGACAGTTGCCTGCTAAATAAATCAAAACAGTGTGGGAAATTCTCTCCCGTTTGATACCAGTATAGTGTTGATTAAAAGCTTGGGAACCTTTTTGAGTTATCAATATTTCTGTGTAAATATAACCATAAAACATGATTTGTTTTCCACATATCCTAAAACTAATAAAAAGGAACCCAATTAAACAATTGAGTTAAAAACACTATGTTCATTTAGTTATTCAGGAAAACAAATTGTTTTATTATAATTCTTTAAAATAAGATGATTGAGAATGATATTTATCTAGCATGACATTGCTAAGAATCACAGAATGAAAGATGCGAAATAAATAGGCAAGGTCATGCAGGATCCAGTCTTGAGCTGGTCAGTGGGACCAGAGGTTTAGTCTTTCAAGCTTTTGGAATCGTGCTGGAGCTGATTATTGGGGAACTTCTATCTTTATGTAAATACTATTCATAGAACAATGCAGTGCGTGTGTGTGCGTACCCCCCCCCCCCACAGCCCCAGACTTTCCTTAAGGAGGACCAGAGTTTGAAAGCTTGGAAGACTAAACCTCTGGTCCAGTGGTGGGATTCAAAAATTTTACTACCAGTGCTGTAGGCGTGGCTTGGTGGGCGTGGCAGGGGAAGGATACTGTAAAATCTCCATTCCCACCCCACTCTTGGGGAAAGGTTACTGCAAAGTCCCATTCCCACCCTGCTAACCTGCTTTCCAGCTCTGTTCTCCTCTGCAGGGCAACCAAAGAAGACCCAGCCGATCAGCTGGGACTCGGGAGGCAGAGAAGAGATGGGGGCGGGGTCAATCAGAGGTGGTATTTGCCGGTTCTCTGAACTACTCAAAAATTCCACTACCGCTTCTCCAGAACTGCTCTGATCACAGTGACTGACTCAAGTAGGATCTTGCAACATTATCCTGGGGCACATATATTTGCCTTCATTTGAGACAAGGTCATTGCTAAGAAAGCACAATTTACAGGGTGGAAGAAGAGGTGCAGGTGCCTGATACATAAAGACCTTTTATTCCTAAACACAATGCAGTTAGATCAAAATAATTCAGATTTGTTTAGCACAGAATAACTGCATCCTGATACATATTATGCTGTGATTGAGTTTATGAGAGTGGCACTTGATGAGACAGCCTAGAAATTGGAGGTTTCTGTTTTAGATTTAACATAGCTTAGTGTTTTGTCCAAACAAATTGTACAAGTAAATTTTCATTGTTATCATTATTATTAAATGCAAGATAGCTTAATAAATTGCATTTTGAATTCAACTGATTTTGCTAACTATAAGATTAATAATCCTAGTTGATCTACCTTTGGTTGATATGGAACTGCAGATTTGTTTTATACAAGGCAGAAATGGAAGTTTTTACATTCTTGTGGCTTTCTTGATTGCATGGGTTGGGAGTGGGCCAAGGGCTATTCTCCTACCTCATGACATTTAATCCACCATCAGCTAAATATTATTTTAGCGAGTGAGTTCATTGACTCTGATTCCAGCCATTTCAGAACTGATGGTTCTGTTAGTTGTTTCCATGCAACTAACTCTTCTTTTTTCATATTTGATTGTTACTAAATTATACTCAAATAGCCAAAAATAGTGTAGATTTGACCACAGGAATATTTCCCATGGAGTTCCACTTACAAAATTCAAAGTTGATAGTTAACGCTACTTCCCAAGATTTAGCTCTCCCAGAAATGCAGGAATGAGCAGAAACCATAATAAAACACCTCACTAAAACATACCTGAAGTGTGAACCAACACTATGCACAGAAAAAAAGAAATTGACTAACCAAATGACATAAACAATCTGAAAAGCAGAATATAAATGTAATACATACAACTTAATTTCAAGTTTTCTTCTCTGAGTTTTGTGCTTTGAATTATATTGTTGACTGAGCTTTAGGTTTGTTGGAGCAGCTGTCACAGAAACTGTTGGGTATTGCTAATCAAAGTTAGGCAGCAGTATCTGAGCTGTGGTGTCAAAATGGCAGCAGAGAGGTATAAATGCACTGTGATTAATCTTATGCAGAAATAGAAACTTTCATCCCCTGCTGGCCACTGTGCCAGAAAAGAAAGAGAAGAAAATATAAATCTGGGACTGGAACTTCTAACACCGAAGTAAAGTACCATATTTGGAGTATAAAACTGTACAATTAAATGGCAACAAAGGTACCTAAAAGATTAACTCTCTGCTGTCATTTAAAGACTGCTCCAATTTGGGCAGATATGGTGAATCTGTCAAAGGGTATATCCGAAGGAAGCCAGTACCGTGCAGTACAATCCTATATATGCAGGTATGTTGAAAACACCTTATTGCAAGTATTTAAACTTACACCAGAACAAAGGTGCACACGGTAAATTTACATTTCTGAAAAACCTAAAAATATGTACAGATAGTCCTCAGTGTAAGACTACAGTTGAGCCCAAAATTTCTGTTGTTAAGTGAGATGGCTGTTAAGTGAGTTTTGCCTCATTTTATGACTTTTCTTGCCATAGTTGTTAAGTGGACGACTGCAGTTGTTAAGTTAGTAACACAGTTGTTAAGTGAATCTGGCTTCCCATTGACTTTGCTTGTCAGAAAGTTGTAAAAGCTGATCACATGACCCTGGGACTTCAACCATCATAAATATGAGTCGGTTGCCAAGCATCCAAATTTTTTATCCTATGACCATGGGGATGTTGCAACAGTCATAAGTGTGAAAAACAGCCATCAGTCATTTTTTCAGTGCTGTTGTAACTTTGAACAGTCACTAAATAAACTGTTATATACATTGAGGACTAAATGTACCTTTGTACATAACAAATTAAAAGAGAATAATAGTGAATAAATAGTTTTGACTTCAGGAATGGAAGCGAGGGAATTTCAGCAGTGTAAAGTCAAGCAATAGAACTTAATTTGTGGCTCAACATAACCTTGTAGGTCAGGATATATTGAACTATATTCTTACTATCAGAACACAACATACTATTCAAGGACAGAATTCCAAATATTTTTACATGTGACTCAGGCAGGCAAAGGGATATCTCTGTGTTGCTACATTTCATGATAGAAGATAATTGATTTTAAAGCTGGTTGTTTAAAGCTCTTGAACATGAAATGCTGTAAATACAGTATAGAACATGCTGATGGAAAGTTAGACTTTTTGTCCTTTTAATTAAAAGTTAATTTTATCTTGTTATGTTTACTGATTTATTGTAATGTCTTTGATCTGAGCCACCTACAGTTTTTAAGATTTGGGCAGCATGAACATTTAATGATAATACATTTGCTTAATTATTTAATATTTATAACCTTTCTTCATCATCTCAGCTACATGGATTGGCTAGTCATATTCTAAAGAAAGTGATTTTGACACATACAAAGGCCGCTCTAAATTAACAAAAGCTCAGTTTCAAATGTGCCTAAAAGCAATAATATTTTATTATTTGCTTGCTTGCTTGCTTGCTTGCTTGCTTGTATCCTGCCTTTACTATTTTTACAAATAAGGTGGTGAACATATCCATATATCTCCCTCCTCCTATTTTCCTCACAACAACAACCCTGCAAGGTGGGTTGGGCTGAGAATGACTGGCCCCAAAGAAATACCAGCTATTGTATATTACAAAATATATTAAAGTGTTCCTTCTTTTCCCAGAACATCAACAGATTTTAGGCTGCATTACTTGTCCTGCAAAGATTCAGAAATTTATCTTTTTGTCACCAAGTAATCCTGATCCATATTCTTGCAGCTTAGATATGGTAACCTTATGTTAGCATTAGAATTTCTAGCTTCAAACTGATTTGCTTATCACTACCTCTGCTGGTATAGCTAGCTACAAGAATTACATGAAAGTTTTCTCTTTCTTTTTGTGGTTAATTGTGGTTTTCTGTGTTAAATTACAGCTAGTATCCAAGCTGCTTACCATTGCAAAGTATAGGATCATATGGCACCTGAATTATCTGCTCTGGCTATCAGTTGCCTCCAGAAAGATTGCAATCTTTCATATCTTTCATATCTCTCTAATTTTGTGAATTTTGCCTCCACAGTATATCTCCCTTCTAATATATTATAGCTGCAGCATCTAATAATAAGTCCTGGTGTTGAGCTTTGCAGTTAAACAGATTAGGGCCAGATTAATTTATAGGACCATCTCTTCCATTGTGAACCTGCCCCTTTACTAAGATATTAGGAAAAAATCATCTGAAGATGCTGCCACTGACTAATTTGATAGTTCTCTCGTGTGGCTCCTAGGCTGCAGAGCAGTTCCTTAAAGACTGTGTTTATTTCCACTCTCCTAGAGCTTAAGTAAGCAGTAATAAGGTATGTATATCTTTTAATTGATAATGATTTTAATAGCTAATTTGGTCTTCATGTTTATTGCATTTTTGTTCCATTATTTTGCATTCATTATTGAAAGCTGCCTTTGAGTTTGCAATCAAAAGATGGAATGGAAAATGAATTAATAATGGATAATCAATAATGAATAAGTAAATGGAATTGGCATTTTGGCCTTTTCATTGATATTGGAATAGAATATTGTAGGATAGAAATGAAACTGATCAGTTTTCCCTTCCTTTTTGAAAACATGCTGCTATCTCTATGACAATTTTTCACTCTTCCATCCAGATGAAATACCAGATGTTTTTATTGTGGAGCGCCTCTTCTCCAGCAGTCTGGTGGTGGTAGTGAGTCGGGCTAAGCCGCAACAGATGAATGTCTATCATTTCAAGAAAGGGACAGAAATCTGCAACTACAGCTATTCTAGCAATATCCTTTCCATTAGGCTCAACCGTCAGGTAAAAATCTAGAGGCTTTTTTTTCTCCGACAGTAAATGATCTGAATTTTCTTGGTGGAAAGGCATCCATTTTTCTCTGACTCCCTTTCAGAACCATTCAACATTTGATAGCTTTCTAGCCTTTTCTTGGAAAGTATTTATTTATAAGAGATAAGATTCACATGCCAGGCTAAACCATGTGGTTTACTTGCCTCTATCACCTGCTAATAAGCCAGTGTGTAAATCTAGTCAGTATTGAAGTATTCAACTAATCATGGCTCAAAAGAACTCATGGCTTAACTGAATGGTCACCTTATATTTCAGAGTGATGTAATCTTTAATTACTCATTAACATGGTGCCCCACTGGTTAGAATGCAGTATTGCAGGCTGACTCTGCTCATTGTCAGGAGTTCAGTCCTGACCGACTGAAGGTTAACTCAGCCTTCCATCCTTCTGAGGTTGGTAAAATGAGGATCCATATAGTTGGGGTTTTTTTGGTGAGGGTGAATGCTGTCACTGTTTAGAGCAGGGGTGTCCAACCTTGGCAATTTTAAGACTTGTGGACTTCAACTCCCAGAGGCTGAGGAACTCTGGGAGTTGAAGTCCACAAGTCTTAAAGTTGCCAAGGTTGGACACCCCTGGTTTAGAGAGTGATGCAAGGCACTATGAAGCAGTATATAAATCTTAAGTGCTATTGCTATTACATCTATTCCATATCAAAGGCAAGCTTCAATCTTAGTTGAACTGCATCATATTCCTCTCATTTTATGAAATGATCTAGTTCAAGGGTCCTCAGTGGACCGGCACCTGGCCATAGCATGACAGAAACTGGGCTGGCAAACAAGCAAAGCCCCATCCATGGAATGTAGGCAGCCCGCGAAACCACACCCCTGCTGGTCCATGGAAAAGCCTCTCTCCACAAAACTGGTCCCTGGTGCCTCAAAGGTTGGGGGCCTCTGATCTATTTGCTCTCACAGTATATCTCCCTTCTATTATAGTCGTAGCATCTAATATGATAAGTGAGGAATGCCATCTGTCAAGCATGGCTGTAGTCCTTAACATAAAGCACTAAGGACACTGTGATGAAAACTATGACATGTTATTGTTGCAAATAATGAAAAGCGTCAGAGTCTTTGTGCAGTTATTTTTCTTGATTGGACACATGCATGGAAAATTTTACTATTTTAGAATAGAGGAATCCTTTTCATTTAAGCTGATGTAGCCCTTTATTGCCAGATCATTATTAGTCACATATGTTTGGCAAAATCAAATCTGGTTTCCAGTTGGCAAAAGGGTATGATAGTTTATAAGCAGAATTTTTTGAAAATGGGAATACGAATATTGTTCCTCTGAAACTAAGAACCTGTTTTGTTGAATTGCATCAGGTTCTAATTCTCAGCAAGAAGGTTCTAGAATTTTGGATAAACTGCTTTATGATTTCTCCAGAAGCTTCTAATTTGTGGTTGTACAAATAAATTCTTTATGGATTGTGAATTTGTCATAACTTTCAACCATGTAGGGGAGTTCATCTTGCCTTGCTTGTACCTAATAACACTGACTTTTGAAAATTGCCATTTTCTATCAGATCAATTTTATAAACCACCGTTTAAAGAAGATCCAACAGGATCCTTTGGGATTTAAGCCGGGAATGAAGGCATGGCCCTCCCACTGTTTCTTTTGAACATTTGAGAATGCTGCTTGGACATGAGGCCTTATCTTTAAAAATGTGTTTAATCCTTTGAAAACTCAAAACTTACAACTATCCATCACTAATTACTTCTTAAGTTCACCACCATTGCAGCAACAAAGTATTTTGTCATTGGATAGGCTGACTGATTATTCCATACACATTTTTCAATTATAATCACAGTCTGCTTCTCTAAATACCTATATGATCTGGATTGTTATCCATGAAAACTTATTCAGTAAGAAATTATTTGATCTTTCAAGTGACAGAACACTTTGTTTTTGTTGTAAACACAGCCACTTCAATGGGAATTAAATTTCAAAAGCTAACAATACGCTACGTATGGTAGGAATTTTTTTTTTTACTTGTCCTGATACTTTCATGTAATGTGTCTCATTGTGTGATCATTGTGTTTCTGCTGTTTTTATGGTCAGAAAAAATCCCTACATTTTTGACTTGCTATGTAGCAACTGCCTTAACTGAATATTTACACATTCCCAAGTTGTTCTTTATAATTGAACCATTTTACTCTTGTTCAGTTATCCTTTTCTTTTTGTCCTTCTAATATGCTTTTTGGTGCCAGGTGAAGTATGCAAATATCCCTTTTTTATTGATTTTTCTCTCTCGTCCCAGTAGGAATGTGGGAGACTGAATCATTCTAGACCAGTATTTTTCAAACATGGTAGCTTTAAGATGTGTGGACTACAACTCCCAGAATTCTGAGGAATGTGCCTCTGGATTAATGATTGTTTTCTTTGTTGGCACTTAGAATTGAGTCTCATTGGAATCTAAAACTTAGGTTCAGGCACATGGCCCATTACAAAACAGTATGTATAGTGTTAAGGTATCATTGGAGAATCTAATCTCAAGGCTGGCACAGTGCTGGAATGTTATTTTGAACCCTCACTCTGATCAAAATAGGAGGGCAAGTGCTAAAACTGTAGAGAATAAAGAGGGAGGGGAAGTCTTCATGAATTTTGGATATATCATTTCTTCAGGGGCACTTTGTGGTCTAGCTGAACCTGTTGTAAGTCTTTCAGTGTAATTTTAAAATTATTTTTCACTGGCTCGGAAACTGTTGAACTTTGTCTTTTTACTCAGAGCTCAATGATCAGTGTATAAATGGATTCCTGGGAATACTGTGTGCACTTTTGGTCAGACCACTTTTTAAGGATTTAGAAACAAAAGAGGATATGAGGAGATACGGGGAAATAAGACAAGGGAATATTGGTTTATGCTTAAATAAGTAGCCAGTTTCAACACCAAGTGGGGATCTTTATATAGGCAACACATTGATCTCACAGGGAATCCTAGAAGGTATGAAAGCAGAATATTTCATTGCAGAATCCAAACTTACCACTGATAATGACACAAGTTCAGAATACACTCTTTTGCATGAATCATTTTAGTGGAAAATCTGATTACTTTAGCATTGTGTATGAGGTACTGGAAAATATAGTGCTAGATTATTTGGAAAGAACATGTTTATTGAAATAACATGGTTCAATCACTTGACAGTCCTTTTTTGGAATGCTGTAGCTAGGGAAAAAAGGAGTTTGTTTTCTTAAAAAAAAAAAAAGGATTTAAGGACTGAATCTTATTTTTGCAATAATTTCAAATTTGGGGTTTATGAACCAACTTTCCTTTTTAAAAAATTACATTTTCAGTGGCCTCAGGATGCCAGGCTCATTGTTAGAGCGATTTCAGATGCTTTGTGTTCTTTGCCCCTCTAGATCCTGTAAATGGCTTCTGTGTCTTCTTGAGAAAACTTAAGAGATTTAGATTGTTGTAACTAAATGGTCACAACTTGGTTATACCATTAGCAATTTGTCCGAGGTGATATTTAGTTCCTGTTTTTAATACACAAAGATTCTGGAAAAAGAAGAAATCATGTTCCTATTTGCAGTATTAGGATTTTTCTTGTAATTGGCTAGCTTTCTTTAGGTTATTCAATAATTAGCTAAATTGGCTAATATGCATCTTCAGTACAGTTAATGTAGGCTCAGAAATAAGTCTCAATAGGTTTAATGGAATTGACCTCCAGGTAAATGAATACAGGATTGTAGCAACTTCAATAAATGCAATTTTCCAAATAGATATTCTGCACAGCACAGTATTATCTTGACAGCTAGAAAGATATGATACAGTCACGTAATTTTGGAGCAAGTGTGTCCACTGATTCATTATTCCAGTGTTCTTTTATAATACAGAAAATACAACAGCTCTTATATATGCTATAATCACCATTTTACTCCTAAATGTTGAGCATATTATTCCAACATAAAGTTAATTTTTTTTTTGAAAAATAAGATTAGAATTTCCTTAAAATAACAGTGGGTACAAGGACGTTGTGGCAAATCAAATCTGTTCACCATGCCAAGAATGCAAATAAAATCTGTTAATTATATTCCATCGTTGGAGGTTTTCAAGCAAACATTAAACAGTGATTTGCCTGGGATGATCTGAGGATTCCTGCCTTGGGAGGTGGTTGCACTAGAAAGCCTCCAAAATCCTTTTCAACTGTGGGATTCTTGAAAAATGTTATGGAATCATCACAAGGAATCAAGCTTGATTTACTTGAGGTAAAACATTTTGTAAAGATAATGCTCCTATGTCACAGAGAACTATAAGGACGGATGTGCCAGATGCTATTTCTGATTTATATCTATCTCTGTTTTCAAATACCAAATATGGCACATAACAGAGAACTGTTTGTGGTCTTGTTTCGGCTTATCATTTTGGTAATTGTCTTTTTTTCCACACAAAAAAAATGCTGAAGAAAAGAAATGATATAATTATGCAATACATATCAAAGGTGATAAAACTACAAGTCTCCCTATTTGCTCCCTTGAAGGTAGTTTGAATTATCTTGTGACTAAATCATGCCCTAATGAGATCTGGTAGCATTTGGGGTCTTTTTCATGTATAACAAGAGTTTTGCATTCATTTTTTTTATCCTTGCAGAGACTGATTGTTTGCTTGGAAGAATCTATTTATATTCATAACATTAAAGACATGAAGCTTCTGAAAACAATCCTGAACACCCCTCCTAACACCACAGGTAAGGGAACAAGTATGAATTGCCAAGAAGAGTGATGGACTTCGTGAAAAGAAGTACCTTCATAATGCCCGTAGAAGAATGCTCCTGCTGCTTTCTGCAATAGGAATAGTTTGGTCTTGTTATTTCTAACTACAGCTGTAAACTAACTACCGTGAAAGATTAAGTATTTTGGTTGTGTTCTGTTCTAGCTGTTGTAAGTTTACCTCATTATAGCTTTCCCAGGTTATTTTAACATGTCCTTCTGTAATTAGCAAGACCTACTCTGCCTACTTCTGCTCCCTAAACCAATGCTTAGCTTAGTCTCTATTGTTACAAATCTGTCCTGACTTCAGCTCAAGGCAATGGAAACTCTGAAGAAGGTACCGGTATGTATCGGTAGCTTCAGTTATTCTGAGGCAAGACTGTCTTTTGCTTTCCCCATCTAGTCCAGGTAGCAGCCATTTGCTGTGGACTGATATTGGCTACACAGGTAGTCCTCGATTTATGCCCACAATCGAGCCCAACATTTCTGTGGCTAAGTGGGACATTTGTTAAGTGAGTTTTGCCCCATTTGTTTTTTAAAAAAGATTTTATTAATTTTCTACAAACAAACAAGACAAACAAAACATAAAAACATCAACTCTCATATGTACATCCAGTGTGTTAGTTGGTTCATCAGTTTTGTGCATTCATTTTGTAGTCTCAATTACAATTATGTTACATAACAACTCATATTGTCAATCCAAACTTATATATCCTAATATCACTAAAAAAAGAGAAATTTTTGACTATACTTTTAATCATTCATGCTTTATGAGATAACAATACTTTAACCAGTTTATTCTGTAACAAATCATATAATCATACCAAATCAATCCTAAAAAACCCTTTATAAATATAGCATCAAATAACAAAGTAATAGCAAAATAAAGATATTCCTTACTGTCTAGCATTCTAAATATTCTATTATCGTATCTTATCATCTAGCCATTGATAAAAAAGATCCCAAATTTCATAAAATTGTTTATCCTCTTGCTCTCTAATTTCAAATGTCAATCTACTCATCTCAGCACATTCCAATATTTTCTTAATAATTTCTTCCTGTAATGGTATTTTCTCATTCTTCCAATTTTTAGCAAATACAATCCTAGCCGCTGTTAATACATTTACAATCAGGTATTTCAAATCTTTGCTATATATATCAGGTAAAATTCCCAATAAAAAGATCTCTGGTTTCAAGTCTATGTGTTTCTTTGTCATTTTTTCCAACCACATGCGAATTTTAGTCCAATATTTTCTAGCGTCCTCACAAGTCCACCTCATATGGTAATACGAGCCGGGTATCTGATGACATTTCCAGCATTTTTCAGATTTGTTCTTAAACATTCTTGTCGGGGGAAAGTGCCACCTGTAAAACATCTTATACAAGTTTTCTTTATATGCTGTTAACATTGTCATTTTATAATTTTGAGACCACAATTTTTGCCATTTCTCTAGATCAATCCCATATCCAAAATTCTTCTCCCAAACAATCATAGTTTCTTTGACTTGTTCTTCCTCTAATTTAATTCCCAGTAAACAACCATATAATTTTTTAATCACCTTCTCATCAGTACCCATCAAAATCTTATCTAAATCAGTCTGCTTATCATAGAATCCCTCCGTTTTAGAATCTTCATCATACCTTGAATGTATTTGCGCATATGAAAACCAAATCATCCTTATACCTTGTTCCTCTAAGTTTTGGATCGATTTAAGTTCACCCTTTTCATCCAATAGTTCCCCATATCTAACTCTTTGTTCCTTCTTATAAATTATAGGATAGGAAAATGCTTCAATAGTCGATAACCAAATTGGAATTTTCAAATAACATTGTCTTTTTATCTTCTCCCAGTTTAACCACAAAGACTCCCGTATATAATGTCTTCTAAAATAACCCTGTGTTTTAGTCCCCTTATACCATAAAAAAGCATGCCAGCCCAACAGCAAATCATGCCCTTCTAATGTCAACAATCTATGCTTTCTTAATGTTATCCATTCTTTGACCCACATCAAACTTGCAGCTTGATAATACAATTCCCAATTAGGCAGGCCAAAACCTCCTCTAATTCTAGCGTCTTGCAAAAGCTTTAGCTTTATTCTCGCTTTTTTACCTTGCCATATAAACTTCAACATAATTTTATTTAAATCTTCAAAATAGTCTTTTCCAAGCCTAATTGGTATTGTTTGGAACAAAAATAAAATTCTGGGTAAAATATTCATCTTGATTGTTGAGATTCTCCCTATTAATGACAATTGCAAGTTTTCCCATTTCTTCAAGTCTGCAGCTATCTGTTGTTTAAGTTTAATATAATTATTCTCTTTTAATGTGCTACATCTTGTTGTCAAATATATCCCCAGATACTTAACCTTATTTGTAACTTGGATTTTCAAAAGATCTGCCAGTTCTTCTCTCTGTCTCAATAGCATGTTCTTTGTCAAAATCTTTGTTTTATCTTTATTTATTTTCAAACCAGCCACCTCCCCATATGTCTCTATCTTTTCCAATAACTTTGGAGCTGTTTCTAAAGGGTCTTCCAGAATAAAAGCTAAATCATCAGCAAAAGCTTGTTGTTTAAATTCTTCCTTCTTAATTTTCATTCTTTTTATGCTTTTATCATCCCTAATATTTCTATTCAACACTTCCAAGGTCAACACAAATAGCAAAGGAGATAGGGGACATCCTTGTCTTGTGCCTTTTCTTATATTAATAAAATCTGTAAGTTCTCCCTCCATCATTACCTTTGCTGTCTGTTTATTGTATATGGCTTCTATTGCTTGAGTAAATTTTTTAGCAAAACCCATCTGTTCCAATAGTAATAACATAAATCTCCAGTTCACGTTGTCAAATGCCTTTTGAGCATCTAAAAATATCAAAGCCATTTGCTTTTCAGGATGAGCCTCATAGTATTCCAAAGTATCCAAGATTACTCTCATATTGTCTCTGATTTGTCTCTTTGGCAGAAATCCATTTTGATCTGGGTGAATAAAATTATTTAAATATTTTTTAAGTCTTTCTGCTAAAATTGAAGCAAAGATTTTATAGTCTGCATTCAATAAAGAAATAGGTCTATAATTCTTAATTTGCAGTGGGTCAGTCTCTTCTTTTGGAATAAGTGTGATATAAGCCTTTGACCATGTTTTGGGTATCATCTTTTTTAACATAACTTCATTCATAACTTCTAACAATGGGATGCTCAATAATTCTTGAAATGTTTTATAGAATTCTGCCGGAAGCCCATCTGGACCCGGTGCTTTCCCATTGTTTTGTCTCTTAAATGCTTCATTTAATTCCATCATTGTTATATTGCTTTCTAAAATTTCTTCAGTTTCTTTAGGTATCTTCGGTAAATTAGCATTCTGTAAATACTGTTTGACTTTTTCCTCATCAATATTCTCTTGTTTATATAGTTGCCCATAAAAATCTCAAATAATTTCTTTTTTCTCCTTATTACCATAACAAACTTGGCCTTGATCATCTATTAGCTTCAATATTTTTCTTGATTCCTTCTCCTTTCTTAATTTATATGCTAGCCATCTACCTGGTTTATTTGCATCTTCAAAATAATTCTGTTTAGAATTTCTGATTTTATGTGCCAATTCTTCTTTCTCTATTAATTCCATTTTATGTTTAATTACATCCAGCTTCAATTTAATATCTTTTTTCTGTGGCATTTTCTGTAATTCTTTTTCAAGTCTTTTATACTTATCTTCCAAGGCCTTAGAAGCTTGCCTTTTCCTAATATTCTTTTTTCTTGTATAATCTATTATCAAACCTCTAGCGTATGCCTTCATTGTATCCCAAACATTCTGCGTTGAAGTATCTTCTTTTTTATTTTCTCTGAAGAAAAAAGCCAATTTCTTCTCCATCCATTGTATAAAATCTTTCTCCTTTAAAATAGTATTATTTAATGTCCATCTCGATCTTTTTTTTTGTCCCTTCCATTTAATTGTCATTGGGCTATGATCTGCCCAAGTACTTGTTTCAATATTTGTTTCTTGAATATTGGATATTAATTCTGTTGAGATCCAAATCATATCTAATCTGGACCATGATAAATGTCTATTTGAATAAAAAGTATATTGTTTAGCTTTAACATTTCTTTCTCTTCAAATATCTTTTAAAGTTAGTTCGTCTGTCATTTTAAAAAAAGATTTAGGGAGAGCCTTTCTATTTTGCTTTGTTGTTGTTGCTATGTAGTCCAATTTATTGTCCACAATTCCATTAAAATCTCCCATCATAATTATATTAACATAGTCCAGTCCAATTATTTTCATGTGTAGCTTTTTATAAAACTCTTCTTGTTTATCATTCGGAGCATAAATTGCAATCAAGAGTATTTTTATATTATTGTCCATTATTTCTACCATTAATACTCTTCCATCTTCATCCGTGTAGATCAGTTTTGCTGGGATAGCCTCTTTAATGTATAAAACCACTCCTCTTTTCTTACATTGAGTCAAAGAAGTAAATATTTTCCCCAATTTTGGCTGTACTAACAATTGTTCATGTTGTTTTTTAACATGAACTTCTTGTAGACAAATTATATCAAATTTTAATTTCTCTAATTTATGAAAAGTTTTCCTTCTTTTAACAGCTGAATTAAGTCCATTTATATTCATTGTAATCAGTTTTTTTTCTTCCATGATTATGCTTTATATTTAGGTCTAACAGCTCTCGTGGATTTCACTTCACGCTGTTCTTTACTATCCACCTGTCCACCTACAGCTCCTTTCTCTTTTTCAGTCTCCAGTTGTTCCTCTTGAAACTCAATTAATGAGACCTCTTTCTCTGCCTCCTCTCTTCCTCCAAAAAATTCTGCATGGAAAAGTTCTGCTTTCTCAATTGAATTAATTCTATGTCTCTTCTCTTGCCACGTAAACATTAGTCCTTCTGGAATCAGCCATCTATAATTCACTTCGTTTTCCAGTAGCATTTTGGTCAGAAATCGATATTCTCTTCTCTTCTCTTCTCTTCTCATCTCTCTCACTCTTCTGGGTATTTGTTTTAAAACCACAATCTCTTTACCTTTGTATTTCAATGTTTTCTCTCTTACTACTTGTAATATTTGTGTTTTAATGGATTTTTTTGTAAATCTAATATGGACTTCCTTGGGTAATTTATTTCTCATTGCATATCTTGTATAAACTCGATATACCTCATCTACTCCATCCATCATCTTTTCCTCTGTAATTTCCAAAGCATCTGCCAAAATTTCTATCATTATCGCAACCAAATTTTCTCCTTTTTCCTCTTCTATATTTTGAAATCTGAGATAAAATTCTGACCTTTCCATCTCCCACCTCAACATCCCACTTTTTTCTTGTTCAACCGCTGTTAATCTACTGTCAATATTTCCAATCTTCTCCTTTCTTTGTTTTCCTTCTTCCTCAATTTTTTGGAATCTCTCCTCATACTTGACCATCATTTGTTTAATATTTTCCACTTTTTCATCAGTCTTCTCTGTTCTTTGTTCAATATTTTCTATTCTTTGTTCAATGGTGTCTGATTTTGTCTTGAGATCTTGGATTCCTTGCATAATCATCTGTAAAGTTACTCTTTCTTGTTCTTTATCTTGCTTCAACATTGTCTGAATTAAACGTTGTCCTCCAGCTGGTGGGGAAGCAGAGGTAGAAGTAGAAATGCCAGATGGTATTGGTTTCCTGCTCATTTTAATGCTTCCAAAGCTTCAAATTCTTTTTGCTTTTAATCCAACTGGTAGAGTAGCCAATTATAATCCAAAATGGAAAAATCCAATAGTAAAAGGCCCAAAACCAAAGAAGAAAAAGGAAAAAAGGAAGAAGAAAGATCTTCAGGTTCTTCTAGACCCTAATCCAATTACGAAGTAGTCCACTATAAAAAAGGAAAAATAGAAAGGAAAAAAACAAACAAACCCGAAAATAATAATATTGATTAAGAGCAAAAAAAAGAAAAAAGAAAAGAAAAAATTCCTTCAGGCTCTTCACACCTTAATCCAGTTGAGAAGTCTCAATAATCAAAAAAGAAAAACAAAGTGGTCCAAAAACATGGATAGAAAGAGCAAAGATGTCCCAATAAAAATAAGGAAAAGAAGAAAAAAAGAAAAGAAAAAACTCTGAGGCTTTCCCTTTAAAAAAAAGGCTGGTGAGTAGGGATATCACAAATATATATATATATATATCTGGCATTCAGCTTTGTTCGGGTATTTTCCCACGTGGTGCTTTTAAAGTTGTAGCAACGTTTCAGCAGAATCTCATCTGCCATCATCAGGCTTCTGTATGGTGTTTGTCTGTGAGTCAGACTTTTACAGTGGTTTCAGATTTAAATTTGGGGCAGCCTATTGCTGTGTCAGAATGGTTTTCTCTTCCTCCTGATTGGTTGAGAGTCTTGGTCTGTGTTTATTGGTCTTGGAGTTTGCTGTGTTCTGCTTCTAATATCTTCTGTCTGTTTTTTTGGCTCTTTTTGTATCTTGATTGGCTGGCAACATTGTGTTACTTTATTGGAGGCCTTTAGTGCAGCTTGGCTTCGGGTAAATGGACAGCTATCATTCGTTAGGAAGCTGGGTTTCATCTGGGTGCCTGGTTGGGGTGTGTTTGAGCTGGAGGTATCAGGGGGGATCTGTTTGTGCCCAGGTGTTTGCCTGGCTTGTGGTGTGGAGATTTTTTTGTTTGTGAGTGCAGGCTTCCAAATGATTGATAGCCTGGTGGAATCATCTCTTCTGTTCATGCTTTCTGGTCTTTTTTCAATCTCTATGGCTTCTCTGATGATTCTGTGGCTGGGATTTTCTACGTTGCTACAACTTTAAAAGCACCACGTGGGAAAATACCCGAACAAAGCTGAATGCCAGACATGTAAGTACCCGCAAAAACTTAAGATTTCTTAAGTTTTCGCGGGTACTTACATGTCTGGCATTCAGCTTTGTTCGGGTATTTTCCCACGTCATAATAGTGGTGCTTTTAAAGTTGTAGCTACAACTTTAAAAGCACCACTATTATGACGTGGGAAAATACCCGAACAAAGCTGAATGCCAGATATATATATATATATATATATATATATATATATATATATATATATATATATATTTATATATATATATATATATATATATATAAGCACACTGCACTTTATTTATTTATCCAAGGCTCTTATTATGACTCTCTTCTCCAGCAGCTTCAAAGCCAAGCCTCAAGTATTGAAATATTGATAAGAGTCCAGGAAAGCACCTGTAATAATATTTTGCTGTGCTCTCCCTCTATCTTATCACGTTGAAATGTCCTTGAGAAGGAGTCTTCTTACAATTCTCTCCAATTCAAATAAAGTATTTTCAAGCCTCTAGTTGGCAGTGTTGCAAAGTTTCTTAATGCTCTTTCTCCCCCCTCAGCCAGAAAGAAGGAGTAATGCATACAAAAAAAAGGAAAAAAAATAGCCAAAGGGAGCCTCTATCCTAAAGAAAATTAAAAAATCAAAAGGAGCATAAAAATATATATAAGAGAAAATTCAATCCGGTTACCTACAAAATCACACTAAAGTCCCCAGAAAAAAAAAGTAAGAAAAAGGAAAAAAAACACCCAAGCCTCAATTTGACACCACTTTAAAAAACGCCGCTCAAACAGTTTCGATCAAAAAAAAATCTCACAGATTTCTTCTTTGTTCAGGGTGCCCTTGCAAATCTCAGCAAATTTACAACACAAAAGAAGTTTCTCACCCAGCCGACACACTTTCTTTCCAGCCACTTTCTTTCCGGAGCTGTCCCGACTTCAGCAGCTATGGGGGCTGCCTCTCTGCCTCCAGCAAAAGGGCTTCTCCCGGATCAAACCAGAGATTTTGCGGTATCTCTGGGATCCTGGGACAGTACCCTTCTCAATCCCCGTCTCTACGGGACGGTTTAGGTCCGTTGGGACTGACCAGGGGCGAAAATATCGGCTGCGATCTCAGAGCCCCGAGATCGCAGCTGTATCGCCGAAACGAAGCTCCGCCTTCTCCGAGTTTTGCCCCATTTTGCGACCTTTCTTGCCACAGTTGTTTAATTGAATCTAGCTTCCCCATGGACTTTGCTGGTCAGAAAGTTGCAAAAGTTGATCCATGTGATCCTCAGACATTGCGACCATCATAAATATGAGTCAGTTATCAAGCATCCAAGTTTTGATCAGGTGACCCTCGTGATGCTGCAATGGTTGTAAGTGTGAAAAATGTTCATAAGTCACTTTGTGCAGTGCCATTGTAACTTTGAATGGTCACTAAACAAACTGTTGTAAGTCAAGGACTACCTGTATTGGAAACTTTCCTAAGGCTAAGGAACATGAACAACTTGCAAGTGCACCTATCATTGTAAATAATAGGAGGATTGGCATGCAGGTTAGGGGTGGATGGCAAGCCAGAAGTTTCCCACTTAATTGGGTTCCCCCATTAATTTTATCTTACTTGTTTGTTCATTTTTAATGTCCAAAAAGTGAGACAACTATGAAAAAAGTTCCTGAAATTTTGATTTCATGCTGATATAGATACATGCGCTTTCAAAACTAATGCAATTGTTTCTTCTATAATATACAAGCTCTTTGTGGGAATATTGCAGTTTGAATGGTTGAGGATTTCTAGGCAACACTTTTACAGTTATCTAGGACTATCAGATCTGGACTGCATAAAAACCAGATAGCTATTAGAGGACTATAGAACAATACATGTAAATTATCTCTCTGCCACCATCTAGTAATTGTCTGGATTTCTGGAGCCCAGATCTGGTTGTTTACCTTGTCTTCACTTCTCCAATGCAAGTACAGAAACAAAATTAACTTCACATCTTTCTTTTAACAACCAGTAACAAAGCATTTTGTAGGACACATTATTTCTGTATAACATCATTTAGACCTTCTCAGAGGCCCATTTGGCAGCCAAGATAACCACTGATGATACAGGGATACAGGAGTTAAGCAAAGCCAGCAGATTATTTTATGTGTTGAATGATTGGAGCAGAGTGACCTCTGTCCTGATAGCAGGGAAAGGAATGTATTGGTTTAGTACATTTTTAATTTAATGATATAGATTCCAGATCATTTATATGTGTCTGTCTGTCCATCTCTCTCCCCCTCTCCCTCCCTCCCTCTCCAATTATAGTTGTATGCACATTCTGTGCTTTTCTGAATTTTGAAATGAAGCTAGGAATTCAAAAACTTAAGTGCTACGTATATTTCAGGAATTTAAACCTAAATATATGTACTTGCAATTTATAAAAATTACAGACTAATTAGGATGCAGGTGAAAATGAACTTACGTTTGAGAAAATGGCAGCCAGAATAAAGCTGAACTTAATAGATTTTCCTGGTATAGCAACAGACTTTTTAGGATGGGCATTTTTTTCTTCCCTGGAGTATAGTTTCTGTTTTACAATGAAGTATCCTAACCAACAACAAAAATGACAGCTTGGGAGCTTGGATTTTTCTGAATAAGGGATGAGCAAACTACAGGTTGTATAGGACTGTTGTGACTCCAAACCTCTCTAACATCCAGCTGAAATATGGCAACAAGTTATCAGATTCTGAAAGTGTAAAACACCATTTTTAGAAAAGAAAAATAGTGGTGAATTTATCGGGTGTGAAAGACCAGTCTACACATGAAGTCCAATTATACTGGGGAAAAAAATCCCTATCTTTTAAGAACCTTGTCAAATAATAGTTGCTGCTTGGGG
The DNA here is from genome assembly GCA_033807585.1 of Hydrophis major. NCBI lineage: Eukaryota > Metazoa > Chordata > Lepidosauria > Squamata > Elapidae > Hydrophis > Hydrophis major. The sequence goes on from CM066329.1 coordinate 193,533,332, forward strand.
TCAGATAAGGAATTAGTCCTCTTGTGGCTAAGGATTCTAAGCTAATCCCTCTTTTAATTCTGCTATCAATTTCTGCCACTCCTCCAGAATTAGGTGTTCTAAACATCTTGTAAATTTAATATACCTATTTTATTTTAACAAAAAGGAGGCACTAGATCAGTTCTAGATAAGCCCTTCTGGGGATGTCATCAATGACATGTTACCCCCCTTGTGCTCTTGGCACCCTTAGTTTTTAAAAATGCAATTTATGGTCGCTTAATATGTTAAATTTGCTTTTCCTTAAAGCAACATAAAATTGGCCCCAGGATGGCATGCATCCAAACCTCCTGTCTCCCATGCTATCATGGTCAATGGTGTGAATACAACCTGCTAAGTATTATTTGGCCCAATACCAAGTGGCATTAGAAATACAAAGAGAACTTTGAGTATTAACACAAGGACTTGTTCCTTATCTGTGGCTGGACTATTATGACATTTGCAAATGTCAATGGTTTTGTATTTATGGTGTTAAGTTTGCCTGTAGGCCAGGAAGATACTCTGTAGGATGGAGAAAAAGTAAAGTGTGGAATAGAAAGACTTAAAGAGCATTAATGGAGCAGTCTTGTGAATTTTTACTTTTGTCTGCCGAGCCCAATAATTGCCTAACGATTCTTGGAGTTGTGGTTCCAACAGAGGCAGCAAGTTAGAGAGGCCTGATCTGTACAGCGTAGACTTTTCTCTGCTTTCTGACACTTTCTGAATCTTCAACTGGATTATCTGTGTGCGTTGCAGAATCATCCCTCATTTGCTAGAATCAGTAGCTAGTGTGGAAATGTGCTCACTGCTGAAGAATGCAGAAAGAATGGGTAAAGAGGGTTGCAGAAGATGGGGATACTGTATACAATAAGGATTTTGTGTGTGAAAAAGAGGGAAAGTGCACAAAATGGAAAACAGATTTTGTTTTTGAGCTTAACGCAATAGCCTAACAGAACATTCTGTTGGAACAAAACATGAAACAGTTTCAGCATTGTATATTCCCTTGTGATAAATTCCAAATCCCCAGGCCCAACCAAACAAAGCCCTGCCAGCATTTATAAATACATCTGAACAAAAAAGGCCTTTGGATAGTCATTGCTGCACCTATTGTTTTCTGGCATTTTTGTGTTTTTATTGGCTTTTATGGATTTTTTAAAAAAATATTTTATGGTGTAAACTGCTAGAAATTGACTTCTGGTCCCACCGCTTATAAATTAAGTAAATAAATAAAAGCCCTCAGGCATACAACTTTTGCTCAACAAAAATAATAATTAAGATGGTATTTTATATTTCATTTGCCAACATATTTGGTGTGTAGAGTGTAGGGTTTCCTGCCTAAGGAGGGGGTTGGACTAGAAGACCTCCAAGGTCCCTTCCAACTCTGTTATTCTATTCTGTTCTATTTTGGGTGGAGGGGGTGGAGTGGGGACTCAGTAGAAAGCCCAAACTGGCAAATACATCTTTGCAACAAGTGCATTTTGAATTGCATCAGTGATGCACAAGAGCGTGAGCTTAACGGACAGACTCTTTAAGAGTCCACAATCAGGAGGACACATAAAGTGCTTATTGCTTCTCCCACAAATTCATTGGATTCCTCCCAAAATAGGTGTCCCTCAACAGCCAAGACGGAACCGAATATGTGGGTGCAGAGTGGAGAAGGGGTAGATTTGGCATCATGATATCATGCCATTTTGTTTTGTAGTTTTAATGGAAGTGCCCAGTGCAGTTTCAGATATTCTGAGTTTAAAACAGGTGTTTTGAGCTTAAAATAGGCCTGTTTTAGGCTGAGGCATTTCCAGAATAGGCATTTCAAACTCAGAACAGATCATTTGTAACAAATGGAGTGTCAGCCCTGGAGCCATTTTTTCTGGCCCCTGGCATCTCTAGGGCTGCCACAAACAGAGGTGGAGCAAGCTGTGGAAATGGGAATGGGGAGATAGAGTTAGCAAGGGCTTTGTAACCAAAATAAAATTCTTTCCTCTTGAGAACCAAAGGCGTTCCCACCAGGTGTGAGGAGACGGAACGTGAGTTTAAGTGAATTTTGGACTGTGACCTGATTGGGCCATGTGATGGCCTGCATGGGCTGGAGGAGGAAAAATGTATTTTTAACGAGGAGGAAACCCAAGAGACTTTAGAGTCAGGTTTCCCCAGATATGCCAATATAATATACCTAATAAATCTATACTTTGAGGAATATGCCTGCCTCGGAGTTTTGATTCTGTTAGGGGTATTACTTAAAACCTTGACATGGAGTCTTTTGCATGTAAATCATTGTGAACAACGGATTTTGAATGTCACTTGGAAATCATTTAATGAAGCAGGCAACTCTGTGGTATTGGAAAGGTAGGATCTGCAAGTGGCTAATAATTTTTTCAAGGAATCCAAGAGGATCTTTGAAAAGAAGAGATACAATTAGTGGCCTCTAATATGAACTCCTTTTTTTTTATTGAAACAGCTTTGGGGTTTTGCTTTAAACAAAATACAAAGTGACTTGGAAAGTTGTCTATGGAGATCCTCGATTATCCAGGTCATGGTTTTGACCTGAAGAAACAGCTTGGTTGAGAAGCAAAACATTTTCAAAGAAAAAAAATCAAGAAAGTCCATCTGTCTTTTGGGAAAAAAAAGCACCTTTGGCATGACTTAGAAAGTTAGAACAATTTTAGAAATATTGCAAGATGCTGAAGAATTCAAAACAGTTTTGACAAGAAATCCAGTGACAGCGTTTTGGAAAGTATATAAGGATTTTGAATCTGTGAAGATCCTTTGTTATCGCTAAAGATACACCTAACATTTTAATTTGCTTTCATAAAGTAATAAAAATAAGGAAACAAATGGGAATAATGCTGGATATAGTGTTTGATCGGTGGGTATCCCTTTACAAAGTGATAACCACTATGCAACAAATCTTAAAATTGCTGTCCTGTGGTTTTTTTTTAATGTTTTCTGTTTTTTGCTTATGCTTTCTACTCTTTCTGCCTAGAGGGCCTGCTGATCTCTTTCTGGTACAGTAACAAAAACACTCAGATCCAAGTGAATTCATTCTTTGCCTACATACACTCTTTTGTTGTGCCTGTTGTGTGTTAGAGCATGAAACTAGCCTCACCAGCAATTTCCCAGGAAGATTCCATTGGTATCTCCCCAATGATCTCTGAAACTGAATGGCTGCATCCAGTTAACAATGGATTTGTGAAGGGGAAAATAAGTGTCACGTTTGGTGAGCAGTTTCTGAATGGAAGGTCTATGGAGATTCTCAGCCATCCAGGTCATGGTTGTCCCAAAGGTGCTTTTTTTCAAGAGGCAGCTGGACTTTCTGGTTTTTCTTTGAAGACGTTTTGCTTCTCATCCAAGCATCTTCTTCAGCTCTGACTGGATGGTGGGGAAATGGAAGGATTTATATGCCTTGCAGACAGCTGGTCATTTGCATCCTTTTAACAGGTCATTAAGGTCACCTGGAGGTTTATCTGTGTCCTCAGGGTCTCATGAGTGGCGCAAATTGGTGGGGAACTTTCCTGGAACTTGAAAGGATTGTGTGGTAGACTGGAGATAGATGATGTCGTATCCCCCGCCCTCCCCCTCTGTGGAGAGAGGGCTGTTCAATTTTGACATAGACGGCCTCTTTGACCCCTCTTTCAAACCAGCAATCCTCTCTGTCCAAAATATGGACTTTGTTGTCCTCAAAAGAGTGCCCTGTGTCTTTTAAATGCAGATGGACTGCTGAATCTAGTCCTGATGTGTTTGTTCTCTATGTTGTGCCATGCATCTATGAAGTGCTTGTTTTGTTTCCCCAGTGTACAGATCTGCACATGGCTCACTGCATTGTACTCCATATACCACATTACTCAGTTTCTGTCTGGGTGTTTTATCCTTCGGGTGGACAAATCTCTGCCTTGATTTGGGATTTCTGAATGGAATTATACCATCTGCTACCTGTAGATGTCACAAGAGTCCAGGCGGTTTTTGTCCAGAATGCTTGTGGCTGCCAGAACTGGTCCAGCACAGGTTAGGTTTCTCCAGGAGAAGCCATGATGTTGTTTGTGAACTCCTTGCTTCTGTATTCCTGAGCGTTACTACTTCCTGACCATGCTATTTCTTCTCTTGGCAGGCTTATGTGCACTTTCTATCAACCATTCCAACTCCTACGTGGCATATCCTGGTAGTCCTGTTGTCGGCGAGATTGTGTTGTATGATGGAAACCTTTTGGTAGGTGCAAAAATGAATCGCAAAGGTATTCTGGGGCACAGATTTGGTAACTCTGTGGCTTGAGAGTAGACGTTCAATGACGTAGGAGCATTACACTTGTAGCATGCAGCATATGCTTAGGGTTGTGGAGAAATTTATTTCTGTTTTGACACTCTGATGACCATTTGGATGTCTTCCTTTACTTCTATTATTTGTTGCTCCCAACTGTTTCCCCAACCCTCCTTCCTACCCATGTTGAATAATCACATTTGTTGTTCCAACTTAGTGGGAGTCCTATCATAAACATGATTAATTCAAAATAGAGAGATGGAAGAAAGAGAAAATGCATTTTGTCCTATGCATGGAACAAACACAGTGGTGGTGGTGGTGGGAGGAAATTCAGTTAGATTTGGTTTAGTTGTCCCTTGTTCTTCTGTAGTTAGAATGATGTGGTAGTCCAGGATTTTGCCGAAGCAGATTTCGAATAGATCTTGCAAGATGAGTAGAGCAACACTGATGTACCTTACTCTTCTCTCCTTCTCTAGTTGCTGTGAACAACATCCAAATCTGTGTTGGCCTTCGTCTCACTGACCCAATATCTTTCTTATCCTTACTTTCCTTTCACTGCTACTGTCAGCTCCATCCTTTCTTCACTGACTCCCTCCTTAGAATGTGTGTGTTATAAATTATGTCTGGACCATTTACATATCTTCATTGCAAGACTGATGAAATGTGCATGTTAGACCTGGGCATCTAAATCCAGCTGTTTTATACATAGTTTCACACATTGTACAGTTTGCATATACCTATATCATAATGTTAGATAGGCAATGTATTTTTACTTTGGTGGAATGAAATACATATATTTTAGTTACTATAACTAAATACATATATTTAGTTACTTTTGTTTTCCCCCTGCTTAACAGAGAGATGTTTGTTCTATTTCTGCCCATGAAGGGCCCCTCGCGGCCTTGGCTTTCAACTCTACAGGGTCAAAACTAGCAAGTGCTTCTGAAAAGGTAAGTCAGCAGTGTGATGGGAGACTGACAAATAGGCCTTGTGTTTCCTGAGAGGAAGTGGACTAAAGAAGATGAGTATTTGGATTATCATTTGATTCGGTTGGGTATCTTTTATCCCCCTCTAGTAAAACTTTATTGGGAACTGCTGAGGGATCGCTATAAAGATTGGCAGCTATATACATGTTTTACATAAATAAAATTTCATTCAGTTGTTTTTTCCCCCTCTATCTTGTTTTCCCTTCAGCCCTGGACAAAAATTTATTCATTTAGGATTTTTTCCCCCTCTTAATTCTTTTAGGGTCTTTTTCTGCCCATATCATTTAGTTGTATTTCTGTCCTTAGTTTTTTTATTTCATTTAATTGTTTCTCTCTTAGGTTAATGCTGCCTTGCCGGACCTTCAGCACAGGACAAACGTTTGGTCTAGTGCTCTAGATTTTCGATTTGATCTCCTCCACCTTTCCAATATTTTTGTTACCTTAGTTAAATCTGATAGCCTTTATGAAAATGACATGAACAGATGTCTGTTCAACAGACCTATTCATTTGGAGTGCTTGGTCATTCAAGAACCCAGAGGAGTGAAAAACTTTTTGATGAAATAGCAGGAAAAGAGTCTAGAACTGTTTAGCTTGAAGCTTTATAACTATAAAGCCCAGTTTCCAACCTTCTGCTCAGTATGGGAATTCTGATTTAAAGCATCTATAAAGAAGTCATTAAATGTATATCTTGACCTCTTCAAATGAAGGAAGAGGCTGTCACCTTTCCGGATAATTAATTTCACTTTCAAACTATTCTTAAGAGTAAGAATACTTTAACATTTGACTGAAATCTGCCTTCCTCTAACTTCATTCTTCTGTGTCCAACATTCAGAAACGAGCAGTTTTGACCTTTCAGTTATTTGAAGACTGCTATCAGAGTAACCACTTATACCTACTGTATACCTCTATCTACAGAAAATAGCTATAGGTCATACACCTAGAAATAGGTTGAACCTCTGTCATTCAGAAGATACATGATCGGGGACAAATGCCACAGAGATCAGGAGTCCTTGTTCTAAGACAGCATGTAATGACCCAATTAGTACCAACCCAACCTAGGCAAACATATTGCTTAATCCTAAAAGGTATTTCCTCAGATGTAAACTCTGGAAGCAACAGTTTTCTAATAATGTTCTGTGGCATTAGCTGAAAGTAAATCATCCATTCATTTTGTGTTTATTTAGGATGGACTTTGCTCTGATACCTATCTATAATTGCTCCTAGGATAACTTTAAAAATAATAATTATTAGATCCTACCAAGAAACTTACAAAATTAGAAAATGGGACAGGTGGGGAGATGAGAGGATGGCTAGCAAGAAGGAGGAAAAGAGTAGAGAAAACACAATTGTTTGGAACAAGACCCTCTCCTTTTCTGGCACTGAGGACTGTTTAATTTATTCTACCTTGCAGAATAGTAAGCGGGCAACCTTGTGGTTTGTATGTATCTTCGTTCTGTGGCTCTCCAGGTTCACATTGTTGAAATTGGTGCATTTTCGGTTAAAAAGCAACAAAATAGCTGCATTGAGCATTTGTTAGCTTTAACCCTCCTATTTCATAATCCTTTAAAAAAAACTCCTCCATAACTTAAAGTGGATCTAATCTAGTAGAATCTTTACACTAGCCTCTCTGATACCACAACTTTTCTGTGCCCCTTGCTACAAAATGGTTATCTACCCAAAGTCGAAAGGAAGGTAGCACGTCCTCTCCAAAAGCAAAATGCTATTATTGCTTTTCTCCTGATTGCTTTGTATACTTTGGTATCTCCTGTCTTTCCTTTCAGGGAACCGTCTTTCGTGTTTTTTCTATCCCTGAAGGACAAAAGCTCTATGAATTCAGGAGAGGAATGAAGAGGTTGGTCTGCTGTTCTTATGTCAGTATTTCACTTGAAATAACAGGTTATTTATTGGATTCTGAGGCTACCTAATTAAAAAAAACATTCTGGGTAACTTCATTGATTGATATGTGCCATCAAGTCATTTTTGACTCCTAGTTACCACATAGATTTCTCCATGGTGATTTATCCCTAATCTGTTCTTTCAAGCGGGCTGCTTAGAATATTTAAAAACATATACAAGCAGTCCTCGGCTTGCAATCATCTATTTAGTGACCATTCAAGATTATAAGAAGCACTGGAAAAAGTGACTCATGACCATTTTTCAGAGTTAAAACCGTTGCAGCCTATTATGGTCACATGATCAAAATTTGGACTCACTATATTTTGGACCAGTTGTAACCTCCAGATTGTTTTTAAGGGCAGCCATTTGTAGGATGCATTATAGTAATCCCATCCACAAGATGATTAGATCATAAGCGACCATCTGAAGAGCCTTCTGATCAAGGAAAAGGTATATTGTAGCTAGTATACAAGGTGAACCTGTGCAGAACTTCTTTGGTCGTAGCTCCTATCTGCTCTTCAAACTATAGCTACAAGTCCAGGTGGACATGCTAGTCTCAAATGGGAAATGTGATGGTGAAAACATCCCAGACCCAGCAATCCAGTTGCAGTCGTGCAATCTTCAGCTAAAGATTTTTCTCATCCAGATTTGAGCAGCCTTCATACCCTGGGTCAATATAGTGAGAGATTTACCTGGAGAATCCAGGGCTCACCCAGTAGTTTCATGTGGATGTTAAAGAGGGAGAGAGAGAGCATCAAACCCTCCAGCAACGCACAAGTGAAGGGCAAGAGATACAGTTTCTTGCCTCTTGTCAAACTGAGTGGAAGCAATTGCCAAGGAAGAAAGAAAACTACTGCAGCATATGAGCTCTACATGGGGCTGCCTTTGAGAATCATGCAGAAGCTTCAGATGATACAGAATGCAGCTGGCCAGGTTGTAAAATGGTGTCAGCTACTCAGCGCCTGCTTTGATTTGACTGCTTTGATTGCCAGTGTTTTTTTTCTAGTTGCAATTCATTGTGCTGGTTGTCATCCCTCAGGGCTTTAGAGGGTTACCTGAGGGGGTCCAGTTGTTTCTATCTCTCCAATCCATTCCATCAGGATGGCCATGCTCCAGGTCCCGTCAGCCCAAAAATGTTGGTTGGCAGGGACCAAGGGTTGTTCCTTTTCTGCTCTAGCTTTTAGAAGACCTTCTGTCCTAAGATTAGGATGGCCCCACCCGGCCGGCCTTTTGGAAGGCCTTGAAAAGGAAACTTTTCAGTGATACATTATATATTATTTTTCTTACTCTAAAATAGTAAAACTTTGGGGTATTCTTATGTGGGAGCACCCACAGAAATAAAAATACAGGGAATGGATGACTGATTTGCTAGAACTTCTATCCTGCCTTTCATCCAAGAGATCAGGGTAATTTACATAATGCACATTCCTTCCATTTTCTCCATGGCAATAATCCTGTGACATCAGTTTAATTGAGAGAGATTGATTGGTCCAATCTCACCCAAGATACATCCACAGCTAAGAATGGATTAGAATCTGGTTGCTGCGCTCCTAGCCAAATATCCTTAATGCTACACCATTACTAATCAATTCTTCAGAGACGTTCTCGTGGGACTTTTAAAAAATGTATTTCTGTCCTAGGAGAATCTTTCAGGCTTGCTTATTTAGACCAGTCTATTACCATTTCCTAATCCAATTAAGATGTCTGGGTTCTTTCTTCCCTTTGCTTTAGGTACGTGAATATCAGCTCCCTTGTGTTTAGTATGGATTCCCAGTTCTTGTGTGCATCAAGCAATACTGAGACAGTGCATATTTTTAAGTTGGAGCATCTCACCGACAGGTGGGTAGCAAAATTATGCTACATGTGCCACTGAAAAGTCAGCTGTACCAAAGAAAGGCTCTCTTGACAGGTTTTTATAGATGGCAGATGGAAGCTGAAAAAGATACTCCTCACCCAGGAGTGAGGATCTGCTCACAGACAACCAAGGTTTGCTTATTGGGAGAGTTATTTCAGTAATCTCTCCTAATTGGCTACAGTTGTTGTTTTTAAATAGATCACTCAAGCTTTGTTTTGGCAGCAAGTTTGACCATCCCTGAAAAACCTGTGGGCAAAATCTTGGATCGTTCAGATCCAAGTTATTGCCAATTGATTCCAGGATTTGGGTTTTGGGTGGTTATATGTTCAGGCTGATGATACGTTCGTAAAAGCAATCCTAGGATCAATCGGGGATCTAGGAATAGCAAAGTGATGGACTACAATTCAAGCTGGACTCAGAAGCGTTGACCAAGAGCCTGCTCTTTGGCCATGGCTTAGTTTCCTGGCCATAGCATTTATCCTAGACAGGTTTAATCTCCTTTACTGGAATAGTGCCTGTGTTGCATTTATGTTACCAATACAGACCTAGAAAGGGTTCTTTGATGCTCCTGTTTCCAGCCTTTTTTACAACTACTTTAAGGCATCGAGCTGAAAAATCTGAAGTTTATTGCTGCTACTTACATAGCACCATCTATTGCATTTCCTTAAGGTTTAGGGTTTTATTCCTCTTTAGGAACATTTAGGAAGGAGAGATAATGAAATTATCTGCCTTAGGGTTTAGGAAGTAAAGACCCTTGTTGTTATATCGTATTGATGTTCCTGGAGTAGAATGTTATAATCTGGCATTTTGTTTGTCTTAGTCGGCCGGAAGAACCTCCCTCCTGGAGTGGATACATGGGCAAGATGTTCATGGCTGCCACCAACTACCTCCCTTCTCAAGTATCAGGCATGATGAGCCAAGACCGGGCCTTTGCTACTGTGCGCCTGAACTTCTCTGGACAAAGGAATATCTGTGTGCTCTCAACGTACGTAAGCTGGGCTATAGCAACTAAACAGGATTGCCTTCATTTTGTATTGGACACACTGTTTTATTTAGGAGAGGCACCCTGGTTCCAGTGGAAATGTTTCATAAATGTCATGGTGCTGGGTGAATCAAAGAGTGTTGAGTAAGACTAAAATATTCTCCCATTTTTTTCAGGTCTTTCTCCCTGGTTACAGATGTTTCTTTATCTCATGGCCACAGTCACTATTACTGTGAATCGTTGAGCTTAGGAAGATACGCTCTGAATATTATGGTTGCTAAGAGTGGCCACTAAGTTGATGGAATATAATCAACATATTCTATTAAATTTGCATTGGTTCATGGTTCCAGCATTCTACGAACCAGTGGTACATATTTTGATTTTAGGCACTTAAAATCAGCTAAATGTCCAAAAAGTTTTAATCCAGCCAACTCATAAGTACCAGTGCCACTCTCTGTTGGATATCTTCTGCCCTGGGAAATCTTATTCCGGTATCATTCATTCATTCATTCTTTGCTACCCATCCTGCTACAAGGAGACTCATGTTAATCTTTTTCTGATTTGATTGTCCATTAGATTGATTGAGGTTACTCTTCTACAAATTATCAAAAGCTGAGGAGGCATTTCCCCATATATTTTATTCTTGTATTCCTCTCTACCCAGTTTACTGCTGATTTGTTGGGCAATGTATGAGGAAAAGTGGCAATTTCCTGGGGCACATAAGCAGTCTGCAAATCATGGTTTATTCAGTTCTAGCTTATGCAGACAGAGGCTTCAAACATCACAAAATGCAAAATTTTCTCTTTTGCATTGATATACTTCCTGCATTCATTACATTTGCAATAATGTTGGTTGGATCTTATATACAAGGCAAAACTGATTTTATTATACTAACACATTCTGCATCGCCTTCCACTTTGAGAGCATAGTAATATAGATTATACCATTTATACCTATTGTTTCATGACCCAGCACTGCAAGAGAATTTTTTTTTTAAGTTTAACATCAGACCAAAACTCAAAGGGAGAAGAAAATACCTTACAGTACATTGCTTTAGAAGTAAGCTTTGGATTTCATGGCAAATAATAAATATGCATGAAGTAAATTGGTTTGTAAAATAAGTGTTTTGCTTTGCATCATATTATAATACTATGGTGGCTTTATTTAGGGGAAAACCTTCTTGGCATGACTAATGTAGCCTTATAATAGGTTCAAAATCATGTTTATATATATTTGCATATATGTCTCTAAATTTTCACCCCTATGTATATTTCCTACTATTAATTAAAATACTATAGTAATTGTTTTACTCTAAAAGTAGAGGAACAGACAAAAATTGGCTGTCAAATCTCTCCCATAAGTATCTTCACCGTACAAATCCATTTTCTGGGAAATCTAACGTGGTACAGCCTAGATAGCACAGCCTAATAAGAGGTCATTTAGAGGTCATCTAGATGGTACAGTCTGTTTAGCAGTCATTTCAGCTATGTACTTGTACATTTTTATTAGGATCCAAAAGTTGCCTCGGCTCTTAGTTACAACATCTGGTGGACATCTTTACATCTACAACCTGGATCCCCAAGATGGCGGAGAATGTGTTTTAATCAAGAAGCACAGGTAACAGCTTAGTGATTTCAAGAATTCAAAGGAAATGTACAGAAAATAAAGAAGAACATGCAGGATAATTTAAAAGGGATTCTGTATACTATATACATATAGCAGATTTCCATCTGCAGGAATCACCTTTGTTTATAAAACAGGATGTTAAGGTGAAAAATCATGTTTTGAACGTGTAACAATCTTTTCATGCACAAAAAATATGTACAATTATGCTGGGGCATGTAAAAGTGAAAGAGAAGTGAAGTGAGTATAATTAGATGATAATGTTACGGTTCCAAACCAAGCCAGCAAAAGAAGAGGCCACACTGTGAGCAGAACGGGCCTCTTTACTGGTGTTTCAGCTAGCCAGCTGGCTATGCGAACTCAACACGCTCCGCCCTCCTGTTCCCGGTTGCTCCCGACTGGGTCCAGCAAGTACTTTTTTGGCCTGGCTCCAGCAAGCACTCTTCGAGCCTGGTGGCTCTCTGGCTGGCTCCAGCAAGTACTATTCAGGCCTGGCTGGCTTCTGAACCAATTGCAACTGGCTTGCCTTCCTGGCTTCTCTCCCAGCATGAGTCCCATCACCTGACACCCATCTGTGGCACCATGCATCTCTTTCCCCCTGCGCGTGTGTGGCAACTCTGAAACAACGTGTTGTTTCGGATGTTGACAGATAGTACTTCATGCTGCCGTAGGATACAAAAGTCCACAGGCCATCACTCAGAGAAACCGAATTCTATGTAGCAGGGTTGTCAAACTCGCAGCCTGCGGGCTGGATGTGTCACGCACTGGCCACGCCCATGCCCAGTTTAGCGAAGGGGGGGGAAAGTCCCTATATGTCATGTGACTCTGCTGTGACAACATGAGTTTGACACACCTGCTGTATAACAAGAAAAGTCCCTCCAGTTGTATTCTGATAGAACAAGACAGCTCCAAGGGAAGCATATGCTGAAGGAAAAATGAATGCAGCAAAAGAACCATAAGAGCAACTTGTAAGGAGATAAATTGGGTGAAGATATAGAAACATGTAGGCCTAATTTGTGCTATACTTCTTTTTTTTAATTTAGTAACAGTTGAGGTTGACAATATGTCCCTTTTACGTCATCAACAATGCAAAGCCCTGGCCTGAAACTGAAGTATTCTAGGAATTAAATTCACTGTTAAATTACATTCTTACACTTCTGTGGCATAGATTGCAGCTGTGCTCTTCTCTGGCAGAGCCACGTGATTTAGATGCTAATCAGCGCTCCCATATCTGGCCATGAGTGTATTCATATTGTGTACATCTGCCAAACTTGATTTTGTCCTTGACTGACTTGTTGCTTGAAGTTTAAAATTTTTCTCTGGGGATATTGTGTTATGTGATACTTTTAGGGTTTAGCTGAAGGAACAAGGGTAGGATAAGATATAGGTTAAAAGTACATAGAAGAGATACTATTTTCTATTTGAAGAAATACATCTTGCCATGACGTATGTTGTAGTCTCGATCCTCTTCAAATGTCTTGGCAATAACTTTACATCAGCATAAACACCTTTCCCAAAGGTGCATCTCAAAAGGTGGGGAATGGAAGGGATGTATACTTTTTGCGTTCCTTCCATTCCAAATCCTTCCGTTTCTTACCCTTCAGACATAACTGAAGAAGCTTTTTGGATGAGAAGCAAAACATCTTAAGGGAAAAAACAACAAGAAGAAACTCCAGTTGCCTCCTATGGGCCGAAGATAGCACAAAAACCTCCATCTCTTTTAAGTCCAGCTTATGCAACAAAGCACCTTTAGGATAACCATGACCTGGATGACTGATATTCTCCAGACATAAAACCTTCCCTTCTTGTCTCCCAAGCATTTTTTTGAAAAATTCAAGCTGCAACTGTGTTAAATATATGTTTTACTGACAGAGAAATAAAGAGACTAGTATAGATCTGCTTCAGATGATTTCTATTCAGATCGGGTTTGCATCCCAGAAGGGAATGGCTAGCTGATGAGAGGTAAAAAAAACTTGAAATAGATCTATACTGGCCTCGCTTTATTTTTGTCAATAAAAACTTAAATTCAACACAAAAAATAGTTTATTGCAAAAGCGACTGTACGTGAAGGTTCCTTTTGCTGAAAGGCGAAAGTGGAGCAGTATGCTCCGTCCCATAATTGGGTAGACCAGGTTGCTCTGATATAAAACATTCAAGCTGCAATTGTGTTCTGCATAAAAACATTATAGTATCTCTGTCCATTTGGCCTGTCAATGCATCCTATGGGCCGAAGATAGCACAAAAACCTCCATCTCTTTTAAGTCCAGCTTATACAACAAATAACAGCACAATCAGTTGTTGAAGTTACTGGGTAATGATTAAACTTTATTTTATTTCAACCTGCATCCCCCCTCCTCTCCGTGGCCCACATTCTTTCAGCTTGCTTGACTTGGTAAAGCCGGAAGAGAACAAAGAAAATGACCTTCTGTCTCCAGCAACTCAAACCTATGCTGCTACTGTAGCTAGGCAGACTTCAGTGCCTTCCCCTTCTATGATGCCAGGTCAGTACCAAATTTACAGCAAGCTGCGGGTTGCTCATTTTAGTCATGTCATAAATAGTGTTTACTATGAGCAAGTGTGTGTGACAATACAGCAGAAGGCAATTTGGAAATGGACAGTTGTCTGGAATTGCCCGGATTCCTGTGCCTTGTGTTAATGGGTTCAAAATGCATATTTACCCCCATGCATACCCCTCGAGTAGAAAGTCTTCTGGGAAAGGACAATTTGGCATAAAGAGCAATGAATGAAATGCTCAGCTATTCAAAATTCAGTAAAATCAACTTGAAAAGTAAAAATGGTAGGACTACTTTATGGTATGCGTTCAGAAGAGTTAAAAACAAGATTTCTAAGTATACATCAAATAATTAAATTCTGCAGGCTATAATGCAACATCAAGAAACCCTTGGATGGTGGGGAAGTTATTTGCCATTACTGTATTACTTTGTATCTTACATTGAGAAAATGATAATTGAAAAATGTCTTCCTATTAATTTTGGCTCTTCAGAGTTGTATAATTGTTTGCACTTACACACTCATATACAAGCACATACATAACCTATCTACTTTTACAAAAGTTAACATATATTTTTATGGAAGCTGATTTTTTTTTTTTAAAAAAAAACCGTTTATTTAAGTTTCATATATTTAAAACATTTAAAAAGAAACAAACAAACATATAAATAAATATATGTACATATATACATTTTGCAGCAGGTATTGAGCATTGGTTACACTTTTCTTTTTTTCTTTTACCCCATAACATTGACGTGATCTACCTTGTTACAGTACCTTCCTCGTTCTTTTAATGTTTTAATTTCACAGAATACTTTATGATTAAACGCACGTCCTTCATAGTTTTATAACTTATTCAGTTGTCAAATGTTGCTTTTTCTTTAACCATTCATACCAGCAGTTCCAAACTTTATAGTATTCACTATCTTTGTTGTTTTTTTAGTAATTTGGTTAGGCGATCCATCTCTGCACACTTGTGAATTTTTTTTAATGACCATCTCCTCTGAAGGGGCAATAGACAGTTTCCAATTTTGTGCATAACTTATTCTGGCTGCCATTATAATATGCACGATTAAATATTGATATTTTTTTCTATTTTTGAATCTATCATACCCAGCAAAAAGGTTTCGGGTTCAAGTTTTACATCTTGTTTAGTTATACTTAGATTCCAATTTTTAATATTTTTCCAAAACTTCTGGGCATATGGATATGTCCACCACATATGAAAGTATGTTCCCTGGATGCAGTTACACTTCGAACAATTTGGGGGGAGGTTCGGGAACATCTTAGCCAGTGTCGCGGGTGGCAAGTGCCAATGATACACCATTTTATACAGATTCTCTTTGTACAAGGCTGACATAGTTAATTTATAATTTATTTCCCAAATATGTTCCCACTTGTCTAATTCAATACTGTGGCCCACATTTTTTGCCCAAATTATCATACACTCCTTGACTATTTCTTCTTTTAATTTGTAATCCAAAAGATATTTATATATTTTACGAATCAATTTCCTTTCCTCTCCATGCCAAATCTTATCTAATTCTTTGTAGGTCATATTAAACCCAAATTGTTCTTTATCTTTTTTTGTAATGCGTTTGTATCTGCGCATAGGCCACCATGCTACCTCTTTTCTTTGAATTTGTATTTGATTCCTACCCTTTAACTCTCCGGTTTCATGTAATAGATCTTTATATCTTACAATATTATCAAAGTCTAAAACGTTTGGATGTGTAACTGCCTCCATTGTAGATAACCAAAGTGGGACCTTACAGTAATGTATTTTTTTAATCTTTTCCCAAATAGTTAATAACACACTCCTTATATAATTCCTTTGAAAGTATAAGTGGTGTTTACTTTTTCCATCATCCCACATAAATGCATGCCATCCAAGTTGGAAATCAAATCCCTCTGTTAAGATTCTTTTATTTATCAAATTAACCCAGTCTTTAAGCCAGGTTGCTATTCCTTTCTTTCTATCATCCTGTAATAATTTTCATTTTATTCTGGGTTTTTTCCCTGCCATATAAATTTGAATATATGTTTATTTAGTTCTTCAAAAAAGCTTTTTTCCAATTTGATTGGCACCGTCTGAAATAAGAACAACAATTTTGGCAAAATATTCATTTTTACTATTGCGATACGACCTAATAGAGAGATTTGTAATTTAGCCCAATTATCTGTCTTTAAATATTTGAATTGTTAATTTATCATAATTATCTTTTTTAATTGACGAGCACCTAGCTGTCAACCATATCTCCAAATATTTTACTTTATTTACCACCTGTATCCCTAATCTCTTTGCTAGTTCTTCCTTTTGTTTATTTGTACAGTTTTTTGTTATCACTTTTGAAAGCTGATATTTTTAAAACACTGAAATCAATGTCATGATCAATATTCCTCATGTTTCTGCCATGCGTACACAGCCTTGATTTTATATTGTGTATTATACATAGTCTGCCCCCCTTTTTTGTGTTTTATTAATATGTATGTATGTATAAATAAATAAATTAGTTCTCACAAAATAAGGAAGAATTAGCACACTGAGAAGTTTGTCTTTGCTTTGTGCTGAATTCAGCATAAATTCCAATAATACCCACACCTTGTATGATATAGGGAAGGGCCAGAGACATCAAGTAATGCAATGTACATATTTTCATAAAAAAATATTTAAAATGACACATAGAAAAACTCATAAATACATAGTAATGAACAATTCTCTTACACACAGGCCTTCATATCTACTCTTAATCTTCCCTATTCTTTGCAAAAAAAGTCACTAAAGGGGGAGATTCTTAACAAAATTCCCTCTGATATATTTGTAGCCCCATATTTTATCAGCTAAATTGCTGAAATGGAGTGAGAAATATGGTTTATCCCTTTTGTGATCCTTCATCCATCCATTGAATGAGCTTGAACAGAGCTGGCAAGGAGGAACCAAGGAATAAACAAGAGATCAAAGAAATTGTGTCAGGCAGTGATGTATAGGACAGCGCTAACCGAAGGGGTACATGGTGACGTGGAAGTTACCTTTATAATACACCCTCTCTCTGCAACCATGTGTTAGCAGTGCATATCAATAATTTCTGGAAATATCAGGAGATATGGCCCAAGTCTTAGATATGGCCGGCAGGATCTGCTTACCTTTCTTTGAATCAATCATTCTTGGTTCTTGCTTCTATAACTGCCTGATTATTGTACCTACCATATCTTCCAGTGTGCTTCAATGTCCTATGTTTTGTGTAATGGGAATTAGAAGCCTTTTGTCGTCCTTTATAATCTCTGAGCAATTCTTAAGAGACTGAAAACATTAAAGCTTGGATGCATTACAAACATCTCTCTGGAATTTGTTCCATTCCAGCGCAGCTCCAGGCAACATTTTGCTAAGTAGGCCTGCAGAGATCCACATTGCCAAAACAAAAACAGGAAGCATCTATCTGTGTGTGGGAGAACACATCTGGGCACTTAAGTATCTTACACTCTTGTGTTGATAACATGCAAGAGTTGTTTCTTTTCGCCCATGAGGGAGTCTTTTTAGACTTTTTTTAAAATCCCTCCTGTATTATTTATGTATAAATAACTCAAGGTGGGGAACATAGTTTAAATAACAGTGGGTATGAGGAAGTTTAATATGAAAAACTGAAAGCTCTTTGAAGACATATAAAGTGCACTGAAAATTCTGATCATTGTCAAATGCCAACTTTTGTATTGTGTTCCTTAATCTTGCCTTGTATCTCAAGAATTTTGCTAATGAACATATGGTTCCTTTGTTTTTTTTACCTGCCTGCAAATGCAATGGCTCTCTGTAGGTTGCCCAAAGGAGAAAATTACAGGGTGACTCAAAAGTGTACAAGGGGTGGAAAGGGAGGATATTAAATTTAAATTGTAAGATGAGATATGAACCATACAGTCGTTTGAAATCAAGGGAAGTGACTAAATGACATTAAAATAATCAGAGGCAGTTTATATCCAGGTGTTGACTTTTATTCATTTGTTTTTAATACTTCCACATGAAAGTTCTAAATCATGTTCTGTATATGATGTTTGAATAACTAAACCCTAAATAAAGATCAGTTTTCAAAATTTCTGTTCACAAAATGTTGAAAGGTTGGTTCACAGCCTTACCAAATCCCTTGATAACTCTGTATAATTTGCACATGAATGTGTGAATGGACATGATCTTTACAATAAAGTCCTAACTGTGATGCTTCATCTGAGACAGTTGAATGACAGGTACAGACCACCATTTGATGCTTTCTAACCATTTACATGGAACAAGAGGTGTTTGGGTAAAAATCACTCTGTAAGATTCAGTTTAAAAGCTTCTAAATTGTCTTCTTACATTGCAGGTTACTCGGAAGATGGGGGAGCCCTCCGAGGAGAGATAATACCTGAGCATGAATTTGCTACTGGGCCTGTATGTCTGGATGATGAAAATGAATTTCCACCTGTGAGCATTAGGAGTACTTAAAACCGCATTGTGAAATTTGTGCTGAGAAGAAAAACTTAAATCTTCTGAGCGATCTCTCCCTTCCTCTCCTGCTTGGTAGCCATCTCTGTTCCACTTCTAAAATAACTTGGGGAGGGGGATGTGCGACTTTTACCAAGGGCTTTTGGAGTGAGGCCTTCTACAAACCTGTTTTCCAAATATACTTGTAATAGTGAATCCAAATTACATCAGGCTGAGGGCTGCCAGGTAAAGGGAAGGCTGGGTTCCATGCCTTTCAAAGTTCAACCACGTAGCGGTGTCATGTACTTCTAGGCCACATCTGGCATTCTTACAAAATTATCCTTCCAAGATAATAATGTTTTCAAGATATAGTTCAGATCTGAGAACACAGTTTGGATGCCAGAGCAGCTCTTCACATACTTGTTGCTTTCCAGGTGGTTTGAAACAAGCCCAGAAAAGAAGAGAAACTTACAAAGGGCTGCTGTCTCAAAAATGTGAAAGGAAGACTTGTATTTCCCATTTGATTCCTCTTGCCTTATTTCCTACATCCTGTGGTACTTTGGTTGGTGAATGCAGCATCAAGGTTGTCTGAAGCTTTGTACCTCCCTTGTCCAGCCCTTTCTCCATAGTGGGAGGAGAATATTTGTAGCAAGATCAGGAGAAAGGGATCAACAGCGTCGTTTATGTGGAGTTGCAGTGCTCAGGGAGATTTACTGCCATGCCTGGGCTACTAGAGACATAAGCTATCTATTTCTGAGGGAGGTGAGAGTTTAAGAAATATGAAATATAAACAAGTAAATAAAATGTCAGGAGCACCTGGCAAAAAAAGATGGAGCAGCAATCCCACCAGGTGCCTGAATTCACTGAGATTTGATGCTGGATCTTTGAAGCTGCTCCGTCTCTGGTGATGCAGGTGCATTATCCAAAATATAATGGAGGAAAGGAAGAATTGTATTCACTTGACCTTTAAAAGGGAGGACTTAAAACTTTTTTCATGGAGACATTTTTCAAATAGGCTATTTATATTGATTAGCATTTAACTTGCCAGGCCTTTTAGTCAAGGCTTTCTTGTTCCTAAGAATTAACAACCCCTTTTCTAAGATGTGTAAGGTTCCTGAGAGTAGAGACTATTCCAGCTTGTTCTTTATATGAGATGGAGGTGGCTGAAAACCCCCAAATATAGAATGGGATCATGGGGGAGCAGCCATCCTACCTAGAACTAGTGCTGCACAAAGTTCTCCAGGTGTTCCCTTCCTTCTCAAGTGATTTTAATTGGAAGTAGCCAGGAAGTCGTGAATACCTCCATACTACAGCTTGCTTAGATACCTGTCTTGCTTCTGCTATTATTTGTTCTGCTCTCTTCCGCTGCCTTGACCATCTCAATAGTTTGTCAAGGCCCTTAAATCTCGGAGGGAAAAATCAGGATGTGGTATGCCACTCTCTGTAACTTCTGAAAAGAGTAGTTCTGTCTGGGTCATCAATTGGACCCAAAGATGTCTTCTTCAGATGCACAAAGGGTTAGTCTACAGGTACTCCTTGACGTATGCCAATTGAGCCCAAAATTTCCATTACTAAGCAAGACAGCTGTTAGTGAATTTTTGCCCCAGTTTATGAGCTTTATTATCACAGGTTTTAAATGAATCACTGCAGTTAAGTTAGTAACATGTTGTTAAGTGAATCTGGCTTCCACATTCACTTTACTTGTCAGAAAGTCGCAAAAGGTGATCAGATGCCTGGGACACTTGCAACCATCATAAATATGAGCCAGTTGCCAAGCGTCTGAATTTTGACCAGGTGAATATGAGGATGCTACAATGGTCATAAATGTAAAAAACGGCCAATCACTTTTTTCAGTGCCGTTATAACTTCATTCACTAAACAAAAGGTTGTAAGTCGAGGATGATCTGTAATGGCATGGTCAGACCCAGGTTTCTTTGCTCATTAGGCCTGTGCATGGACTTATATATATATATATATATATATATATATATTCCATTAAAGCTACAGCAAGTGGAAAATTATACTTAAAACTGGAGACCAAAGGCATTCAATTTGGGTATTTATTGTTGATTCTACAGGGAAGCCAGAGCTAAATATGTCACTTCTACTTCTTAGTAGCTAAGCCAGTTTTTGAATTGTTTTGTTTTGTTTTTTCTTTTTTAATTTTTCTAAAGGTAACCATGTCCATGACCAGTATTCGGGGAGAGAAAAGTATTATATTTAAAACTGATTTGTATTCTTCCAGTTTTTATTTCTTACATTAATATACGGGCATAGAAATTTACTGAGCTTCCAGAGCTATTGTATCTGGGGTGTAAAATTTTAGGATGGCTATTACATGACAGCAAGCTGATATAGAAATCCATAAGAGCTCTTTGCTGCCATGCAGTGGCCATTCACTCACATTTATCCAATTTTAATTAACATAATAGTATTTAGATTTTTGTTCTTTGCTGTATAATCATTTTCTTTGTTGTGCTTGGTGCTAGTGTTGCAGTTTTTTATGTTATAAAATTTTGAAATTTGTACTTTAAAAAATCCCCATCTAGTTGTGATCTAGATTTCTGCAGCCCAGATACAGTAGCTTTAATTAGCAATTGCTTTAATTGTGCTCAGCAATATTGTTCAAGTCATTAAGAAACTATTCCATTTGTTTTTAAGCATGTGTTTTATTTTACCTTTGGCTGCCATAATAAAAGAGGGTGGATTATAGTTCTTTATTATTTGTCATGCCTCTCAAATCATATAGTCATTTGATTTGTAGACATATTCTTATCCTTTGTTTTTGCTGTGCTTCTTATGAACTATACTTAATACAGTATAAAATTGTGGTAATGAAGTATCTTATTCATAGAATGAGTAAGCTATGAAAATGAAGGGAAAAAAAATGAAAAGAAAGCAGCAAAGGAGGCAAATGTGATCGAAGATACCTTTTCTTTTCTTCTTTGTCCCCATCTGAGTTTGCCATCTTTTTGCTCTTTTTCATTTTATGATTTTTGTCTGTTTGAACTTAAAAAAGAAAAACCATTTTGTAAACCTCCCAGAGTTGATGCAAGTTGGATAGCATCTAAATTTAATAAACAGAAACATGGGACTTCAATAAACAGCCTCTTAAGACGTCTGTGTTTCTTATCCAAGTTAATCCTACCTTTCATTTTGTAACACTTCAACATCAAAACTTAAAAGGTGTCTAAAGCCCTGCTAGGATTCTATCAGCAGAGCAAAAGTGATGGAGAAATTATTTCCATTGGTTTCTCTCCCATTAATAGCTTCCCTCCTGAAATCAGAGATGGAAACCTTTCAATTCCAATATTCCTTCAGAAGGAATGAAAGATTGTAGTCTCTACCTATTTTCAGTACAACTTGTTCTGTGGCTCAAATATATTCCAGGCACAGTATTTTATAGGAGCCCTACCAGTAGAGAAGGAAGTATATATATATACATATATATATAGAAGGTTTTGTTTATTCTTAAGAAACATGTATCAGTCCAGCCTTAGGCACGAAAGCTAGCTGGGTGACTTTGGGCTAGTTAGTCTCTCTTAATTGAACTCAATTCACAGAGTGGTGGTTGATTGGGGTGGGGGTGGGGAGAAATAGGAGGAGCAAGGAGTATTGTCTATATTTGGTATCTTTATAAAGTTTATTTATAAAAAAAGGTGGGATATAAACAGAAAAATAAGGGATGGACTGAATGGTCCAACTCTATCTGGAGATTTACTATTACTACTATCTACTATCACAAGTGACATTTCTGGATACCTACTGTACGTTCATCCGCCCAAAAAGTCTAGCCTAAGGCAGAGCTAGATAGACAAGATCTAGCCAATCTGAGTTGATCTCAAAAAGCTAAGCAGAGTCAGATATGTACAGTATTAAGAGGAGGGACCACCAATAAATCTCAAGATTGTTGACTAAACTGGAAACTAAAATTTTTTAAAAACCTGGAAATATATTATTGCCAAGAAAACTACATAGATTTGCAAGAGGCCAAAGGGAGTTTGTTTAATTTTACCATACCAGACCTAACATATTGATGGAATAAATAATAATTATTAAGATTTGGCACAGTCAGATTATTGTTTTAAATAATAATAAAAACAGTGCATATTATTACCAGAGATCCATTATCCACTAATATACCTCATTTCCTTATGTGCCTTATTTGTCTCTTATTGTGAACCAATACAATAAACATGACATTATAAGATGATGGCATGTATCATTCTCTACTTTGAATTGTTCTGAATATGATAAAAGTTGTTGTTTCTCTGGAAGATGGGGAACAATATTGAAACTGTCAAGAAACTTTGATCTGCCTTTAAACATGAATGCTTTAAGACAGCCATCTAGTTTTTGCTTGTGAAATAATTCATGGGGTATGTTCAGTGCTACACTATTGCATAAGATGGGTAGCAGTAACAGTACCATATTCTCTTGCTGGTTGAGTTGTGACTTTGTAATGTCAGAATGTACACTATGGGTTACTACTAACAGGATCAAAAGCTAGTGAAGTAAAGCAGCAACAGTATGACTAAGATTTTGAGAAACAGAAGCAGACACTTTTCAAAGTGCTGGAAAGGCTTGCTGTATCTTACAAGAACTTTCTTCGCTTTGTACTCTAATTGACAACTTCTTATGATGGCCTTTGGAGTGACAAACCCACACTACAAATGCTACTTTTAGCCAGTATGCTGAGCGGTTGCCTTACTTTTTTCTACATGTTTACATAACTGATTCTTCAAGTTGATCCAGCGTGTCCTAAGTTTGCAGTGAAACATATGCAGGAACCATTATTTAACCAAGGAGTATGTTTTGAATCTAGATCCCAAAACACGTTTATTTCTGAGATAGATCTTTTCTGTCATTTGATGACAAAGCCCGAAGAGTAGCCCAGAAACCCATCAGCTTTGCCAAAAGTGAAACTGTACCATGACTTTCATCTCCCTGCTGCTTCCCTCTGCATGCATCTCAAGCCTGCTTGCGGCACCCCATGCTCAACGGCACATGACCAGAGAAAGTAAGGCCATTCTGTTTTGATTTTGGTAGATAATCTTATGCCGTGGAAGCCGGATGAACAAAGTGAAGCGATCATGAGGAGAGGCAAACAACACAGAGCGGCGGATGGGAGGTAGTTTGGAAAAACAAGGGGGAATGTAGAAGAACCCACAAATGTGGGGCAAACCAGAGATGCTCCAGTGCTTTTCACACAGTATGTTTCTCTTTTCCTAGTTGATGTATTCTACCCCTCTTTTGTGTATTTTCTTAAAATGCTCTATGGTTGGTATCAATGTACTGTATATGCACATTGTTCTCAAGAACCACAGCATAAATGCATCTGATTGAAGCTGAATTTTATACTCCAGCTAGCTATTTTCTTATTTATGTCATGTATAAATGTACTTATAAAAGAACCTACTGATTTATGTCTTTGTACAGTATATGCATGAGAATTTACCCATGCAGAGTATTTTTGCAGTTATTTACTTGAGTAAAAGGAAATCCCCATCTTTCAGAGTTGGAGGAATGCTGAAATATTTGTCAATAAAAACATCATGAGGTTAACAGGAGCTGTGTCTCCACTCATGTTTCTCCTTCTTAAGTAACCTGGGAAACAAATGCATACATAACCCCTTCCCTTTCAGGGAAATAAAGTGCAGCAAAGGGGTAAGAAAAGTCTTGATATCAGTCCAGATTAAGTTGTATGGATAAACTGCACATGTACATTCATGGTAACCTTTTTTACTACATAGTGGCAGCCTATTTCCCTCAATTATTCTTTTCAGGGAAAATCAGACACAAATCAAGTTTGATCAGCAATGAGAGCTGTTTTTTTAAAAATCAAATTATGAGCCTGAATATAAAAGGAAACTCTTACATGCAATATTGGCAAATAGTTGATAAAAAATTAACCACATCATATTTTTTAAAAAAATTACAACTGTCTTAAATTGTTTGAATTTAACATTGTCTAACTTTGGATGGCATTTGCTGCCTGGAATGCCAAACGTTTTCTGAGGTACTTGGATTATAATCTGACTTTATGAAATGCACATGGCTTCTGTTAAAAATTACAAATCTTAACAATTATAGTTCTTTCCTGCCTTTCTGTTATAATTTGTACTATTGTCTTATACCCCGACATCTCCACTCCTGCTTTTCTGTGATTCACAAAGTGTACAAGGAAACATAACATTGTGATATTGGATTCTAGCTGAGCTGGATTTAATCAAGGGGTATCAAATAGCCCTCCAAACATTTTACTCCTATATATCAGTTATCTTTCTGTAGAAAGATATGAGATAAATTATTATATAAAATCCAAACCTAGAATGTAGTAATTTTTGTAACATTTTCATCCACGTGACTTCTAGTTCTCCTGGGAGGACACAGATGGTTACAAACTTGAAAGTTGTTTAACCTTTTTCTAAAGATAGGTAAGAATAAACTGATTCACATCTGCAGGCTAAGTGTTGGGGGTTGCAGCAGGGAATCACATCTGCATCATGAGAATAATCTGCTATAGAGACATTATCTGATGCAATGTCCTGAAGAATATCCATAAGGGCCTTATTTATCAATGGCAAGACAGAACGATACTCAGCAGTGTGAACATCCATCGATTCTTGCTCTTGAATATCACGCTGCAAGTTAAAAATAAGAGGTGGCTGGTGATGTACTTCCTGACCAATGCTTCCATCGCATGCTTTGGCACCACCTAGAAAGAGACAAATCATCCAAGTTCTTTTAACTGCTATCTTTTGAGACAACTACTCACATTATGAGAAAGAATAATCTGAGTGTGCTACTGTAGGCTGACAGATAGCCCTTGACTTATGACCACAATTCAGCCCAACATTTCCATTGCTAAGCGAGACAATTGTTAAAAGTGAATTTTGTCCTCTTTTACAACCTTTCTTGCCACCATTGTTAAGTGAATCACTTTGTTATAGTAACATGGTCGACTCTAGTTTCCCCATTGGCTTTGCTTGTCAGAAGGTCGCAAAAGGGGATCATATGACCTGGGACACTGCAACCATCATAAATATGAGTCCGTTGCCAAAAGTCTGAATTTTGATCACATGACCATAGAGATGCTGCAACAATCGTAAATGTGAAAATGATCTGAAGTCCCTTTTTCTTGTGCCGTTATAACTTTGAACGGTCACTAAAAACCTATTGTATGTCGAGGATTACCATACAGTCCAGCCAAAGGGTAAGAACTTAATCCAATGATTTCAGCAGAAGGAAAAGGAATGTACTATTGTAATAGAATTCCTCAATTCTAGACTCAACAGCTAAATATATTAATATAGTATCTGCAGGCAAATTGCAATAGGACTTCATCCATGCATCATTATGTTGGGATTTTTATCTTGTAAACTAGCAGTAGAACATGGAAGTATAGGAGGTATTTCTAGGAAATTGAACAAATGAACATGCCAATGATAACACATTTTTTTAGCAAAACAGATTAGTGTTTCAGATTAATGGTAGAGGACATATATTTCTAAAGCAATGAGAGAGTAAAGAAGGCAGAATTTTTCCAACTTTCCGCTAAAGAAGAAAAGCTGCTATTTTCCTGTGCTTTAAACTACTTTTGAGTTAAATTGCCAACTGTATGTGTTCCTAAACTGGGGGGCCCTGGAGGGGTATGAATAAATTCTAAGATGATGCAGGAGATTTTTAGAAATAGGAAAAGCATAAAAATAACTTTCAAATGTACGCAATGAATTGGAGCTATTTTCTAATTTCTACTATTTGGCATAGAAGTATCTGTGTTTAGTGGAAAGACTGAGATTTGTTTTAGAAAGTTGATTCTCAGTTTTTCTAACATGTTTGTTAATATTTGGGACTGATCAAGACTGATTTTATCTGATGACACATAATGGGATAGACGATATAAAGCATAGCATACATATCTAATAGTAACACTAAGCAGCAATACTAAGGTAAAATCATTTGCGTTTCAGAAATGTATTAACAAAGTATGAACTATATGTAGCTATAATTAGGAAAAAGAAGCACACTGAAGGTCTATGGAGATTCTCAGCCATCTAGGTCATAGTTGTCAAAGATGCTTTTTCAATAGGCAACTGGATATTTTTCTTTGAAGACATTTTGCTCCTCATCCAAGAAGCTTCTTTAGCTCTGAAGAAGTTGAAGAAGCTTCTTGGATGAGAAGCGAAATGTCTTCAAAGGAAAAAGCCAAAAGTCCAGTTGTCTCTTGAAAAAGCACTTTGGGGACATACACTGAAGATTTTAGTACAAGTTTTCCTCAAGATACAACAATAATAGAGCCTGACCATTACAGCTGCATGTGGTGAAAATGTTAGGTGAAACATGTCATCTAATGACACTCCGCATCCCTGCTCTTCCCAATAAAATGTAAAGCAAACATGCAGGTCATTAAATGGAGCTAAGAAGGGGAGGCCATCGGAGGCCTAGTATACCCAAACCTGCCTGTCAGCCCTCCCAAGTCTTTTCCCACACCCTGGGTCCCACAAGGATTTTTCCTATGCCCACTGGGTCTTTCCCAGGCCTTAGGCTTCATGCTCACCCCACCTCAGAAGGCTACGAGGCCTTCCAGAGCACTGGAATGGCTTCCTTCTTTGAATAGCTACATGGCATGGTTCCGAAAGCCGCTGTCATTTTGTCCTTCCCACAAAATAGCAGCTGAGTATTGGTCGCTGACACACAGCTGAGGAATAAACTGCTTCATTTTGCCTTAAGATGCACAGAAGCATCTGGAGACCCCTCTGAGGCAGCAGAATGAAGCAGCTAGTCTGGCAGCCATTTTGTCCCTGCCTGTTTGTGGGCAGGGAAAAAATATGGTGGCATTTGGGTCCCTGCCACACGGCCCAGGGACAAACTGCTTGATTTTGCTGCTTTAGTAAGGCATGTACAGCACTGCAGCTTTCTGTATGTTCAGAAGCTTTTGCAGCACTGTATAGACCTCTCTAAGGCAGCACAATGACGCTATTTCACTGGCATCTGCCATTGTGTCCCACCCACAAATGGCAGCTGTATTTGGATTGTTTCAGCACAGCCCAGGATTGCATGACCTGCCTCCTTCCACAACCTGAGGCCTGGAGAGTTTCAAAAGATAAGTATGGGGTGTGACGTGTTTGGGGAGCAGTCCAAAGTGCTGCAGGGTTCTTGTGGGAGAGAAGTGGGGGAGTGCCGCAGCAGCCCTGTTGTGGGTCATAAGGGTGAACGACAGCAGGCCTGCTGCAGCCATCACGCCTTTGAAATGGAGACATACTGGTATGTAGATATGTAGTTGTAATTTTGAACTTTTGTCAATTGGCCTGTCATAACTCAAGAGTTAGCTGTAAGATGGCTTCACTATCATAGACAAAAATATGATTGGCTAGCCTCAAAGCATAGCACACAATAAAGCCATGGGATATAAGCATCTTTCTTGAGCAATACAGCAAACCAAATCACAGTCCTTGCCAAAAGAATACAAGCCAAAGGGATTTCTTGATGCTGTAGCTCAAAATATGAAAAATGTACATTTGATTCCACTGGAGCTTTTCATCAAAGTGTTTGCCAAAGAGATAGCCTCTCATGAACTGCCACTGATAAAGCCAAGGTACCAAATTTAGAAAAAAGTCTTAACTTGAAAGCATCCGATATTATTTGAGCTAGATGCTGAAAAGAGGAAAAATTTATCAGTTTCTCCTGACAGATCTGTGAAATGTTACACCAATGCCTTGGTGGAGGAATTGAAACCAATGGATGAAGTAAACCTTCTTTCTTCACAAAGCAGTAGGATGCTATAGCATTGATGTAAGGCGATGTTGATGCTGTTTATATACATTTCATTGATTCACAGTGCAATTGGTTGTCAAAATCTTTTTCAAAGATAACAAACCATATCAAAGGCTTCAACTGATAAAATAATGCTAAAAAATAAAGAAGTTTTAATCTCAATTCATTTCATATAAAGACAACTATTGGCGGCTCTAGCTGCTCCAGATTATCTGAGCTATTTGTTGAATTTGATTATCAAAATTGTTAGTTTTGTGAAGATCAGTGCTTTAATTTAGTTATCTTTTGCAGTTTTTGCATGTATTTGGAAGCAAATAATTAAAAAAAAAACTTGTTTCACATGTTTCCTGGCTTTCAAATTATTTGAACTGAATTTTTCCTCAAGCAAAGAAGCAAGTAGGGTTGTCTAATGTGTCCACAGACTAAACCTTTTACTGCCATGTATGATTGACATTCTTGAATCTAAACAACTTCCATTTAAAGTTACATGGAAAACTCTATAAATGTAAAATCAAATGCAAAATCACAAAAAGTAGTTATGGTGGGGGGAATAATCCAGTTTTGGAAATACTGAATGCAAACTGACATGACCAACTTTCCATGTTTTCATCTAATGGATTGCTGTAAATACTATAAAGATGTAAAGGACAAAGTTGTGATTCCCCTGAACTGCCTTGAAGAAGAATAGCAGAATTCATCTCCTATTTCTCAGACAACTTTTCTAGCAATCCTAGTCATAAATTATAATCCATTCTCTGCCAGAGGTTTTGCAAAGAACAAGCACTCATTATAAAACGTGATTCAAATACAAAACCATTTCAGAAATTCAAGCGTGGAGGAATTTTGAATAATTAACTTGAGGAATTGAAAAAAACAGAATTGATCTTTCTGCTTTTTATGTACATTTGTGAAAAAGAAGGTTTTAAACTTGCAGTACAAGCAAAACAAAGGAATAACTGGATTTCAAAATTGATCTGTACTATATATTGCAGTTTTTCAAACTTTTTCAATTCATAAAGAAAATGCAGCATTATCTTTCAGATTAAATTTGATGTATTTCTTTCCTGTCAATTCACATTTTCATTAATGTTTATGTACACATGTATTTTTAAAAAAATTTAACAAGTTTTTGTACTTATTTTTAATTACAATTCACTGAGATATTAAAAGGGTTTAAATCCTAGGTGGAGAAGTAAAAACATTACAAAAGGGGATTTGATCCTGAAAATTGTGGAAATGCTGTTCTATTGTATAAAGGACATGAATAAATTATTAATGAATACACATACCAATTATTATGGGTCGTACAGGCAACAACATTTACTTCATTAACTGCAGAGGAAATGGTAATGTATTACTTGAGATTTCAGAAGAGCTCACTAAAATACAAATATTTCTACATTCTAGTTTTCTACATTTCTAGTCCTCATTCAACAGACTTATCACAACTGAATCCAGAATTTTGGTTGTAAGTCATCGCAGCATTAAGCAGGTCACCATATGACCTGATCTGATTTCATGACTGTTTTAATGATGCTTGTAAAGCGAGTCATCATGGTCATTAATTGAACCACATGATGGTTGAATGAACCATGTGGTTGTTAAGTGAATGCCTTCTGAATGGGCATTTTTTGCTGGGAATTAGAAAAAAAAGTTGCAAATCAGTCACAGGACACTTCAACCAGTTCTAATTTGAGCCAGTTAAGTGCTTGAAAAGTAACTGTGGGGGTGGTGAAATAGCAGTAGTAACTTCAAGTTGTAAGTAACTTTTGGGGGGAGGTTACACTATTGTAAGCTTGATTACTTATGGAACTGTACAGGAATGGAAAAAAGGGTTTTTCTATATGTTAAACTGTCTAGATTGCTCCTCAAAAAATCCCGCAAAATTTAACATCATTTTGGAACATATCTTGATGGAGTCAGAAAAGCTGTTTTCCTTCCCGGCAACCAAAGATGATTGAATGCCTAATTCCCCTTGTTTCAACAAAGTGTCCAGTGCAGACTTAACTGGTTCTGCATTATCAGTCTAACTGCCTTGGATATAAATAAGGAACCAGCAATTCAATGATTTTGTGCCATATGTTTGGACTCCACCTTCATCTTACTGGATTGATGAAGAGATCAGAAAAGCATATTGTATGGTATGCCATTTCTCAACCTAATCCTATTAATAAGCAGTGCTTAACTTTGAGTATTAGCTGGTATGCTCATCACTGAAGTTGTAGAATAAGGCCAAGATCAAGTTGGAGCTCTTTACACTGAAGTAGAGTAAGGCCAAGATCAAGTTGGAGCTCTTTACACTGAAGTTGTAGAGTAAGGCCAAGATCAAGTTGGAGCTCTTTACAGTTTTCAAAGCATGTTGAACTTTACCATGGTACTTATTGGATGTATAGTCCAGACATTGTTGAAGCTATAAGACAAGAAGCTGCTGGGATCTAGTTCCAGTTTCTTCCAGGTCCCAAGACATTTTTATGGAGTGCATGAGATAGCACGATAATTTAGCGATGGTTTTCTATTTGAACAGTTGGAATGTCACCAAGCCACTTTGGCTACTTTGGCTCAAGATCAAAAAGTGAAATGTGTGTGTCCTGTATTTCAATCTATTAATCACAGAAATGGCAGTTCAAGAAAGCATAAGTCATAGAGGCTTTGCCTACTCTACCTAGATAAGCCATTGGTAGAACAGCTTTCCTCAGTGCCCACATTCCTTTTTCAGCATTGGAGATATCGATGATGGATTTCTTGGCCAACTGTTCTAACAGCCAGCATAAGACATCTATAGAAAAACAGGCCTAGGATCCCATGGAGATACTGTGTAGCTCCACTAACCTTCAAGTATCCAATACCATTTTTCCACTTCTGTTAGACATGGGTTATTATCATGATGAAATCTTCCATGATTATTTGTACAAGGTAGAGTGCATATTTTCCCACAACATTTTGCCAAATAGATGACTGCATATGTGAGTATTTAAGCTCAAAGCCATATCCCATCAGCATTCAAAGTCATTCTATGCAATTCCATTGTTGGATATCTGCTCTCAGATTTCTGCTCTTAAACCTTGGATACAGCATGCAAAAATCATCTTCTGAACTCTTTTTATTTGTAGTATTACAAGACAGGAGACTCTGGTTTGTCTTTCAGATCTAATCACACAAATGTATTTTATCTGAAATAAAAACCGATCTTTCCCCCTCCTCCAAACTTCTTTTCCTTATCTTCATGTGCCTAAAATCTGTGAAATATGTAAATCAAGGGTTTCTGGAATAGAACCACCATATAACTTAAGGACTGTCTGTATTCATTCCTCAAAGCTGTGGAAGGCAAAAACAAGAGTAAACCCACAATAATTAAATCTGACTGATTGGCTGGTTTTGATCACTGGCATAATCCACTAGCACATTATTTAAGCCCTATTACAGGGTTTATTACTTTGCTTTATCTGGTAGTCATAAATGCATCCAGATTGTAACCTGGTGATGGAATGGAGAAAGAAGATATAAAAATTAATACTAGATTGCTGAAAAGAGTTCTTACTATCACAACTGAAAAGTGCCAAGCATTAAGAATAGGACACAGACATCTTTTTTGATTTTATGGGGAAACCCAAAATTAAAAATAGATGAAAAGATGGTAATATGGAAAAATTGGATGGAAGTGGAGGTACTGACTTTGAACCAATTGATAGATGATGCTTTAAAAAAATATATACTATGTGTTAAGAAATAAATATCATCTATCAGATATCACGCAGTGACAATATACAAGATTTTTTTTAATAACATTGCTTGGCCAAGCAGCATTTTCAGCTTCTAAGATACAAGATACAAGAATAACCTGTTAAATTTGTAAAAAAAAACAAAAAACCTTATCATTAGTTTTTATAGCTATTTGTTATCAATAATTTAATTTGATAATGCAGATTTAATAAAACAATGCAACAAAGAATTAGAGGATCCTATATTGCCTAGACAAGGGGAGTATGTCTTAACTTCTTTAGCAAAAATGTCAATCGACCTCAAATTACAATTTATGCAACAACAAAAATAATATTTAGAACTTATTGGACTCCATTACATTTACACAGAAAAGAGTTATCAAAACCAGCATTTTACTAGAAATGTAAAGGATAATGTTTCTTTAAAACATGTTTCTACAATGTCCTACACTTACCAAGTTTTAGAAGAAGGTAGTAGATTATATAAATGTGATTGTGCAACAAAAGCAATAATTTTCAAAAGATAATATTATTTTGAATTATGCATCTATATCTACTACATGGAATCTCACAACTGGACAGTGTAAATGGATTCTCTGTGTCTTTATTATGGCCAAAAGACTGATATTGCAGGATTGGAAAAATAATTAAATGACCCCTTTCATTCAGTGGACTAAAGACCTGACTGCACTTGCCATTTATAAGAGAATTGCCTATACAGGTAAATTTGTATGGACAAGTGTAATAAAATATAGAACCCTTTTATACAGAATGCAGTAGGTTAAAATGATAGTCATATAAATGTATTATAAATATACATATTTGAACATCATTTGTATTAGAAAGTATGTAAACTTGTAACTATTGTTACAATGACATATCATTAGTTATATTTCACTTTTTTGTTAAACTGTTTTTTATGTATCTGTCTTTTCTTTGACAGTGTATGCATTTCCTTCATTATGTTTGAATGTTGTTCTTTTTTCTGTTGAGAAAAAGTAGGTAGGACATAGAGAAAGAAACACATTAGGACTCTTAACTATAGACTTCTGGAGGAGTCACTGGGAAAAAATACTGTGGGAGGAAGGGTAATGCCATTGCATACAATGATATCTATGTCATCTGGCAGAGAACAAGGCGAGAACTTGGTAATTATAGTAATTAACCCCGCAAGTGTCTATAGGCTTCTATAGGATTTATATCTCTATTCCAAAATAAGAGACATACGGAAGTCCATCAAATAGTCCTGCTGTTCTGCTTTTTAAATGTTGTTTTAAAAAGGAGCAGATATCCCTAGGGAAATATCATGTCATTCTTTTGCTTTGTCTTTTGACATGCTTTTTCTTTCCTCCAAAGACATGGGATATGTGACTGCCTGGGAGGTGGGGGGAAGTTGATCCTTTCATGGCTAGAAGGTATGAGCCAGCCAATAGTGATCTTCATAGGTTAGCTCTCCAACTGTGTGAAGGTAAGATTCAGTGAGCATGGTGGAATATAACTTGAAATCCTCTAAAATGTCAGTAAAAGTCTGAGAATAAAAGAAACACAAGCCCAGAGGGAATTGTATATTTTATCTCCCTTAAAAGTACAATACCTGGGGAAGCTGGATCTCAGAATTGAACTTCCAGACCAACCATACACCTCAAGAACTACGAGCCTATAATAACAACCAGGATGCCAATCAACACTCCTTCTCTCAGAGGCTGAATTCTTGAACACCCATCAGGCAGCAGTTTTCTACATATCTTCTCAAATATTTTCTTCATTCCAGCTTTGCCCATGGAATCCTCCTATAATTCCCAATGCTCCTCTATTGAAATCCAGAAATAAAATACTCAACAAAACCAGACTTTTTACCTGAACTTTGGCATAGTGGTATGAACCATGGCAGAGATTTTATTCCCTAACCAGAATAAATTCAGATGCCATATGGTAGGATTTTATAAAACCATCATTTTTTATTGATGCTTCTCTCTTCATAAATAACATACCTGTAAGATAAAAGGCTTTATACTGGTCCAACCGAAGGGACTGTATTTCTCCGTATTTTCCAGCTGCACCACTATTGGGATGGAATAATGTCTAGAGGAAAAAGAAATTGGCAAGATTAGAAAGTGCTCTCTTTTGCTTAATATCATAGAAAGTTACACATATTCCAATATAAGAGAATACCTGTCGCTCAGGTAGCTCCACAATTGAACTGTGGAGACCTTGGTGCTTTCTAAGCTTGAATGGTTTTCTTGCAGAGTTTCATTACCCAACTAGGTAACCTCATCAATATGAATGAATGATGACGACACTCAAACTAGTGTTACCTAGTTGAGTAATGAAATGTCTGCAAGCAAACAACAGGAGTATCAAGAACTGTACATACACAAACTCAAATAATAATATGCATCTAATTATGTTGTTTCCATTAATACTTGCCGGTAGAAGAATCCAAACTGTTAATTGCTTAACTTCCTTTCCCATAGACATTTTAAATCTAGCTGGGCTCAACTCTGCAAACCCCTCAGAATCAGGAAAATTTCAAAAAAGAAATGACACTCTATATAGCATAATATTTAATTTACTAAGTTATGTATTGTTTTTAAAATTCAGTATGTAAAACTAACTAAGCAAGACAAAACAAGAGCAGAGCAAAAGAGATATATCTGCTACAGGGAACCTATATACAGCACTTAACTCCATTTCCTAAGATTAAGATCCATTTTATTCAACAGGGCTTTTTGAAAAAATCTCTTTACATTCTGAACATGATGAAAGAACTGAAATGCCACATATGGAAAACAGATTTATTGTTGGCCTCTGAAACAAACTCTCTTCCCCAACCCTGCAGTTAAAACAGGGCCTTTCACTTGTATCTTTTCTGCATGCTTGCTTCAGAAATTCTCATTCTTGAGCCAACAGGAAACAACCATAAATCTGTTTTAAAGATCAGCGTCCCCCAAAAAGCTTTCTTCCACTTCTAATAGTGATGCATCTCAACTCAGTCATATATTTCTCCTCCAATAAAGCCAGTTTATGTACCTTCACTCAACCCTTACCCTTGGTTCTCAATTACATACATTTACAAAGGCCCTAAACACATTTCTAGGTTCCGCGGGACTGCGGACACATATTAATTCATTTGTACAAGATCTGTTTTTATAATAAACAGAATAATGGAGAAGCATAAAAAAATAAATTCCAGCACTAAATAACAGTTGAGGAAAAATCTTACATCTCTCTTATATTATATATGATATCAGTATTGTCAGGAAAACAGCTGACATTACAAAAATATAGCTAGTTTTATCAATATTTGGCTACCACTACTTTTATTGTCATATCAATAAATTGATATGTTGTGCATAATTGACCAGTGTGCATATTTTACCAAGGAAATTCTAGTAATTTTTCTCACTGATCAAATATTACATCTCCGATTAAAATGTTAAATTACAAGAATACCAACAATTGTGAAATGCAGTCATAACTACATCTGCAATAGTATCACTTTTTAAAAAGTTCATATTATTTTCACTGTCAAGACAACATAGTATCGAAGGCAAAACTTTTAAATATGTTCTTAAAGTATGTATGTATGTATGCAAAGCTTCAAATACTGCCTCCACAATATACAAAGAATGTTGGTTTCCGGTTCCGCGTGGCTTCAGTGGCAGCAGGAATTCGCGACTGTTCGCGATTCCTGCTGCGCTTGCCGCCAAGGTAATTTGAGGATATGGCTGCCCTGTAGGGACAGCCGAAGAGAGAGGGGAGCTGGACAGGGGGTTGGGGGTGCCGCAGACCCCCTCCTCGTCCGGAAAAACCCCTTTTTCCCAAGGTGGTGGAGCGGCGGTCAGCAATGGCCGCCACGAAGAAGCCAGCAACCGGGCAAGATTGTGCTGGAGGAAGCAAGAAAAGTGAAAGTGCTGGCTGAGCCCGGTCAATCAACATCTTTTAAATTCGTTGGAATTGAGCTGTCTGAATTGCTGGAGAATACATTGTATCCCTAAGAAGATCGAAAGCGGCGGAGAAGCTGTTAAAGGGAACTTTTTTTTCTTCACTCTCCCACCCCATGGAAACAGCAGATGAAGATTTGAAATTTGTTTGGGCACTGAAGGTGAATTATTCTGAAAGTTGAAGTTAAGGGACAAAAGAGTTCTTGGACATTGGACTTAAAAATTTAAGAAATTGGAAAACCCTTATTAGAGGTATGGATTTCTGATCATTTAAAAATTGATGTTGCAAGTGGAAAGGGAGAGGAAAAAAAATTGGAGCAGAAGTGGAAAAAGGAGGAGATTGCCTAGAATCTCAAAGAAAGATACAAGGTAATTGGACCTCTTTGATTAAACAGTAACCCCAGAAAAAGAAATAGAAGAAAGAAGAAAAATATAAACTTTTGGAACTTTTTTTGAATTATTTTTGATTAAAAATACTTGGGTGGTTGTTTTGGGGAAAGTTTCTCTTTTCAGGATGGCATCGCTTGTGGATGAACTAAAGACTGAATATCAAAAATATAAAAAGGAAGAACAAGATGGAAAAGATACTTTGGGCACTTTATTTCAATTTTTAGAAATGGCGTTATGTACTTATGAAAGATTGATTATGCAGCAGAATGACTGGGACAAAGAAGAAGAGGAACAAGAAGCCATCTTTGATGAACAATGGTTTTTTTCCGGGGAGGAGGAGAAAGAGGATAAGAAAAAGGGGATTTTAAGATTTGAAAAAACAACCAAAAAGGAGAAAAATGAGAGGAAAGGTGGATGCAAGGTTAGAAAGCAAAGGAAAGGGAGTAAGAAAAGGGAGGAGGAGAGACAAAGGGGTAAAAAGGGCAAGGAGAAGAATAAGCAAGAGAGAAAGGGGGGGAGGAGAAGCCTCAATAGTGGGAAGCAAGTTCTAAAGGAAAAAAGTTTATTTAGAGACAATGGGTGAATCTAATTAAGGATAAAAGAGGGATTCTGGAAGGTATATAAGATTGTGTTTTTATATGTGTATTTAGAGTATAAAATTTACTGTGTAATTTTAGAGTCTACTAAACAGAATCCCAAGATAAATTAAGTGCTATATGAAGTACTTTTAAGTTAGGGTAATGAGTTAAAGGCGTCACTCCAATTAGTGTATAGGAGAAGTATAGTAAAAGAAAAAAGATGAATGGATAGTTGGAAATAGAACAGACAAAGAATGTTATTGAAAATGGTTATAAGATATGGAAGGACATATAAAGGTTTTGTTATGTTTTTTTTTTATATTGATAAAAGGCAATAAAATTTTAATTAAGAAGAAATAATTTGGATGAAAAGGAGAAGCTGGGATAAGATATGAAGTTAAATAGATAAAGTAAATATTGATATTATAATTTGGAATCATTATGTTCTATTGGTTTTCTTCTTTAATTATTTATTTTATTTTTTTTAGAAAAGAATTTATAAGCTGTTATGCCTTGATTATTTGTGCACTGTTTTTGTAAAATTTATAAAATTGGTTTATAAAAAAAAGAAAAGAAAATGATAATAAGATATGGAAGGATATATAAAGTGAATATAATGTTCGAATTTGTGTCTGTGTGAAGAGTTTCAACCCGGGATCGGGCAGCCTTCAGAAAAGATGTTTTAGTTTTGTTTATGTTTTGTGTCTTGTATGTTTATGAAAGGCAATAAAATTTTAATAAGCAAGAAATATAATTTGGATAAAAGGAGAAGTCTGGATAAGATATGAAGTTAAATAGATAATGTAAATATTGATATTTCAATTTGGAGTTATTTTATATGTTCTATTGGCTTTCTTCTTTAATTATTATTATTTTTTTTTAGAAAAGATTTTTTAAGTTGTTATGCCTGGATTGTGTATTGTTTTTTGTAAAATTAATAAAATTTGTTTTATATATATGTATATATATATATATATATATATATATATATATATATATATGTATATATATATATATATATATATATATATATATATATATATATATATATATATACATACACACATACATACATACATACATACAAACAAATAATGTTTTTCCTTCAGCTTTCAAGAAACCTGTCTGTATTTTTATTTTAAATCATACAAAGAAGCTCAGTTTTAAAAGAGCTAGAAAACCACTCAAAGAACTAGATTTGCGATGAAAGAGGTGCCAGCTAAAGATTGAAGTTAGCTCTTCTAATTATTTTAATTGTAGGGGTGGTGGTGATTAAACAGCACATAAGAACATATGTTTAGTGAAAAATACTGATATTACAAAAATTCTAGAAGAAAACCAGGGGTGGGATTCTACCAGTTTGCACCTATTCGCTAGAACTCGTTAACATTCTAAGCAGTTTGGAGAACTGGTTGTTAGAAGAAATTACTGGCCTAATCCTGTAAGAAAGGCAGGAAGGAAACATCCTTATGTTGCTTACAGAAACTTTCTCTCCGTTAACCCTTATTACATTCTTGGCAGGACTAGACTTCTTGTCTCAGGAATGTCTCTGGAATTTTTTTCCCCTCCTTTGCTGGTACTTTGCTTGTATGGAGTGACCATTTGAAGTTACAATGGCACTGAAAAAAGTGACTTATGACCATTTTTCACAGTTACGACTGTTGCAGCATCCCCACAGTCATGAAAGGCCAGGCGAGGAGATGCATGCCTCGATGTGAGTGATATTGAGTTGACCATACCCAGTCAATAACATGACCACCAAGCCATGTCCACCCAGTCACATGACCACCAAGCCACGCCCACCACCTAAGCCATGCCCACAGAACTGGTTGCTAAAAATTTTGAATCCCACCCCTGAAGAAAATCCTGAATAACTCCTTTGAGCAAACTAGTGCAATCACTGGAAGATGGTGGAACTATTCTACTAGTCTGGCATGAGAAACATGTCACTGAAAAAAAAAAAAGCATATGTGCTTGAAAAACATGCAAATTGTTCTCCCTAGATAAATGTAGAATTTCTGGACCCTGTTTCCTTCTTTCTCCTGTTGCAGAATAAGGCATCCTAGTCTTCTCCTGCTTAGAAATCCTCAACAGAGCTTTTCAGTGAAAGTATTCAGAAGAAACTTATAACTATGGTGTCCAGAACTGGGCTTCTTCCATTTGCATTCATCACTGTCTAGAAAACAAGTGCATTCTAGAATGCATAGAATTTGGGGATTTAAGATTTTGGAATGGTGATTAGCCCTGGACTTTTTGTTTAGAGGAGCAACAGAGCTGTAAAGGAAAGATTTAAATCAATTGTATGCAATTGCCAAGAAAAGCAACAAGTTGAACGTTATTTTTCAATACACAAATTTTCACTGAAATTTCTTTTAAAAACTTTAAAAGATTTTCTTTAGAAAATAAGGGAAGAAAGTATTTTGTTTAAAAATGGAAATATCAATTTCTTAAGGCATAGACAAAGTTAGAAGGGAAGCTATTACCTCTTTTTCTCAGATGGAAAGAACAGTATACAATGAAATTACTATGAGAAAGTTATCATAAACAAAATTCTGCATTTCTATTCATAAAAAAGCTTCAGCCAGTAAGAAATAAAAAGCAGAAAGATTAATGTTTTATGTTGTGAAAAAAAAAAAGTTTTTATTTTTTATTTATTTAGTGTGGCAAATACATGGACTTATAGTGGTTCAAATGTTAATGTGCAGTCCACCTAGCCATTCAAGGACAGGGTGGTCTGTGTTGAAAAAAATCAGATATTGGGCTGATGTAAGCTCTTGATGGACATTCAGACACAATGTGATGAATATTTTGTTGAGGAACACGACAGTCACATTGAAGGGTAGAAACAAGACCCTACTTAAACAATGAGTCCTGGCAGACACCATGTTGGGTACGGATCCTGTTCAGAGTTGACCAATGCTGGCAAGGAAGGTCAATACCTGGCACCTTTTGTATAGAGTCATCTACGTAACTGCCTTATCTGGACGTTCAGCAGCCCATTTGGCTTTCCACTGCATGTTGATGTCAAAGTTGTTAGACAGCTGTTGAGTGAGTGCCAGAGAGGGCTTCCTGGATTTAAACCTGCCAATTGCTACCAAAGTAATTGTTATTATAACCAACTGCTATATAACTGTACCTAATAGAACTCAAATCAAAGGTAGAACTGGTTCAGCAGAAACCTATATACATTTACTTGGGAATAGCCTCCTACTGTTTCTGCCTTTGCAATGTTATGTAAGTAGAGAAAGAAAATTTAAATGGCACACCGAGAATCTCAGCCAGAGTGCCTGCACACATACATACTCATTGTGCATAAAGTCAAATTACTAGTCCTCACAACATGTTATATAAAAGAATTGGCAATCGGTTTCAGAAAGAAGTTGTTTCCTCCCTGTACAGGCCTGGGGCTGAACCAGAGATTTTCTTTATGCAAGGCAAATGCTCTATCACTGAGCTGTCATAGTGTTTCTAAGAGGTAATGGATAGATTTTGCTTAAGAATTAAGTTGTTTACAGATCAACTGCCATGTTGAACAAGAATGAGAGCACACGTAGGAGCAATTTTTCTGAAGTTGACCAATTTTGCAAAAAAGTATGTTGTTTTAATGGCTTTATGTAACAATTTGATTATATTTCATAAAATACATGTGTGGTTGATAGTAAAATTTAAGCTTATGAAAGAAAATTGAGGATTTAATTGACTGTTTTACAGCTAGCAGTTCAAGCTTGAAACTGCATTCCATTCTCTTTTATGAGATGGAATAACAGGTATTTCCCTAACAAGAATTGAGCTTTTCACCTCCATACATATCACATAGGGAAGCTTGGAGCATTTAAGACCAATTCAAAAATTATAAGGAAAGAGCAAAAGACAGTGTCTTTTAAAATTTACATTGTTTGTGGCAATGACAATCATTTGAGATGTGAGGAATTTTAGGGAAGTCAAGAGTTTCTAATCCTCAAGCTACTCCGTGTTCAGAAAGTTAATGCCATACCTGGTGTCCTTTGCTTGAATACCCGAACAGGACTTCAGAGATATCTATCCCATCAAAGCGTCTGTTGGGAGGAAGAGTGGCATTCGCCAGAGATACCAATGTAGGAAATATATCTAAAGTGCTGCAGAAGAGAATATCCTGTGATTAGAATATAAGCTGATCTTGGCAACTGAATTATGGAAAAAGTCTTACAGATCTATTTCTAAGGCTACCTCATCTGATGCCAAAATACCGACAATACAAAATACAAAATTTTGGTGGCTGCTTATTAAAGATCTAGATTCACCTTTTCTTTTTAGGCGTGTGTGTGTGTGTATATTTGGATCTATGTACATATAATAAACCCATTGTATCCATGTACATATAATAAAGCATTAATATTCTCCTCGTAATGCAAACTATTAAATTAGGA
Source organism: Hydrophis major (assembly GCA_033807585.1). Taxonomy (NCBI): domain Eukaryota; kingdom Metazoa; phylum Chordata; class Lepidosauria; order Squamata; family Elapidae; genus Hydrophis; species Hydrophis major. Next base: position 193,574,712 of record CM066329.1, read on the forward strand.
TAAAATTTGCAGGTTCTGATTTGGCATAGTATTTGTTATATATGGGCTGAACTGGAAAAGTTTGAGAAGAGAAAATTCTACTGAATTATGATGGACAGCAGAGATTTTACAAACAACCATAAAAGTATTGAAAAGCCTTGCACAGGATACTGAAATCCTAGTTTCAAATTACTTGAGCTTCTCTGTAGATCTCCTCTTGGGTTTGCCAAATATCACTCACACAAGACTATTCTTGGTGAATTAAGAGGTTGGATTTTAAAGTTACAGGTTGTTGCCAAATATGTCAGATCCTATTTGTTCATATACATATACTGTCCAACTTCAAATTAAGTACTGTAATTACATCCATGTCCAGTTCACCCTGGATAGATGGACAATCCAGAATCTTTTTCTATAGAAAATTTTTCATGTGAAAATTAGTCATATAGCCCTTATTGGTCATATGGGGTTAATAAAACGTGAAATTTATATGATAAAATACCCTAAATTGAAAGCCTATGGTGTTCTCAGAACTAACCAAGTACATCAGAATGACTCAAGCAGCTTGCCCAAAAACCTCTTCCTAAAGAGATAAATATTAGTTATCTGATTTGTTTTTTAATGTACCATTCCATGGTCTAAAAAAACACGATTTCATTTATGTGCGCTATAGTGCTTTTCATTTATGTGCGCCATAATGCTTTTCAAAGCAATAAGAATAGACAATTACAACATTTATTTATTTCAAACCGTATGAAGAAAACATAGTATTGTACGGCTACTTATTTGATTGCAAACTGCCATAATCCAGAAACTGGAACCGACACAAGGTTCAAGAACTGGCAACTGACCCACCGTAGAGGGAAGAAATAAATGAAGATGGGAAAAGCCTTAGTTCCCAACTATCTGAACCCATTCATTTGATTTCATACCACTAATGTACAAGAATGCTAACTACTGGGTGATTTTCAAACATAGCCTCACTATTACAGCAGGATAATGTTTTCTTTGCCTTAGCACAACCTTTGTCAAGTATCATGAGTACTTACTATCACCTTTTAAGTTGTAGCATGAAGTCTTAACATTAATATCCACAAAGTAGCCATGCTGACTATAATTAACAAAAGAATGGTAGGATCAGAGTGGGAGGTGATACCAGGGAACATCTAGTCCAAACAGCAGAATCAGAGGATAACAGTGTGTCCTATGAAATGATTTCAGCAGACTTCTAGTGTTCATGGTTGCTGCAAGAACCATTTTAAATGTTTCTGAAAGGTGACTCTCTGGCTCCTTCTTGAAAAACTCCAGTAATGAGGAATATTCCACTTCACAGAGCAATCCTGGTCGACAGCCCTTTCCATCAAGAAATTATTCCATCAAGAAATTATTTCTAATATGTGAAAAGCTCTTCATCTGCTACACAAATGAGTACTGATCATTCAAATATCTGGACCACAATTATATAGGCCAAATTGAGTCTGCACAAGTATCCTCTCCCAGCAGACTCTTTAATCACTACAAATCTTTTTGAAAGTCTCGACTTGAGACTGAAGAAGGGAGAAAGTGGCAGAAAATTTCTCTTGCAAGGCTTCATTCCTTTATACTATTAGTACATTGGATACAATCCATGCTTTTATTACCATGTTTATTTATTTATAAAAAACACGTGTTTGGATGAGTATCCAAACACGTGTTTGGATGAGTGTGATTATATTGGAAAAATAGACATCAAAATTAGATCTGATGAACACATTAGCACCAATGAAGATTTTTCTGACCTGAAACATATCAGCCCACTTAAGAGACTTATGAAATATTAGCTGAGGGTGCTGAAAGAAACTTGGTTTTTTCCCCATTCAATCAATTTTACCATGACTGCTAGGAAACAAATAGGCCAAACAATAAACAGCATTGGGGAAAAATAGGAAATTAAACAGTACATTGGTGAAAAAAATGTTCTTGTTAGATCTTGTTAGATCATTAAGCTGATTGCTAAACAAATACAACTCTAAGCAAAGAATATACTAGGGACATGCAGTGTGTTGCAAAATCAGAGAGAAAGAGAGAGGGGGGGCGGAGGGAGAGGGAGAGAGAGAGAGAGAGTACATGTGTTCACACCGGCATGCTCTACAGGACTGAATTTAGATTTATGCCTAGATTTTTAATAAGATTCCTGGATATAAATTGTACGGATCCATTTAGGAGTATGGGGAAAATTATTTCTGGAAAAAAGCATAGAATCCTCAGAGACACTAGAATATAGCAAAGGGTAGTTGCCTGGGGAAGAGGCAGTGCCATTGAAGGCTGTTTGCTTCTGAGAATTATTTGTTTGCCTCCTCTTGATGAATCATCCATGATTTAGAAAAAAAAAACCTATATTGTTCCAAATGGAATCCAAGAACTGGAAATAGGTTTGGCTTGTCTGTTCTATTCCTACTTGGCTACTTGGTGATTAAATGACAGTTTCAATACACTTTATAGTTAATGTTCTGTTTGCACATGTTTGAATTAGAAATGTTGTTGTAGCTGTTTTGATTCTATAGATAAGTTGCAAACATTTTAACCAAACCAATAAAATAATGTATAAGATATGAAAAGTAATAATTGTTTTATATATCTTTTGGGATACCTATTTCTAGATGGGAGGGAACATTTCTTTAATTTGAGGTAGATCAAGCTGAATTGCATAATAGGGCATTAAAAGGACTCTCTTATGATCTGATCAAGTTTTATTTTTGAGAAATCTGGGAGGAAAAGTGAAGTGCCAAATGACTGAAGAAGACAATAGGACCCTACTTCAAGAAAGCAAAAAAGGAAGAACTACAGATCAGGCAAAGTGATATTAATAACTGGGTAGTTTTTGAGCAAGTCAAGAAATTCATAAAGATCCAGAAAACAATGTGGCAATTATGTGAACAAACCGTATCAAACTAACCTTCACTCCTTTTTTCAAAAGGGAAATTTTCTGAGAAGATCATGGCTGTTGATTTCAACAAGGCATTTGACAGAGTATCTCCTTAACCACATTTTGATTAGCAAGATTGGAAGTACATAAAAACTGAAAATAATAATGAAAGAACAATCCTAAGTGATTTCTTATCTAAAATAAATGAAAAGGGTTTGTTTCTTTGTTTTTCAAAAAAGGTTGAATGAGTCCAGAAATGTGGCATACAGTAATAAAAATAAATAAAACAGCATAATTTGGAATGTTAAGCTTGTAAACTTGGAATCTTAGCAAGATGAGATGAATGGCTACAGGGGGTTGATATTTACAGCATGACGCCTCACCACACTTGTGATCCATTCTGCATATTTGAGCAAAGTGACCATTGAAACCCATACTGTAATTCTATGATCAAAAACAAATCACAGCATCAGTCCCTTTTTCAGATATAAATGTCTGATGAAAACAGCCAGGCTCACTATGTCAAATAATCTCATTAGAGTGTGTGTGTGTGTGGGGGGGGGACGACGACGACGATGACAACGACGACAACACAACTCTTCTGCCATTCTGCAGTCTACCTGTATTCTTCACTGAACTAGGAGTTAAATATTATGCAAACTGAGGAAGAATAAGAGCCTGCCTCCAATTCAAAATGAAGATTGTGAGATGGGAAAATGGAGGGTTATCTGCTTAATGTTAAGTCGAAGGAGAAACAAGGCATGAGAAATTCAGCAAAAAATATAATGGATGTGACAGAATTTTGTTTAGCTTGCTGAAAATTATGATGAAGATGGTAGACCAAAAGAGTGCAATAGGCAGCTCACAGAACCAGACTGTAAAGGAACTTAACTTAGAACACATATACCACCATTGTACTACTGGCAGTCCTTGAGCAGAATTTCAGTTGTTAAAGCAAGACAGTTGTTAAGTAAGTTTTGCCCCATTTTATGACTTTTCTTGCCATAGTTGTTAAATGAATCACTGCAGTTGTTAAACTAGTAATATGGTGGTTAAGTGAGTCTGGCTTCTCTATTGACTGCTTGTCAAAAGATCACCAAAGGTTGAAGGCATGATCCTGGGATACACATAAATATGAGCCAGTTGCCAAGAGTGTGAATTTTGATCATGTGAATGCCGCAACAGTACTGTAAGTGTGAAAAATGGTCATAACTCACTTTTTTCAGTGCCATTGTGATTTTGAACAGTCACTAAATGAAAGGTGGTAAATCAAGAACTACCTATATTTAATTCTCACTTTCTTCACTTCTTCCGGAGTATGAGAAGGGAACTAATAAAACACAAAATATGAAATTCCCTGTATATTACCCATTATGTGTGCTTGTTGGGGAACATGTTCACCTCCCCACACATGTTCCCCAACAAGCACACATAATGGGTGATTTCCCGATTAAGGCAGTGATCAAATCAGGCTTGTTTAGCTTGAGCAAAATGGTCATATCATGCGATTACCTGTGGTGCCCTAGTCACTCAAGAGTTCTCGAGAGAGAGAAAGAGAGAGCAGAAAATGCACTTAGATCTCACAGGGTTTCTATTCACTTTCTGTCCCTGGTTGCTATTGGGATTTGGAAAGTATTAGGTCAACAAGATCATAGAAATGCAGGGAAAGTAATCAGCATGAAACAAAGGATGAACTCAAGGAGAAACATTGGAAGGGGAACACAGAATATAACCTGTATTGGAGTGCATACTAAGTACTTGGGAGTTAATTATTAAATATCATTAAAAACAGGGTGTTCTTGTTTAGGAACAAGAAGGTCCATCAGCAGAATTTTGTCATGATTTCTGGCCTGAAAATGAACACTTCCTGAATCCTTTGGTGTAACTTAATTCTGAAGTGCATGTTAGATGACTTCCTGTGGGTATATACTTCATTTAACAATTGTTTTTCTGTATTTTGAGTAATTTGAACATTTCCCATGAGACTGGCTCACTCCCTAGAAATGGCAGCTAACTTGCTGAAATACTGCCAGTTTTCTTCATGAAACTATTAGCAACATATGCATAACAACTGTCTTGATTTTTCTAAACATCAAGAAATAGCATAATCAACACAGATACACAAGTATTTTCATCCTTGTACAGAAAATAATCCTATCAGACACTATTTTTCCCAGAAAGACAATATCTTTCTAGGATATTTCTAGGATTTTCTTTTAGGGAGCTAAATCCAACCAAATATATGCAACTATATATTTTGCCTTTAGGCTAGTTCTGTAACTGCAGCCCCAAAGACAGCCAGTCCTTGACTACAATGCAGGCTTGCAGGAGGTGAGTTAGAACGCCTCTGCTCCTGTGCAAAGTGTGTGCCACACCCACCGAACTGGTGGCAACAATATTTGAATCCCACCACTGATTTCATGCAGGATCAAAGCAAGCAGATAGAAAGCAACATGGATATGTTACCCAGGTCTCATGCATCTGATCTGATGACAATACTTAAATACATCTGGAAATAATATTATCATGAACTTCTGTGAGTGATCTGTTTAACAGCCATGAACTGCTGATGTACTGTACTATACAAATACTTTAAATAAATAACTAAATGCACAAAATGTTGTAGGATTTACTATATCAATTAGAACTGCTGTGACACTTTCATGGGTGAGAATTACTTTTATAATGCCAGTAATTAAAAGAATAACACTTCAAATGGAACTCATTTGAAGTTGCAAATAAAGCTGAATTATTAGTGGCATAATACATTATTTAAATTAAATACAAATTTAAAGCTGTGAAAGGCAAATGCCCTGCCCAAAGTAAGAGGGCACTGGGTTATTAGGAATAGTGCAAAAAATAGGCACTTAGCTACATTCAATACAGGTTGAGGTCTACCCAGACAATGCTAAAATATTGTGAAGTTCAAAGAAGATGAAATCTCATTCCCTAATGTTCTTGACTCTGCCACTACGGCAGGACCACCCCACAGATATTTATCTGAAATCTACCCAACGTTTTCGGCATATGGCAATACAACCAGTCCTCATTTAACAACTGTTTATATTTACAACAGTGATGAAAAATGTAACTTGGCAACCAATCTTCACATTTACAATCTCTGTAAGTCTGTAAGCCAAAGCAAAGTTGAAGAGTGAAAGCACAGTAACAGTTTGACTTAACAACCAACTGTTTGCTTGAAGACTATGTTGTCTATACCAATAGTGGTACCTAAACAAGAACTACCTATAGTAGCAAACACCTGGTATAAAGACATATATTCTAACCCTTTGGATGATGCGGCAATTGCCCGCACTCCGGTAGTCCGAGTCCAGTTCCGTGGAATGGGGTGAGCTCCCTTCTCTTGTCCCTAGGTCCTGCCCACCTAGCAGTTTGAAAGCATTGTTTGCAAGTAGAGACTGTAAATAGGTACCACCATTTTGGAGGGTGGGAAGTGCTGCCAGAACTGGAAGGGATCAGTAGAGGAGTGGTTAAACTTAGTAAAGAGTTGAATTTTCTTTCATGCTCTTACTCATTATATTACATTGCTTTACTAACCTTGGAAGCCTTACTACTAATTTTAAATATGCTTTCCAAATCTGGCTTAGTTATGCGTTATGTTGTTGAAACCAATAATATAAACTACAACAAATATGGTTTATTAAATTTAATTAAATAAGGTTTAATTAAATCCAAGCTCCTTTCCTGTCACGTGGGACCAAAAATGAAAGTAACCAAACTAAATGAGACCAGGCATATTCCACCTCGCTAAAGTATCATTTATAAAGTGCTGCTAACTGTCTTTGCAATCATAGCATCAAGATGGATCCAAATTAATATTTTTATCTTGCTCATTAGGAAGTGTGAAATTTTCAGATTGGTAATGGTAGAAATGTCTGAATGGGCAACTTTTATCCCATCTGCTGTTAACACTCCTGACAAAGACAACATGAAGATTAATTTACAGAAATATTGTTTGGGAATTATAATATACAGGAGCAATACCCTTGACTCCTTCTGAGAGAAAACCAGTTATTCCAGACCAGCAATGCCAAAGGAATTATAACAGATGTTTATTATAATCCTAAAAAGAAACATATTTTGAAAACAGTTTCTGAGCAAACATCTTAAAAGTAAACTTTGTTCCCTTTCAAACTCAGCTTTATTTAGGAGAACAAACATCTCTGATAAACAATGAAGGATCAGCAATTGACCTGTTTGGCTACTCAACAGCCCTATTCTAGAGCCTTATTTGCAAATGCTGTCTACTGGCTTGAAGGAGGGGTTAAGGAAACAAGTAGATTTCAAAATGCTGTGGAACTTTACAGACGTCATTACCAGTTAGCACCTTTTATTTTTTTATCATTTCAGAGATGACAAATTCTTCCATGTTCAGGAATGTGTGTTCTCAGCTGTTCTAGCAGTTCAGCTTGCTATGGTTTGGGAGTTAGTTGTCTACACACTATTCTAACAGATAACAGATAATCAGAATTGGAAGGGACCTTGTAGGTCATCTAGTCCAACCCCCTGCCCAAGCGGGGGACTCTACACAATTTCTGGCAAATGGCAGTCCAATCTCTTCTTGAAAGTCTCAAGTGATGGCGCTCCCACAATATCTGAGGGCAAGCTGTTCCATTGGTTGACTATTCTCACTGTCAGAAAGTTTCTCCTTGTTTCCAGGTTAAATATCTCCTTCTTCAGTTTCCATCCATTATTCCTTGTCTGGCCTACAGGAGCTTTAGAAAATAGCTTGACCCCTTCCTCCCTGTGGCAGCCCCTCAAATATTGGAAGACCGCTATAATGTCTCCCCGGTCCTTCTCTTTACTAGAGTAGCCAAGCCCAGTTCCTGCAACCGTTTGTTGTATGTTTTAGCCTCCAGTCCCCTAATCATCCTGGTTGCTCTTCTCTGTACTTTTTCTAGAGTCTCAACATCTTTTTTATAATGTGGTGACCAAAACTGGATGCAGTACTCTAGGTGTGGTTTTACTAAGGCTTTATAGAGTGGCATTAGTACTTCCCTTAATCTTGACTGTATCCCTCTGTTAATACAATTTAGGATTGCATTAGCTTTTTTGGCTGCTGCTGCACACTGCTGGCTCATATTTAGCTGGTTGTCCAGTAGGACTCCGAGATCCCTCTCAGAGTTACTGCTATTGAGCCTGCTTTCACCCAGTCTGTATGTGTACTTTTGACTTTTCTTGCCTAAGTGTAGGACTTTACTTTTCTCTACATTGAATTTCATTTTGTTAGATACGGCCCAGTGTTCTAGATGGATCATAAAGTAATCTTACATGAACAATCCATAACAGAAAGCATTTTTCTCTCCTACCTTAACATCAAAGAGCTCGTCACATTTGCTGGGATTTTCCCTGGCCAATATGCAACTGTGGGAACACGGTGTCCTCCTTCCCAGGTTGTCTGCTTTGCTGAGCTACCACCTGTAAAATTAAAAAAAGAAAAAAAAACCCTCACGTTTAAGATGCTTGTTGGCCAATACTTTTATATTCAATCAATCAATCAATCAATCAAAAAAGAATTATGAAGTAAAAGAAAGCGTAAAAGAAAGTAATCTTTTTCAGCCAAGAAGATAAAATGTCATAGGGAAGAAAAAGCAAGGGATCTATTAAGACATGTAATTATACATTTAAAAAAAAGGAAAATAGTTGCACATACAGAATAAATATTAGTGTAATGTCTCAATATTGCCTCATTTTCTTCTGAAGAGCCAAGACCCCAAGGTCTACTCAGTGTCTGAGATATTTTTGGATTTCCTTGCCAGCTCCAGGTTGACTCAGCCTTCCATCCTTCCGAGGTGGGTAAAATGAGGACCCAGATTGTTGGGGGCAATATGGTGACTCTGTAAACCACTTAGAGAGGGCTGTAAAGCTCTGTGAAGTGGTATATAAGTCTAAGTGCTATTGCTATTTGGCAGCTTCTGAAAACTAGAAATAGTTTCAAAAAGACAGCATGACATAGGATGTATCAAGCTACCTTTGGATGCAAGTTTTACACTTGGCTAAGTCAATCTCTGCCCCATTTAAATGACATTCTTTTAGGAGCCCTTGAGAAAGCATAGTAGTCCCAAGATGCTGCAGAGAATAACTTGGTGAATGACACCCATAAAAACCCAATTTTACCAGTTAGTGGATTTATTTACATTTACATAAAACTGTTTAGCTACAGAATAATATTAGAGTTCGCTGTGAGGAAAGCTAGAATTGAAGATGCATATTATGAAAAATGCTGCTAAATTAGGGAGGATTAGACAAATCAGTGATCAAGCTAAAGAACCAGACCAAACCATGAGGGTTCCCACCCAAGCAAAAAAACAACTTTAGAGAATATCAAAACTTAAAAATGTTTTCAGTTTTTAAGATTTGGAGATTTGAAGAACTGTGTCAGTAAATCTACATGAATGGGGAAAAAACACTTCCCACAAATTTCAAGACAATTCAGTTTTGCTTCCGGGTCCAGATATCAAGTTGGGGATGAAGCATGGTGTACCTACACTCCATTTGTGTAACAAAATTTGGAAATGTTTATTGCACAAACTGTTCTATCAGACTGCAAATACATTTATAAAACGATACACCTGGCAAAAGTGCTTTGTTTAAAAAATTATCCCTCCTGCTGGCACTGTAGGCAATTTCCCCTTTGCCTCTTCACACGGAAACATAGGAAACAGATCAGACTAATCCAATTTTCTCTGAAGGGTCTTTGGCTCACCTCCTCAATGGGCAAACTTCATTCCTCCCCCACCCAAAAAAGCATTCACTTCCCTTCATCTATGGTTGTCCAACAGAGCAGAAAACAATTTGGCTAGAACTTATATCTTCTAAACTCTAAAGCATCCTGATATACAAAAATTTGTAATAGCTTTTCACAGCATGAAGCAGATTGAAAGTCTAACCCGAGCAGACAATTGAAAATTTGGCAACCACAACTTTACTTCTGGCATTCAGATAAATGACAGACAACTTAAATCAGACCCTTCTTTTAGCATTTGAGAATAGTTAGAAGGGACCTTGGAGGTCTTCTAGCCCAACCAACCCCCTGTTCAAACATTTCATACCATTTCAGACAAATGGTTGTCCAGTCTCTTCTTGAAAACCTCCAATGATGAAGCACCCAGAACTTCTGAAGGCAAGCTGTTCCACTGGTTAATTGTCCTCCCTGGAAGTTGCTTCTTAATTCCAGATTGCTTCTCTCCTTGATTAGTTTCCAACCATTATTTCTTGTCCTGTTCTCTGGTGCTTTGGAAAATAAACTGATTCCCTTTTCTTTGTGGCAGCCCCTCAAACCTTGAAATACTGCTATCATGTCACCCTTTACCCTTTCCTCTATGCTAGCCAAATTCCACAATAATTCTTCATATGTTTTAGTCTCCAGGCCTTTAATCATCTTGGTTGCTTTTCTTTGCACTTTTTCCAAAGTCTCAACATCTTTTTAGTAATTTGGTGACCAAAACTGGATGTAGTGTTCCAGGTGTGGCCTTACTAAAGCAGTACTACCATTTCACTTGAATTTGATTCCATGCCTCTGTTTATACAAGCAAGGATTGTATTAGCTTTTTTGGTTGTTCCCACACACTGCTAGCTCATGATGAAGGGATTGTCCACTAGGACTCCAAAGTCCTTCTTACCATTACTGTTTTTGAGACAGGTTTCACTTCATCTGTACTTGTACCTTTGACTTTTCCTGCCTAAAGTGTAAAACCTTCAAGTCTGTCAAGATATTTTTGGATTCTGAGCTTGTCTTCTGGGATATTGGCTATTTCTGACAGCTTAATGCCACCTCTAAATTTGATGAGTTACCCTTCTATTCTCTCATAAATCTAGATTTTTTTTGAAATCAATTATTCTTAAACAGATCTTACTCTAATGATTATGCTTGTAGAATAGATGCGGGCAGCAATAAAGCCAATTCTCCAGCAGATATTAAGCAGGGAGGAACAAGTAATGAGGTACTGGAAAAAAGAGGTGCGACAAGTCTCAGAGGGTGGGGGCGAAAGTATAGAACTTGCAAGTGGTGGCATGTATTACGACTAAAGTCCTGTCCTTATGTGCACGCACATACAAAAATCTCCTGCAGGCTTTGTCCTCCCACATGGAAGCCCATGAATATAGGGAGTGGGGAGATGGGAATGATAACCAAAATCCAAAACTTTAAATAAAAGTTTAGTGGTATACCAGAAACCATTTTGAGAGGATTAACCTGGCTTTTGGAAGGGCAAAGAATAACAATTACAGGAACAGTGTTTTTGTTGTTATTCCCACCAAGACTGTTACTCCCCAGTTAAGACAGAGGTGTCTAGCTGTTCTAAGTTGAGCTATTAGTCAGGGTTGAATCTGTTGAATACTTGGATGGAAAACCACCAACAAATCCAAGGGTTGAAGGTTAGGCTTCAAAAAAGGTAATAGCAATAGCACTTAGACTTATATATCGCTTCACAGTGTTTTTACAGCCCTCTCTAAGTGGTTTACAGAGTCAGCCTATTGCCCCCAACAATCTGGATCCTCATTTGACCCACCTCGGAAGGATGATAGCCTGAGTCAACCTTTGGCCTAGTGAGATTCGCCATCGTGGCTCAGTATGCCAAACCATTTCAGCTATTGCTGCTAAGAAAGCTGCTAAGAAGTACCCAAGTTTTATTCAAACCAGTCACTGCAATTCAAAGTATTCTGAATGAGGTTTTCCTATTTCTATTTATCATGTTTCATAGCTGATGTTGGCTGGTTTTCTTCTTCATGATTTGAACCCTACTGAAGGGCTTGCAGACGTAAATGTAATACATATAGCTCTCAATTTACAACCATTTGTTTAGTGACCAAAATTACAAAGGCACTGGAAAAAGTGACTTATGACTATTTTTCACACTTATAACTATTGCAGCATCCCCATGGTCACATGATCAAAATTTAGCCACTTGGTAACTGACTCATATTTATGACAGAGGCAGTTTCCCAGGGTCACGTGATCCCCTTTTGAGACCTTCTGACAAGCAAAGTCAATGGGGAAACCAGGATCACTTAACAAGCGTGTTGCTAACTTAACATCTGCAGTGATTCCACTTAACAACTGTGGCAAGAAAGGTTGTGAAATGGGACAGAAACTCACTTAACAACTGTCTCCCTTACCAACAGAAATCTTGGGCTCAATTGTGGTCGTAAGTTGAGGATTACCTGTATCTAATAATGGATGACATAATCAATTATGCTGTTATTAGTAATTTGGTGGTTGTAAACTATTCCAAATTTAGACAATCCAATTTCTTTCTAAACACTCATGGTATTTTGCACCTACTGCCCCAATACCACTTTTTCCAAAATTTGTGATCTTTTGATTCTAAGTATTGTTATTTTATCATCTTTTCCAATACTGCGTCTTGCAACATCACTGTCTGTTGGGATGGTTATGTTAAGAAATGAGACATGCTTCTTTTCAATGACAGCAATGTCTCCTCCATAATCATCATCATCATCTCCTCATAGGTTATTTCTGGCACAAAACCATAAAATATGTCATTGCTACTTAGTCTAATTCGACTTGTACTGTGTAGGGAGTCCTTGAATTATGACCACAACTGAGCCTAACATTTCTATTGCTAAGCAAGACAGTTTTTAAGTGAGTTTTGCTCCATTTTACGACGTTTATTGCCATAGTTGTTAAGTGAATCATTGCAGTTGTTAAGTTAGTAACACGATTGTAAAGTGAATCTGGCTTCCCCATTGACTTTCCTTGTCAGAAGGTTGCCAGAGATGATCACGTGACCCCGGAACACTGCAACCATCATAAATATGAATCAGTTACCAAGCATCCGAATTGTTATCACATGATCATAGGGATGCTGCAACACTTGTAAGTGTGAAAAACGGTCATAAGTCTCTTTTTCAGTGCCATTGTAACTTCAAACAGCCACTAAACGAACTGTTGTAAGTCGAGAACTACCTGTATTTAGCTGCTGTAAAAGGGCCTCAGGATGTTTCAGCGTCAGAAGTTAAGATGGGCAAGTTCATCCTCTAAGCTGCCAGGATATCCCAGGTGGCAGACAGTAAAAAAAAAAAAAGGGGGTGTTGTTCTGTGTTGCTATGATACTATAAATACATGAAAATATCCGAAACTGTGCCAGTAACTGAGGTCAACTTGAAGGAAACTTTATTGTAAAATGATTATTTGTTGTGCCCATAGCAGACATGGAAAATTTTTGCCTTGAGACTGTGTAATTTCAAATGTTTTAAGTCCCGACGGAATATCCCTTCATTACAATCGTTGTTTTCCCTGGAGTAAAATGGTTTAGCTCACCCAGCTTGGTTTCTCTCAGATGCCCGTCATGAAATTGTTTGATTTCTCTTTTAACAAAAGCCAGGTTTTATGGGACTCACAACTGGAAGCACTGACTCAGTTTTAACAACGAATACACTCCAGTTTTGTTTGTCAAATCTAAAGGTTCTCCACTGAAAAGTGGGCTAAAAAAACCAAACTCAATTTAGTTCCCCTCCCCCCTCCAAATGCCTTGAATTCAAATAAATGGCAGTCAATTGAAAAATTGACCTATCTTTCCTTCATGCATTATCCTTGAAGGACAAAGAATATCAAATGCTAGTAGGGTACCCATGCTTCGCTACAAAACTATGTGATTGGACAAGTTTTTGGGAGGAAAATAAGGGGGGGAAATTGTGCCTCTGCCTTCCAGCATCCATTGATATTCATCTGGTTAGTGACCTGTTGGTGTGTGTAAGAGTTCATGGCTGTTTGGAAACTGAAGCAGTATTTGCTGTGTGAGCAAGAAGGAGACAGCAAGGAGCCTGGGCATGGCTTAGCTGAACTGCAGTTGGAAGGTATTTCTTTTCAGGTGAGGAGGGGAAGTAGAACTCCTTAGCATCAGAGGGCTGTTTGGAAACTGAAGCAGTATTTGCTGTGTGAGCAAGGAGACAGCAAGGAGCCTGGGCACGGCTTAGGTCAACTATTCTGTAGTAAAGCTGTTTGCTGCTGTGAAAGTAAAACTGAAACTCCCCTCCTCTGCTTGTGTTTTGCATTTTGAAGAGATTTATTTTCAGGTGGAAGGGGGAGTAGAACTCCTTAGCATCAGAGCGTGTTAATAATAATATGGGAAATATAATATTTAATATTTTATAATATAATATATAAATATAATATGGGAAATACTAATGTTGTGATGGTCAATTTGAAAAATCCTTTTTTAGTGAGCGCTTAGAAGCCAAGAGGAACATACATGCCAAATTTCAAGTTTGTAGGCTTTACAGTTCTAGAGCTTTTGTGATGTTGCATGAGTGCGTTTTCGCTTTGATAGATAGATAGATAGATAGATAGATAGATAGATAGATAGATAGATAGATAAGCTCAAATAGAGACATTTTCTGGAACAAGTCTTTGTGGAACAGAAAGAATTCGTATTATGGCATTTATTTCAATAGGGGCTATTCAATTCCTCTACTGCAGGGGTCTCCAACCTTGGCTCCTGGAAGCCTGGCGGACTTCAACTCCCAGAGTTCCACAGCCAGCAAAGCTGGCTGTGGAATTCTGGGAGTTGAAGTCCGCCAGGCTTCCAGGAGCCAAGGTTGGAGACCCCTGCTCTACTGCATCGAATTACAAACTACAAAAAGATCCCAGGGAAAATCTGAGAGATGACAAACAAAATATTCCCTTGAAAGAAACAGGAGAAAAACTGAAAAACCAAAAAATGGAAAATTAGCAGCAAAGGAGATATTCCTAGACCAATTTCAAATGTTACTCTTTTCCAAACACTTCTCAAGATTCTCCGAGAAACTGCAGAGAATTATTTCATATATATATATGTAAGACTTTCAATTCCAATAAGACGTAGGTGGTGGTAGGGTTTTCTCAAGGAAATACTTTTAGTATTTCTTGATGAAGGTATCCCTTCTTATGAATAGATTCATTTTTTTCTAGATCCTTGTGTACAAAAAAAGCAGGAAAATAACTAGCATCTTCAGGAAAGATAACAGTTTAAGAACTGAATTATAAGCGCTATAATAAGACAGAGTGTTGAAACTTTATCTCATTTCTTAGACTGACATGGTAGTGAAAAAGAAGGGGGTTGGACTAGAAGTTCTCCAAAGTCCTTCCAGCTCTATTCTGATTGATAATCAAAACAGTTTCCTCCTCCTCCCCTTCTATTTTTTTTTTATTTGCATTATTTCCATGAGATTTATGCTGACAGCATTTTGGAGTTATATTTTCCCTGCATTTAAAACCCTTTCCGTCATTTCGATGTGCTACATTTTCAATGGTGGGATTCAATTTTTTTTTTTTTTAACTACCGGTTTGGTGGGCGTGGCAGGGGAAGGATACTGTAAATCTCCAGAGGTGGTATTTGCCGGTTCTCCGAACTACTCAAAATTTCTGCTAGTGGTTCTCCAGGACTGGTCAGAACCTGCTGAATACCACCTCTGTTCATTTTGCATATTGCATTTTATTCAACATTTCAATCTGTTGTAAATTAGATTTGGGATTTAAAAATAATTAATTTTTAAAAATTGCTTCTAGTGAAAAAGCTTATAAAAAGACATCTAAGACTCCAGAGAGCTATTGATATACAGATAAAAAAGGCTAGCAAATTAGCCGACTGCTATTTCAGTTTTATTCACTGCTGAGAATTATTCTCTCACACACTGGTCTGTTACAAACATCAATAATTATCCTCATAATAATAAAACCCACAGTGAGGCACTACCTTGATGCTGTGGGAATTTCTCTATGAATTTTCCCAATCTATTTTTAAAGACTTCTAATGGAGCAGACGGCTTGCAATAAGCTCAAATGAATTAATTATTTTTATGACATAGGTTTTATTTTGGAATAGCAAGGGCTGCCAATCTCAGACATTCATTTGCGTGAATGAAATAATATCGAGATAGAATCTTTTAAAAACTATAGAACAGTTTTTAAACAATGAAAAGAAACTTTGGGACTTCCTCTGTAGGAGTTCTGCCACAGTCTTTTTTTCCCTTCTATATTTGGAAACGGACAGGAAACAGATGTGGAAAAGCCAGCTACTGCTATTCTCAAACAGTAACTGGGGGAGTATGAATGACTTTAAGGGCATCAGTTCATGCGTACTCACTCACAGACATACACACCAAGGGTATCAGATACAAAACCAGGAAAGATCTGCATTTATGCTGCACCTTCCTGTCTGCGTAAGCAGAAATAACTGTCCCTCTTTCTTTGCTGTCTGAGCTGAGAGGACATTAGCCCCTGTTCTGATAGAAGTGTGCAAAGTTCCATTATGACAGCATTTTAAACTATGAAAAATAAGTGTGCGAGAAACCATGAAAAATGGATCCTCATTTCAAACTTGATGCTGCTGACAAAATAATCTAAGGGTTAAATACAATCTCAATAGCATGAATAAATAATAAAAGCGGCTATAAAAGTTTATTTTTGATGTTACATAAAATTTAAATGTTTAATAATAATATTAAACATAATATTTCTTTATCATGTTTGAAAGAGTGAACATCACATAGACAACTTTCCCACGCTGACTCTTCTTCATAAATGACTGCTGGGGGCAAAACTGGATAGCCCTCTAATTTCATGCAGATATGGTTCAGCAAAGCATGTTTCAAAAGAAGAAGGAGGAGCTACCAGATTGAGCAAGAAAATGTAAAAAGAAAAAAAAAGAAAGAAAACGAAACCCACATTTTCTTTTCAGAAAAGCTGAAGAGAACTTTTAAAAAGCGACGTTACCTTTTTTTCTTTGCCACATCCCTATATATGGACCAACACTTCCTGCATAGTCACACTTCTCAGACCAAGGACCATTGTCCCCTAGAAAGATAAGAGGAGATCTTGTTGATAAACAGAACAGGAAGGTGTCTTTCACTGGAAACAATACGAGTAGCTACAGCCAGGTTACGGTTGAAAAGCCAAAGAGTGTAGTTCCCATTTCTTTCAACTGAATATTATTTATATTAACAATTACATATGATTAATCATGCTTCATCAAGCTTCTTTTTCTTAGGCTATCAAATGGGTTATATGAAACTGGAAAGGAAGGTACAAGATCAGTGGTGGGTTTCAAAGACATTTACCACTGGTTTGGTGGGTGTGTCTTGGTGGGCGCACTTTGTACGCACGCCAAACGCACACTTTGTGCAAGTGCAGAGGCTTTCCTACTCACCTCCTGCAATCCCTGTAGCTTCAACAGTTGACATGCAGCAATCTGCTGTGACGTGCAAAGCAACTGCGCTTGAAAAGCAGGGAATAAAGATCAGTGTGGGAGCCCGGATGGGCCCAATAGCAACTCCTCAGAGAGAACCAGTCCGGTCTCAGCTGATCTTTGGCGCTACCAATACACCAGAACTGGGCCAAACCGGTAGAATAGCACCACTGTACAAGATTATAAAGGATATGCAAGACCTCAGAATTCCATCCCTGCAGGGATTCACCTGTTCCTTAATGCAGGAGTTTTAATATATTCTTAAAAATGTTTTCAGAGAAAACAAAGGAAATCCGTCACTTTTTTGTTAAAATCCCTGACCCACCAAAATAAAGTGTGTCATTGTAGGTACAATTCTAAAATAAAGGTTTAGATTGCAGAAACAAAATGGGTGCCTGCAATCTAAACTTTCATTGAACAAATATCAACAAACAAGCATGGTGATTATGCAAAACATGGGGATAAGATCAAGTTGGCCTAATAAATCTATTGGTTGGTGGAAAAATAAATAGCAAAGGCTACCTGTATCCTACTTGAAATTTTAATTTATAAGGATGCTTTACAAGGGACTATTGAGGCTAAGAGAATACAGTCTTCAAATCCTGAGCTGGGCTAGGATCTGGAATGACTCAGGAGTTCACAGTCTCCCCAGCAAGTGTGAGCTTTTTCCGGATGATTACTAGTTCAACCCATTTCCTATCTTTTCCTGTTGCATGTTTTTGATCTACACCAAACAGAGCTGACATATTCTCCTGCAGAGTAACATAGGGCTAATGTGGAAATTCTTATTATGTACAGTTGGGCGCCCCTTCTTGTGTTCATTATTTTCCTCAGCACTTATAGCTGACAAATTACAGTATTGATCTGAACATTTTTTCTTTTTCCTCTTCTATTTACATTTACATCTATTCTACTTACTCGTTATTCTTATTTTCACTTTTTTAATATTTATATCGATTTTATTTTGTTAAAAAATATTTGTCATAGTTATATGGTTGACCATCTCACAAGAGTGTATCTGGATGATGCACAACAGTGAATGAGCTTAATAAAAATTTATTTCATAAAATTTGTATACTTTTTTAAAGAAACCCTGGCTGCCAAACCATACTGAATAGCAAATGGGTCCCTTTCCTTCAAGAGGAATCTAAACAGGGCTGTGAAGCAGGACAATTACAGACAAACTCTAAAAGATTAGCAATTTCCCCCTCAAAACATGGAAAACAACTTGCAGAGAGACTTTTTTCCTGAGTGAGGAGGAAAACTGTTTGCCACTTGAATAATTCTTAAGGATTGGGAGACAAAACAATAATAAGAAAGAGTTTGCCTTGGAATTTAATGAACCATGTTTTACTTCCCCCACTTGGGAGAAAACAACTCATTAACAGCAGACTTCAGAACTGGCTATTTTGTTCTTATGTAATGAAGTGCTTAATTATTAGTCAAAGGTGACAAGGTTTGTGTTTTTGGCTAGAATTGAAGAATTCATTCACGGAAACAATGCCTATGGTGAACAAACTTCATAAGGGGGTACTGATATGTACAAAACCCCTTTAAAATTCTAAGTACATTGGGCAGCCTGTTCATCTCCCACATTAAATCTGGTGACAAGAAAGAATAACTGCCAAGGTTAACCCATACCACACAGGTTTTCTTGAGAACAATCTAGAACCAGCCAGTTGGATCACCTCATCTGCTTCATGGCTAAAACTTAGCTACAGCTATGTAAATGTTGTAAGTTCAGAAGAAGCAAGGATTCTTAAGATTCAAAGGAGAACAGAACTGTATGCTATGCCCTCAATCAGTTACTCAAATTTACACTTAATCTGAAACCCTTGCTCTGGCTTATTATAGAAAAAAAAAAAAAGCACTTTTATAAAAGCAGAACTTATGTGCTGATTTCTCTTTTCAGATAGGAGCCCAGCTGTGTGGAGAAAATAAGTTTACTCAATAGAATTCAAGACTTGATGGGTTATCCAAGACCATGTGACACTGGATGATTATTGAAGTTAAACGGAGGAGGCATTGCCCAGTTTCTTAAGTAGAAGACTCAGGACAATTTATCAGAGATGGTATTCAGCAGGTTCTGACCAGTTCTGGAGAACCAGTAGTGGAAATTTTGAGTACTTTGGAGAACTGGCAAATACCACCTCTGACTGGCCCCGCTAGTCAGATAGTTCCATTCCTACTGATGAGAGTGTGATCAGGAAAATATTAGAATGTGCAGAAATGAATAGTTAACACTTCAAATTAAAGAGAAGGAACAGACTGAATATTATGTGATATGAAAACTATTTTATCGATGGCTAGAGAATAAATATGAAAGTTAGAAACAAAACATGATTAGTGAAATATGTTAATAAGAATTAAATACGTTAAGATGAGGATTGTTATAATAATTAGATATATTATGTATATCAGTATTAAGAGAATTAATACTGATGTAATGAATAAGGCTGTAAACTCTAAGTGTTATTGCACAAGATATTTGTACCCAGATGACACACCAGTTAATGGAAGATGGATTGTTTGTATTAAAAATAAAAATAAAATATTTTAAAAAATTATAGTTCCAGTACATTCATCTGAACATTAATAACAAGTGTTGTTATTCAGCTGGATGTCCCACTGGTTTAAAAACCATTTCTGATAGTTTATGACTAAATCTAGCAATGGATAAAGTTGTTTAAGCTCTTGCAGGTACAACAAGTACAAGCACACACAAAAATATTCCTCCATTCTATCGCAGCAACTTTTAAATTTGTTCCATGAATTCCTAAGGGTGTACACCATTTTTATTAGCAGATTCATTTGGAGGGCAGGAACTACCGGCTGATCCTTCAAAAGGAGGCCTTCCTGAATCAATCTCCATCTTTTTTCTCTCTAAAGCTCTTAGAACCAATTGAGTATATGACAAAATAAGTCTCTAGGACAGGGGTCCCCAAACCTGGCAACTTTAAGACTTGGATTTCACCTGTAAACCAGAGGAATGTATCCTCCTTTGCTGTGCTGTCAACCGCATCCTTGATCTGTCCCACCAAGGCATCCATTTCCTTCAAGTATGTTCCATAGGGATCTTGGCAAGATGGATTCCAAGATGCCTCAGACAAAACCAAAGGCACATGCATATGAGCCAGGGCAAGATATAAGAAGAAAGGAAAGCCTTTCTGGCTGGAAAACGAAATAAAGTAAAGATTTGCAACAGTTAATTATGTGGAGGAGCAACATTCTTGCTCAGAATTATTACCCCTACCATTACTAGTGGTAAACTAGTCTCACACAGCAACTGACTAAAATTCTAACAGTTGTACAGGTAGTCCTTGACTTACAACCATTCATTTACTGATCATTCAGTTACAAAGGCATTGAAAAAGTGACTTATGACCGGTTTCCACACTTTCCAGACCGTTGTAGCATCCTTATGGTCATGTGATCAAAATGCAGGCATTTGGCAACCAGACTGTATTTATTGACAGTTGCAGAGTCCCAGATGACCACAATTTATAATCTTCCCAGACGGTTTCTAACAAGCCAAGAAAATGGGGAAAATCAGATTTGTTTATTAACTGCACAATTCATTTAACAACTTCAGTGATTTGCTTAACAAATGTGGCAAAGAAAGGTAGCAAAATCAACTGCAATTCACTTGACAACTGTCTTGCTTAGTCACATAAATTTTGGGATCATTTGTGGTCATAAGTCGAAGACTGCCTCTACTTCTGTATTTTCTTTTCTTTGGCTTCTTAAGCAAATCTCCTTTCCTATCAAACTTTCATTTATCTCATTTCCTAAACCTGTTCATATCAGCTTTCCTTGCATGCATTTGTTCATAAAAAGGTGACCAAGTGATTCCGAGCAACTTATATTTTTAAAAACGACAGCAATTACAATAATACAAATTTATAAAAGTATAACTGTAAACTGGAGATAACAAAATTCTTGCATTTTCCTCAGGAAGAAATTATTGTTAATTCACATTTAATTAGAAGATACATTAAAGCAGATATGTGCAAAATTTTAGGAATCAAAGCTAGATCTTCCTTTTATATGTTGAGGAACCATGGCTTAGAATTGAGCAGTGATAGGCAAAAACGAAATTGGATTAATGTTTATTTTAATTAAAATTAAATACAGTTAATGCCTTTATTCTCTCCGTATTTAATAAATTCCCTTTTATTTACTTGATAAGTTCCCAATTGGCTGTTACAAAATTCTATCTTGGCTGTACAAGTTGGATCAAATGATGTCTACGACATCATACTTGACCTAACAAATACTGGGAAACCAAAGGCTGGAACTGTTGCTACTTTTTGAAAAAACAGCTTGTTTTAGCATTTTCTGGAATTCTTCTGTTTGCACTGTTTGTCCTCTGTTGTCATCTCACAGCTTTGAGAATCACTTTGCAACATAAGCCTCCACCCAGTTGAGCAACTGATTTAAAAAAAAAAAAAGCTGACAGGAATAATTTTCCCTTCTTGCACTAAAATTTGTCATCACTTTTCATTTCCCTGAAACAACACACAGGAACAGTTTCTCTCAGCACCACTCCTGTTTGGTCTCTTTCACAGAGGCTGAAGCAAGAATTGTACAATGTCACTTTTCTTCCCCAATCTTCTTAACCAAAAAGATTGATCCATACAGCTTTGACCCACGCCTTTGTTTCTTTATATTTTTTTATTAGAATTTTAAATAGAATAAAAGTATAAAGAATCAAAGGAAAGCTTAAAAAAGAAAATAATAAATAGAATTATGACTTCCTTCTCTCTCTCTCTATCAAGTAGTTACCATACTATTCCATTTCCTCCCTCTTTTTTTATTCTTTAACTATACCTTGGATTACCTTGAGGGAAAATGGGCGGCCTATAAATTTTATAAATAAATATCAACATTTCTATAACCCCATATCACGTGTAACTTCTGGAATTCACCTCACTGATTTCTATATCACCAGAGCTGAACTCTAGGAAAAAGTTTGGAAGACTTCCTAATGACAGCCCTTCTTCAGCATACAATTAAAGCAAACACATTTTTAAAAACCAGTAAAAACCAGTCACAGGCTGTTGCTATGTCCTTTCTACATAAAAGATATAGATCAGGAAGTTTTTTTGGCAGTGGGCATTAAGGCAGTTTTGCACAATGCTGCAGATGTAAAACAATGCATATACATTTAGAATAAAAATGGTTGAAATTACACTAGAGCTCATAGAACAGGTATCTTGCAGGCTTTAATGATCTGAACTGTCTAAAATTTTCCATTTTTATAAATATATACGTATTTTAAAATAGAAGTCAATGAACATTATCTAGTGGTTGCATCAGCAAAATGGTGCCTGATGTTAGCAGCCCCCAGGCAGAGTAGATGGAAGAAGCAGGAATTTATTCTTCCCAGCAAGATGTCTATCATACAGTAATAGTGCTATTACTTCAACTTGCAGAAATCCCCCAAGGCCTCATAATATTGTAACTTTGAGGTCAAAGATTGAACAAGAAGGTTGAACGTTCCTCTATTTTTATTGTTCCTGGGTTTTGTCACTAAGAGAAATAGTTGAACAATGTGGTCCATTCTTACTGCTCACTTACAAAATTTTGGGTCACTGAAATGTATTAGAAAAATTGTTAACCTTGCAAAGGTTTATATTTAATTGTCAGGTCAGGAAATATTAATTAACTTGTACTGAAACGTTAACATTGCTCCCCAGTTGATCTCATTCTGTAGGACAGACAGGGAATGTTATATTTTTAAGTAGGAAAGAAAGAGAGAGGCGGGGGGAGGAGAGAAAGAAAGAGAGAAAAACAATCTGATCAATATTTTCTTGACTTTCCTGGAAGTTAACAACTTTCTTAACCTCCAAGCCCTTTAAGAGCTACAAAAGTATAAATCTTTCTTTCCTTCCTTTTCTTCTTAGGAAAGCTTAGTATGGTTACATTTGGGAAAGGATATGAAGTGTGGGAAGCACAAGTGGGCTAGGAATAAAGCTGAGAAATCTGTTGAAGAAATAATTACGGAATAGAATTCTATTTCAAGCAGGGTTCATAATATTCTTTAAATATCTGCAACAATTCAAAAACTCAATTGCATTAAGAACGCTGCAGCTCTTGAGATACTAATGAGTTTAGAGCACCCACATCTACTGGTATATATGTTTCATCACTTTGAGCACAGATCAGTCACTGCCTGCTGCAATGTAAGAAGCGGTGGCTGTTACTTTGTTTGTTTATTATTTATTTATTATATTTATATAACCACTGATCTTTCAACCAACTCTAGGCAGCTCCAATAAAAGATTAACCCCAAGACTTAAGTCATTTTCTATAGACACTAGCCATTGAGAATGCATGAGCTGATAAAGGAATAAGAGAAATAAACCACTGCATTTCAGCGCTTGCTTGTTTTGAAAGTACAATTTGCTCACTTCTTGACTTATGCCCACATTTTTTGTTGCTAAGTGAGAAAGTTGTTAACTGAATTTTGCCCCATTTTACAATCTTTCTTGCCACAGTTGTTCAATTAATCACTGTAGTTGTTCAATTAGTAACACAGTTATTAAATGAATCTGATTTCCCCATTGATTTTGCTTGTCAGAAGATTGCAAAAGGAGATTACATTACATGCACACTGCAATGGTCATGAATATGAACCA
Organism: Hydrophis major; assembly: GCA_033807585.1. Taxonomy (NCBI): domain Eukaryota; kingdom Metazoa; phylum Chordata; class Lepidosauria; order Squamata; family Elapidae; genus Hydrophis; species Hydrophis major. Next base: position 193,598,444 of record CM066329.1, read on the forward strand.
GTTGCCAAGTATCTGAATTTTGATCACATGACCATGGGGTTGCTGTGTGAAAAACAGTCATAAGTCAGGGCCAATATGTCTTTGAATGGTCACTAAATGAACTGACGTTAAGTCAAGGACTACCTATACTGTTTACTTACAGGATGATAAGTTTACAGTGTGTTCTTAAATGCCACCATTGTTATTTTATTTTTTTCCTCTTCAATGTGCAGTGGCATCTGTGAAAGAGGGGGTGAGGGTCAAAAAAGGCAAGATGGCAGGAAGCTCCTTTTATACATAGAGCAAGGCTAATACAATACAATTGCAATAACAATTCCACCACTGTTTTTATTCCTCCCACAGACAATGCTACCAGTGTGATTTTCTGGCTAAAAGAATTACTTTTCTTGAAACTTAGCTATTTCTGAATTACTAATCCTGAATTAAATGCAAGTACACCACTTTTTTTCCTCAGGGTTAATGAAGAAAGACCCTTGCTTTTTGTCCAGGTGCGATTTTGTGAGCTACTTTTCCCATACACTGTGTCAAACTCTCCTTTGCTTACATACTCTCTGAATCCTTAATGCCCACTAAAATTCAGAGCTGCTAGACTTTTGCTCACTTCTCATTAATTGATTAATCAATAAATTCAGGATAAACAAAGAGTGGGAAAACCTCTCTGAAAACGGTCCAACGCTAGAAAAGGTGGAAGGAAAGATAAGAAAAGGATGACCAATAGTAAGGTGGATGGATGCCAATTTCAGTGCTGAAGGGTTTTGGACAGATCACCATGGAGGAAATCAGGTTTCGGACAGATCACCATGGAGGAAATCTATGTGGTTGCTACTCAGAGTCGAAAATGACTTGATAGCACATTCAATCGATCAAAACACAGAATGGATCGACAAGATGTACAAATCCAGATCTAAACTCCCTCATTTCTCTCTCAGGAAATGGCTTTTCCCCAGGACCTACACATGGAACAGTTTACTTCTCCCTGCTATTATTTAGCAAATAATGCCATTTTCTATTATGCACTAATTTACAGCTGACTTGCTACGCAAAGCAGTTTCTTTCAATACCATAATGAATCACTTGCATTAAAATAACAACTATTACATCAACCTTCATATATCTTCTAGGAAAGAAGCGGATCTGGCAAGAATGGAAGATAAAGAAATCCTCTTTGACTCATCAGCAAAGAATGTTGAGGCATCTTAAATGTTAGATTTATTATAGTGCATAAATGTTTGTAAAAAAAAAGGTTCCTCATCTGCCTCCAGTATTGTGCAAAAACAAGACTGAATGTGTGTGTGAGTTTATATACAAAGAGATATGATCCATGAACAATACAATTTAATTTCTTAACAAATCCTATATCATGTATTTTATAACAAAATCTATCTAAAACCAGTATAACACTATCTTCTGGAATACTGAAAATATTTTCCACTGGTTTTAGATACCGGAATTTCTGATGTCAAATTTATCCATGTATTCTTTGTATGTGGACTAACCAATCTTTCCAATTAAAAGTAGAGTGTGGAATGGTTAATTGAGCTAATATTTACTGCATATGAAGCTCAACAGTGCAAAAATGTCACTGTTATGCTCACAACTGCTATGTCAAAGACTACCAGTTAGAAATAATGCATTCTTATCTCTCCTCTTGTATTGCTATCTATTTCATCATTCTCCTTGGAAAAATGGCCATGTAGACACGGACATGGAACAGAAAGATTTGGCTGATACAATTTTCTGGTTCTTTGACCACAAAGGCCTGGGATGGGTACTTCCCACTTCTAAAGAAAGCAATATAATATCAAAGGAGAGCAGCTTTTAGGAGGAATTTTAGATCTTCACAGAGAGCCCTCAAGAAAAGCACTTCTGCCTAGGACTGTGCAAATCCTTTAAAAGAGTTCCTTCACAACATGCAGAAATGCACACAAAGCATCTCTTCTAGAACCATTAAAGCAGCTATATCTTGTTTTCCAGCCTCCACTTTAACTGAGCTCAGCTACCTCCACATACTGTCTCACTAAGAAAAACATAAAAGAAAGTGACTGACATGTATGTAGAAACACAGGAATGGTTTATGAAGCAATTGTGCAAGCCTGAATAAAGAACTGCTCAGAAGTAATCTTTGCTTTATTTGGATCAGCAACTCTGTCGCTAAGTGAAATGATCGCTAAGTGAGAAATCATGTGACTGTGATTATGCTTTCCAGCTAGAAAGAGACAAGACTACACAGTTTCACACTTCAGCTTTTGTTTGCTTTCTAAACACTTTCCTGTCCTTTTGGAAAGTTCAAGTGTCTGGATTGCTGTCTTGCACACACTGAATAGAATAAAATTGTGTCAGCAGCCCATGACTAGGAGTTGTGGCAGGCTATGCTGTCCACTCTCTTGAGATCCCTTCCTTTCCAATCTCTCTGATTTATAAAAGAACATGAGAAAAAAAGCAGGTGATTTCTGTAGGCAATTTTGTTTTTGGTCTGACCCTTTCCTGCTGCTGGCACAATCACACTGTTTTCAAAACGCGGAAGAACTAACAGCTTATTCTCTTGCAATCCCTTCCTCTTCAATCTCTACTCTGTAAGATGGGAAACAGAAAAAAAAAAACCATGTCAGACATAGGACAATGTTGACTGTAATGGTGATTGCATGACAGAAGGATGCTGAGAAGGTAATAAATGGTCATATTGGGCTGCAAAGTGATTTTCTCAGCACTGTCGTAACTTCAGACAGAATGACAAGTAAGTGAGGACACAAGCTGTACTGTTTTGAAGAAAAATGCTTCATATGGAGTGCAAGTATTGAAAAGCCCCTCTTGTTTATCATAGAAGCCAGTACATTGCAATCCAGTACTTTGATTAATTTATTAAATTTGTAAGCCACCCAACTCCCAATGACTCTAGGCAACTCTCAAGTAAAAAACATTTTTAAAAAATTGTTTAAGAAATAAAAGTAAGAATTAAAAGATGACAAGCTGAGAAAAACTGGACTGGAAACACACCCATACAATACAAGGGGATTTCATTCATGCTGACTAAAGGCCTGGGAGAAAAGCTTCTAGGGCCCTGATAAATGACATTGTTTAATCAAAGGAACTCAAAGCACACTAACCCTACCAGATCAAATTGGTTGGGCAAATACTAGGGGAGATGAGAACTCCCTCAGGTAACCAAGGCCCATGCCCTATACAGCTAGATTTATTTCCTTAGAGAAGTCTTGCTCTTCCTCAGGGTTTTCCAAAAGAAAAAGGAGGGAACTACAGCTGCAAAACGAGACCAGAAATACAGCCTGTGTACATGAGTGTGTTTGTGTAATTTATCATATGATATTCTCATGTACCTTAAAAATAAACAAATGCAACATTTCCAAGATGACACAGAACAATCTTCATTAAAAGTATCTTTACAACAATTTGCTAATCTATTACTATTATTTTTACTGCCATAATATAGAAAAAGTGAAAAAAGAAAAAATAACAAAATACAAAACATATAGTTTTCCTTCCTGTGCATTTCTTTCTCTGTGTATATGAGTGTACAACATTTGCATAATATATACTGAAACAAAAAGCAACCAAAGAAAAAAAGGAAAATCCCAATGAAACTAAAGATACACATACGTTACAATAATTGCATAAAAGCAACGGTTTTTAGGGAATGAATTAAAGCCTCCCACATTTAAAAACATTCACTTTTATGCAATTATTGTAATATACAAGTATCTTTAGTTTCATTGAGACTTTCCTTTTCTCTTTGGTTGCTTTCTATTTTGGTGTATGTATATAAATAGAGTGGTCATTTTTTGTCAACATCACAATTATTTGCTAATCACAACAAATTTTCCAATAATTACTACATATATGACAAATATTTTTAAAAACCTTAACACTGAACATTTTCAAGCAGAGCCTTTTTATACCCCATAATCTGAATTACCTTCCTTTTTGAAACAAATATAATTTAGTAACTTCTAGTGCGGTGATGGCTAACCTTTTTGTCGTCGCGTGCCAAAAATACATGCATGCGCACGCACTTGTGCCTGCACCCATAATGCAATGCATGCACAACCCCGTCCCTGTGCATGCATGACCCCCCGTGTGCACCCTGCCCCTGCACACATGACCCCCACATGTACTTTAGCCCCCTGCGCATGCAAGTGCGTCTCCCCCCATGCCTGCGTGGCAGATACCCGACAATCAGCCGGCTGGTGGGGAATGCGCGCATGTGCAGTGGATCAATTCCAGGCGATGGCTCGTGTGTTGACAGAAATGGCTCTGCATGTCACTTCCGGCATGCATGCCATAGGTTTGCCATCACAGTTCTAGTACCTCCTTCCACCACCCACTCACCTTCAATTTTATGAACCTGGCAGGTATATTTGCAACAAAATTTGAATAATTTGCTTTGTTAAATGTAATCTATTTAAAAAGAAAAAACAACTTATGACTGTCAATCTTTTTTTAGTTAGTTATTTTTGTTATTGTTTCCTATCTTGATAAATTTATGTGACCCAAAACTAGAGATATACAGAAGATACTATAATTAGAATACTGTTATTATGAGCAATATCACAACTGTGATTTTGTTGTAGCATTTGAAAGACGTAAGGAAATGAGAAATTGTCTGTTATCATCTCAAATAGTTTTTTCCTTCAGTGGACTCTACTGAAGAAAATCAACCAACTTGAGTAAAAAAAAAGGAAGTCCTTTATAAATATTAGATTCACACACAACAACCATACTGAGAAATTCAGTTTCAAGGAAGCTGAGGAAACAATAATTTTTAATGTATATAATTTCAGCTTTAGTCTTTAGAACTTCCTAGAAATATTGGAACGAGACAGCAATAAATTTGCCTTAGTTAATTATCACATAAAAAAGAAAGCATTGATGCTTCTAAATAGAATGAAGGTATTATAGTAGTATTTGTTTTACTGTTATTTAGTAGGAATTTGGTTGCCATTTGTAATTGCAGCTGAGAAAGATATTGGTTATGAGGACACTCAATGACATATGAAGTTGAAGGTGTTATCAATTACTCCAATTTGGGAATCTTTTCTCTTTTATCCATGGCAACTGTCTCTTCTTTAATACCAGGAGCATTCCAAGTTAGTAAGTAATAATAAAAGAAACCTCCCACATAGGTCCCAAGAACTCACAGTCTGCTCAAAGCTAAAAACAAAAAGGATTTTAAAAAAAGAAAATATAAGCATATAAAGCTGTTTTAAGGTATCAACTTGTCCACCCAAATGAATTTCTCTTGGATTAGTTTCAGCTGCTTGCATAAGAGATTAACCGGTTAGATCCAGTCCTAATACCCAATTAAAGATAACCCCTGAGATTCATTAAAAAGGAAAGCTTTTTCATTAACCCCAGTAAAATGTGCAGTGCCTTGATCTTCTATGAGTACAAATTGTGCTGAAATACAAAACTAAAATAATGGTAAAATCAGTCAGAAACTTTCAAATGTTCATTGGCAGCTTTCCAGGTTTTTGAAGTTGTTATGTGAAAATATCTTGGATACATAATCCAATTCTAGAAGAGTCCTGTTAACTGATTCTTTTAATGTGCTGTGCAGTTGTTTGCTAATAATCAAGCAGGACTTCAGCATAAATATAGCACCTGTATGCAACTCCTGATAGTAATCCTGAGGAAAAATGTAGCTGTTTTAAAGTTGCAGATGCACTCTGATTTGCATTTCTATATACTCTGAAGCACATTTTTTGGAATCAGATCAAAGTTCTGTGCTAAACAAACAACTAGAACTTCAGTTCTACTGAAGTTAAAATAAAATAGCCTTCTGCACCAACTTTCTGTTACCACCTCTGATAAGACTAAAAGTTGAATTTTGCGTATTAACAAGGCAAGCAAAATACATCAGTATGGATGGGTTGGTTGTTGTTTTTTTAGTATGTAGGAATTATCAATGCCAGTCCCACTGATGTCATATATAGGGTGTGTATTCCTCTATCTGGAACCAGAAGAGGCCATATTCTATTCATGCTATTTTTGACAAAACAAAAAATTCCCAGACTTCAGAACTAGGCCTTATAAAAAATTGTCCCTGTTCTTAATTTAAGTAGGAAATCAAATAAAAACAAAAACACTGAGTTTCACTCTAGGAATAGACTTTTAGGAATGGGGCTCTCTCTTTCTAAGCCCTACCTGCTATTATTATCCAACCTTCTTAGTGGGATCAGGGAAAATCCTGTTTTTTAGAATACTAAAATACATTCTGATTAACAAGCTGATTAAATATGGGCCAGATGGTATGTCTGTAAGTGGTGCATAGCTGGCTTTAAAACTGCTCAAGTAAACTCATGAACTACTAGAGTAAGGTAAATGTGATGCAACAGTATTCAGTTCTCAACAATTTAATATTTTTTTAATAATGATCTGAATGATCAGGTGCATGGAATGTTATCAAGGTGGAAGAGGAAATAGAATAATAATCAAAAGGATCTTGACAGGTTAAAGAAATGAACTGGAAGCAGCAGGTGGAAACTTACTTGAAATAAATAAATTCAATTAAGAAAAATAAATCGGTACACATGAAAAGGATCTGGAATATTACTATCTAAATATGAATCAGTAATATAATGTAGTTGCCAAGGCAAATGCATCTTTCCAAGTAAATCACAAGTAATAGTTGCACAATAATTTGCAAAGTTCAGTCCTACCTCAAATACTGTATCTAGTTCTGGGCATCACACCTTGCAATATCTAGAGAAACTAGAATAGGTACAAGAGGAATAATCTGAAGAGTAGAAATTAAGTCTCATGAAAAGAGACTGATGGAACTGTTTTCCTTAAGGCAAAAAAACTACAGAGGATGAATATGATACCATTCGTCAAGATTGTAACCCAGAAGTTCTAGGCCTTTCTCTGTTGTTTTAGAGTAAAGAATAAAGGAGTTTGTGTTAAGGAAAACATTAGGAGCAGCCAAACATTTCCCTTAACTAAAAGTTTTCAACCAATCATTAAATGAATTCCTGCACTTGGAAGTCTACAATATTATGAATCTATATCAGAGGTGGTTTTCAGCAGGCTCTGACCAGTTCTGGAGAACTGGTAGCGGAAATTTAGCTCAGAGAACTGGCAAATCCCACCTCTAACTAGCCCGCCCCATCTATTCTCTGCCTCCCGAGTCCCAGCTGATTGGCTAGGTCTTCTTTTGTTGCCCTGAGCAGGAGAACAGAGCTGGAAATCAGGTTAGTGGAGAGAGGAGGGAATGGGGATTTTGCAGTATCCTTCCTCTGCCATTCCCACAAGCCATACCCACCAAGCCACGCCACGCCCACCAAACCATGCTCAAGCCATGCCCACTTAGTAAAAAGTTTTGAATCCCACCACTGATCCATATTTATTGTAGATAGAGGCAATATTAACATATCAAAGTGCTGTAGTATATAATTCAATGAATCTGAACAATCAAAATAGTCAAATGTAAATCAAACAAAACTATTTGTCAATAGTTTGCTAAATAACAGAATCGCTTAGAATTTCTATGTAACTAAGATTCTCAAGTTAGCCAGCTATTCATTGTATCCAAAATATTATGATAAGACTCACATGATTTAGGTAAGGTTGAACAAACATGTTGCAGTTCTGAAGGCACCCATTCATAAAGACTGTAAAGCTCCAGGCATTTCTCAGAAGTCCTGGGCTTTTCGGTCCTTCCCTTCATAAATATAGATTGTTTGTACTGATTGACATATTTTTTTAGTGTTCTAAAAACCAGAACATATTTTGGCATATTATTTTTTTTAACTATTTATATAAAAATATTTCTTTATTTATAAAGTCCTTTTTAGGACATGATTTCAAATCAATTATAAACCAAGTATATTTAGTACTGTAAAAGCTGCTTTTGTCGTTATCAATAGTCTCTAAATAAGTATACACATGATTTCCATCCCTGTCAGTTCATTTTGTTTTGGTTGAGTTGGAGCTATCTTTATCATTACTTCTTTACAGTAATCATTTAAAAGGTCTGGATTGTTTCTGTTCTCTGGAAAATGCAGCTAGTAAGACTATGGGCTGAGGAGCCACAATAAAACTGGCTTTCTTCTAACATTTCCCCCTTCTCAATATGCTTCGAATGTTATTTACTCGGCACATTTTGATTATCATCCCTTTCCAATGAAAGCTGCACAACATGGGCCTCTGGGAAGCTCTTGTCCCACTTCCACCTCTTCTGCATCCACCCTGAACAGTCTCCATCTCCATCCAGAGAGCCACCGTCTTCACTCTTGCCCTTGCTCAGTCACCCGTCCTATTCAATTATTTCCTTCTTAGCTGGGTCCAGCAAACTCCCTTTGACCGATGTGATTCTGCCCTTGCTGTGTTTGCCACATGCTTCTGAACCCTGCACCCTACCCAGCACCTGGATCCCAGGCTAGCAGCAGTTGGACTGGGACTAATGGAACTGCCATTGCTAAGTGGAGTAGTCGTGTGAAGCTTTGCCTAACAACTGCTTCATTTAGCAGTGGACATTCTGATCCCAGTTTAGGATTGTTTAGCGAGGATTTTGCAATGGAAGGGGAAAATTCCAATCTTTTCCTTGGAGCTTCATGAGAGAGAAGGACAGATGTATAAAGTTAGAGTGCAGGGTAATTTATACAATGCCAACCCATTGCTATGTTACCGAAGGAAGATCAATGTTCATGGAGATTTTCTTACCTGGCATAATGGATGAAATGAATAACTTTTTCTGTAAACTTCGCAGCTAAGGTAGTTAAGTTTACAGGCTGTTGGACAATTGTAAGGTTTTCAAAAAGAGGAAGTGCAATTTCAGGATAGCAGTTTTTCTGATGTTTACTGAAAAAAAAATCGTAAGATCTTGAGTATGGAATGAGAGATTAATGCAAAAGTGGGCTCTAAAAATATTATTTATTTTGGTAGTCCCATAGTCTTTGGTCAACAAAATCAGCTAAAAAACAGCCAAAGTTACATTTGCTCTGGGATAGAGCAAATGTAATCAGCCTCTATCCAAACTGAAAAAGATAGGGTAGAACACAAATGACAAAGTTTCAAACTATCACAAACTGTTCTGAAAGGATAATTAGACTTAACATAGCTTGGGATTTGGAAGTTGTAGGACCACCTGTTCAACCTAAATGAACCCACCCTACTACAAGTAGATCTTGCTTACCAATTGCCCTATTCCGAGCTATTCAAAATTGCAGTGGTGTTGAAAATAACTTTACAATCATCGCCATCATTTATAACCTTCACAGCATCCCTGTTACACAATTTTTTCTTTTGTCTCTCTCTGCAGAGCAGAGATTGGAGAAAGGGGGATTGTAAGAGAGTAAAAAGGCACACGATAGGAAAAAAGAGGTCAGCACAGATGAGATTGTCTAAGGTTCACTTATTTGGTTCCCCTCTGCAGAACACAAAGGTTGCATAAACAGGTGAGGGGGGGAAAGGAAAAAAAAAGAATAGAAAACAAGCAGTCTCTTTTATTCTTTGCCTGACCATTTTTTTTTGCCCTCTCCCACTTGCAGGATAAAGAAATTAGGGAGAAAACATTGCAAATTTACAATGGGGAATGCACCAGATGTTTGCTGGCATCACTGCATTCCTTTCAATTTGTATTACCCATCATATGTCTGCTACTCTCTTGTGATGCTTTCCTCTCCGTTGAATGAAAATACAAATATTAATTCTCTTCTTCTAATTATTGCAACACCGTGTTGGGCATTTAAAGGGAAAGGGAGTGGGGAAAGGAAAGCACAATCACATGAGTTTCGTGGCTTCCTAGAGTTACCCTGTGGTATGGTGAACAGCCAATAAATTTTATAAATAAATAACAATTTCCCACTTAGAAAGTGCTTTGCTTAACAACAGGGTTACTAGTCCCAATTATGATTGCTAAATGAGGACTATCTTTAGGTGGTTTAGGGGAGAACTTTCTGTAGTTCCACATTTCCACAGAATGAGGGAAAACATAGTTAGAAGGCCCTGATTCTCAGATGTACCACTAATGGAACTATTTCATGGAAATCAGGCCAGTCCATATCTTGAGAGTTTTCAGGAAAATGTTAAATACTGAGATATTCTGAAAGATGTTTCAATTATGTTACATTTGTGCCATTCTTTTTTATCATTTTTATTTTTAATTTGGTTTGATCTTTATTGTGCTTGGATTTTCTGATTTTCTGACTTAGTGCTTGAATTGAAATTCCAAAACATACTATGAATGTTTTTATATTTTCATGATACACTGTGAGCTGCGAAAAATCACTAGATTATGCTGGGATATAAATTCATAAACAATAAATAAACATACCTGACTGTTGTGGAGCACCTGGGACAAGCCGGGCAAGGAGGGAGGTTATAACCTGGAGTGTCAGTACAGCCCATATCAGGGCTATATGGTATCCCAAAATAAAAATCAAAACCTAGAAACAAAAAGATACAAGATGAAGAAATGTCTGGCTATCTCAGGATCAGTCTTATCTGAAACTGAATACATGTCTGTGGCAACCCAACTGCAAGGACTCAGCAGAATACATGTCAACATTCAAGCATTGACTGTGAACTCATGGTTCTATTAGTTATTTAAGAGTCCTAAGCAGGATTAGATTTATTACTGCCAGAAAGAACACTGTAATAGCAATAGATTTATATACTGCTTCATAGTGCTTTACAGCCCTCCCTAAGCAGTTTATAGAATCAGCATATTGCCCCCAACAATCTGGGTCTTCATTTTACCATTCTAGGAAGGAAGGAAGACTGAGTCAACTTTGAGTCAGTGATTCCATCACTTGGAAACCTGACAACTGAACTGCTGGCAGTTGGCAGAATTAGCTTGCAGTTCTGCATTCTAACCACTGCACCACCATGGCTCTATTATTAATTTGCAGTAGACAACCCATGAGCCACTGGGTCATTATTGGATTGTTACAACTGTACTGGACAAATGAAGGAAAATATGCATGACCCAGGATAATGTTGCAGAACCCAATCTGGGTTGTCACTGACACCAGAGGTTTAGTCTGGTGAGAGAGAACTGCTCTCTCACCAGAATGTGTACAGGACAAATGTATTTTACACTAAACTACCCATGACCCACTAGGTCAATATTTCCGAGGTATTTCTTTACCTAAACAAAGAAATAGAAAGTCCACAGGTAGGCAAAAAAGCAGTGGGAAAGAGAGCAACTTCTGACTTCCTGCTGGGTTCCCCATTGATTTTGCTTTGGGGAAGCTGGCAGAAAGTGTTGGAAATCACAATCATGTGACCTCAGCTAACTGCGGCAGTACTGCTATGTCTACAGCTTTGGGAATACAACTGGTGTGAAGGGTTTTTTTTTTCAAATTTCAATCACACAGGAGTAATGGGTCATGGATTCTGCACTGATTCTTTAACGTAGCAAGTTTGAGGTACCTTGATTCAAAAATGTTTGCCATTTGGGCTAAATTAAGGTAACAAGCAGACAAGCAGCAGGAGAATTTTAATAGTATACAGATTAGCTGACTCTTTTATCTCCCCTCCCTTCACAATAGTTTGTAAATGTGGAATTTTAAAAAAGCTATTAGACTGAGAAAAATAAAACCATTTAATATATTGCATTAAGTGACCTATTTCATTTTGGCTTAGTATATTGTGTGTTGCCAGCCAACACTTGTTGCAGACAACAGTTGAGCAATCTATAGCTTAATACGCATATCTGCCCCCACTTGAATCCTGATTTAAATTGCCACTGATGGCAATTTTTTTGCTAATTTAAGGAAGGAAAACTGTATTGTAAGTCCTCAAATAGTTTTAATACAATTTTTAAAAAGGAAGAAAAAACAACCATGCAGGGGGAAGGGGGGGAGGAGAAGGAGAATCACATGTATAAGATGACTCAGTTTATTTTTGCATTGTCACTCAAACCACTATAGGTTATCCAGTGCAGACTGGATTTAAGGCTAATCCTGCTGTATGAACCTAGCCAACTAAAATTTATGTCATAAATGATTTTTAGGTAAATCACAGGTAGCATAATGTGAATTCAGTTAATACATCTGCTGTCAAAGAAGGATTTTAGATGAAATATCAATGCTGATGAAAATGAAGAACTTATTTGGAGTTTACAGGATTATAAATCTACATATCTATGTATCTACAGTATATACTCTATTTGCTTTGTTGTGGTTCTGGGTCTTATAAGATTAAAATGCTTCCTTGTATAAAAGCAAGTATATTATCCATACAAAAACTAGCAGGTTAAGAAAAAGTTACATTCATGTCAATCTTGCTTTCTTATCCAGAATATCCTAGATATCTTTGTGGAAGGTATGTACCTCAAAGCATTCACTTTTATGAAATTGCAATTTCAACTAGAACAACTTTGGCATTTTAGTAGGAGGAAATAAGTATAGAAATCTTACCACGAAAGCTGGGGTGGAAAGAACCATGATGTCCCAAGTGCCATTTCCCTATAAAGTGATGTGGAACAGAAAAGTATCAGTACCAAAAATGTGTCAATGCAAACTAGTGACCATGAAAAAAATAATATTGGCTACTTTAGCTCTGGGCAATTAGCTGAGAAAGGACCAAATTCACAAACTACGTTATCCTGATTCATCAGAATCACTGAGTCTAGCTAATATTAAAAAACAAGTTCCGTTTTATGATAAAATTTGTGATTAAAAAAGCCAATTTTAGTCTAATGGTTAAGGCAACAGACTACAAAGCAGGTGACTATGAGTTCAAGTCCCACCTTAGTCATGAAAGCTAGCTTGGGTGACTTTGGGCCAGTCATCTTTTTTCTCAGCCCAACCCATGTCACAGGGTTGTTGTTGTGGGGGAAATACGAAGAGGAAGGTGTGTGGATATGTTTGCCACTTTGAGATACTTGTAAAAGCAATCAAGGCAGGATAAATAAACAAAATTGCATAAGAACTTTGTGCTAAGGAATCCCAATCAGAAAATATCCAGCCATTATCCTTTCCTATCATAAACACAAGAGAAAAACAACCCCATTCTCAGCATAAAACCAAATGATTCATTTTCATTACATCTTGAAATACTCCACCAATTTGCAATCTAGGAAAAGTCTATCTTTCTCTCTCAGCACCCAAATGTTCTGAATCCAGTGAGTTTCCAGGATCCCAAATGCTTATGCAATAAAGCGGAGTCTTAAGGCCAGTTTGCATATAGTATGAGAAAGGTACCCCATCTTCTGTTGTGAATAGTGTCAAATGGCTTACAAAAATATGCAAGCTAACCCATAATTAAAAGGGCAAGGTAAACCAGCAACAAAGAGAAAGCAGAAAATTGAATAAATCTTTAAAAAGCTTACATTTATTGGGAGAGGAACCTTATCCTGGAGGAAACCTTAGAGGCAAATATCTGTATTGCCAAATACAAAGATTTCTGAGACAGTGATAGCAAACTATGTTTGGAAGATAATCTACTAGGAATTGTCCTATCCACTGAGAAGATGCAGTATGCAAAGAATTTAGAATGCAGTATGCTGGGTTTCCTGGCTATCTCAGTGAGTCTTTGGGCACACCCCTGCCTAACCAGAATACCTTGGGATACACTTTGCAATCGAAGGGCTGGTGCTTCTTTGAGAATGGGCGTAGGTTCTTACTTGACACACCATTTCTCTTGGAGTTGCGAGGATCATCCAGAGTGGGTGGTGCTTCAGTCTTCTGCTGTTGTAGGCTGAGCTAATTCTTGAGGAATGCTCCTCCTTCCGTCACGTGACTCCATTAGAGCGTTCCCCCAGTTTATGCGAAGACGAGAGGAAACAGGAATTCGTGCTCTCATCTGACTAGACTTAAAGGTTCATTGGCCGAAACAAGACCCCACCAGATGGTGAAAGATAAGGGAGGAGCTGGATGATCCTCGCAGCTCCAAGAGAAATGGCGTGTCAGGTAAGAACCAACGCCCATTCTCCTTAGAGCTGCTCGGATCATCCAGAGAGTGGGACATACCAAAGCTGGGCCTATCCTACGGGAGGGGCGCCGTCTGGTCTACAGTCCCCTCGGGTTCCCTGAGAACCCTCTGAAGAACCCTTCTGCCGAAGGAAGCCTCAGCTGAGGCATATCTGTCAATCCTGTAATGCTGAATAAAGGGTGACAAGGAGGCCCACGTTGCTGCCCGGCAAATGTCGATTATTGGAGCCTGGGTAGCCCAGGCAGCTGACGTAGCCGCGCTCCTAGTGGAGTGAGCCGTAATAACCCTAGGCACCTGGAGAGCCTGAGCCTGATATGCTTTGGCAATGGCCGCCCTTATCCAACGACTTATAGTGGTTGGAGGAGCCTTGAGCCCGTGACTTTGGTTGGAAGGATACAAACAGGGCTTCGGACTTACGGAAGGTCTCAGTACGTTTAATGTAAATAGGCGTTGGTTCTTACCTGACACGCCATTTCTCTTCGAGTTGCAAGGAGCATCCAGAGAGTAGGTGGTGCTTCAGTCTTCTGCTGTTGTAGGTTGAGCTAATTCTTGAGGAATGCTCCTCCTTCCGTCATGTGACTCCATTGGAGCATTCCCCTAGTTTATGCGGACGAGAAGAAACAGGAATTCGTGCTCTCATCTGACTAGACTTAAAGGTTCATTGGCCGAAAGAAGACCCCACCAGACGGTGAAAGAAAAGGGAGGGGCTGGATGCTCCTCGCAGCTCGAAGAGAAATGGCGTGTCAGGTAAGAACCAACGCCCATTCTTCTTGGAGCTGCTTGGAGCATCCAGAGACTGGGACATACCAAAGCTGGGCCTGTCCTATGGGAGGGGCGCCGTCTGGTCTGCAGTCCCCTCGGGTTCCCTGAGAACCCTCTGAAGAACCCTCTGACTGAAGGAAGCCTCAGCTGAGGCATATCTGTCAATTCTGTAATGCTGAATAAAGGGTGACAGGGAGGCCCACGTCGCTGCCTGGCAAATGTCGATTATTGGAACCTGGGTAGTCCAGGCAGCTGATGTAGCCACGCTCCTAGTGGAGTGAGCCGTGATACCCCTGGGCACCTGGAGAGCCTGAGCCTGATATGCTTTGGCGATGGCCGCCCTTATCCAACGACCTATGGTGGTTGGAGGAGCCTTGAGCCCCTGTGACTTTGGTTGGAAAGATACAAACAGGGCCTCAGACTTACGGAAGGTCACAGTACGTTTAATGTAAATCCGCAAGGCCCGTCTGACGTCCAGAGTGTGCCAGAGTCTCTCCCTTTCATGAGTTGGCCTGGGGCAAAAGTTGGGTAGGATAAGTTCTTGAGCCCTATGGAAGACCGAATTAATCTTGGGCAAGAAGGTTCCCACAAGGGGAGCGGAAGCCAATTTAACCTTGTTCTTGAGGTCTGCCTGCCAGTGTTTTAGCCACAGCAGATGGCGGGCAGAGACATGGGAGGAAATGGCACAGGTGGAAAATTTGACTGAGTGATAGGTAGCGTCGGCCGAGAACTCGGCCGCAGCCGTAATCTTGGCTATGTCCTGATGGTCTCGGACATTGGAGGCTGGGACATGTTGCTTAAGCTGGTGAAGCCAGCGAACGGATGACCTGATGAAGAAGGAGGCGGCTGTGGCCGATCTGAATGCCCAAGCGTCTAACTGGTGGGCACGGCGTAAGGCCAGCTTCAATCGTTTCTCCTCCAGTCTCAGGGCCTCTAGGGGGTCACTGAGGGTGGAGGAAGAGGCCAGGCCCACGATGGGCTCATCAACCTCCGGGGTACCCAATAGGTTAGAAAGCTCTGAGTCTAGGTTGAATAATTTTTTATCATGAGCCCAGAGGGGGGGGGCGCCAAAGAGGCTAGTTGCTTGGACACCAGGTCAAGGAAGATGGGGGGGTTTGGTATGACCTCGGCCTCCACGACGGACTGATGAAAAATGGAATTCTCTGGACCTTCCGGAGTAAGGGGGGGGGTATCAGAGGGGATCTGAGTCTTTAGACCCAAAATGTTTCTGGCTTTGAACAGGAGGGATTTGAATAGTTGGGGCTTAAAGAGCCCCACAAAGGCGGGTTGGTCTGGAGAGAGACCCTCATCCTCTGACATCTCTGCCTCTGATGATTCTATGTCGTAAGGGAGTTCGTTATATTGTAGGGACCCCAAATCAAAATCCTCCTCCTCCCTGTAAGGATCTAGTTCCCCTACCACCTCCTCCTCCTCCTCCCTTACTGAGGGGGAACCCTCCCCCTGATGGGATACCTGATCCTGTGGCGGTTCTGATCTGAGTGGGAGTGCTCTTACTGAATGAGATTCAGATTCAGTGGCCAGTGGAGGTAGACCAGGCCTGCCCATCTGTTGGAGCCCTTCCGCAATCCCTTGGCGGATAGCCTGCTCCATCCAGGATCTCAGTTGCTCCAGAACCACCTGAATGAGAGGTTCTCCTGGCATAGACCGGCAACCGTGGGCGTGAAGGTAGCCTCTGGAGTTCGTCTGGCCAGTGTTCCAGGAGCCTGGTGACCCTGAGAGGGCGAGCTGCGCCTGGATATGGAGGAATGGACTACAGGAGGAGGGGGTTGAGAAGAGGTAGAAGGAGGTAGTATGGGAGGCACTGAGCCTGCCTGCCTGGTGCGTTTATCAATATCTTTTTCCAGCGCCTTATGGCGTCTTAAGGCGTCCCTCTGGGAGGCTTTGGAGGGCTCCTTAGCCTACCTGCGCAGATAGTGGGTCTTTGATTTGGCCTTCAAGGAAGAGCCTGTGGAAGGATTGCCTTCTGCCATTTTTTGATAATTGAGTAAGAAAAAGGATCAATATGTGGCGGTTGGCATGCCTAGGGATCGACCTACAACAAGGCTGGGAGCTCTGGGAAATCTTTTACGCCCCCCCTCTTCTTATTTATATACTTATTTATTTATTTATATATATGTATGTGTATGTGTGTGTGTGTGTGTGTGTGTGTGTATATATATATATATATATAATTATTATTTTTAATATATTATTAAATATATTAAATATGATTGAGATGGGAGATCTTCCTCTGTCTCTTAAATTTCTCTAATCTTATAATTTTCTTATTGTTTTTTTGTGTGTTTTTTTTTGAAATCTATATGTCCGAAGGTGATTAGAGGAAGAAGAGGAAGCTGGTCCAGATGACCAAGGAACGCCACGGGCCCTAAGGCAAAGGCTGGGCCTAACCAGACTGCCTTCCCAGGCGGAACTGGGCGGAAGTGGTGAGAGTCAAGCCGCGCCAGCTAAAGCAGGCCACGGAAGAAGCCAACAAGGGAGGCAGAGAAACAGGCCTCCAACGAAAAACCAGGCAAGTTACTGGATCGGAATCTGAGCAGGCCAACTGGTCCTGCTGCCTGATTATGAGCACGCTGCAGCGATCAGGAAGATAAAGAAAACAAAATAGCGCCCGGCCACGAGGCGGCGCTTAAAATGGTGTCTGCCTGCTACGTGGGCTTACAGGGCTCCAGCGGCGGCAAGAAACGACTCTCCAGGGGCAATCCAAAGTCCCCAGGAGGAAAGCAAGCAAGGGAGAGTCCAACAACCTTCGGACGGGGAGAAACGGCGTTCAGGTGGGGGAGGGAAACGGAGCGAATCGATGCGAGTAGTAAAACAATGGAAAAAAACCAGCAGAAGGCAATGAGGAAGGGATGAGGGGGGTAGCCTGGAAAGCTGGCTAGCCTTCCCCCTGCCTCCCCCCCGGGGCGAGGGACTCCCAGGGGAATTTAGAATCCCAAAACCAACTGCGCAGGGCTAAGAAAGTAAGATAAATTAAATACAACCTGATAGGAAGAGAATAACAATCCAAATACTGTTAGTCTTGAAACGGCCAAGAGAAGTGAAAAAACACTGCCTACTCTGTGCGAGGCTGAGCATAAACTGGGGGAATGCTCTAATGGAGTCACGTGACGGAAGGAGGAGCGTTCCTCAAGAATTAGCTCAGCCTACAACAGCAGAAGACTGAAGCACCACCCATTCTCTGGATGATCCGAGCAGCTCTAAGGAGAATTAGACCTAGATGATGTAAAAAAACAACAACACAACATGCATTTCCCAAGATGACTTCCGCCGCAAAGATATTTTATAGTATGGGAAATATTACCTAATTACCTGGGGAAATTCTGGCCTTCTGTGCATATTTCCAACTGAAATAGCTTACTGGTATTATCTCTTTTCCAGTAATTAATGAAATCTTCATTTTGATCATAGATTAGCAAATATCCAGCTATAAACAGAACCAATTTAAGTTTATTTTCTGGGGTAGTTTAAATTACCTATCATAGCAGTGAGGTAACCAGCTTCTTTCAGAACTTCTGCCAATGTCGTCTCGTTCAATGGAAGGCCTGCCACTGAAGACACAGCAAAATTATGCGTGACACCATTACGAAGGCCAAGACGTCCTGTAAGCAGAGAGGCACGTGATGGGGAACAGGTAGATGCAGCTGAATGAAAATCTACGAATCTAGAAAAAGGGGGGAAAGATTCTTATTATTTTTCATTTATCCTTTCGTTTTGAAACAAAATATTCTTGAGTTGGTTTATGGCCAAGTATCTAACTGAGGCCCAGCTGTCCAAAGCTACTTGGTTAATGTGGTTTGACGTTGAAATATGTGCTTTTTTGTTTACCCTTATCCTCATGCACACTGTGTACTTTTGCATCTATGGATCTGGAGCACTGTTATTGCTTTCATGAAATTCCTACTGACTTACACAAGCATTAAGCTTGCAATTTTTATGTCATGTGTTGTCTTTAAGGCTGAAGTAGACTTCTGCCACACTGCACCACACAGAATGCATGCGTCTGTTGATTGGGGATGGTTGCATAGTTCTTTTTATAGGTCAGCGAATTTTAATGTTTCTTGTGTGACCATGTTTTGCCTTTCTCCACTTCCCAGTAGGAAGGAACCAACCAGCATGCAGGGCAGGGTGCACATTCCGCACAACACACAGTTGAGGTTCAGGAGGTATTTGTGTTGGCCCCTCTGCAGCCTTCACTTTCCCTTCAACCATTTTGTAGCATAAGTATGCAGTGATGGGTACGGCAGTTGCGGGCAACTCTAAATCTGCCTTTAGGGAAAAGGGAAAGTGCCCAGATAATTCAAATGTATACAGACAACAATCATGACTTCAGAATTAGTGCAAATGAGAGGTGCACAGCATGTTTGCTAACTTGACTTCTCAAGGTTGCTTATCTCCAAGGGAAAATCAGTGCTGAGCTTTTCCTGGGGGACAAAACTGCCAAGGAGGTGACATTTTCAGTCAGTCTGGCAGTATCCAAATCTTCCTAAAAACCCGTTCTCTAAAAGCATGCTGCTTCATGCGACTAACGATTTTTGAAGTATTTCCTATTACGGATTTTGGGGTATAGAATGTTCAAACTAAATTTTTGGGCTATGGAAACTTAGGAATGGAGATGTGGTAATTAGAGTAGTTAAAGGGTAATTTATTCCATCTGATGACATCAAAGGCCAGAAGGTTCAAAGTACGGGACAAACATTCTTGAGAACGACCTCATATAACGGCTTCATATAAAAAGTCATCAGGCTTTTTTTTCAAGTTGAAAGTTATCCTGTACAGCAACATTTCACTTGAAAGAGGGAAATGTCAGTTAATGCAAATTTTTAAAATCTCAAGAGATCACAATATAATCTAATTTTTTTTTTCCCATGCAGGATTAAGGAAAGTTATATACAGAACAAAAATTTTGTCATGTGTCTGGGCCTTTTTTTTAAAAAAAAAAAAAACTAGCTTTGACCATAAAAAATGGAGCAAAAAATGTATACCACGAATTAGCTATGCTAATAATTCTGTCCACAACAATCTTTTTTCTAGTCCAGTATCTTCAACTACTATACCAAACCAGTTCTCCTAAGATCCTGGTGACTACTTGGACAAGTCCATACAGGCAATGGGGAGGATGTTCTGTCAGACAGGCATCATGAAAGAAAAAGCACATCTCCTAGGGCCTACCAAATATAGATCCTTAGCTGATGATACCCACAGCATGCCTTCTTTGCCAGGTCAAGTGGTGTGGATTGAAATAACCTGGGAGAGGAGATCATTCAGATAGTCTGATCCCATGCCACAAACGGCTTTATTATCCTAAGTATATTAATTTTCTTGATATTTTTGGAAGATGGCCCATGCATCAGACTGATGGCTCCTGTGTAGGGCAAGCTCGGCCCTTTTTTCCTCTGGCTTTAATGCCTCCAGTGCTTCACTGGGAATGGAAGATGAGGACGCTAATCCCACTATAGGTTCGTCTACCTTGGGAGTATTCAATAATTTTGATAAATCAGGGGCCAAATTAAAATATTTCCTGTCATATCCCATGGGGGCAGGGTACACTGCTGCAGATGCCCACTGTTTCTGTACCAGGTCTGAAAACATGTGAGGAACTGGAATCACATCTGCCTCGACTACCGGTTGGTTGAAAATTAGATCTTCTGGTCCCACTTCTGAAGGAGTTAGAGTGGTAGAAGGGGCCGACTTCTTCAGGCGTGCAATGTTTTTTGCCTTAAACAAAAGTGATCTGAATAGTTGTGGGCGGAATAAGCCTGTAAATACAGGTTGATCGGGAACAAGGCCCTCATCCTCAGACATCCCCCTTTCTAGGGGGTCCGCTTCTGACAGGGCCAGGTCACTGTCATGTATTGATCCTGATTCAATCTGGTCCATTTGATCAATTTGATCCACTTCTTCCGCCTCCTCCCCCTCCCCCTCTTCTGGCCCCTGGAGGGGCATGTCCCTCTGAAACTGTGCCTGGGTATAGTGTTGCTCCGATCTGGTCAATGACCTTAGCGATTGGGAATCATAATCAGTGGTTACAGGATGTTCCCTGGTCAGAACTACGTGTTGAAGACCTGCTGCGATTCCCTGGCGGATTGCCAGCTCCATCCACGCCTTCATCCTCTCTGGAACTTCCTCTGGAAGAATGTCGTCCTGTCGAAGACTGGCAGCCGTTGGAGTGAATGTAGCTTCAGGAGCCCTTCACGTGGTCTGTGTTCCAAGTAACTGGGCCTGTTGACTCTGGGAAACCAAGCTGCGTGTGGATGGGAGGGAGAGATCTAGGGGAGGAGGAGGGTGGGAAGAAGTAGACGGTACTGGACTGGGGGGCAGAAGGTCCTGTGAGGCCCTGTGTGCCTCGCTTGCACACCTATCTATTTGCTTTTCTAATGCTTTATGGCGCTTGTTGGCATCCTTTTCTGAAGCTATAGGATGACCTTTTGTCTGCTTAGATTTGTGCTGAGATTTAGCTTTGACACTTGATGTTGAGGTCTGAGAGCTACTACTGCCTGCCGTTTTGATTGAAAGAGATGCAGTATGTTTGTTATTCAAAGCGATACTGTGGAGGCGGTTGACACGCCCAGGGGCCTGATCCAAGAAGGGACCAGTTGCCCTGATAATAACTTATCCCCCTTTTTAAAGATATATGTATATATGAGTTGTATCACAGTAATAATATCTTTCATTATTAAGATATTAATACTGAATATATTATTATTACTGTTGTTGTTTGTTATTATTATTATTATTATTATTATTATTATTATTATTATTATTATTATTATTAGAGTGAATGATAATCACCAATAGACATAGACACACACACACACACATATATAAATTAATAGAAAAACATCTTGATATAGTGAATATCCAAACAGCCAAATTAAGAATGCCTGAAAAGGCCAAGATAATAAAGAGAGGCCTTCAACAGCTTCCCTGCATAGGCGGACACGGGCCTGGGTGCTCGTTGTTGTGCCGCTGGGTGGGTAAGGCTGTGCGGGTTAAGCCAACAATAAAGCATAGATGGCCTTGAATCTAATAAGAAAACGAGGTGTAATAATTGCTTAGGTTATCTGAAGAAAAACCTCCGATCAGGAAGGAAAACTACCTCACACAGCTCGAGTTACGAATAGCGCAGCCACGTGGTTTTTAAAACAAAGGCAAAACAATGGCCGTTAGTCATGGTGGCGCAGTGGTTACAGTGCTGTATTGCAGGCTAACTCTGCCCACAGCCTGGAGTTCAATCCTAAAAGGTTCAACCTTCCATCCTCCTTCTGAGGTCAATAAAAAGAAGGACCCAGATGGATACAATTGGGAGTTGTATACTGACATTGTAAACTGCACAGAGTGTGCTGTAAAGCTTTGTGGGTTGGCATGTAAATCTAAGTGCTATTGATATTCTGTAGAAACAAGAGAAAAATTGACACACGCTTAGGCTATATTAAAGGAAAATGAGCTACAACTTGTAGAAAAAGGCTGACTGGCTGCAATCGAAGATTTGTGTATATGCCAAATGGTATGAAGCAAATACATTCAAGACAGGCAACACATGAGAAAGATGTTTACACTAAGCAAACAGAAGTCCCAACCACTAGAGCTATCTCAACCCCTTGTTTGACCATTTGCCTGAGGAGGTTTGAAATAGCCAGAATTGACATCTTTAGAGAAGCAATAAATTCTTTGTACATCCAATAAAACAATTATTCGTTAAAAGGGAGCATCTTTGAATTGAATCATGTCACACAATTAGCATTTGTAGTTGTAGTAGAAATGGTTCAAACTTGTCTCCCAGTTTTGGAGAAATGCACATTATTAAGCAAGTAACAATTTTAAAGACTGAGCATTTGCAGAGGGTGGGTGGAAGGGGAAATGTGCTACTTGTGCCAGTAAAATATTGGAAATGGCTCTTTAACTCTTCCAAATTCTACTGCATAAGCAACCCAGAGATGTTGAGAGTTGGGCAGCATACAGATAACAGATAATCAGAGTTGGAAGGGACCTTGTAGGTCATCTAATCCAACCCCCTGCCCAAGCGGGGGATCCTACACCATTTCTGACAGATGGGACTCCAATCTCTTCTTGAAAGTCTCAAGTGATGGAGCTCCCACAACTTCCGAGGGCAAGCTGTTCCATGGGTTGATTGTTCTCACTGTCAGAAAGTTTCTCCTTATTTCCAGGTTAAATCTCTCTTTGTTCAGTTTCCATCCATTGTTCCTTGTCTGGCCTACAGGTGCTTTAGAAAATAGCTTGACCCCTTCCTCCCTGTGGCAGCCCCTCAAATATTAGAAGACCGCTATTATGTCTCCCCTGGTCCTTTTCTTTACTAGACTAGCCAAGCCCAGTTCCTGCAACCGTTTGTTGTATGTTTTAGCCTCCAGTCCCCTAATCATCCTGGTTGCTCTTCTCTGTACTTTTTCTAGAGTCTCAACATCTTTTTTATAATGTGGTGACCAAAACTGGATGCAGTACTCTAGGTGTGGTCTTATTAAGGCTTTATAGAGTGGTATTAGTACTTCCCTTGATCTTGATTGTATCCCTCTGTTAATACAATTTAGGATTGCATTAGCTTTTTTGGCTGCTGCTGCACACTGCTGGCTCATATTTAGCTGGTTGTTCACTAAGACTCCAAGATCCCTCTCACAGTTACTGCTGTTGATCCTGGTTTCACCCAGTCTATATGTGTACTTTTGGTTTTTCTTGCCGAAGTGTAGGACTTTACTTTTCTCTACATTGAATTTCATTTTGTTAGATATGGCCCAGTGTTCTAGTCTGTCAAGATCCATCTGGATCTTGAGCCTATCTTCTTGGGTGTTAGCTATTCCTGCCAGTTTATTACCATCTGCAAATCTGGTAAGTTCCCCTTCTATTCCCTCATCTAAGTTGTCAATGAAGATGTTGAAGAGTACTGGGCCTAAGATGGAACCTTGTGGCACCCCACTGCTTACTTCCCTCCATGTAGACTTAGACCCATTAAGGACTACTTGTTGAGTATGGTTTGCCAGCCAGTTGCGAGTCCATCTACTGGTAGTGCTATCTATTCCACTTTTTTCTAGCTTACTAAGAAGTAGGTTGTGGTCTACTTTGTCAAATGCCTTGTTGAAATCTAAATATATTATGTCCAGAGTATTTTGCTGGTCTACTAATTTAGTCACTTTATTGAAGAATGAAGTAAGATTGGTTTGCCATGATCTGTTCTTACAAGTTTAGATTATGATGATGATAATGATGATGACATCAATGTATTTACTCCAAATGAATATGACCTTGAATTTCACACTATCATTTTACACAAAATAAGTAGACAGTGAGGGCAAAAAAGTAGATAGGAATGGGAAAAATATGTAAACCCTGATGAAAAATGCAGTGCCTTTCTTAGGCACTGATTAACCTAGGACTGCCATCTCTTGATGAAACCAATTATGAACAATCTCCATCTCACTACCAATAAGTATAAGCATATAATAATATTTGTGTATGTACTCTATTGTGGATATTTATTCATATTTCATGTTTCTAGACCATTCATCTTCCTCAAGGATATTCACCAGAAAAGGGCAAAACCAGGATAAAAGAATAAACTTGCCCAATTAATGAACATGAATACAATTTCATTGCTACCATATTTGTTGATATTCTTCTATAAATTAAGGAGTCTGGACGATGAACAATAAAGCAAAAGTAAAACAGGAGAAAGAGCAAACAAAAATAAAACAAAAATATGGATGAATGCCAATAATGAGTTCAGCTTTGATAGTATAATAGTTTTAAGCATTTTACAGAATGGAAGAGATAAAGGTACTCCTTAGACTATGGAAACATGCCATCTAGCCTACTCTGATGGACTTTTCACAGAAAACGAAAAATTCTAGAAAATCCTCTCTAGCTGTCTGAACCCCATTCAATTTTGTTGAGGTGGTACCAGACGTATCTTCATACTATGCCATGTAAGCTTTATCAGAAGCAACTTGATGTCTTTTAAAGTTGGTGTTATTTGGCAACAGCTGGATTGATCTGGCAGCTGTGTAGCCACCATATCCTGGAATTACTACAATTTCTCACTCCCCTCTCCAAAGGAACTTTCAGGTCTTGTAGTAGTGTAAATGAGCGATGATCAATTTGTAAACAACCTTCACCTGAGTCCCTCAAGGTCCTATATTTATTGAAAACAATTTATCTCCCATTTGCATTTAAAAGCTGGCTGTTTTACAACATTTTGGGGGATTGACAGGGTATTAAATATGTGGGATTAATCTTGTTAGTATTATTTTTTGGATACTCAATGGCTAAGAAACGAATGCTTAGTGTGTTCTGGCATTTATGTTTTCTTATTCAATTCTTTTTTTCTTTATTTTATATTATATTTATTTTTTATTTTATATCATTCTTTTGGCGTTAAGGAGCATATAAATTTCAGAAATAAATAAACCAAGTTTATTGAAAATAACCCTGACGTACCTTCAAAACCACATCTTTCTACTGAGATTGGTCCAACCATTTCAATCATGCCACAGAAGCAATGGGTTTTCTTCCATTTAGGGAAGGTCATGAAAGTGGGCGAAGCCCTGAGCCATTTTTTCCCACCATTGGGTTAGCTCTCTGGAATGGTCTCCTGTGGGAATTGTATTTGGCCCTAATTCTAGTTGCTTTCTGGAGATTGCTGAAAACAGTTTCAATCTCATTTCTCACAACATTTCTCCAATCTCATGAATCTCCACAGAAGGCCGATACAACATGCTGTCTGGAATATTCCTATATTTTTTAATTTAAGTTTTATGAATCTTCCATATTTATTGTAACCCTCTCATTTTGATATGCTGTATGATATAAAGTATGCTTTTGATTGTGTACAATGTAAATGTCATAAACCAATAAGCAAACAAAAATGCACAATCCAATAATCCTATAGCATTTAAACAATTGACTATACTCTCTAAATACATGGTAAATAAACGTGAATGATAGAGAATAGTTTGAAACTCACCTCATTCCTTCCTCAGCTATCTTATCCAAATTAGGTGTGCCTTTTTTAAGGTCCCAGTTGGCTCCAAAATCTCCCCATCCTACATCGTCTGCCAAAATTATTATGAAATTTGGTTTCTTGTAAATTATTCTTTCCCAGTTAAAAAAAAGGCTGGGATGGTTGTAAAGAAGCCCACCAAAACAGCTGACCAAGACCAACACCAGTGCTTTAAGAGGCAGAATATCCATGGCATCAGGAGGGCTGTTCTAGGAGACATCTCATGAACATTAAAAATATCCAACTGTAAATGTTCCCTGGGTGTTATTTTCTTCACAGTGGGTATTTCAGATCAACTGCAAGATTCATTAAATTCTGCAGAAAAGAAGGAGGTATTAAGAAGGAGGTATTAAGAAAAACACACATACAGACTTGCAGGTAGAAGTATAACATGTTGCTTACTTGCTTTACTCAAACAGATTCTGAATTTAAGATGATTCTTTAAGAAAAAATAGATTAAAAAGCCCATGAACACAAAGGCAACATACTTTTCATTGTCTGCTTGGTTTCCTGTTAGTTTTTTTAACACCAGCTAAAACCAGTTCTAAAGATTTGTTCCTCACCCACTCATTGCCCATTTTATTACATTATAAGAGTGCATTATATCCATACACCCAAACCATACATATACGAATGGGGTCAGGAGATAGATAGATAGGTAGATCGATAGATAGATAGATAGATAGATAGGAAGATAGGGAGAGAGATAGACAGACAGACAGACTTCTAGTAATTGCTTTCAAAAATATAACTACTTAAAAGTTAATTGTTTCACTTACTAATGACAGTTTTTCTCACAGAAAAACACAAATATTCACACACTTTCACATAGATCCCTTTCCAACAGAAACTGCCAAAAATAATAAATAATTTCAAGATGGGGAAAAGGCAGGTACACAGGAAAGGAAAAAAGAAGAAAGGACCATGCTCAGAAGTTACAAAAAGAGTTAAATTCACGGATTTCCGGTCTGCAGCACTTCAGAGCAGGCAGGAATCTGCGACTGTGCGCGGTTTCTGCCTGTGTTCACTGCCCGAGTGGCCCGAGCCATTTGACTTCGGGGCTAAGCCACCTCTGTAGAAGGTGGCGAAGACAGGGGGGGTCTGGCAGGATCGAGAGATATCGCACCTCTCTTCCCTAGCTGGCTAAACCCCCTTTTCCAAAGGCAGCTGAACGGCGGTCACCAATGGCCGCCACATAGAAGTGCTCAGCCAGAAAAAGAAAGTGCAGGAGGAGCTGTGAAGAAATGAAAGTGATCTTTGCTGACCGGGACAAAGTAACAGTGAAAGTACCCTGGAACTTAAAACTTATTAAAGATACATCGTTTCCAGAATGTGTCAAGCGGCGAATGGAAATTAAAGGAAAAGCTTTTTTTCTTTTCATTCTCCTTCCGAATGTGACAGCGATAGAACTTTAAGAGAAATTGGAAAACCTGCATTGGAGGTATGGATTTCTGAACATTTAAAGGAAAATATGTTTTTTTTGCTGTAAGTGGGAAGGGAGAGGAAAAAAATTGGAGCAGAATTTGAAAACACGGAGGAGATTGCCTAGAATTCTAAAGAGATATTGAATATTAATAAGACTTCTTTCTAAAAGATATATCTTAATTGGAACTTTTTGATAAAACAGCAACCCCAGAAAGAGAAATGGAAGAAAGAAAAAAGTATTAAAAGAAATAGCTTATTTGGATTGTTTGGTGACTTTGGAACTCTTGGGAATTATTTTTGATTAAAACACTCGGGTGGTTGTTCTGGAAAAAAAACTTTCTCTTTATGATGGCATCACTTGTGGATGAACTAAAAATTGAATATAAAAAATATAAAAAAGAACAAGATGGGAAAGATACTTTAGGCACTCTTTTTCAATTTCTAGAAATGGCGGTATGCACTTATGAAAAATTGACTGCGCAGCAGGACGACTGGGACAAAGAAGAAGCCATCTTTGATGAACAAATGATTCTATTTGGGGAGGAGGAGAAAAAGGAAAAGAAAAAGGGGATTTTAAGGCTTGAAAAAACAACCAAAAAAAAGAGAAAAATGAGGTAAAAGGTGGATACAAGGTTAGAAAACAACAGAAAGGGGGAAAGCAGAAGAAGAAAAGGGAGGAGGAGAGACAAAGGGGTAAAAAGAGCAAGGAGAAAAATAAGCAAGAGAGAAAGGGAGGGATGAGAAGCCTTAATGGTGGGAAGCAAGATTTAAAGAAACAAAATTCATTTAGAGACAATGGGTAAATTTAATTGAAAAAGGGATTCTGTAAGGTACATAACATTGTGTTTTGATATGTGTATTTAGAATAAAATGCTTAAGATATAAATGAGTATTAATATGTATGATTAGTTTTTTAATGGCATTGATAGTGGTCTTATATACCTATAAATGTTTTTTTTTGGTGGTGTTGGTTTTTTTTCTTATAAAATACATTGTGTAATTTTAGAATGTACTAAACAGAATCCCAATATAAATTAAGTGTTATACTAAGTATTATTAAGTTAGGGGAAAGAGTTAAAGGCGTCATACTCCAATAAGTGTACAGGATAAATTTGTTTAAAGAGAAAAGATGAATGGATAGCTGGAAATAGAACAGACAAAGAATGATAAGTATTATGATTTGAACTGAGATGAGATAAATAAAATAAAACTAAGAAAGATAAAAGAGGGACGAAACCATATAGAAAATTGAAAATGGTAATAAGATATGGAATGGTATATAAAATGAATATGATTTTTGAATTTGTGTCTGTACGAAGAGTTTTAACCCAGGATCAAGCAACTTTCAGAAAAGATGTTTTATGTTTTTATGTTCCATGTTTTGTTTGTTTGTGTATTGTTCTTGAAAAGCAATAAAATTTTAATTAGCAAGAAATATAATTTGAATAATAGAATGAAAGGGAGAAATAAAGAGAAGTTGGGATAAGATACGAAGTTGAACAGATAACGTAAATATATATATTATAATTTGGAATTATTCTGTATGTTCTATTGGTTTTTTCAGAAAAGATCTTTTATGTTATTATGCTTTGTTTGTGTGTATTGTTTTGTAAAAACTAATAAAATTTATTTTAAAAAAAAAGAGATAGAGAAGGACAAAAAAAAAAAAAGAGTTAAATTCACCAAGTAAACAACACCTGCCAAGGTGAAGTTAATCTTCAAAGTCATCAAAGATCTACCTATGTTTTTATCTATTCTAATTATCTTGCTTTCAACAGTTACTTCTTATCAGTATATTTCCATACACAATTATTTGGCGGCGGGGGGGAATCTCCTAGGGCCATGATAGTGAACCTATGGCATGGGTGCCACAAGTGGCATGCAGAGTCATTTGTGTTGTCACGCGAGATGCAAACTTACCTCACTGCGCATGTGTGCGCCTCACAGCTGATTTTTTTTCTGGTTGGTTTGAGGCCTTTTTCGGCCTCCCAGAAGCTTGGGAAAAACCTCTGCAAGGCTTTTCAGTCCGAATTATAGGCCTGTTTCATGATGAAACAGGCCTATAATTCGGCCTGAAAAACCTTGCAGAGGCTTCTGGGAGGCCAAAAAAGGCCTCAAACCAGCCAAAAAATCAGCTGTGAGGTGCAGTGCAGGTAAGCGGGTGGCGGGAGGGGGAGATTGCGCATGCATGCACAGGGGGCATGGGGTGCGGGGGCACACACTGCATTCTGGGTGCTGGCAGGCAAGTGCGTGTGTGCTGGTGCGCACACAATTTTTGGCACAGGAGCCCAAAAAGGTTAGCCACCACTGTCCTAGGGAAAGCAGCCCTATTGGTCAGAGCAAATTATGCCATGACATTGTACTCATAGAGGCAAGCTCTTGAAAGTCACATTGTCATGGAAAGGAAACCAAAAGACTTTTCCATAAACCTGCACACTATCATAAGAACTTTAGGCCCTTATTTGCAGTAACTCCAAATCCAACAATTTAATCAAATTCTAATCTAGACCAGTGTTTGCAGATTCTTTAGATGTCCATTTTCAGACCAAGTCATACTTAAACCCACTTTAGAACTTCCCACATCAGCATTCATCAGTTCCATCAGGTCTGCAGGAAGAGTACATCCCAAAGAAATAGCTGGCGTATCTGAAACAATAGTAGCTGTACCTGGCCAGATGTTTCTAACCAATTCACCTTCGCCAGAGAAGGCCTTTATTCACATTTTAAAAGCTCACCCTCCCACCATAATACAGAAATCAATCAGTGGTAAACACTATCTGCAGATCGATCACTCTTGACAGCTTGCACACAGTTGTACCCAGCCTTTATTAACTAAGTTAATAAATCAGAGTTCACTTTTATGAAAAGCCAACAGCCTGATCCGCTGAGAACTGGACAAAACCTACTTAATTTCCATAGAGGAAAGCTCCTTGTACATCACCATCAGTCCAGTCAGGAACAGTGGGAATGTTATCAGAGGATGACACTTGAAAAGGGGACGGGGGGGGGGGGGGGGGAAGCCGGTTGGAATATCAAAGACAGAGAGACACTGTGAGCATCAGCAGTCAGAGGTGGGTGGAACAGGCCAGCTGAGTCCAGCTAAGACCAGTATTATGACAGATGGTTCCAGTTGAGTATCAAAGACCTTGGGGAAAGAATGTGCAGCTGAAGATACAAATTCGGTCAGTCAGTCAACAAAAAGAAAGAAGGGGTAAGAATGACCTAATTAAACAAAGTAAAGGGGTGGGATAAACCAAACAAAACTCAGTCCCGAGACAGCAAAGAGAAAAGGAGATTTGAAAAATTAAAACATTTGGTGGGCAAGGCACGAATTCAGGAGTTGGCCCTGCTCAGATTAATTCCCTAGCAAAGGAAAGGCTTCATGAGTAAATGAATATAAGCTTTGGTGGAATTACTGAGGTTAATTAAAGGTCTAAGAGTCATCCAAGATCTCATTCTTCACCTTCTTTCTCCAGGAAGCACCTACATAAAATATGATTGGTAATGCTATCCTGACTGCAAAAATGGAATAAAGAGGAAGAAGTTACAAACACAAAGAGGGGGGGAGGGGGGAGGAAGAGAGAGAGAGAGAAGGAAATGAAGGAAAGATGACAAGTATCGTCTGGAATACAGGTAGTCCTTGACTTACAACTACAACTGAGCCGCAAATTTCTGTTGCTAAGCAAAAAAAAAACCTTGAATTTTGACCCATTTTACAACCTTTCTAAGTGAATCACTACAGTTAAGTTAGTAACATGGTTGTTAAGTGAATCTAGATTCCCCATTGATTTTGCTCATCAAAAGGTTGCCAGTTGATCACATGATCCCAGGGCACTGCAACTGTGGGGTGGGTGGGTGGATTTGTATCCCAATTGCTAAGCATGCAAATTTTAATTAGGTGACCAGTGTATGATGCAGTGGTAAGTGAAAACTCGTCATCTTTTTTTCCCCAGTGCCATTGTAACTTCAAATGGTCTCTAAATGAATGGTTGTCAGTCGAGGACTACCGCTATCCCAGATGTGTTGGACTGCCACATGGAGAGGCTGCACAACTTCGCTTATATTCAGGTGCTATGCCTTACCATATCAGAACTGAAGAGGTAGTGTAGTGGTAAAGAAACTGCTAGGTGCATGCAAAAGTTTACAAGATCATTGACAGCAGCCATTCCCAACCTTTCCGGCTCTGATGGACTAGCAAAGGCGGGGATAGCAAGGGGGAAGGGATGGTTTTGTGCATGCACCCACCACTTGCACCAATGAGCTTCATGTGCTTGCCCGCTACTTCTGTGGCCTGCTTCCTAATAGGCCAGGGGTCCCCAAACTTGGCAACTTTAAGACTTGTGGACTTCAACTCCCAGAATTCCTCAGCCAGCATAGCTTGCTGAGGAATTCTGGGAGTTGAAGTTCATAAGTCTTAAAGTTGCCAAGTTTGGAAACCTCTGCGGTAGGCTTTGAACTGGTACTGGTCCATGGATGGGGGCAGGGGGCAGGGAGTTGGGGAGCCCTGATCTACCAGTAATGCTGGAGAAGATTCCTAGAGGTATCTTTTTTGGAGAGCTGCTGCCAGAGAATTGATTGGGTGGCTACAACCTTCAGTCATGCTGGAAATTACACTTTTAAAAGTGAGTGACAGAATAGAACAACCAAAAAAATGATCAAGAATTGATTTTAAAAAGATGTATTTAGATTGGGGAATATTCAGTTCCTTCTTCTATAAACAATGCCTGTCTGTTATTTACTCCATCTCTGTAACCTAAGATCGGCTAATCAAGCCATGGACAACTTATTAAGTTTGTGTGTCCATGGGAGCCAACAGACACACGCAGGCACCACTGTTGTTAAGGCAGTCATGTGCTTGGCTTAGTTATTAGATTTCTATCTTGTCCTATAGTCAAGAACTTGATGCTGCAGATATTGTGCTCCTTCCTCCTGGTTATTTTCCCATAACAAGCCTCAGAGACACATTGTGCTGAGACAATGGATGAACAGAAAACTTTAATACATTCTACATTAAAAACGTCCTTTGTAAGACCCTTTGATCCCTTAGTTCGAGGTAGAGTCGGGATGACTGGATAGAGCTGAGTGTTTACTGGCCAGATGCCCTTCATCAGAGAGAAACATCTGCCGCTACCTAGGATTGAACACTCAACTTTCTGAGGGGGGGGATGAGCATCTTCACCACTAGGCCACCACACCACTCACTCCTCATTCTACATTACTGCCTTGTTAATTTCCTCATGACTGCCAGCAGCAGCCAATATCAACATATACAACCGAGCAAAAGACATCATGATGGATCTGATGGAGAGGGGCAGGAAGAGAACACAATGACTTGGTCAGCACATGGCACAACTTTAGACCATAAGGTTACTGGTGACTCATGAAGCCTTCGATATGATCCCAGAGACCTTTAAGGTTATTGTCACGGTTAGTATGACAGGGAAAATTATTAAGACACATGACAGACTGATCACATGAACTAGGTTTAATGTTAATTAAGTTTAACATGGAATGAAATAAGACAACCAAATACAATTCTGGTCCTTATACGTTGAAAAATCAGGAAGCCCTGATATTTTTTAAAAATATTTAAATATTTTTGGTCCTTATACGTTGAAATATCAGGAAGCCCTGATATTTTTTTAAAAATATCTTGTTGTAAAACTATAAGTGACCAAATTTGTGCAATATGCTAAGCCAGGGATCCACAACCCCCAGTCTGCGGACCAGCATTGGTCCCTGGCATGCTAGAAACCAGGCCTCAAAAACAAGCAAAGTCCCATCTGTGGGATGCAGGCAGCACGTGAAACCACGCCCCCTCTGGTTCATGGAAAAACCTCTCTCCACAGATCTGGTCCTTGGTGCCCAAAAGATTGGGAGGCACTGTACTAAGCCATAAGATGTGATTTATAATGGCTGGGTTTGCCCAAAATGCTAAATCTACACAGTGTGGCTTAGTGCAATGTGTGAATGTCATGAATATGTATTGCATATCTAACGAAGTACTGCATTGCAAGCTAGCCAGAGTAATTTTGGGCAGTGAGATGGGCAGCATATAAATGTAATAATAAATAAGAAAGAATAAATAAAAGTATGGCATTACTGAATTAGGTGACTGTCAAAGGCGACCCCACGTCATTCACAAAGCATAGTTTTGCTCAGACAGGACAACTTTAAATTGCAGAAATACATGTCTTTTCCCATCAGAATCAATCAAATTAAAAAGAGGCAACACTTGCCTGTGAACTGCCTTGTAAAACTAAGATGTAGAATTATCCAAACCCAATCATCTTCTGGTGTCCTCTGTGGTAATACCAACAATACATCTAAAATAAAATGAGAAAAACAAGTGTGTTTGGGATGGCACTTCCTAGAATTGCTAATATGACACCCTCTTGATCTTATCTGGCAGACTCTTCACTTTGTAAGTGACTAATCTGAGTTTGCCTCAATTTTTGGCAATGGGTTTTGTTTATTGGGATGAAGTAAGCATGTCCCATGTGGTTTAAAAAACAGACCCAGCAGCGTCTTTGAAGAGACACCATGCTCCAACCTATTTTAACAGCAATTTTAACCTATTTTAACAGCAAGAAGGACTCTTTGCCAAGGCCTCTGTCTGATATTGATACTGCACTACAATATAACCAAAACCAGAGAATGCCACAACAAAAAATTTCCATCCAAATTCTTCCTGTTCCCATGTTTCTTATTAATCCAGCCCAACAGATATGACACTGCTTAATCAACTTATTTACCTGCTGGTCTGCATGTCCACATTAAAAAAAATGTTTTTTTTTAATGACAGGACACTTTATAGGCACTGTGGAACACATTCTTGATGTACAGTTGGTCCTTGACTTATGACCACTATCGAGACCAGAATTTCTGTTGCTAAGCATGGTGGCTGCTAAGTGAGTAGCACCTGATTCTACAACCTTTCATGCTAAGCAAATCACTTTAGCTGTTAAGTGAATCATACGGTTGTTAAGCAAATCTGGCTTTCCCTATTGACTTGTTAGATGCCAGCTGGGAAGGTTGCAAATAGCAATCACATGACCCAGAGATGCTGCAAACTTTGTAAATACACACTGGTTTCCAAGCGCTTGAATTTTGAGAATGTTTACCTTGGGGATGCTGCGAAAAGTTGCTTAAGTGTGAGGAATGGTCATCATCAAATGAATGATTGTAAACTGAGGATTTCTTGTTGTTATGGGCAATGAAGGTTTCCATTAAAAAACGTGAAGGGAAATGATTGTATTAAAATGGGCGCTGGTTCTTACCTGATATGCCTCTTCTCGTGGAACTGCGTAGAGCATCCAGAGAGTGGGAGGTGCTCCAGTCTTCACTTCTCACAGGCTGAGCTGAAATTGAGGAACGCCCTCCTCCTCCATGTGACTCCTCCATGCGTTCCCCCAGTTTTAATGAAGACGAGAGGATAACACAACCCTCTACTCTTAAGTATTATACAACTTGAACTACAACACTAGAAATCATTGGCCGAAACAGGATTCCCCCCCTACAGCTGGACCAATTAGGGTGGGGCTGGATGCTCTACGCAGTTCCACGAGAAGAGACGTATCAGGTAAGAACCAACGCCCATTCTCCGTAGAACTGCTACAAGCATCCAGAGAATGGGACATACCAAAGCAAGTCTGTCCTACGGGTGGGAGTCCGTCTGGATTGGAACTTCCCCAGGATCTCTCACCACTTGCTGCAAAACTCGCCTGCCAAAAGATGCTTCAGCTGAGGCGTAAACATCAATCTTATAATGTCTTATAAAGGGAAATGGGAAAGCCCAGGTGGCCGCCCGGCAAATATCAAGAATAGACGCCTGAGTAGCCCAGGCTGCCGAAGTAGCTGCACTTCTGGTGGAGTGAGCGGTAACCCCACTGGGAACTGGAATAGCTTGAACTAAATAGGCCTTGGATATGGTAGCCCTAATCCATCTACCTACTGTGGACGGAAAGACCTTACAGCCTAGCGTCTTTGGTTGAAAGGACAAAAATAGAGACTCTGTCTTCCTGATGGACTGCATGTGAGAAATGTAAATACGCAAAGCCCTTCGAACATCAAGGGTGTGCCACTGCCTCTCTTGCTCGCGCAGAGGCTTCGGACAGAAATTAGGCAGGACCAACTCCTGTGCCCTGTGGAACGCTTAATTGATCTTTGGCATAAATGCTGGGTCTGGTCTCAGAACCACCCGATCAGAATGAAAAATTCACAGGTCTTTTCTCACGGATAGAGCTGCAATTTCAGATATCCTTCTAGCCGAAGTAATAGCCACCAGAAATACTGTTTTAAATGTAAGAAATTGAAGTGACGCCTCTCTGAGAGGCTCAAAGGGAGATCTAGTCAAGGCCAGGAGAACTTTATTAAGGTCCCATGTCGGGTATCTGTGCACTATTGACGGGCGCAAATTAGAAGCCCCTTTAAGAAAGGCCTTGATTCGAGGATGGTGGGAAAGGGGACCAAAAGGACCGCCAGCAACCACCGTTGAGAGAGCCGCTACCTGCCTCCTTAAGGTGTTAGGTGATAAATCTCCATCTAGGCCATCTTGTAAAAAGGCCAGGATCTGCGCAACTGAAGGAGAGCGTGGATTGACGAATGATTTGTGGCACCAGTTACAGAAACTGTTCCAGGTCGCATCATAAATGCGAGTGGTAGAAGGCCTTCTAGCCGCCAAAATGGTGTTAATGACCTGGGCTGATAAGCCTTCCTCAATCATCCTTTCCCGCTCAACCTCCAAATGGCCAACTGTAGCCACTGTGGCTCTGGATGAAGCAACGGGCCTTGTGACAGTGAAATCTGATCTAACGGGATCCTCCACGGCGGAGTTACCGACAGATTGCAGAGGTCCACAAACCACAGCCTCCTGGGCCAATATGGTGCCACCATGAGGATTTCTGCTCTCTCAGCTATCAATTTTCAAATCACCCTGGGGATCAACGGAAGCGGAGGGAAGGCGTACAGTAGCCCGGGAGGCCACGGGCAACGCAAGGCATCGTGATTCTCTGCTCCGTTGGAGGGATAACGGGAGAAGAACTTTGGTGTTTGCGTGTTGAGCGGAGATGCAAAAAGGTCTATTAGGGGCTGACCGAACCTGGCTACTGCCTCTCTGAACAGGTGCAGGTGCAGACGCCACTCTGCCTGATCCAGGGTTTCCCTGCTGAGCCAGTCTGCTTGGACGTTGGAGGCTCCAGAGATGTGCTCCACTCTGATGGATGAAAGATGCGCCTCTGCCCATCGACAGTCGCTCGGCCTCTCTCATGAGAAAGATGGAATGGGTGCCCCCTTGCCGATTGATGTGGGCCTTGGTTGTAGTATTGTCCGTTAGGACCAGGACATGGCGCCCTCTCACCCGATGAAGGAATGTTCGCAGGGCCAGGTACACTGCGCAAAGCTCCAACCAGTTGATGCTCCGACTTCGCTCCGCATGAGTCCAAACTCCCTGTGCTGAGAGAGACTGCAGGTGGGCCCCCCATCCGGAAAGACTTGCGTCTGTCGTGAGAATAACCCTTTCAGGCTCTTTGAATAGCTGTCCTCTGTTGACAGATGGTCGCGTCCACCATAGGAGGAAGGCGAGAACCTTCGGTGGGACCTTCACTACAAACCTTGATGTGCCCCTTCCTGAACGCTGATACGGCAGGAGGAACCATTGCAAAGATCTGGAATGCAAGCGAGCCCATAGAATAATGGAAATACAAGAAACTAGCTTCCCGAACAGCTTGGATAAATTGAGCAAAGATGTTTTCCCAGTTCGCCGGATATCCCTGATAGTGGTGCGGATACTAAGAAGCCTCTCCTGAGAGAGGAAAACTCTTCCTTCAACAGAGTCAATCACAGCCCCCAGATGAGATATATGAGTGGAGGGGGTAAGCTGACTCTTCTCCCAGTTCACTAAGAACCCGTGGGACTGAAGTACCGAGAGGGTAACGCTAGTATCGCTCTCGGCCTGATGTCAGGAAGGGGATACAACCAGGATATCGTCAAGGTAACAGTGGATCCGGATAGGAATTTGTCTAAGGTGAGCTGCAAAAGCCGCCAACACCTTAGTGAAAGATCTCGGAGCTGAGGCGAGACCAAAGGGAAGGGCTACATACTAGAAATGCTGATTATTATAGCAAAATCTGAGGTATTTGGAATACAAGGAATGAATGGGAATATGGAGATAAGCCTCGGAAAGGTCAACCGACGTAAGCCAGTCCCCTTCTCTGATGCCCTGTAAAATAGACTGTAGAGTCTGCATTTTGAACTTATGGTGTACGATAAAATAATTTAACCTCTTAAGATCTAAAATGGGTCTCCAACCCCCGGAATGTTTAGGCACCAAAAATAAAAGGGAATAGAAACCCCTTCCCTGTTGGGAGGGAGGTACAGGTTGAATGGCCCTAATATCAGATAGATGTTTGATGGCAGAGGCCATAAGGGCCCACTTAGCAGGATTCCTAGAGATGGGTGAAACCCTGAAATCCTCAGGGGGGGAAGTCTGAAACTGCAGGGTCAAGCCAAAGCGCACTGAATTTCTGACCCAAGTGTCTGAGGTAGATTCCTCCCACTTGTCGGCAAAATGCCTGAGGCGGCCGCCTATGGTAGGAGAACCTGCAATACTACCTGGGTCGGCGGGCTGCCCTACTCCCGGAACCCCTAAAGGGCCTTCTGTAACTGCCCCCTCTCCTGCTTCTGTCTCCCGAGTCACCCCGGTCCTGGTAAGATGACCGGAATGAAGGGGAGCCCTAAAAGCTAGGAGTGAATGATGACTGGAAAGGGGGACGAAAGGAGCCCCTCCGAAAGGGCTGGCAACCCTTGGCTTCCTGCCTACGAAAAAGTGAAGGCAGAAACTTTTTTTTATTTCGAGTTTCCAGAAGCAATGGCTCGAGAGCGGGCCCGAACAATTTCCCTTTTGATATGGGGGCTGAAGCCAACTTAGACTTATTTTTAATATCAGCCTGCCAGTGTCGAAGCCAAAGCAATTGTCTGGCAGATACGTGGAAAGATATAGCCCGGGATGAGAACTTAACCGAATGAAAGGTGGCGTCGGCTGCAAATTCCGCTGCCGCCGTGATTTTTGCAATATCTTGATGGGCTCTAGTGTCAGCTGGGGGGATGTGTTGCTTCAGCTGCCTGAGCCACCTGATGGAGGACCGGGTGAAGAAGGAAGCGGCCGTGGCCGACCGGATAGCCCAAGCATCAGCGGTGTGAGCCCGCCGGAGCACCATCTCCGCTCGCCTATCTTCCGGCTTCAGTGCCTCCAGTGCCTCCAGTGCATCGGTAGGATTGGAAGAGGAGGCAAGTCTTACAATCGGATCATCTACTTCCGGTGTGTCTAACATAGCGGAGAAATCCGGATCCAGGGTAAACAACCTCTTGTCCTGACTTAGAAAGGGCCGGAGAAGGACCCACCGAGGCAAACTGCTTTGCAACCAGATCCGAGAAGATTGGGGGGGAGGGGGCGGAATAATGTCCGCTGCCACCGTCGGCTTCCTGAACATAAGGTCATCAGGACCTTCTGGGCTCGATGGAGAGGGGTCAGAGGGAGACTGAGAGGCCAGACCTGAAACGTTCTTTGCCTTAAATAATAAGGACTTAAATAGATGGGGTTTAAAGAGACCTACAACAGCAGGTTGCTCGGGGGAAAGACCCTCATCTTCCGACATTTCTCCCTCCATTAGATCTGCCTCCAGAAAGGGTTCAGAATACTGTAAGGAACCTCGTACTCTCCGAACGGTTCAAGGCCCATTCCCTCTTCTTCTTGGGTATCCTCCCCCTCTGGGAATGGGGCATCCATGTGAGGAGGTACCTGACCATGTTGAGACGCTGGTGCAGAGAGAGACCTTCCGGATAAAGATTCAGCCTCGGGAGTCCTACCTCGGGAGTCCGGTCTAGACAGCTGCTGCATTCCTTCGGCTATTCCTTGACGGATAGCAGACTGCATCCATTCTCTAATGTCATCAGATATAATGTTTGGAGTAGGATCTCCAGAACATAGGCCTGCAGCGGTCGGCGTAAAGGTCGCCTCTGGGGGGAGGGCTGGCGGCCTCGGGTGGAGGTATCACCTCTGGAGGAAGAGAATTGGCTTGGTGGGGGGGGGGGTAGAAGGAAAGGCAGGTGTTATAGAGTGTGACTCTTTAACCCGCTTGCTAAACTCCCTTTCTAGGGCCTTATGATGCCTTAAAGCATCTCTTTGAGAAGCACTGGAAGATTCCTTGTCCCTTTTGTGAAGGTAGTGCATCTTTGATTTGGCCTTCAGAGAAGAGCCAGTAGGATTAGCCTCTGCCATAGTATTGAAAAAGGAAATGGTGGTTGGCACGCCTAGGAGTTCGGCCTACTTACATAAACCGGTTTTCCTAAGATTGGGTCACGTCCCCCTTTTGAAAGAATTTTTATTCTAGAACAGTAATTAATTAAACTAACTATCTATCTATTTAAAGATCTCTCTTTTTTTTTTGGGAACTCTATGCAATAAAAAGGAAAGAAAAAAAATCTACCCAAGGTTATTATATATAAACC
This sequence comes from Hydrophis major, assembly GCA_033807585.1. Classification (NCBI taxonomy): domain Eukaryota; kingdom Metazoa; phylum Chordata; class Lepidosauria; order Squamata; family Elapidae; genus Hydrophis; species Hydrophis major. The sequence goes on from CM066329.1 coordinate 193,638,054, forward strand.
CTGAATATATACACTAACAATTATTATTCAACTGAGGGTCGGGTTCAAGTAAGGAAGACCAAACAGACCCAAGAAATAACAGCAAAAATACCTTCTAGCAAAGACCTAAATTCCAAATGGACCAAATGAACGCTGAGGCCAAGCAAATGTACAAAAGGCAAGACAAAAGGGGCCTCTGTAGGCAGCCCCCCAACAACAATGGGGAGTACGTGCCTGCGCCTCTGAACTAGCTGCGGGCCAAGGAAGAAAGCCAACAATATCTAACCAAGAGGGACAACAGGGCACGGAGCCACAGTGCCCTCCAGGTAAAAACGGAGGCTCCACGCGGCCTGACGGTCCTGCTAAGGGCCTACAAAGGCCTCGCAGCTCACCTTTAATTCCAAACAATAAGTCTTACTTGATAAGAAAAACAAAATGGCGCCGGCCATGAGGCGTGCCCAAAATGGCCGCCCGGCTCAAAGCGCACAGTTCAGAGGCGCACCAGCCCACCGCAACTTCAAAGTACGAGAAGGAGAAAAAAGGGACTGGGAGAGGAAGCGCTGCCTCCTCTGAGGCGTTCTACGGGGGAAGACGCAATTGTGCGCTAAATAAATAGCGCGGAGCCAAGTGGCTGAGCCCAGTGCGCTTGGAACGGCAGAGGAAAAATGAGGAGGGGTGGGGGGGTGAAAAGGCTCCAAACCCCTTACCTCCCTCCTGAGAGCGAAATCGCTCTGCAAACTAAATTTGGGGCCGCACTACACTCTGCAGGGACAAGGAGGAAAGAGAGAAATCAAACCTGAAGCTAAATGCAGCACCACCTGAAACGGCCAAGGAACGGAAGAAAAGCTGCCTGTCTTTCTTGAAGGCTGAGCTAAAACTGGGGGAACGCATGGAGGAGTCACGTGGAGGAGGAGGGCGTTCCTCAATTTTAGCTCAGCCTGTGAGAAGTGAAGACTGGAGCACCTCCCACTCTCTGGATGCTCGTAGCAGTTCTACGGAGAACAAAGATTCATAAGCAAGAACTTGCAAGAATCTGGTCCTCAGTTTTCAGAGTTTTCATATATGTTTTGATATATTAGTGATCAAAGTTATTCCTCTGTAGACACTCCTGGAAACAACGGGGAGAGGGGAAATATGTTTTTGGCAAGGACATCAGCACATATGACAGGACAGATATATAGTCTATTAAAATAGAGAGATACAGGTGTACCACAGAGTATAAATTTCCTTTTGTTTTAGTAAAATCTGGACTATACAATAAACTGATAAGGGGGACTTGTGGACTTGGCACTATTAAAAGTGTTTTATGAAACAAAGAAATTAACATTTTAAGTCTTGGACATAAATACTGTATTTTAGGAATACATTAGCAGTTAGTTGTCCTTATCTGATCTTGAAAATTCAGTGGCAAATCTGATTAGAAGTTGGATGGAAAACCACAGCAAAAGACCAGGGCAGTAGGCTTGAGTGGAAACAACAACAAGTCAAACTCCGTCCATTGTGTTATCAAGAAACCTACACAAATCTGTCTCTATCCATGAGGTCAGCAAGAGTCAAACTTGATTCAAAAGAGATTTTATCTTTTGATGCTATAGAAAACAATGCACAGTAAAGGACAAATAGACGTATATTAGTTGTGAAGATAACCCAGATCATGGTTAACAAAAATAATACTTTACTATATTTATTTATTGGTTTAATTCAATGTAGATTGGCACCCATCTCTAGTACATGATTCTGGGTTGCAGCAATGATTAAAAACAAAATGAAAACATTATAACAAACCAATAATAACATACTGTATACAACACCTGAGATAAAACAATTAATAAGCCATGATTTGGCCTCAATTACACACCCAAGGCTATGGGCTCATTAACCAAACTAGATTTCAAGGTCTTACAAAAGACCAGCAGAGTCAGACCAAGTCTAATCCCCAGGGGGAAAAGGTTTGTTTGCTTATATGTTTGTTTAACTTCTATGCAGGGGTGAGATTCTACCAGTGTAACAATCAGTTCAGCACATGCAGAGCGTTTGCTACTGACCTTCTCCAGCAATTCCTGTGTGTTAAAATAGCTGACACGCAGCAATCCTGTGCCATGTGAATCAGCTGAGCTTGAAAAATAGGATATAAAACACAGCCTAGAGCCTGGGTGGGTGGGTGTGCCCAGCAGCTGACTGCTGGATCAAACAAAACTGGTTTGCTCCCAGCTGATCCCTGGAGCTACCAGTTCACCCAAACCAGGCCAAACCAGTAGAATCCTACCCCTGCTTCTATGCCATCCATTTTGCCGAAGTGACCTCTAGGTGCCTTATGATTTTTCAATAAAACACTATATAAAATATTTAAAACAATAAAGTTGGGTGCCAAACAGAAAACCTTCTCTGTCTAGGCCCCACCTGATGACACTCTATAATGGACAGAACCCAGAGCATGTCATTCGTGTTGGATCAGACAGGATGGGTAGATACAACCAGGGAGAGATGGCCCGACAAGCATCAGTAAATATCAATAAAACAAAACTACAGATAGTCCTCGACTTACAACAGTTCATTTAGCGACTATTTAAAATTACTACCACACTGAAAAATATGACATGATGATTTTTCACACTTACAAATGTTGCAGCATTCCCATGGTCACATGATTAAAATTCAGATCAACTGACTCATATTTATGACGATTGCAATGTCCCAAGGTCATATGATCACCTTTTATGACCTTCTGACAAGCAAAGTCAATGGGAAGCCAGATTCACTTAACAATCATGTCATTAACTTAACAATTACAGTGATTCACTTTAACCATTGTGGCAAGGAAGGTCATAAAATAGGGCAAAATTCACTTAACAAATGTTTCGCTTAGCAACAGAAATTTGGAGCTCAATTGTGGTCATGAGTGAAGGACTTACCTGTATAGCCAATTGAATTAGACAACAGCAAATGGCTGCTATTATGTTCAACTGGATAGGCCTAAGATAAAATTGAGACATCTGGATCTGGCGACAACCAGATGGCAGCAAAGAGAACTTTGAAGTCTTTGCTGCTACTGTACTATGCCTAGTGATTGCCTAGATTTTTGTACCACAGATAGCACACTAACTCCACAAACATATTCACAGATAAATTGTTAAAAGTATAAGGAAAATACTTCTTCTAAAATTAAAGAATACCAAGACATATTCTGTTACCTTAATTACAAACTTTCAAGAATAAGTAAGTTTCAAGATATAAGTAATCCTCACTTAAAGATGGCAATTAGAATCACAATTTCCATTGTCAAGCAATGTGGACATCACATAATTACAAGGCTTAACGATTGCAATCCCAGCAGTCCCTGTTTGCTGCCCTTAAGGAAGAATCATGGGACAGGGCCTCCTTTCAACTTCCCGCCAATGTGGAAGCCGGGAGGAAGTTGCAATTCTGGGACGCTTGCAAGCAGGTTCTCAGGACGGTTAGTGGCTGCAGTGGTGCAATTGGGCACAGGACGGCTGCTTTGAGAGACAGGAAGGCATGCAGAAAATGGCAGGAGCACCTTACAATCTTTCCCATTGACTTCGCTTGTGAGAAGCTGGCTGGGAAGTTCGCAAATAGTGATCATGGGATTGCAGTATATTGCAACCATCCTAAGTGCAAGCTGGTTACCAAACCCAGGTCATAATCATATGTGACCACAGGGATGCTGGGACAGTCAGAACTTTGAGGACTGGTCGGAAGTACCTTACAATCAGCATTTCGTAATTTCAAACAGTTGCTGAACAAATGCTCATTAACTGAGAATTTAACATTAAAGTTAAAAGGAAGTTAAGAGAAAATATCGCTTCCTGAAGCATCCACAATTTTTGTTTTAATGGGACTAAAAAAAATATTCAGAAATCCACAGTGCCAGAAACAGTCCTCATTTACAGACAGACAGTCTGTACATACATCAAAAACATTTCAGAAGCAAAAGACACAAGAGAAGTGGGCATCACACACTGCCCAGGGGCTATGATACAAGGAGAAATCATGCATTGTAAAAAACGCTTGGAGCTAGGAGATACTTTTAAAGAAATTTACCAGATCCCCTATATGGATTGCCCCTGGGACTATGTAGGGCAGACAGAGAGGAAGCTAACCACCAGATTGCAAGAATACAAGTGAGCAGTCAGACAGGGAGACTTGAATTCATTGGTAGCCTCATACTACAATGAACAAGGACATACATTCAATTTTGCAGCTATTAAGATTGTTGGCTGAGCAAGTACAAAAATGATTGAAGCCTGAGAAACAGGCCCCTTGTCAGTCAACCAAGGTGATGATAGTAAATCATGTGACAGCACATGGAAACAATAGCCAACTTAATAACTGACCATCAACACTCCAATCAACAACTAAAAAGCCACACATAATCAGGCACCACATATGTATTAGGTATAGAAAATAATAATTACGCATAGAATATAATACGTACAGAACACATTCTGGTGAGAAACCTTCCCTGAGGATGTGCTCCAGCATGAGTCCAAAAAGCTTAGAAGACTAAATCTTTGGTCCCCTGTGATCGGTCCAGATTGGATCCTGCATATAAAGAATAACTGGCACAATATCAAAACTCAGAAGTTGAGGGGAAAAGAAATACATGATTGGGAATGGACTTCAACAGAATGAATAGGGGATTCAGAACAAAAGTGCAGAACTTGTTAAAAGTCCCAGAATCCCACTTTTCAGAATAATAATTATTTTCTAGAGTCAAAGGTTTAATTTTCCACAAAACCTCTTTTTTATTGGGTCATGTGTCAGGAAATCTGCCTGAGAAAATGTATAAAGAACCAAAATGATTCACTGGGAACTTCCTCAACAGTTTCCCAAGAAGTAGTCATCTAAAAACAAACAATTTCTTTCTGCAAAAAAGAGAGGGCTTCATTATATTTCTTCCAATAAGTCTGTTTGGGTAATAATTATTTGCTTCGTGAATAGAAAAGAGGTTGAGTTTCCAAAATAATCCTAGGCATGATTGCAAATCTCAACTTGCCTGGGAAGGGCTTCACTAAGTTGATAGTTTTACTACATATGTAGGAATTATCTTATAGCCAAATCTGAGATTTCTTAAAATTACAATCCTGAAACCTCTGTGGGAGTCAATCATACAAAGCCTGCTGGAATGCCTTTCGCAGGTGGTGTTTAAGGAATTTATTCATTTATTTAAAAGGCTTTAATAGCTACCCATATTATGAACCACAACCCTGGGTGACTCACAAAGGTATACAAAAAGTTTTTAAAAAAACACTACCCAAAGAATCACAATAGAGACTCTTGGTACTCTCCCACATATCAGCCTTCCACCTTGCTGGACTCCTCCATCTTTTCCTTACAATTTGTCAAGATTTTCTGTGTTCCACACACAGCAGGGGTAGCTAAGGAGAAAACCCCCCACTTCCTAGGTCCTACCAGAGGGCAGCACATATGAGAAGGGATCTGGAGCGTGTCCACTTTATTTGACCTAGTGGGACAGGCAGATACCTTCAGGGAAAAGGAAGTCCCACAAATATCCTGATCCCATGCCCTTTAGGGCTTTAGAGGTGATAAATCAGCACCTTGAACTGCACTGGGGGAAAAAAATGGCAGGCAATGCCATTTGCACAGCTACAATGTAATTATGGTCAAGCTGTGGAGTAGTTTAATGTTTGGCTATTCTACACCCAACTATACAAGAGAGAAAGAGAAAAATGGCTTTTACCAACACATGGGAAAGCCACTAGTGCAGAACCAGGAACTTTCTTCTATTGAGCAATGCTTAGGCCTGCAAAACACTTCCTGGCCATTGTACCAACCCCAAATACCATATAAAAAGCAGCTCTGGGGAGCAGCTCTACTTGATGCCCCTCCCTAAACTAAAATCACTATCTCCTTCCTAAGTAGCAATAACATAAAAAGGCCCTGTTTTAAGGAGAGAATAGAGGTAAAAAGAGTAGATTGGAGACCACAAATAGTACACTACTATCTCATCCTGCCACAGCATGCAGCAAGGACATGTTGAAGTCCACTTCAATGAGATTAGTTCACCTACAACATGTGTTGTTTTTGGTGACACATCTGGAGGCACCACAAAAAGGTTGTGCACTCTCAGACAGCCTTTGGAACCTCTAAATGTCATGCAAAAGGGTCCTGCACTCGCACAGCCTCTGCAGCCTCTAAATGGCATGTGAAAATGGGGCATGCCTTCCTGGTCTTTTTGGAAGCTGCAAAGCATCTTCTGAAGGTGCCAAGTCTTGTGCAATGAGAAGTTGCCTCAGATAGGCTTTTTTTTTTCCTGCGAAACAGAAACAAATTGAAAAATATTTCCCAGTATGTAAATGTTTATTGAATGTATATGCTGCCCACTCACTATCTAAAGCAACTTTTTAAGAATTATTTCTTTTTTGTCCAGGGATGTGTCTATCTGACACGCCAGCAGTCGTGTTTTTCTGAATTTTTGACCTACTGAGCCCAAAATGTTCGCCATCACTGGACTAGCTGCTGGCATCTGACAGGACCAGGCAGAACAGAACTCTGTTCTAAAAGATCTCAGATCTCTTTCTTGTACAACTTCCAGAAAACAGATGCACACACCATAGACAACAGCAATTAACTGAAATGGCTGGCATCCATAATTCTTTATTAGAAAAGTTAATTACAAAATCAATGTTTTTAGAAAAGTGTATTTTAAGAACTTCCCTAACAGATATTTGCACATAAATCACACAATTCCTTACAAACAATCGTACTGTTTGCAGCTAACAGAAGCTAATGTTTTGCCAAAGATCCAGCAACTGAGCCACAAGCTAAATGAAACACTGCTAGGGAAATTTTGGGGGTGATGGGGGATTAACTAGTGTTAAACCTCCCCTGCCTGGTAATATCTCCTTCATTTCAAACGAAGTCCATGTAGTTTTCTCTAGAAGAGTACATATGTTTTATTATTACTTTCTTCCAATATGTTTTTTTCAGCTTCCCACTCTAATGTATTGCTGTAGGATTTTCTGGTGGTCTCCTTTCCAAGTACTAACTATATCTGACTCTGCTTAGTTTTTAAGCATGTTAACTACAGCTATGTTAACATGCTTAAAGCAAATCCATAGGCACTATAATATACTGTAAAAGTTGCATTTAAAGATCCAACGAAACCACATTTTCACGAAGCATACAAGAATTGAAGATGTGTGGTACTCTGGCTGGATTTAAACTAACCTGAATTTTTGAAACAGCAAATGTTGACTGCGTTTCTATATCTAACTGAGCTATGAGTCAACTGGCACATAAATTTTCTCAAAACAGAATAAAGCACTTCCTTTTGACTCATGAAAACAGCTGGGTGGTTTTCCAGGATCATTGAACTATTTTGAACACTGGTCCTTACTACTTCCACATATAGGCAGCAACAACTAGTAGTAATTTTGCAAACACTTATGTGGGCCTGGAAAAGATGTTAAACAGCATAGAAGGTGCTTTGCTTATACTTCTGTATGATCCAAGGCATTTCTTTTGAAGGATTTATGCAATATCTTGTCAGTACTGAACTCGGGGGAGAATTTCTTACATGACACCATTCCAAGTAGTTAGAGATATATTACAGAGGATTTTGTAGCTGAACTTTCTATGGATTGTGATGTGTCATCCTTAGAAAGAGAAATGGAAACTGACTACACCCTCACTCCTGTGCTCTTAACATAGGAGTAGCTTAACAGTTTTTCTCTGAGTAGTTTACATCTTTATCTTCTCAAAGGACTGTACACACAGGTGCTAGCTCTTGATTATCATACGCACCCAAGCCTAACAAAGATGCTTAAAAGCTATCTAAGGATACAGGCCTAAGTGCTGAGTTTGACTGGTAGCATGAGATTAAAAAAACCCTTGACTTTATGGACAAGCCCATGTAACTTTTCTACAAACAGATATGGCATCATTACTTTCTTCCAGGATGTTCTCTCAAGTAGTTTACAATCCTGGAATTTGTTGATAGTTTCCCGTCCATTCATTAAATAGGTCTGACATTGTTTAGTACTTTTTAAGATCAGCCAGACTTCAGTACTGTCTGTTATGATGGGAAAGATAAAGAGGGTCCCAGACAGGATCAAACATCCCAGTATGCTACTTTTTTTTTCTTTTTTAATAGAAAATAATCTTTTCAGAAGAAAAGGCTGAACAAAGTCTTTGACTGCCAGGATGGTAGTTTTCTGCTTGAATCAACATGCATGTATGACATGAATGGGCAGCGGCTGGATGTCACCCTTTTCCCACCTGGCACCTTCCAGTTGCCTTGAGTTTTTAATTCTCAGGATTCTAAGTCAGCATGTCAGATGGTGCAAATGCAACACAACAGCAATATCTAGAAGCTGCCAGCTGGAGAAAATCTTCCCAAATCATGCCACCTAGAACACAAGGGTTACCATTTTGGGAAGCAAAAAGCCCAACTGTCTCTATGTGCCTTTTGTGAAAACAACTGTTTTTGGCATTGTTTGCAAAACTTGAGTCACAGTCTGCCTGCCTGGATTTTAGAAACCTGAACAACTGGATGTCCCAGCAATTAGAGGAATCCTAACTAGTATAAGCAGAAACTATAAACCATAGTCTGACCAAGGTTAGTTATTAGCTAATGGTGGGAGGGGCACCCGGGGGCTTTATTCAGTTCCTTACCCTGAGAAATAAACAACTTCTTTAAATAGCTTCTTTATTTCTTTGTGGGAGGGATTTAAAATCTTATAAAGTTTCAGATTTTTAAATATTTTTAACGTGGATCTCCTTTGTTCCATGTTGTCATTTATCTTGACATTGTAGAGTGGAAACCAGACATTGATATGGTTCCCAGTCTGTTCTAGATAGCCACGAGGCTTTTAAGATATGGAGACACCTATAGGAGACTTCCAGAATGCCAATACGGTAAGTTTACACTGTTTTTACTTTTTATTTTAAAAGTGAATCCTGGGTTAGAGATAGGTGGTTGGTTCAAGATACAAATACCAAAAGAATATTTCTAGTTCATGGTTGAACTGTGGTGTCCTTGGTGCTCTCTGAGCTTGGTGGTTTTCTTGCAGATGTTTCATTGCCAAACTAGGTAACATAATCAGCGCTGATGTTACCCAGTTTGGTAATGAAACATTTGCAAGAAAGCCACTACACAAGCTACAAGTTCTGTAATTCTCCCTTGATTTATATCCTCTTTTATTGTAATATAAGCTACACTTAATTGATAAAACATCAGTTAGCGTTACAAATTAGTGAACCTAGTTTATTTGGTTATCTGGCAAGGTCATCTTTCCTTAGAGTGTACCAACAGATACTATTTAGTTCTTTTGAGAGCTCAGAAAAACATAAGGAGATACACTGACAGTGTTTGAATTCATGTATGTGTGAAAAGGACTTTTGAGGAAACATGAACATATTTATGATTCATATTTCAAGCAACTCCACAGTGGTACATAACTAATGTTAAGTTTTCTGCCCGAACTAATGAGTATTGAAAAGTGAATATCAAAGATTCTGCCATAAATGTCACTAAATACAAAATGAAGAATTAAATCTAAATGGCATTGATCATATAGGCTGTTCAGAACTGAGAAGAAATTTCCTTTGCATACTTTCTAGAAAAGATTCTGGATCTTCTCCATGCTAAATATCCAATAATTCCATTGTCCAGACACATTGCTAAATACTGTATATATATTTGGTAAAGCTCAATATTTCTAATTACTACACACAAAATGAAATGTACCTGGTAAACAAAATCTTTCCTAAATGAAACAAGAGGAAAGGTAGGCAGACTTCTGAGCCAGGCACTACGAATATTCCAAACTGGAATTTAATCTTAGGGTAAAATGATTCTGCTCCAGGATACAGTAATTTACAGTACATAATATCCTAAGAAAAGGAAGCAGACTTTTTTTTATTTTTGCATATATAACGTTGACAACAGTGGCAGAAACAAACAAGTACACCAAACCCCAAGGCAGGGCTTTCCACCAATGACTGTGCCCAAAAGTAAGGTGTTCGTTTTCATCTTCTCTCCTTTTCCTTTGCTTTAAGAACATCTGGAAGCTCGTTTCTCACAGCCTTTACTTTCACTTACCATGATTTGTCTGATAACTAGTGGAAATACAAGATATCCACCTAAAGACAAACAGCTTCTTCTTCATATTATACATTTCCATTGAGTCCTCTTATGTTCTCCATTTTTTCTATATATTAAAGGGTACTTTCCAATGCTAACCCTTTGTTTTGTTCTCTCAAGCTTATTTCTGAATGACTAATTTAAAACAAAAAAAGTTCAAACGCTAATGAAAATTGTTCAAACAGTAATGACAACAGGTTCCAATTGTGCATGTTATTAGTGTAATTTGTATTCTTACAATCCAGATCAGAATTTTCTGGACCACCGAAGTTGGCTTTTTGATTTGAAATTAAGGTTTGATTAGTTTTTTTCAGTTTTCTTTAATGTCTGATAAGCTTAGCAAAGCAGTTTTCTTTATCTTACAAGCTTGTGATCAGCATGGGAAAGTTTCCATTCTCTATCAACTGAGTAAACTAAATGAGGTATGGCTTCACTTTATTAATTTGAGATTAATGAAATGAGGACAAAAAAGTCAAAGTTCAAGTACTGACCACAGCAATGACTGCTACCATTCTATACTCTGGAAACCAAAAGTTTGAACAGCTATGGTGAGTGCTACCAAAGATCTGCAGGGACACGTTACTATTTGTATAGCAAGATGAACTCTAAGATTGATTTTTTTTTTAAAAAGCCAAACCAGAAAGTTAACTTTAAGCAATGGCATTGCGTATGCTTCAAAGAATAAAACCTGTTCAGAACATGGAGAAACAGATTTCTGGGAAATGTGTGGTGAACTGCAGATGTCTCCGTAAAAAGCAGAATTGTCAACCATGGCAAAGATTAAGGGATCAATGAATTAAACTGGATGTTTAGAACCTCACTGGATAAGAAGACAAAAGATCACCCACATGTGCTCCACATGGCTGGTCCTTATGAGGCGACTAAAAGACTTTCCATGCGTTTGGGCACCAGAAGAAAAGATTATGAATATCTCCCTTACTCCTCACTTTTAGAAATTGCCTGTTAATCTTTTTAAAGCTATTAAAGATCTTTGGAGTGACAAGTTTGGAAAGTCATAGAGTTAGTTTTATCTTCAACTTTGAACAGAAGAAAAAGTAATCATAAACCTAAGAACTTTAAGAATTTGAGCAAAAAGCAAAATAAGATGTTGATCTAAGATATTTAACAGAGTTGGAAGGGACCTTGTAAATCATCTAGTCCAGTGGTTGCCAACTGGTGGGCTGTGGCCCACGAAAAATTTTTGGTGGGCCGCAGAGAAATCTCACCCCCAGAGCACTCTCCCCAAAGCAATTAATCCAGGCTTTGCAGGAACACAAGGCTGTGCTGCCCACATAGCCCGCCATGAACCCTTCCCCGGCCACTCACTCCTTACCTGGCAATCTTTCCTGCTAAATTGCTATTTTTCCTTTTTCCGACCATCAGCTATTCTGCTGTGCCGGGAGATTTAGATTAGCTAGGAAGCAGGAAAAGATTGGATTTCTTGCTTTCCAGATAGTCTTTAGATCTTCAGCTCTGCTTTTAAGCACAGCCGAACCTTAGGACTGAAGGTTCTGTTATTCATGCAGACTCATGGCAAGCAAAATTTATATGGCAGACTGAGCTAGCCGATGGCAGATAGATTGGGCATTGGTTCTTACCTGATACGCCTCTTCTCGTGGAACTGTGTAGAGCATCCAGAGAGTGGGAGGTGCTTCAGTCTTCACTTCTCACAGGCTGAGCTGAAATTGAGGAACGCCCTCCTCCTCCACGTGACTCCTCCATGCGTTCCTCCCAGTTTTATCGAAGACGAGAGGACAAAAACCCCCCTCTACTCTTAAGTATTAAACAACATGAACTACAACATTAGAAATCATTGGCCGAAACAGGTTTTCCCCCTTCACAGATGGACCAACAGGGTGGGGCTGGATGCTCTACGCAGTTCCACGAGAAGAGGCGTATCAGGTAAGAACCAACGCCCATTCTCCGTAGAACTGCTGCAAGCATCCAGAGAGTGGGACATACCAAAGCCAGTGTGTCCTATGGGTGGGAGTCCGTCTGGATTGGAACTTCCCCAGGATCTCTAACCACTTGCTGCAAAACTCGCCTGCCAAAAGATGCTTCAGCTGAGGCGTAAACATCAATCTTATAATGTCTTATAAAGGGAGATGGGGAAGTCCAGGTGGCCGCCCGGCAAATATCAAGAATAGACGCCTGAGTAGCCCAGGCTGCCGAGGTAGCTGCACTTCTGGTGGAGTGAGCGGTAACCCCACTGGGAACTGGAATATCTTGAACTAAATAGGCTTTGGATATGGTAGTCCTAATCTATCTGCCTACCGTGGACGGAGAAACCTTACAGCCTAGTGTCTTTGGCTGAAAGGACAAAAAGAGAGACTCTGTCTTCCTGATGGACTGCGTGCGAGAAATGTAAATACGCAAAGCCCGTCGAACATCAAGGGTATGCCACTGCCTCTCTTGCTCGCGCAGAGGCTTCGGGCAAAAATTAGGCAGGACCAACTCCTGCGCCCTGTGGAACGGTGAATTAATCTTCGGCATAAATGCTGGGTCTGGTCTCAGAACCACCCGATCTGAATGAAAAATGCACAGATCTTTTCTCACGGATAGAGCTGCAATTTCAGATATCCTTCTAGCCGAAGTAATAGCCACCAAAAAAACTGCTTTAAATGTAAGAAATTGAAGTGACGCCTCCCTGAGAGGCTCAAAAGGAGATCTAGTCAAGGCCAGGAGAACTTTATTAAGGTCCCATGTCGGGTACCTATGCACTACTGACGGGCGCAAGTTAGAAGCCCCTTTAAGAAAAGCCTTGATTCGAGGATGGTGGGAAAGGGGACCGAAAGGACCGCCAGCAACCACCGTTGAGAGCGCCGCTACCTGCCTCCTTAAGGTGTTAGGTGATAAACCTCCATCTAGGCCATCTTGTAAAAAGGCCAGGATCTGTGCAACTGAAGGAGAGCGTGGGTCGATGAATGATTTGTGGCACCAGTTACAGAAACTTTTCCAGGTTGCATCATAAATGCGAGTGGTAGAAGGTCTTCTAGCCGCCAAAATGGTGTTAATGACCTGTGCTGATAAGCCTTCCTCAATCATCCTTTCCCGCTCAACCTCCAAACGGCCAACTGTAGCCACTGTGGCTCTGGATGAAGCAACGGGCCTTGTGACAGCGAAATCTGATCCAACGGAATCCTCCATGGCGGAGATACTGACAGATTGCGGAGGTCCACAAACCATGGCCTTCTGGGCCAATAAGGTGCCATCATGAGGATCTCTGCTTTCTCGGCTATCAATTTTCGAATCACCCTGGGGATTAATGGAAGCGGAGGGAAGGCGTACAGTAGCCCGGGAGGCCACGGGCAACGCAAGGCATCGTGATTCTCTGCTCCGCTGGAGGGATAACGGGAGAAGAACCTCAGTGTTTGCGCGTTGAGCGGAGACGCAAAAAGGTCTACTAGGGGCTGACTGAACCTGGCTGCTGCTTCTCTGAACAGATGTGGATGCAGGCGCCACTCTGCCTGATCCAGTGTTGCCCTGCTGAGCCAGTCTGCTTGGACATTGGAGGCCCCGGAAATGTGCTCCACTCTGATGGATAAGAGGTGCGCTTCTGCCCATCGACACAGTCGCTCGACCTCTCTCATGAGAAGGAGGGAATGGGTGCCCCCTTGCTGATTGATGTGGGCCTTGGTTGTAGTATTGTCCGTTAGGACCAGGACATGGCGCCCCCTTACCCGATGAAGAAATGTTTGCAGAGCCAGGTACACTGCATGAAGCTCCAACCAGTTGATGCTCTGACTTCGCTCCGAATGGGTCCAAACTCTCTGTGCTGAGAGAGATTGTAGATGGGCCCCCCATCCGGAAAGACTTGCGTCTGTCGTGAGAACAACCCTTTGAGGTTCCTGGAATAGCTGACCTCTGTTGACAGATGGTCGCGTCCACCACAGGAGGGAGGCGAGAACTTTCAGCAGGACCTTTACTATAAACCTTGACGTACTCCTTCCTGAATGCTGATATGGCAGGAGGAACCATTGCAAAGATCTGGAATGCAAGCGAGCCCATGGAATAATAGAAATACAGGAAACTAGCTTCCCTAGCAGTTTGGATAAATTGAGCAACGATGCTTTCCCAGTCCGCTGGATATCTCTGATAGTGGTGCGGATACTAATAAGTCTCTCCTGAGAGAGAAAGACCCTTCCTTCAACAGAGTCAATCACAGCCCCTAGATGAGATATACTCGTGGAGGGAGTAAGCTGACTATTTTCCCAGTTCACTAAGAACCCATGGGACTGAAGTACCGACAGGGTAGCGCTAGTATCGCTCTCGGCTTGATGTCGGGAAGGGGATACAACCAGGATATCGTCAAGGTAACAGTGGATCCGGATGGGAATTTGTCTAAGGTGAGCTGCAAAAGCCGCCAACACCTTAGTGAAAGATCTCGGGGCTGAGGCTAGACCAAAGGGGAGGGCTACATACTGGAAATGCTGATTATTATAACAAAATCTGAGATATTTAGAATACGAGGAATGAATGGGAATATGGAGATAAGCCTCGGAAAGGTCAATTGACGTAAGTCAGTCTCCTTCTCTGATGCCCTGTAAAATCGACTGCAGAGTCTGCATTTTGAATTTATGGCGTACAATAAAACGATTTAACCTCTTAAGATCTAAAATGGGTCTCCATTCCCCGGAATGTTTAGGCACCAAGAATAAAAGTGAATAGAAACCCCTTCCCTGTTGGGAGAGGGGTACAGGTTGAATAGCCCTAATATCAGAGAGATGTTTGATGGCAGAATTCATAAGAGCCCGTTTAGTAGGATTCCTAGAAATGGGTGAAACCCTGAAATGTTCGGGGGGAGGAGAGAGAAACTGCAGGGTCAAGCCAAAGCGCACTGAATCTGTAACCCAAGTATCAGAGGTGGATTCCTCCCACTTGTCTGCAAAATGCCTGAGGCGGCCGCCTACAGTAAGAAAACCTGCAATGCTACCTGGGCCGGCGGGCCACTCTACTCCCGGAACCCCTGAAGGGCCTTCTGTAGCTGCCCCCTCTCTTGCCTCTGTCTCCCGAGTCGCCCCGGTCCTGGTAGGATGGCCGGAATGAGGGAGAGCCCTGAAATCTAGGAGAGAATGATGACTGGAAGGAGGGACGAAAGGAGCCCCTCCGAAAGGACTCGGAACTCTTGGCTTCCTGCCTACGAAAAAGTGAAGGCAGAAACTTTTTCTTATTTCGGGTCTCCAGGAGTAATGGCTCCAGAGCGGGCCCGAATAATTTCCCTTTTACTATGGGGGCTGAAGCCAACTTAGACTTATTTTTAATATCAGCCTGCCAGTGTCGAAGCCAAAGCAATCGTCTGGCAGAAACATGGGAAGAAATAGCTCGGGATGAGAATTTAACCGAATGAAAGGTAGCGTCGGCTGCAAATTCCGCCGCTGCCGTGATCTTTGCAATATCTTGATGGGCTCTGGTATCAGCTGGGGAAATGTGTTGCTTCAGCTGTCTGAGCCACCTGATGGAGGATCGGGTGAAAAAGGAAGCAGCCGTGGCCGACCGGATAGCCCAGGCATCAGCGGAGTGAGCCCACTGGAGTGCCATCTCCGCTCGCTTATCCTCCGGCTTCAGTGCCTCTAGTGCATCGGTAGGATTGGAAGAAGAAGCAAGCCTTATAATTGGATCATCTACTTCCGGGGTATCTAACATAGCTGAGAAATCCGAATCCAGGGTAAACAACCTCTTGTCCTGACTAGAAGGGGCCGGAGAAGGACCCACCGAGGCCAACTGCTTTGCTACCAGATCTGAGAAGATTGGGGGGGCCGGAATAATGTCTGCTGCCACTGTCGGCTGTCTAAACATAAGGTCATCAGGACCTTCTGGACTCGATGGAGGGGGTTCAGAAGGAGGCTGAGAGGCCAGACCTGAAATGTTCTTTGCCTTAAATAGCAAGGACTTAAATAAATGGGGTTTAAAAAGACCCACAGCAGCCGGTTGTTCAGGAGAAAGACCCTCATCTTCCGACATTTCTCCCTCCATTAGGTCCCCCTCCAGAAAGGGTTCCGAATACTGTAATATATAATATAATATATATTCCGAATACTGTAATACCGGCTCAGAACGCACAGCTCAGAAGCGCACCAGCCCACCGCAACTTCAAAAGAGAGAAGGAAAGAGCTGGGAGAGGAAGCGCTGCCTCCTCTGAGGCGTTCTAGGGGGGAAGACGCAATTTGCGCTTTTAAAATATTGCGCAGGGCCAAGTGGCTGAGCCCAGCACGCTTGGAACGGCAGAGGATAGATTAGAAGGGGTGGGGGGGGACAAAGGGCTCCAACCCCTTACTTCCCTCCTGGGAGCGAAATCGCTCCACCAACTAAATTTGGGATCGCACTAGCCTTGCAGGGAGAGGAAAAAAAAAAAATGAATCAAACCTGATCCAACTTTCAACGATCACCTGAAACGGCCAAGGAACTAGAAAAAGCTGCCTGCTTCTCAAAGGCTGAGCTAAAACTGGGAGGAATGCATGGAGGAGTCACGTGGAGGAGGAGGGCGTTCCTCAATTTCAGCTCAGCCTGTGAGAAGTGAAGACTGAAGCACCTCCCACTCTCTGGATGCTCGCATTTCTCATTTCCAAGTTAAATCTCTCTTTGTTCAGTTTCCATCCATTATTCCTTGTCTGGCCAATAGGTGCTTTAGAAAATAGCTTGACCTCTTCCTCTCTGTGGCAGCCCCTCAAATATTGGAAGACTGCTATCATGTCTCCCCTGGTCCTTCTCTTCATTAGACTAGCCAAGCCCAGTTCCTGTAACTGTTCTTCATGTTTTAGTCTCCAGTCCCCTAATCATCCTAGCTGCTCTTTTCTGTACTTTTTCTAGAATCTCATATATAAATGGATTAAGATAAATTTGGTTCAGATAAATTTGGAATATTGACTTTTATTATGACTTTGTAATTTATTATTAAAAATAAATATATTTTCATGGGAAACAGATTTATTTTGACTATCCTGGTTATTTTAAGTTATAAGAGAAGTTTATGTTTTTAGAAACTGTACACTAGAGAAAATTTAAGATTACAAGTAAAAAGAAAAAAAGATTACAAGCTTATTACAAGGATGGAGTCATGATCAACACTATCAGTAATAACTGCTTCTATGGATGGATTATGTCCAAAAAGTGTTATCTGACAAAACAAAGTACTGAAAATGAAGCTGCAAATGACAGGCCAAGAGAACAATTTGGGAAAGAATCCTTTACTGTATATACAAAATATATCTGAGGTTTTAAAACTTAAAAGGGAAGTGATAAGCTAAGATAATGACCTGGAAAATATTTTATTAGATTTCGGAAAGAGGCTTGTTAAAGCCTTGAAGAAATACGTGAAATGGGATAAGGAAGAATTTAAGAGAAATAAAATCTTACAATGTTTGATTGAATTTAAGATTAAGACTGCTAGAAGTAAAAGGTAGGAATATAAAGTTGGTTTATTTGATCAAGGTTACTTTAAAACTTTATTTTGTTTTGCAAAATTCTTTAGGGACTTTCTGCTGACACCAGGACTGAAAAGTTGATGTTTTATCAATCTGCTTATAGACAAAGGAAGAGCCAGAAACAAGATATGTTTGTAACTTTAAAGGGGATTTAGAATTATTAAATTTGTTTACCCTTTTTGTGATGAAGGTTGGAAGTCATTCTTTATATATTTTTCTTTATTCTATCTTTCTTTCCTGCACTTATTTTTTTCCTTTCGATTTTCTTCTTCTCTAACTGTAGTTCTTATTACTGTTGTAATCAAAATTTGTAAAAAGATATGTTTTTTTAAAAGAAAAAGAAAAAAAGAACATGCAGAAACAAAACATGGTCTTATAACGTCATGCAAACAGTACAAACAGCTTATCTGGCCAAAAGGTATTCTTTTCCAAAAACTGAATGTGCAATCAGTCTTTCAGGTTTGTTGATGTAACCATGAGAGACAAAGGCTAGAGATCTTAAATCAAATTCTATTCATGCCCCAATCCTCGGGGATTCTGGACAGTAACTGCTTTCCTGCAGCTGCATATTAAAAATATTATCTATGTTCTTCCCATACAGCAGTTAGGATGCAGATTGGAGAGACAAAGCTTCAAATTCTCAGCTTATTTAGGGGATAGTTAATATTATCCCAACTTCACAGGAATGTTGTGAAGCCAGATTGAGAGAATCAAGAGTAATGCTGAAATAAATTTGGGGAGAGGAAGTAGAATATTATTCTCATAAAAAACAATTCCTATAACCAATCTTAAATATATAAATATATTTAATAAAATTCAGATTCAGCAGAAATACTTTTTCCAGTTAGGAAATTCACTTAAAGGAGCCTTCTCCAACCTGTCCCACTCCATATGTGACATAACAGTTAATAGGACCCCAGCACTCAGGAATGCTGATTAAATCTTCCAAGCACTTCAGTCCCAAGACATGTGAAGAATACTTGACTGGGGAAATTCATTTCAGTGTTTAGCTCACACAAAGTAATGACATCTTTTAAGGCTCTCAAACTCCAATGAACTGTTAGGTACATTATGCTTTAAAATGACTCTAAACACACTGTTCTAGGCTGGAATGCCTTACCCATTTGGCTTCTGTCAGTTTTCTCCCAGCCTTCCAAATTTATCTGAGCTGAAGAAACCAGTTACAACCAGAATTGCAGTTTAAAAAAAAGCTAATTACAAAGAATCTGAAACTGATTTCAATGCAAACTTCACTGAATCTATTAAAACTAATTTCTAAGTGAACATTCATACTTAGGATAAACATTTATTTAAGATTTACATGGCCCCCCATCTTAACCAATATCTAGCTTCCAGTACAGCAGAGAGAATTGTTATGTTTCCTTGAGATTCTGGTTGCTAAAGTGACATCTAAATCGCATTACAGTAAGACAGAAATGACTTCATCCCCAATCCAAATTTTATTGTATTTAACTGAGCTCTATTGGACCTTTAAAAACAATCAAGAATATTTTGAGTATTTTCTTTGGGGGGTTTTTGTTACTATTATTGAATGGTATTTCCTCAAAGACTAGTTGGTCAGTTTATGTGAACACTCTAAATGCATATCACATAGTCTCTGCTTTTCAGTCTGTCCCGACCTCTACAAGCGAACCCGAACAGGAAAAAAAAAACTCTTTTGCTGCTGTAGAAAGTAGAAATACTGCAATTATCCATTTCTGGAGCAACCTCGCTTTGCGGTATCCTTTAAAATTTACCATTCAAGTGAATTTTAGGTTGTATGCAGGAACTTCACACACGTGGGTCAGTGAAGAAACTCACAGCAGCCATCAGTGACAGTGGCGTTAACAAACAGTTGTAATAACTCAGCAAAAATCATCTTCGGGAGCCATTAAAGAGATCTCATAGCATTGGGGGGACGGGGGGGGCATTCTCCTCTTCTAGACCAAAAGGGGAAAAACAGAAGAAACCCAAGTTTAGGTTAAAGACTGCAAACTGCCAACTCGGAGAGGGGAGGCGGCTGCGGCGGCGACTTCGATTTCTGCAAAAGGATACTGCTCGCTCGCATGCATCGCCAGTCTACCGAGTACCATCCGTTGCAACTCGGGCAGCTCGGCTTTCGGGAGATTAGGAGTCTCTAATGGACGTATACAACAGCAGCCAGATACACACACACCCAAACTGGCAGAAACCTGTTTTGCCCGGATCGGCTCTAGCGGTAGCGGCGACAGCACAAGCTTAAACCTGGGAAAAGAAGCTCGCGCCGCCGCGAAAGCAAGAGCGCGCTGAGGCTCGCGCCCGGGAACCCTTCTGCCAAGGCAGGCCGACCGCTAGGGGGCGCTACCCGAGTCCCCCCCCCCCCCCCCTTTCAGGAACCTTGCCTCAGCAATTAAGACGGCGCTTCTTTAAAAACTGTGGGGGAAATGCAAACTCTGAAGTACAGGGATCCCAAGGAAAGCCATCAACTCTCCAGCCGGTCGGCGTGACTTCCGTGTGGCAATTTTTTTCCCCCTTTGCTAAGTTTCGTCCTCCGCGCGCGCGAGTGCTACATACGAGGTTTTTTTTTTTTGCCGTGGAAATATAGTGGTCACACCAAGAATTTCCAACTGCGAAGCCGCAAAGAACTATTTGAGTACCATTTAGGGAACCAGACTTCGGTCTGAGCACCAGACGGGTCTATTCGGACGGCTTCGTTGCTTTTTCAGTTTCCTGGTCTGAGTCCTGTTTGCCGCCAGGGCCTCGAGCGGCAAAACTTGGGACTCAATTGATGAAGTCCATGCCTCTTGGGGGGGGGGGGGGAAATTATTTAGTAAATCCTGCCCTTTCTCCTTCGTTGAGACGATGCCGATGCTGAGGAAGAAGAAATTCGTCAAGATGCCTTCCGCAAGACGAAACTCGGCGCTCCCTGCTGCAGTTTACCTTAAGTGACCTTCCTGCGAATGGGGCGCTGAGGTAGATTTTTTAAGCAAGAAGGGAATTTCCCCTTGTTGCTCTCACCCATCCGCCACAGGCGACCACCGCAAACCGCCGTAACGAAAACCATGCAAAAGTGGGGGAGGGGGGGAGATGGTGCCTTTAACAGTACGAAGAACTGTTGAGAAACAGCAGGTCGAACTTGGGCAGGAGTCTCACGTGAGGGACTTGCTCGAACCGAGATGAATTTTCGGGGACATGAAAACTAAACTATGGATTCCAAGCGGCGCAGCGAAGCTTCCTTTTGCATGAAGATGTTCAGCCTCGATAAATTTGGGGTGGGGAGTTCACATAGTGCCTTTTTTGGAGTATACATTACTAGCCGGGGAAATGGTTTTTTTTCTTTCCGAGCTCTACTTCGAGGCTGCTTCTTGAAGAGAAACCTAATGGGGTGGTGGGGGTGGGGATAGTCATCTCTTTGCGGCTTAGGCGAATTACATCAGTTTTATGGCGTTATGAGGAAAAGGGGGGGGAGGTGTCATGAATGGAAGCAAACGTGGCAGAGCCCGTCCACTCTCCAAATGAAGCTCAACCACTCCGCCCTTCCCTTGCCGCCTAGTCTCTCACTTTATACTTGCTTCAGGTCGCGTCGCGCGGCTCCTGCGGCTGCCCGGCGCGCGCTTCCCTTCAGAGCGCGCGGAAGCCGGGCCGCCCGCTCACTCTTCAGCTGCTGCAATTGCAAAACCGGGTTCCGGCGCGCACATGGCGCTGCCGAGTTACAGCGCGCGCCAGATCCGCCGGTAAAGACCGGCTCAAGCCGGTATATATAGAGATTTCCTAAACTCCAGGAGCGAAGAAGGCGCCGGCTGGCCATGGGGCAGCCTTGCCAAAACCAGCAGCGGGAGCCTAGCATCGGATAACGAGCCAGACTCCCGGCCGCTCTTTCCGGACGAAGGGAATCTATTTTAGGTGCAGGGCAGGCTCCACCTTTTCCAACGGGGGGTCAGGAGTATAAATCTGAAGCGACTGGAGCCCCCTTCCCGCGCCTTCTGGAGCCGGGTCTTTTTGGTTCGTGCTACTGAGGGCGAAGGGTCGGGTGTTCCAGCCGCCGCCTCAGCATGTTGCTGACCAGGTCATAGGCCAAAGGTGCTTTTCTCTGCAGCTTGGGGGGGAATCCTTTTTCTTCCACACCTTTCTCTCCCCAAGTTGCAGCAGCAACATCATCTACTGACCTGGTAAGTGACTTTTCTTCTGGGCACAAGTTTGGTTGTCTTGCTGTCGCTTTTTTTTTTTTTAAACACGTTACTTATTGTTTTAATCGAAAAGAGCATCCGCCTCTCTGAAAGAGAGCAGAGGATCCGATTGGGAAAAAAAAAAGTGGTGGAACTGTGCCTTGAAGGTTGCACGAGAGATGAAGATGCAGTCCTGGGCCTTCGTGCGGAGAGTGGTCACTTCCCACGCTCTACATACATCGCATGGACTGGGGAGCCGGCAACGAGAGGTTATTCTTCCATTCGGAAGAAAACATTTAAAAAGAAAAACCTTGCTTATAAAATAGGTCTCTTCCCCCCCCCCCGGTCTTTAAAGGAAAAAAAAAGAGCTTTGTATGATGTTATTTATGCAAGGCGAAAGAACAGCGCAGATTTGCATTTTATCAAATGCGCTTTAAACCGGATTGAGGATAACCGCATGGCGCAAAGTGGCAGCTAAAAATTCTGTTCCGCTCTATTGAATTCTGCAAGCGTCGCATCTCCGCTAAACAAAGCCCTTGGATCTCACACCTCTTTTAAGCTGCGCTTTTCTCAGCAGCGACCGGGAAGGCTTAAATGTTTAAGCAGAAATAGCACAGACAGGACCGAACACTACATATTCTCCAGAAACAAATGAAACTAATATTGGAACCTGTCCTGTGCCGGGCTTTAGACAGGATTTGATCAAGATCTCACATCCGCAATGCTTTGTATTGATTATTGTATTATGACTCAAATTACAGAAAGACTTTTCTTTCTGCCCCAAATTTGAAAAAAAAAAAAATCAATTCTTTTAACATTTGATTTTGCTGTAGGATTTGTTACATACACATACCACCACATACATACATGTAATCTAATGCAAACCAGGTAGGACTATTAATACAATAATTCTGCCTGGTCTGCATTAAGTGTTACAGTAACAAAAGTTACTTTGCTGTTTTTACACAGATTCCTGACAAACTAGATATCTCTGTTCTTATATTCTTCCAAATCTGAAGTCATCAGGCACAAATAGTCCAGTCTTATGGTTTCAAAAGCACTTTTGTATGGCAAGCTGACAAAAATAATTACTGACTGCCCTTTCTACTTTCTGTACAATTTTTACCTATTTTAATTAACATGTTAAAACCCTGTATAACTAATTAGCTTTAAAATGGCATAGCAGTGCCTTTGGACTAAAGCATAAGTGATTTGATTGTGGTTTAAAAACAGTTTTTTAAATTTGCCTCTCCCAAACCAAATTTTAAAATCCTTCCTCTGTTATACAACATATATTTCAGGAATTATTTGACAAAAGAAATTAATTTCAAAAAGCATTTGACATAAAAACTCCTGATAAAGAAATGTTTTCCTGCAAACATTTAAAACTCTTTATTACATACTTTTAATTATTTTTTTCTAATTGCTAACTTTCTCCTACACATCTCACATGCAATTTAGCACACTTAAGCAGTTAGATATATTTCACTATATATAATTAAGCTGTCTGTGACATCAGGGAATTTGTTCCGTACAATAGAGGACAGTATGTATATACTAGCACATAATATTACAGTAATAGTATGTACACAAAAATCTTGTGTATCGAGGATACAGAATTGCCTATTTTGATTTCGTCAAGCCTGAAACTGTTAACTGGGACTAAAGCAGAACTTTGGATGTATAAATGTTTCCAAGTGACTCAACAGCTAAAGAATGATTGGCAATTGCAGCAGCTTAAGATACCTGCCCATAGCTTTTTGCAAATCCTTACACTGCAAAAATCCTGGAATAAAGATGGATGGTCCAAGAAGTCAGTGACTTTATTACTTTTGCTATGAAGTTTGGCAAAACTCTATTATCTTGATTCCCCCCCACCCCCCAAAAGTTGCTCTGCACTCCATTGAGAAAACATACTTTAGTGATACAATTCTGACTTCATCATATTGAGATATTGAATTAGAACATTTTAATTGTTTCAGAAAGCACTGCTGTTATAACTACTCAAAGGTTATGTGGCGTGGCATTAACCTGAGAGTACACAAAAGTATCAGCACAAAGAACTTTTTCAGGCATGCTTGACTGTTTTAGAGTTCACAAGATAAGGAGCTTTTATTGAGTTATCAAGCACCCTGAGCATCAGCAATTGCTGCCTGCATATAGGTAGTCCCATACACAGTATCCAACAGTTATCTGTACTGTGTAGAGCTTGATTTATGATCAAAGTTCTGATGGGACCCACCCTCCTCCCAAAAAATCATTCGAATCCAGTTCCAACATCCATCTGAATCTCCCCAGGTTATGTGACTGCATTTTAAGCATCGGCAGTCTGCCCATATTTGCAGCTGTTTGCAGCGCTCCACAATCATGTGACTGATGTCATTTTTGCCCAAAACCAACGTTTACTTCCAATTTCCAGTAAAAAGCACCCCACAGTAAACAGTGGCTTCCCTTAATGATGGGCCTATTTGCTTAATGACCACCATTAAAAAAAGGTAAAATTGGCTCCAGTCATATGATGATTTGCTTTATAAACCTAACTGGACCTAAATTATAGTTGTAGCTTAAGAATTACCTGTATAGGCTGTTCTAGTGCTTAAAAAGGACCTGTTTGATGTAGTGGTTACGGCTAAAAACTGGGAGACCATGAAATTCTAGTTCTGCCTTAAGCACAAAAACAGTTGGGGTTTTCTTGGTCTCTATCTCAGTCTGAGGAAGAAGAAACAAGAACCACTCTGGACACCTTGCCAAGAAAACTGCAGGGACTTGTCCAGGAAATCACCAAGAGTCAAAACTGACTTGAAAAAGCAGAACCAGGAACATTTAAAATAATCATATGGATGGTTCAGCATTTTCAACTATGAAGACAACACCTCTTAACAGCAGGATAGGCTTGGATTTAATCAGAATCAGCCTCAAGAGCAGATTGCAAATACAGTACAACATTCTTCTCACTCTCACTACAGCTTTGGAGTCATCACGGATTCTTTTTTACCTCCAGAAGTGCCCTCTATTATATTTTCATCTGCTCCTTAATTGCTTTTTCTAGAATGGTTCTTATGATGAAATATATTTTGGGTTTAGAGATTAAACTAGCCCTACAAGATCATATCATAATTTATGATAATGAGATTTACTTCAACTCTTTATAGTCTAGGGGAAACTATGTTTTTAATATTTATTTCACACTTAATTCCTTATGTTTTAACAAGTGACTTTCATGTGTCTTGTATTTTTAGAAGATATCTCAATTTTATCATCTTTTCTATTCCAGATCAAAATGTCTGTAAAAACAACCATAATGTCATGCTTTACCCCAAATGTTTATACTAAAGTGCCTGATGGAGGATGGGGATGGATTGTAGCTTTCGCTTTCTTCTTTGTGGAAGCCTTGACGTATGGCATTATCAAGTCCTTTGGGGTCTTCTTTACTGACTTAGTAGAATGTTTCAATGAAAGCAACAGCAGGATATCATGGATAATCTCAATATGTGTATTTGTACTTACGTTTACAGGTAAGTGCATACTTAGATAAGGGTTATATGAAGTCTTACAATCCTGGTCTTATACATGGATACCTAGGACTTAAGACCTGTGTTTTCAGTGGGCTTAATAAAGGGGCCCTACCCAGCATAAGGCTTAGTTATACTATTGCTGGTCATTTAATGACCACTTGTTTAGTAATCATTCAAATTTAGAACAATCTTGAACAACAGCGATAATTACAGTCAGTCCTTGAACTTGCAGCCCTTGCACCATTCCCTGCAGCAAAGTGGTTGCGATTTGGGCATGTAACAACCAGCATGCATTTATTATAAGCATCAGAACATCCTGTGGTCACTATTTACGATCTTCACAGCTGGCTTACACCAGGCAAAGTCAGTGAGAAAGCCAACAGTAAGTCGTAATCAGACGATGTTTGTGCTTCACAACCCATAGTGATTCACTTAACAGCCACTGTGGGACTGCTGTAAATCTGGGATGATGTTTCAGGTTAACAACCATGTCACTTAATGACAGATTTGCCAATTCCGATTGCAGCCAGTAAGTAAGGATGACATTTATTTATCCCAAGTGAGATTACTCAGTCAAACCAGCTCTTGTCTTTCAATAAGAGGATTCTGAAAGGAATACTAGAACAATTAAGGATTGCATTCTGTATACACTGATTTACAATTATGTTTAATAACTCTTCTAGATGATGGCTTAATTCAAGTTTACAAACATATTTGAGAGACCATCCTGCGTAGTATCTGCCTATCCTGTTTGATCCTGCAGAGTTGGCATATTTTGGTTACCTATTAATCAAACCATGCATGTCACCTGATGGGATCTGAGAAATAGGGTTCCTGTGTTGAAACTTGGAATGCCTGCCGATTTGTCACTATGGACTTATTAACGAAATATATATAATGAGGGGGATGGTTTATATTAGTGTCTTTGAGTCACTGGCAACTGTCTGGACTTGTTCCTGCATTTTTCTTGGCAAGGTTTTTCAAAAGTGGTTTCCCTCCTTCCTAGGGCTGAGAGAAAGTGGCTGGCCCAAGATCACCAATTGGCTTTGTGACTAAGACAGGATTAAAACTCCCAATATCCCAGTTTTTAGTGTGGTGCTGTAACTCTTACTACTAGACTGGTTATCATACGTTATGTAAACATGTATATGTACGACATACCACTTGGGACTGCTCTAATAGAGTAAAATTAAAGTAATCAGAAGTAAATTACTGGTGCCTGGAAGTTTGACTCACTGAACCAGTGACTTGTATGTTGCCATGTTCCTGACTGTTGGATACAAGGTGTTATAAGGGGAAGAGAGATTTAGAGGACCCTGCAAACCAAAGTACATAGGTTGAGTTCTAGTATTCTGGTCTGCAAAGCGATATAAACAATTAAATCTTCATTCTTTTTGCAGCTCCTCTTTCTACAGTTGTAGCTAATCGTTTTGGTCATCGTCTGGTGGTGGCGTTCGGAGGGCTACTGGTCTGTAGTGGAATGGTTGCCGCTTCCTTTGCACGTACTCTGGTTGAAATGTACATCTCAATTGGCATAGTTTCGGGTAAGTTTCTTTTAAAGAAATTTTGAGCTATCATAATTCTCAAAGAATGTTTACATTCAAGCAGTAGAAATAGCTCTTGTATGAAGAGGCCGAGATAGCTTGGAAACAGGAAAATCTGCCTAGTTCTCAGTTTTGCTGAGTGACCCTGGTTGTTAACGCCATCACAGGCAGACCTGGATTTTCAGCCTCCTTGCCCAGTGACAGAGCAAGGGTACCTTTTGAGAGTTTATTATGGGAAATGTATCACAGTGCATTCTAATTATTTGAAAAACTACACCTGTTAATAAGAATTAGCAAAACATGTCAGAATTTCAAGAGAAATTATTGGTGGCAAACAGTATGTCCTGAGTGAATAATTAAAGAAAAAAAGAGTTGGGGAAAATAAATATTTTCGATCCTGCAGGAGCAGGATTTGGCATTTATTCACAGGTTTAGGATACTGATAACCAACATTTGGCATTTATTCACAGGTTTAGGATACTGTTTTGCCTTTCTTCCAACTGTTACCATTCTGTCTCAGTATTTTGACAAAAAGCGCTCACTGGTCACTGCCGTGGCTTCTACAGGAGAATGTTTTGCCGTTTTTTCTTTTGCACCAGGTAAAAAACACATTTCTTGCTTTTTCTGACATAGAAGTATCTTATACTTCTTTCTGCCTTTGATATGAATATATCAAAACATAGTCCTGCCGAAACCTAGCTTCCCTTGGGGACAGGGGAACATGTTACACCAGGCATGTCAAACTTGATTTCATTGAGAGCTGTGAGACACAACATTAGAGTTGTGTTTGACTTCGGGGGGAGGGCATGTGTGTGTGTGGCCAGATCAATGCCACTTGTGTTTGATACCCCTGTGTTACACTTTTAGTTTCAATTTACAAATACATTAATTGTAGAGTAGCAATCCCCAACCTTTCTGGCTCCAAGAACCAGTTTCTAAAGAAAAATTGTCTTCCACATACGGGATGCTGAGGGGAGGGGGGATGATTTCATGTGTGCAATTTGAATCTCATGCATATGCAGATTAGGCTTAGTCTGTTAGTCTGCTTGCACGACCTAGTTCCCAACAGACCATAGACCAGTACTGGTACATTGCTAGAGGTAGAGGATCCCTGTTGTAGAGAATGTACAACTCAAAATTAATGTTCCTCTTTGGGTTATTTTGTAATATAGCAGAAAAAGAGATCAATGATGGAGAAAGCATTACGATCTTAATCGTTTTCCAACATTTCTAGCTAACTTCTTAAAGATCGTATAGTTCTGCCAGACATAATAAAAGGCATGGATTTTTCATTTGAGCAAAACTCAACTTATTCCATTAAATCATGCTTCAAAAACATTGACACTATGTTGTCAAGAAACAAATTGAGGGCCATCTTGATTTAGTGGGTAAAAGCATTAGATTAGGACCTAGGAAACCAGGAGTTCTTGTTGGGCCTTAGGCATGAAGCCAGCTGGATGACTTGAAGCTAGTCAGTTTCTCTCAGCTCTAGGAAGAAGTCATTGGCAAACTACTTCTGAAAATATTGCTAAGAAAGTTGTATGAGATTGTCCATGAAGTCACCAGCAATCAGGACTGATCTGAAGGCACTAAAAACAAAACAAACAGCTATGTAATAGTGCAAGTTATTATAGATGCAAAATTTAGGCTACTGTCAGCAGTAGAAGCCTACTTGGTAGGCCAGTCACTCATTTTCAGCCCAACATACATCATAGAATTGTTGTGGGTTGAATTAGAGGGAAGAGTGCTATATACTCTTATTAGAGATCCTGCAAAGAGACAGGATATAAATTTAATTGTATTCTCAACTTCAAACATATTTTCTAGAAAAGCATAGCAAGTTCTCGGAATGCATGCTGTTTTCATTAAGAGTCAGAGATCAGTCCATTCATTATATTCCAAGTAATTAGAATTTCTTTCCAGTCTTTAGAAAATTTACACCACCTGCTTAGTAAGAAGTGTGGGGAGGGAGACTCAGAAAAACAGGGCGGGATGAGAGAAGGTATATCCAGATCTTTACACTGGGAATATTAAAAAAAAGATACTGTAAGAGGAGGTTTGTGCTTAAATTTATAATTAGGGACATGATTTGAATCCTTTGTTATTCTGGACATGAGCTCGGACTTCTATAGAGCATGTTCTCACCTTGCTACTATTTTTTCAGTAAGCAGAGTAAAATGACATAAAACTCTGCAAAATTTCCAAGCTAAAAATAAAGCTGAGTTGCAATTTCAACCGTAGTTATTAATAGTAAAAAAGGCTGGCGATGTGGTTATTTGGAAGATTAACCCAACATATCTGAAATTCAAACCCTGGGATCTTAGCATGTCTAAATGACTTGATGCAATTCTAGTAGGCTACTAGAATTCATCAGGCCTACTATATGTGCTAAAATGAAATATGCGTTCAGCCTTCCTCCATGCCAGAACCTTCATTTTGCCCATACTTAAGTATCTCCCTCTTCTGTCTTAGCTCCCAAATCTATTGTGGATAACTCATTCCATCATGGTGAAGGAAGACGCTGTTTTAAGTTTCACAGAGTATAGATTTGGAAAAGTAAGAGAACTACATTTGATCCCATTTTCCCTAAGGTGACAGAAGCATTTCAGTTTCTCATGCTTAAGGGATCCATGTCCCCCCAAAAAGTTAGCCAAGAATTCTATGCCTGTCCCTTAAGTCCATGAGTGCAACTATGACAAAATTTGAACTTATAATAACATAACTTATTATAAGCACAAGTGTTTTCCAAGTTCATACCTATATTTTACTTTTTCCTATGCTATAGCTATCACTGCTTCAAAGGAATATTTTGGTTGGAGAGCCAGCCTCTTGTTTGTTGGTCTACTGCAGCTTGGAATCACTGCCTGTGGATTGCTGCTGCGGCCCATCACAATCATAGCACAAGAAACAGTGAAAGTATCACCAGTGGAACAGCAAAGAGAAACGAAGTACATGCTTGAAAATGAACAGACGCACACCTCAATAGACTCCATTGACTCGGGAGTAGAAATAACTACACCTCAAAACATACCTAGAGATGCCAACTTGGAACCTAAAAGTGAAGAACCAAAGGAAAACACGAAGAGGTTCATAGCCAGTAATAGCATTCCTACCAAGGAACCCAAGCCCAAACTCCTAGACTTCTCTGTGTTGAAAGACTGCAGTTTTATTTGTTATGCGTTTTTCGGTCTGTTTGCTACTTTGGGATTCTTTGTTCCCTCGCTATACATAATTCCTCTCAGCATGAGCTTTGGCATCAGCAAGGACTGCTCTGCTTACATTCTCTCAGCCATGGCAATTGCTGAGGTCTTTGGTAGAATCGGCGCAGGTTGGCTCCTCAACAAAAAGCCTATCAGAAAAATTTACATTGAGCTCATTTGTGTCATACTTCTGGACGTTGCCCTTTTTGCCTTCCCTCTTGCCTACGAATTTTGGGGGCTAATGATGTGTAGCATTTTCTTTGGATTCATGCTCGGGACAGTAGCGGGCACACACATTCCAATGCTGGCTGAAGACGATGTCGTTGGCATTGAGAGGATGGCATCTGCTGCAGGGGTCTATGTATTTATTCAAAGCTTATCAGGGTTGGCTGGACCACCCCTTGCAGGTAATGTTAAGCTGTCCAATTTCAGAGATCTTCTTACTTCTCTCTGTACTTACTACCCATGCTGGGGGTCCATATCAATTGCACCTGTTTCCCAAGGTTCAATGGGTCATTATCAGGTAGGGCTGAAGAAAGCCCTCCCTGAAAATATGAAGAAATACTGCCAGCCAGTATTGACAAGATTCTACCTTATGTGGACCTATTACCTGACTCAATATTAGGCAGCTTTCTACTATGATGGTAATACATACTAAACCAGGGGTCTCCAACCTTGGCAACTTTAAGACTTGTGGACTTCAACTCCCAGAATTCTGGGAGTTGAAGTCCACAAGTCTTTAAAGTTGCCAAGGTTGGAGACCTCTGTACTAAACCACAATTGAAGAACAAGTAAAAAATGGAAACGGTGCTCTTGTGTGAGCAAGGAACATTTAATT
The DNA here is from genome assembly GCA_033807585.1 of Hydrophis major. Classification (NCBI taxonomy): domain Eukaryota; kingdom Metazoa; phylum Chordata; class Lepidosauria; order Squamata; family Elapidae; genus Hydrophis; species Hydrophis major. The sequence goes on from CM066329.1 coordinate 193,668,822, forward strand.
CAGCTTATATAGGATATGCGTGTGTGATAAGGATGCTAGGTCAGTGTAGAGAGACTTGGCGTAATGGTTGGAATGCAGTATTGTAGGCTGTTTCTGCCAACTGCCAGGAGTTTGATTCTGACTGGCTTAAGGTTGACTCAGCCTTCTATCCTTCTGAGGTCAGTAAAATGAGGAGCCAGATTGTTAGGTGCAATTCGCTGAGAGCTGTAAAACACTATGAAGCGGTATATAAGTCTAAGTGTTAGTTAATAAACAATCTTGCTTCTTGTTCCCCCCTCTAGCCAATATTTTAACATAGTAAGTTGAATGGCTGCACTTCAAGGAGCATCTCCAATGCCTTTTCTAGAATAGTTTACAATTTTGAGCTATTTAGGATGGGCCCAAACCCCAAACATGTATCAGGGGAACACAGTTGTTTAAGTGATTCACTTATTAAATCCTCCTATGGTTCTTAAATTAGATATAGTCATGCTCAGGAAAGAAAATCTGAAGAACATGTTTCAAAAGATTGTGGTAAACTGGTACGTATAAAGTTTTTCATAACATGCTCTTTTCTTCCTCCTTTACAGGTTTACTAGTGGATACTACAAAAAATTATAGGTCTGCATTCTATTCCAGTGCTATTGGAATGCTGCTGGCTGCTGTATTCCTTTCTTTGCTGAGGCCTTGCAAGAATTTAACATGTCAAAGAAAGAAACAATCACTACAAGAGAATGTCTCAGAGCCTCAGGACGATTTTATAGAAACTGATTTTGGGAAAACAGAGGATTCTGTAAAGGGCTGTGATAGCATAGCTTGAATTTTAAAACATATTATTTAGAGATTGGGGAAAAATAAATCGGCTCAAGCCCACCTTTTAAAATTTAACACATTAAAGGGAATGCAACACAACAAAGGTGAACATGTTAGCAATTCTTTCATAAAAACTGGTTAAATTCCATGCACACACTCCTACTGAGTATGAAGTTGTGATTCAATTTTTTTTATTAATGGGAAGCAAGCAACACATAATAACTCAATTCCAAATCATAATGAACCAGCAAGATGTTAGACGAAAGAAAAATCAGATATGGCTTATCCAACTAAGTTAAAGTTTGCTGTGTTTTTTGTTGCCTATGAGAAGAATCTCACCAGAAATAATGTTCTCTTAATTAACAACACAGGAGTAATGCCACAAAATAACTAATCTGATGAAACAGTCTTGAAACGTTTATTTTCATAAAATAAACATAGCTGTTCTGCGTTTTAGTTTTGGAGAACAGATATTGAATTTATACTTGGAACAAGTAGCCAATTCTCCTTGTCCTGCGACTTGAATTGGAATCCAGCAACATATGGGGAAAAGTTAACTTTTGTCACTCCTCACTAGCGAATTAATGAAAATAGCTTTTGTGTGCTTTTTTAAAAGTTGGTTAAACTTCACAAAAGTTTGGAGGTTACCAGTTCTATTTTAGGGCCAGTTACTCTTTTCATAACAGTATTACCTTAAAATGCAGATAAAAATTATTGCCTAATCTTAAGTATGATTATTTATATGTTGTAATTTTTTTTCAAGATTCACTACTGAATGTGCATAAATTCGCAGCCTTGATGAGACTTGCTTTTTGAGTATATATATTTAAAATCACAGTATCAAGCATAGAAGGACTAATTCTGATTGTGCATGAATAGGATTGTACTTTTAAAGACTTACTTGCCTTTTGATGTTCAGGCAAATCACTGATTCTGGCAGTTTTAACTTTTAAAAAAGTTATTTATTTTTATTTTGTGATTGTTATTTAAAACAAACCATTTGCCCAGAATTCTTTCCAAGTCGTGATGCATTTCTAGTGTGTAGATTTTTAGGCAATAGATAATAGTGCACCTACTTATTTTTATGGTTATAGAAGTCTTGCAACAGGTGCCTTTAAAGAAATGAAACAAAGATACTGTGTGCTGTTTTGGAGTTCAGAGATTGAAATGACCAGATTATAGGTTTAGTTAAGACTTCGAGAGTCTGCTCTGATTTAATGGAGGCTGTGATTTCTTAAATTGAGTAAAACTTTTCAAGCATGTATGGAATTGTGTTGATTGTTTCAGTTTTGATAGTCCTCAATTTATGACAATTGAGCCCAAAATTTCTGTTGCTAGGAGAGACATTTGTTAGGTGAGTTTTGCCTTAGTTTAACGTTCAAAATTCAGACGATTGGCAACTGCCTCATATTTATGATGGTTGCAGTGTCCCAGGGTCAGATGATCACCGTTTGCAAACTTCTGACAAGCAAAGTCAATGGGGAAGGCAGATTCACTTAACAAACATATTAACCTAACAACTGCAGTAATTAACTTAACTGGCAAGAAAGGTCAGTGACTTTGGAGCTGCTATAACAGTCATAAGTGTGAAAAAGTTATAACCCACTTTTTTCAGTTATGTCGTAACTTTGGTAACTAAATGAACTGTTGTTTAAGTCAAGGACTACCTGTGAAAGTTTGCTGAATCAGGAGAAAACCATTTTTATTCTGAAAACATTTCAATGTCTTGGTTATACTATGAATCACCTTTCAGTTAGGTCTATGTCTGAAGGCTTAAGTCCTTTATGGACAAGCTTGAGAAAAGGTGCACGCTGTATGTTTGGGACTTGTTCTTATCTTTGTTAACTTCCACATTCATTCATGTGTAGGTCTTTTATGATTTAAAAAGAAGCTCTGATTGTTCCATCAGTGCCTTCATATGAAGGTTGTACATTTTGTCATTCCATTTGTATGACCAACTGTGCTAACAGTACAATGCACTGAAAGGTGAAACTATATAATCTAATGCCTCAGTCATCTACTGTCTTGAAAACACACTGGGCAGTGTGCCTGAAGCCATATTTGGGGTCTTAAAGGGGCCAGCTGCGTAAACTAAGCCTTGGAGAAATATGAGGGTTATCTGATCTAACCACAGGAGGGCAGCAGAGAGATACTTAAATCTAATTATTGGCTGTCATCTCGTGGTTATCCAGAATTTTTACAGCTATATCTGGTAACCCTGCAGAGAGAAAAATGCAACAAAGTTAATATTTTTAAAATGCAATTTGTGCATCTCCCATTTTCAGTAAGTTTTGTACAAAGGGAATTCACAGAGGTGGCAGCAACATGTTGACTATTGTTCACTGACTTTTAATAAATAGCCACATCAAAGGTGACATGAGCTTGCTTACCCCACTTTTATACGTCTTTTTCTCACTAGGCAACTCAGGGGGGAAACGAGAAAATAAGATTTGGTTCTGAATACACACAAGTACAGATTCAAAATGCCTCTTGATAATCCATTGTTAATGGCACTGCATGGTCAATTATTTTGGTAAGACTATACAAATTAAGGTCATTGTGGTTCCTGATAGGGTTTTCCAGAATCCTCTACCAAAAAACAAATGCAACCTAAAAAGAAAAAAAAGTTCAAAATCTATACTGTCACAATGTAAAGACATAAATTTGTGAATGCTGGTGAATTTTCAATGCAACATATTTAAAGCATTCTGATTTTAGATATTCTTAATACAAGAAAACATGATCTTAAAAGCTATTTACTTGCACTGTGTTCTAGTAAAATGCTTTACTTTTGTCATCAGAATACCCTTCGGCATAGGACATGGTGTCCCTGTATCTTAAGCAATTCATTTTGTGTGTCTGCTGGAAAATTCTGAAAACCATGTTGCAATTTGGGATTGTTTGTTTACTTTCAGCACTTTATCATGTACAGTAGAAACTCAATAAACTGCAGAGAAGACTGGGAGGAGGGAATGACTAGATTTTCTGGATATTTTTGGTGGGAAATAAAGGAATAAAATATGAGGCATGTGCTAATAAAAGTGGCCATTTATTTAGCAAGCATACCATATACTTATATTCCTAGTAAAGCAGAAAATATAAGGTAGACATGCTAATGTAAATCTTAAAACCATGTTTGGAAGACTCATTTTTCTGGTCCAAGCTATCTAAATTACTGTAGTTTGAATTCTAATGTAAAACTACCATAATACAGGAAGTCTTTATTTTGCGACAAACAGTGACTGTTTGCAAATAAAACAGTAATTTAAAAAAAAGTCATTTCCCAATCAATGCAAACATTTACCACAATAAAAACCCTTAAGTGTGAAACTGATTTTGATCTGGTCAGTTTCAGGCAACAAGGTACCAGGAGGGTTATAATCAATTAACATTTGTGGGAGGTCATGGGGCAGAGAAAAAGCATATTGTGTACTTGACATGTAGATGGAAAAAATAGTTGTCTCTGCAAGTTAACGAAGTTCTACTGTAATGTTAGTCCAAATATTTCCAATACTGAATAATGCAATGTATGTAACTGACATCTAAAATTACTATGTATGTACATACCATATTGGGTGATCAGAATGCATGCATCTGAACAAGATATTCAAAATCAGGATTAAACATGGTTGAAGCAGGATGCGGATTTATTCTGTACTGTAAATTAGTGGATTCTGGAAGTGCTACCAAATAATGAGTTTTGCAATAAACTTTTTTTAATGAAAAATGTAACTTTGGTTTAATCTACCTTTTGTTCCAAATTTCACCACTTGTCTTTTTCATAGTGTTATCACCCATTCTTTGAGTTGGCAAAAAACTATTAGCATTGCATTTGTAATCTCCATTATCAACTCCTACTTGGCCTCTATTATAGCTTCCCTCCAAGGTAAGCTAGGAAAAGTCTAACAGGCTTTATATACCTGAAGTTTCACCTGGAATGGTGTCCAAAGGGAAATATAGGCACAGCTCAGGATTATTTAAGTCTCTGTCATGAACTGAGGAAGAGGTGAAGACATGGGAAACCAGCAGTAAACTATCTTTATATTGTCCACTGTTTGTGCTAGCAATAGAGTTGCTTGGCCTATTACACAAAGCTTGTAAAACCTTAAAGTACTCATAATATGGAAAGGCACGCATAAATTTTAGAAACACCTGATCACGAGGCCCAATCCAGTTAAGGGAACTGCTGGCCAATTCTTTGGATCTATCCATTTGACCCATGGCTTCTAGGATAGCAATGCAAGCCTTTTGGGCTTGGCATGTCAAAAATCTGGAAAATAATCAGATTCTGCTGCCCCCCCTCTCTCTCACACACACACTTCCTGAACAAAAGAAGAAAGAATTGTCTCTCCCTGATCTTGGTTACTCCAAACAGCTACACTCAGTGGTAAGCCAATGCTGGGCTTGAAGTAGAGACCTAGGCCTCAGCATAAGCCCTAGTAGCACTTCTGCCACTCAAAAATACCTTCCTGCAGTGTTTTCTCTCTGTTGACAGCCCTCTGTATCCTATCCAAGACACACCCCATTCTCGAGCAGCCTTCCAGCCTCCAAAAATCTCACGTGAGAATGGAAAATGTGTTTGAGAACAGTTGCTGAGAACAGTTGTTGAGTGAATGCTTGTGGCATCCAAGTCACAGGATCACCATTACTGCCCTAAGATATGCTTTCAACTCCCAGTCACATGCCTTCCTCAGCCCTGCAGCATTTTCTTTAGTAGTTCTAGATAATAAGTTTTACAGAGCTTTGCTGTTTCCAACTTCCCTGTTTGCTGCTTGGGTCAGATGTGGCATTCTGACCTAAAGATGTTTCTCTCACTTCATCCCACCTTGCTTGCCTGTTCCCTCCCCCCCCCCTTGGTCTTTTGCTTTGCTTTAGGTTTCTTTCTGTCACTTCATACAAATAAAGGTCCTTCTGCAAAACATTCAAGACTGTATATTTGAGACTTTTCTTTCCTATGAAAATGGATCAGTGTGCATGTGGTGATCCTGGAACTTTCTCTACACTCATTCCATCTCAATGGAAATCTTTATAAAAAGAACAGAACATCTGGCAAGAAACATATTTTGTGTCTACTACATCAAAAGCAGTTTTTGCAAGTTTTTACAAACAAAACATACTCACCATCATCCCCATTTCGTTTACAAAATATATATGGGATGACGGATGTCCATCAAGGACACAAAGAGCAGGTACACATCATACTTTCCAGATAATAAACCAAAATTCACCAAACTAATCCTACATGCATGTACTCACAATAAATTGAATCATGCATGGCTGGGTTCCCACAATAAACTAAGCTAAAATGTGTTCAGCTAGCTTTCTTAAATCTGGTATCCTCCAGATGATTAGGTTTATACAGTATCTCACATCCATAACAACATGCTAAATGAAAGGCAATGGGAATTGCTCTGACTTATCTTGAGGGCTTGAGGTAGGGAAAAGCAGGGTGGAAATATTGCTGGTAAAAGTTTCTTGCTAGTGCCCTCTAGTGCCTGGTTCGTGTAAAACACCTGGAAAATACTTCCATTTAAATCCACTGGTTGTGACTGCAAGAACACCTTGTTCAGAAAGAAGAGGCAATACATACATACATTACATCATTAGGATCAGAATGAATGCTCAGGAAACCTTGCTCTCAAGGTGAGTCAGCAGAACTGACTCCCAATTCATTCCAAAGCATTCCAGATTGTATTAGAGTTATAATGTTTAACAAAAAGCTTCCAGGCTGTAAGCAAAAGCCACCGAGACTATAAATTGGAGAGTTTTTAAGAGCTGGATCTCTCAAGAAGGATTTAATTGATTTTCCTGCCACTGCAGTGTTGCAATAGATGGCTTTTGTGACCTTGTCCAAAAGTATAATTCCATGATTTAAGAGACTTGGCTAAAGAACAAAACTTCTGACTTCAATGTTTTCATTTCAAAGAAGCAGCTAGCGTGGAGGGATATAATGAGACCATTTAGCAGTAAGGAAAACTGTTTAAATGGGTCAGCTTCCTGATAATCCTTGGGTTGCTTTTTTTAAAAAAGTTCGGCACGTTTTGTGTATTCCATTTCCAAGTTGAAAAATATTTGAATGGCGGAAAGAAATGGTAATTCCTACGCATATCAAAAGAAAATACAATACAAAAACATCTTGCCTTTGAAGGAAGTGCTACAATTCTTAAGAAAGCTTTGGGAGATAAGATAATAAATTGGAGTAGAGCTATTAAGACTGTACAGTGGATCCCTTAAACCATTTCCAGAGATCTCACAGCTGGCTTCACAAACCAGCACAATCCTCTCTCCAGTTTGGGACAGAGCAGCTGTCCCTAAATTGCAATCACACTACAACAACCTTATGTAGAGAGTCTCAAGATGCTACAAGAAAGAAAAAGTGTAAATCCGCAGAGGTCGGCCGGGAAAATACACCTGTGAACGGCGCTGCAGGGTGCAAGTCAGAAACCGGGTTTTAACCCACTTCTGAATTCGTTTAAGTCGGGAACGGGAGCCGATGCTTCGGGAGCAATTCTGCTCCTGCCGGAGGGTCAGGATGCTCCTGGACTACATGCAAAACGTGTGAAGTTGTAAGAGTTAAAAAGATCTGGAGCCGGATGGCCCGTTTGAAAAACGCCTAAATCTGGGAAAGGGTCGGAGCAGAACAGCGGCTGCAGGGCCAGGCTATTGCCCCACCCCCCGGCCAAACTCTGGGCGTGGGGCAAGGCTGCCGGGCGGGTCTGGGGCCTCACCAAGGGAGGCCTTCCCTGCCAGCCTCCGCAGAGAGCGCAGCATGCATGGAAAATTCCACCACCGTCTCTCGCCGGAAACGCCACATCAGGCCTGGCCTCAGCGGCTTCCCAGTTCCAGCTCAACGTGGGCACGGATGCGCGCACACACACACACACCTCCATCCACCCCTTAGGAATAGCTGCCTTCCCGCTTGACGTCGGGCTGCGCGTGTCCTCCTTGCACCGGCTAACTTTACCAAGAAGGACCGATGCAACTGCAAGCCTCGTTGCCGGGGCGAGGGAAAGAGAATACAGAATACAAGATAGTTCGCCGACTCTCCCGGCCCGCCTCCCACCCCAAACTAGAGTCCGTTTTGCACGCGCATTGCAAGATTTCTGATACTGCGGCCGAAGGACTCAATTTTCTCAGCTTGGCTCGCCCTCTTTTCAGTTGATTCCCGCTTCCCCCCCCTCCAAATCAATCATCTCAGCTAAGTCAAAGCCCAAAGTTACACCCGCGTTAAAAACTAAACAATAATACCGGGTAATCGCACGGCAAAGGTGGTTTGTGCACTCACACGTCCGCGCCGCTCACTCAGCCCACTGTTGCTGGCCATCAGGTTCCTCCGATTCACCGCAAGTGTTAAACAGGCTTTGCGCCTCCCTTTTGCTTGGGCCTGAACCAATCAGGAGACACCGAGCCGATTCCGGCCGAAAGAGTCGAAGAGTGGAACTTCGGAATCCAGTTCCCCCGCGCAAAACCCAAAATGTCTTTTGAGGCGATATTTTTGAGGTTTTTTGAGTGGTCCTCACTCTCGGGGAAAGGACGAGTTGGTGACAGGCGTTCCCACAGAAAAGTAGACTTTCTCCCTCCTGCTTTTTGTCTTGAGTACTAATTAGCTAGAGAGTTCTTTGAAGCGTCTACTGCAGCTATCCATCAATTCATAAACCCAGCCCAAGTTCATTTCCATTTCCCCTCAAATCTATTGCCTGCCATGACTCACTATAAGCGACAACGAAGTGCCTCTGGTCTCTTCTTCATCAAGCAGCTTAAGCTGCCTACCTGGGAAAAGAAGTCGGAAGCACCTGAGTGATGATTATAAAGCCAGAAGCATCCTTAGTTGTTTTATTCCGAGTTTGGCCATCCTTGATGCTGCAGAAATCTACCTTGCAAAGGAGAAGTTGATCCCATTGAACTAATTCTCCATAGGTCACAGCAAATCATCTCCCTCCACATAGCTGCAGAGGTAGAGATCTTGGCTGGGAGAAACATTGTGAATGCTTGATAAGGTACAATTGTCCTATCAGCATCTAAGAAAATATACTTGGACTTTGTAAAGTACCAATATATCAAACCACCACACTAATTAACCTGGGACTGAGGCAAAAGTATTGTTTCTTTAATAACTCACAAAGACTACGTTCATCTCAGATTAACACAAAAACAAATGAACTACGTAAAATGTAATGCAAGAGCAATGCAAATGTGATTGCAACAAATTAAAATGAAACAGAAGGGAGATGAAAGTTTCCCATTTTGTTTGGTGTCTGAACATTAACCAAAAATGTCAACAACAAAAACAATGGATAATTTCAAGTACATTGGAAGCTTTATTGATTTTTTTTTTCTAAAATAAGACTCCTATATACATGTTCACTAAATATTATAATATACCATAATCTGGGTAACATGATCAATATGCCTTTTGTCATGTCTATCAGGTGGAATTCTCATCAGAAGTTAATATTCCTGCAAAAATTTCTTATATGGGAAGAAATTATTTCTGTATCATTTCAAAATTAAAGGTACTCTCATGTTAAATATTAATTTCTGGGAAATCAGAAAACATCCTGAAAGAAATCAGTGCCTGTCCAACTAAAATTAACCTTGAAAATTATACACAGCGGGAAATCCATTCTACCAAGCTAGGAAGAGGAGAAAAAATATGCTTAAGCATTAATTAGGTAAGGAAATATGCTAATTGGATTTAGATTTAAGATGAAAGCACTATTACACCAGATAATAGTAATCCAAACCAAGGAAATTGAAAGATGTTTGACTCTTAAATCAAATTAATCATCAACACCCAACATAAAAAAAAATGTCCTTGTGCTTGTGTAGTTCTCCTCTTTGGCCTTTGTTCTTTCCCAGGTCATTGCTCAATGTCATCCAGAGGACTGTCAGTTCTCCAGATTATTTCCTTTTTCAATTCTGAAGAAAGAGTAGCATTTATATTTTGAGCTGTAAAATATGTAGTTTCGTTAGCTGTTAGGAACATGTTAAAAACTGAGCTTTGGCAGAGAGCCTCCTGATGATATTTATGGATTTCAGTATACCATCTTTAATATTTTTTTTATTTTTTATTTTCTTATGTAATGTCAAAGTTTTTAATTGTCATTTTAAAGGTACTGTGGATATTTTATTTAGTTTATAGTCAGATTCCAGCTATACTGGTTCTATGGAGATGACTGGGGCACAGCTTTGTCTGGATATCTGGGCTAAATTTGACCCGTTACCCCTGATGAATTTGATCTGTTACCCCTATGAAATGGACAAGGTCTATATTGTGAGAGAAATTAACTGACTTCAAAAGCACAGGTACTGAAGGTTCTGATCAATTTCAGGTCCCACAAGTTTTTCTACGCCAATTTTCAATTCTGATGTGCATGAAGGGTTTATTGATATGCACAACCTATTTGCTTCCATTCCATTTCTTGTTCCATGCAAATAAGCACAATTTGTCATTCATCACAGACTGCAAACATGACCATTTGCTGAACAGGCAGAGAAAATGCTCCTTTAAGTTGTTGATGTTTGAAGCTCAAACTGCCCAAGGAGCTGCTGATAAGTTCTACAGAGGAATTATTTAGTCTGTCATCTGCATCTTTAGAACTGTCTGGTTTGGTTCTGCAACCCAACAAGACACAGACTTCAGAGGGTAATTAGGACTGCAGAAAAAACAATTATTACCAATCTGCTTTCAATCAAGGACCCTGTATACCGCATGAGTCAAAAAGAGGGCTGTGAAAATATTTACAGACCCCCCTCACATCCCGGACATAAACTGTTTCAACTCCTACCCTCAAAATGATGCTATGGAGCACTGCACACCAGAACAACTAGACACAAGGACAGTTTTTTCAGAATGCCATCAGTCTGCTAAACAAATAATGCCCTCAACACTGTCCAACTATTTACAAAGTCTGCACTACTATTACTATTACTCTTCTCATCATTCCTTATCACCCATCCCCTCCCACTTGTGACTATATGACTATAACTTTGTCGCTTGTATCCTTATGATTTATATTGACTGTTTCCTAGTACAATTTGATTGCTTATATGACTATTATTAAGTGTTGAACCTTATGATTTTTGACTCTTGATGAATGTATCTTTTCTTCTATGTACACTGAGAGCATTTGCACCAAGACAAATTCCTTGTGTGTCCAATCACACTTGGCCAATAAAGAATTCAATTCAATTCAATTCAATTCTATGTAAGCAGGTATTTTACAGATAGAAACGGGGCTCAATTTGTCAATCAATTTTGTGGATGAAGCAACTAATTCAGATGCCTGACAGCAGTTCCATGGACTGCAGCACAGTTTAACTCTTTCAATATAAGAAATAAATAATGTGTTACTAGACTGTGTTAGACATTCCAGGGAAAAGAGTAACTTAACAGAGACAAAAGAAAACATGCAGAACAAACAGCTGAAATATTTACTAAAGGGTTTTTTTAGCTTTCAATTTAAAATATATTTAATTCATCACCATACTTTAGCAGTGATTATACTATTATAATAAGAACATTCCCTTTGAACCTGCATAGCAAACCTATTTCTGGAGGACGTCTAAGCATTTCATAAGCAAATCATAACTTTCTGTAAATGATTCCACCGGCTTTGGCAATCCTCCTCTAGCCTCACTGCTGTGTCCTTCTTCTGTTCCATTAGCTTTATCCTCTATCCATCTCTGCAGCGCCTAAAAAAATTAGAAACTTTATTCAAAATGGGCATGCATAGTAAGAAATCAGAAAAGATAGGCTAGCTATTTAGTATCAAGTCAAATTTCTACATTGATGACTTCTTTCACACACCATATTGCTGATTGATTTTCTTCAGATGCATTTCATTTCCTTAATGTCATAAAGAAAACAATGAAACAAGCCCTATGTGGTAAACCAATCCTGTATACACAAATGGTTGGGTATGGCAGATCTATGGATTAATTTTTTCAAAAAATTCTTGGCTTTTTCGTAAGTCCACACTACCCAGAAGACTTTCCTATTATTCTGCTAAGCTGAGCTTTTGACTTGAGTCTCTAACTCTGCCTTGAATCTCATCATCACCATCAACAGCACAGAATGCAGTGGAGCAATGTAATGAATCCCTTCTCATCTCAGTTTCTCATTTCTGCCAGAGCTGGAAAAAGCAGCATTTAAAGCAGTTCTCACACTGTTGACGAATATAAGGCTCCACCCTGAAGTGACATACCTTGTATCTTTCCAAAATGCTGAAACCAAGTACAGATTGCAACTTGCGCAAGCAAATAGGGCAAAGGTCTAATGGACGTCTATCTGATTCCTCCAGATGATTCGATCCCTGCATAACACACTGTAACCACTGACAATGATGAAGCCCAAAGATGTGTCCAATCTCGTGAGTCAAAGTCTGAAACACAAATATAGCCACATCACATAAGACAACTTAAAACCACAACAGTTGTGCTGAATAAGCTTAATAGTCCTTATAGCACCGCTAGTTATTTTTCAAATCAGAGTATATACTTTCATTGCAGGAAGTAGAATAACTTAGAGGGCAAAATCATTTTACAGTGGGGAAAAATGATGACTGAATTTTTGCTCTGCCATAGACTATGAATGGAAGAGTTCTACTTAAACCAGCCTTCTCATTAGGTTTGACTTATTGATTGTGGAGTTGAACAATTGTAGTTGCAATCCAGGGCATTTGGACCACAAGAGATTTTGTGAGAGAAGGTAGAACTGGCCAGTGTGATAGACTGGTATTGGATTACAATTGGAGAGAGCCAGATACAAGGCCAATTTTAACCAAACAGAAATGTGAAGGGTGACTTTGGGTCAGGCACTCTCACCCCAACCTCATAGCTTTGCTATCTGGATACCTAGAGAAAAGGCAAATGATAAATTTAACAAACAAATCAAATAAAAAGTATTTAGCCTTTTATTTTACCTTTAGACTTTTCAGTCAATATAAATATTAACTAAGCCATTTTAATCTTTTAGCAGAACAATATTTAATTCAGTATAATTGTACTTACATTATTCTAAGATATGAAAAGCACAGTAAAAATAATGACTCAAAACCGATCTCAAGCTTTAACTATTAAAAGTTTGCTCTAATCCACAAGCCAATGATCTCCCTGTGCAACAAAGGGTCCTCACATTTTCTGCAGGATTTCAATCTATCCGAATGATCACATGAATTAATTAATATTTTTGGTCTAGAATAATAACAAAATAATCATCGGAGGAAATATTTTATTTCCTGAAAGAAGGGAGTTGTGGTATTTATATCATATGCTTATCATAGGGAATGATTTTTTTGGTTTTGTGTGACACATTAATACATAAATAAATAAGCTGAATCCTCACAATCAGTTAGATTAAAATGTGGTTGATTAGGTTTGCGATGCCAACCTAATCAGCTGCTCTTTCCTCACCATGCACTTATAACATCCTATGGCAGGGAAACTTGGCTCTTTTATTACTTATGGATTTCAACTCCCAGAACTCCTGAGTGAGCCATAAAAGGTTCCATCCCTGCCCTACTGGTTTTTCAGTTGTGGGGGAAATCAATTTTTGACTTGAATGGGATTGTTTAATATACAAATGTATTAAACAGTTCCATTCAAGTCAAAAATTGATTTCCCCCACAACTGAAAAACCAGTAGGGCAGGGATGGAACCTTTTATGGCTCACTCAGGAGTTCTGGGAGTTGAAGTCCATAAGTGATAAAAGAGCCAAGTTTCCCTACCCCTGTCCAATGGTATCTAATCATTCTGCTAAAATAGTATTTAAAATATAGGATTTATAATGCTGCAATGATGGTTAGTGAATGATCCTAGAAGACACTATAAATCAGTGGTCGCCAACCAGTGGGCCGGGGACCACTGGTGGTCTGGGAGAAAATTGTGGTGTGTAGAGAAATGTCACCTCCAAAGCAATTAATTCAAGCTACGTGAGAACACAAGGCTTGCATCACTTGCATTGTGAACAAGACGAGGTAACAAGGGGAAGTGTGAAAGGGTGGAGGGGAGAACTTGCCCCACACGCCCCACGTGCCTGGCCTGGCCACCGAGCTGCTTCTTTCCACTTCTTTTTTCTTCTGCTTTGGCTGCACGCAAGGAAAGCAGCAAAAGTCTTTCTTTCTCTCCCCCAAACTCTGCCAGAAACAAGTCTTTAGGACCCTGCAAGGCATCCTGCTCCAAGAGGCTGCGCGGGTGCGACAAGTCTCAAAAAGACTCATTTCTGGTGGAGTTTGGGGGAGAGAAAGAAAGACTTCTGTTGCTTCTGCTGCTTTCCTTGCATGAAGCCAAAAGTCTCTCTCCCTTTCTCTCCCTGAGAACGGAGCTGGAGACGGTATCCCTGCGATCCCAAATAAAGAATGATTGATCGGTAGGAAAACGGAGTGGTGGATTTTCCTGCAGACTTTTTTTTGGGATATTCCCAGGAGCTCTGGTCCGCGGGATTTAAAATTATGAGTTTGGTGGTCCCTGAGGTCCAAAAGGTTGGCAACCCCTGCTATAAATCACTAGTGAGGGAATGGCCAATATCCATTTCATTTGATTTCTAAAGATGACAAAATTTTAATTACATTAACTGTTTATGATTATTGAGTGCATGCATATATTAACTATAAAACTGCAGGAATAAAGGAATCTGATTCCTTGCAATGTAAATCTGAGGAAAACATCAAGAGATTTCCATGTAGCTTAAGAAAAGTAAACTGCAGGGCTATTATACTTCCAATCCAGTCAAGCTTCCCAGGCCCTAAGCCAGGGTTTCCCAACTGTGGCGATTTCAAAATGTGTGGACTGCAACTCCCAGCAAGCTGACTGTGGGATTCTGGGAGTGGAAGTACCCAGATCTTAAAATTGCTGAGGTTAGGAAACACTAAGTGTACGACTTACATGTTAATTTTTTTTAATAGGCAACTGTTCTTTCAATAAAAAGAGCTGAAGTTGCTTAAAAACTAAGAAAGAAGTGAGGATATCAAAACAGGAAATTTGGTTTCAATATAATATACGTATAACTCAATACAACTCTAATAATTTAAAACACTTACTTTGCAGGATCTCAGAAGCAATTGACTTGTGATTTCAGGTGTATAGCAGCCATCAAACACAGAATAGTCAGCTGCAGGAAGCTTTTTCACTGTTTTCAACCTGCCCTTGTAGTTTGCACTGTAGAAGTCACTGTCATATCTGGCAAAGCTGAAGATCCCCATCCCTTACCAAATCAAAGGGGAATTCAAATTAAAAGTTGTACCAACAGGAATCTGCTGCATTAACCATGCTACATATATATACTATACACATCCAAAAGAATATTTCTAATACAGAAACCTTGCAGCCCATTCCAAAGCCCCGAGAGTTGTCATAAAACTGTAAGTTTTAAAATGACAGGAGTAATAAATTATTAAATAAAATAGATCCTATTCTATTCAGGGCTATTTATTTTAACTACATTTAAATTCTATTGAATCTTCAAGGTAATTACTTTTTACTGCCTAGCACTTGGCATGACGCCAAAGCTAAGTGTTCTCCTCAGCTTCGAAAAAGATCAAATATTTAAGGGGAGAGAATCCTTGTTTCAGAGCAACCATCAGTTTGTGTCTTGAAGTAAATATGCTTTCTCTTTCACCCCACCTGGACCAATTAGCTGCAAAACAGTTCACTCAGCAAATGAGTTTAGAAAGGGCAGAAAAGTCCTCCAAAACAGTTCTGCCCTGAGGCTTAGCACAATCCATTTGAAAAGGCAGATCAGAAGAAATGGGAGAGGAGAAATGGAACCCAGGTAATGACCAAAAGCATCTTAATGACATCTCGTGTGTTCAGTTAATTGCCTCCTCTACACAATTGAAAAAAGGTCTGAAATATGAGAAGTCCTTGCTACTGTCTGAGCTTGGTTGTTTCCCTGCAGACATTTCATTACCCAACTAGGTAACATCATCAGTGCACAGTGCACATCCAGAAGAGATTGGACAGCCATTTGTCTGAAATGGTATAGAAGGGTTTCCCTTATTGAGCAGGGGGGTTGGACTAGGAGATCTTCCAAGTCCCTTCCAATTCCTGTTATTCTGTTAAATAACCAAGCTCAGAGAACACCAAAGTCCCCTCATTTCAACCCTGAGCTACAAATATTCTCCTCTATCGGTATTGGAATATTACAAGGTAACTTTACCACAACTTCCATTTGTGCAAATAACCATTTCAGAGAAGAATGTGTCTTTTGCAGGTAAATGAGGCTTTGAGGAAAATATACCAACTCTCCAATGGTTTCATGTTTTCTTCCAAAATACTTGGTTTGCAAACATATAACTCAAGATATCCTATGCATGACCATCAATAGAAATGCTTTACTCCAGGAATGGCAAATTAAAGGCTCCTAGGCTTTATTATAAAAAGGCTTCAGATGTACTACCACTGCCCTCTATTGGTCAATGACAGTACAAAAATTTGAAAACAGTTAACATCTTCCTCTCCATCTCAGACTTTATTATTCTGAGAGCCTCTATATCAGGGGTGGGCAATTAATTTCTGTTGGGGGCCACATGGAAAATCAGATCTGCGTTCAAGGGCCGAACCAATTTTATAAAAGGCCATTATAAAGGGCCCATTATAAAATGCAGCAAATTATATATAAGAATATTATATATGTATGGCATTCAGCTTTATTCGGGTATTTTCCCACATCATTGTAGTTGTGCTTTTAAAGTTGTAGCAATGTTAAAGCACAACTACAATGATGTGGGAAAATACCCAAACAAAGCTGAATACCATACATGTAAGTACCCCCGAAAACTTAAGAAAATGAATATTATATATATATATATATATATATATATATATATATATATATATATATATATATATATAAAATATAATATAATATAATATAATATAATATAATATAATATAATATAATATAATATAATATAATATAATATAATATAATATAATATAATATAATATAATATAATATAATATAATATATTATATATATAAAAAAGTAACACCGCGGCTACTCCTGCTATTACTTTCCACGCTTTCCAAACACGAGTTCCAGGAGAGAACAAACAGCAAACCGCGCTCAGGGGCATCCAAGCCAACCTAAAACTAGGCGGCTGCTAGTGCAGCCTTGCCCTGCCTTGGTGCCCCGTTTCCCGGCTCGGCAGTCCTGCTCGGGCGGCACTTTAAAAGCCCTCCTCGCGTACGCACCCGACAAGCCGCTCACGACGGTGGCTCCCAGCACCCGAGCAACTTCCCAGCAACTTGCGGCTTGCTTTTTCCTCCCGGGCACTCACGCCTTGCCCCGAGCCGCGCGGCGGAGGGGAAACCCAGAGCGCTGCCGGGTCGCCTCCTGCAAGCAGCCCGCCCACCCACCGGGCGGAACCCTTCCCGCTCATCCCTCAGATGTCTGCCTCGTTCCTCCACCAGCCCAGGAAGAAACTGCTTCAAAGAAGCCGGCAGGGTGGCTTCCTGTCGACGCAGCTCCTCCGAAGCGCCCGTTCACCCCTACACAGCCCCCTGCGGTTCAATCCAGTGCTCCGTTCTGCCTGCCTGCCTTCGTTTCTGGTTGTTTCGGAGCAGCTTCGGCTGAGAAAAAGAGGCAAATAGTTATTATTCTCAGCCAAAGCTACTCCGAAACAACCAGAAACGAAGGCAGGCAGGCAGGCAGAACAGAGCACTGGATTAAACCACGGGTGGCTGGGTGGGGGTGAACAGGAGCTTCAGAGGAGCTGCGCCAACAGGAAGCCACCCTGCTGGCTTCTTTGAAGCAGTTTCTTCCTGGGCTGGTGGAGGAGCGAGAGAGCGACTGAGAGAGGAATGAGGCAGGAGGAAACCGAAGCCGCTGAGCTGGAGAGCAGGACAGGCTTCGGTTGCTTCCTCCCTCCCCTTCTCTCCTATATTCTTGATCTCTGATCCCAGCAGCATTCACCGAAGGCGAAAAAAGCCGCCATTTTTATTTTATTTTTTATTGCTTTGCGGCTCAGTACAAAGTGGTCCACGGACCGGTACCGGTCCAGGGCCCAGTGGTTGGGGACCCCTGCTCTATGCATTCAAAGGTGATCTCGAAGTGGAAGGGGTTGTAGAAAGGCAAAGGGTTGTCCAGCACCACAACATTGTTCACCTGAACCTTTGCCATATTGGGTGGGAGGGGAGGGGTGGGGGAAGGAAGCGTGGGGAGAGGGCCCGCAAATAATAGTCGGAGTGTGTTCCTCCTGGCGCCCGGGAAAGTGCCTCACGCAGGAGATGCACGCCGGCCAGGGATGGAAAGGCGAGTTAGGAAACTTCGCCGCTGGCTCTCCCGTCTGCTGCTCCCGCCGCCTTCGGCGGAGGCATCAGCTGGGCAGGCGCTGGCGTTGTGTGCCTCTCTTCTTTTCTTTCCTACCCCAAGAGCGCTCCGCGCTGTTTTGCAGCTTTGGGGGCCATGCCCAATGGGACAATACGCCACGCCCAGCGAATTTTTTCAGAGGCGGGCCGGA
Source organism: Hydrophis major (assembly GCA_033807585.1). Lineage (NCBI taxonomy): Eukaryota > Metazoa > Chordata > Lepidosauria > Squamata > Elapidae > Hydrophis > Hydrophis major. The sequence goes on from CM066329.1 coordinate 193,687,076, forward strand.
TTAGACAGACCAATGGGCCGGATGTGGCCCGCGGGCCGTAGTTTGCCCACCCCTGCTCTATATATTCCTTTCTGCAAACCACTGGATAATAATATTATCCAAGGATAATACTTGGACTTGGATAATATTTAGTAATCAAACTGCAAAAGTCCATGAGTTTAATTTCCTGAACCCCACAAAATAACCCCTGGGCTTTAAGTCTCCAGCAATTTGCCACCAAAATTCAAGCCAAATCCAATCCTTAAATATTCCAGGATCTCAAGATAGAATGTCACTGTTCATTAGGGTACCTGCCACATGTGAATAGAATGCTTCTACACTGCAGATTGTGGAAGATGAGTCATATAATGAGAACTATATTAGAACTCAATGCACTCTTCTAGCATTCTGAGGTTTGGATTACACTAACACATAATAAACCAATTTATGTATTTGTACTTTAGCATACTAATAAACGCGTGAATCCTGTCAAGGTCAATGAATACATCATCCTTGGGCTTGCCACTAAAAGATTTTTTACTGTGTAGAACAAGAGTGTCAAACTCACGGCCTGTGGGCCGGATGCCTCATGCGCCGGTCATGCTCCCCGGTTTAACGAAGGGGGAAAAAGTTGTGATACATCACCTGATGACTTGTCATTGCGAGTTTGACACCCCTGATGTAGAAGATCTTTTCCCAAGATGCTGAGCACTGGAATCAGGCCAATCACACAGGAGTGTGATACCTACATTTTCAAAATTCTTTTCATCCTACTGAAAATAATGTGTGGCAAATTGTAAAACAATGGATATACTAATGTGCAATCAAGAAAACTGCATGGATGCCTCCACAAAGCCAGCAGAAAAGAAAACTGACTGTAGTGGTTACTTTTTCTTTTTAGTAGTGAAATACAATATTTGCAATACAATGCACTACGATGCAGCCTGAAGTTATAAAAACGGTATCCTGTTTCTAACTACTCCTCTACACTGATAAACAAGGAATGCAAGGATATTGTTATGTTCACTTAAGATATATTAAACTGCATCTGAGTTAAAGGGAGCCAGTCTGTGATGCCTAAAATAACAGGCTATGGCTCCTGCACAGAACTGGCTTCTACTGAAAACCAGCAGATCTAGTTTTCTTGCAGTGCAAACCCCCCACTCTTTTGCCCTTTCAGTAGTGTCACTACAATTCTAAAGTAGTTTTCTCTAGAAGTAATTCTATTTCATGTGAACTATGAAAAAATGATTGGTCAAAGTCATATTATAAGTCACCCTGAGAACTTCAAAGGAAGCCAACCACATACCTTCTGTTAAGGAGGCTTGTCCAAAGACAAAATTCCAAGAGTCCTTGGGGTACAGATCTATCACGGTTATTCCCACAATGCAAAAAGCATTCTTTGGCTTTTTTTTCTTTAAGTAACTCAAGAGATACCCTATATGAAAAACAGGTATCAGTGTCACTCCACAGAAGGCAGTAATTGTATAATCAAGATCTGCAGCCATAACAGTAATCCTGAAGTAAGAGAGATATTGAAATGACCTCTCCAAGTTACACATCACAGAAGCAGGGGGGAGGGGGGAAATAAGGACTATGAATTTAAACCTAATTATTTTGAATTTAGTTCCCTTAAAATGAATGTGAAATTTGCAATTAAAACAAATCCAAGCATACTCCATTTGTTTTATGATGGAGTATTTATTTACCATGTATGTACAAAAACACCAGCAAAAGGAAGAATCATACAGCATTTCAACAACACATATTTTGTATTCCAACCCTCAGCATCCTTAAATTAAAATAATTAGGTAAGAGATGAAATGAAAGATCTCTGCTTCTGGCCAGGAGGAAAAGATATCTCCACTCAAAAACAACAACAAATACACTGACTTCCAGTTAGGTTTAATAAACCTCATCATAGAATAGACTAGCTCAGCATATCAATACAAAGCAAATAAGGGCATAATATTAACACAGAAGGTAGGCCTTAATAGCAACTCTAACCTATGATAGGTCAAGTTCATCTTTCATCAAGCATCATTTTTTCTTTACTTTTGATTATGATCAGTTACTCAAGAATATCAGCCCAAGAAAATATTACAAAATTATTTATATTTATTAAGTTTCTATGTTGCCCATCTCACCAATAAGGTGATTCTAAGCACCTGAAATTTATAATCCAGTTGACAAAATTGATCAAAATCACAAGAATGAACTCCTCTTAGCAGTTTTGTCTCTTCCTCGTACCTGCATGGATCTGCAGATTGTGTGTGTATTCATTGATTCGAAAAGCACAACCTGTGTGTGAAACTGGCGTTGGGTCTAGGATTCTTACAGTCAGGCCGTAGTAAAATGCTTCACAGTAATCTCTCAGCCATTTCAAGTAGACATCTGTGCTAACTTTGGCATCTCCAAAAGAACCTAGGTCCAGAAAACATTATCTTATAGCAGTTTTTTTCCTTCCACTGCTTATAGGCAAAATCATGTAATACAACAGTAAATGTTAACTTTACTTTGTAACTCTCTTGCTATACAATTCTGAGTAGGAACAATTAACTTATTTTAAAAGATAGGAGAAAAAGCCAAAGAACATTTAGCGAACAAAAATAGCAATGTAATACAAAAAGCAGGTATCAGTATCTAGGAAAATTATAAGATCTAGGCTTTAACTACATCCCCACTCGGGTATATATTTATTACTCAAAATAGGTTCTTTTGAATTTAAGCATGCACTGAATTGGGCTTTATGTTTTATTATCTTTGCTTTCTTAATCTTCATTTGATACAGTATAAATCTGATCTCCTACATCACGGGTGTCAAACTCGCTGTGTCATGTTGCCGTCACGTGACATTTTGCAATGTTTTTCCCCTTCATGGAGCTGGAGTGGGCGTGGCCTGCATGTGACGCATCCAGCCCACCAGTTTGACACCCTGTCCTACACGTTGTGATATGAAGAATCAGACTGCCTTAGCAACCTTCTCAAATAGAAGATAAAAACCCATCCATTGCTATTCCTTGTTGCCCACATTCTGGAATTATAGGAGTATGTAAGATTCTTTAGCTCATGCTATCAGTTCAGAGAAAATTATCCTGAAAAACTGGCCCGATAATAACCAGGTTTGGATGACAATTATGCAAGTGGAAAGCTTGAAAGTGGCCTCTTGAATTAATTGTTATTTAATGGCTCAATTAACACTTTCATAGCCAATTCTTTAATATTACCAATGGGCTGGATGTAAATCTGTCTCTTCTGTGGGGTTGGCAAATTTCTGCAGGGGTCATGATAAAACTGTGAAAAATCCTGGGTGGGTTCTGGATGTGAGGAGATCCAGTCTGATTCGGATTCCAGAGTTATGGATTTAAAAAGAGCACTGTCTGGTTGAAATGCTTCATTCAGCAAATGCTTCTCCTTAGGATCAAACTTCTCATAAAGCTTCAAAAGCTGTCTGTCCTTGGAGATAAGAGCTGTTTTCAATGCTTCCTCAGAATGCCTAATTACTTTCATCTAATAACAAGAAACAAAGATGAATACTGGTTATGAAATCTGGCTCTTACACGCACATTATTTTAAACAGTTCCTCTTTGCCATCAGTTAAGTCTTGCAAATTCCTCTGATTCTTATTGCAAGCAGATAAGTAACAAGCCAAGTCCTGGACATGCAACATAGCTTAGTGCTTATTCAGCAAGGATCATGTCCTACCCAGGCAACAATCAGCTTCTCCATTCCTGTACCAACTATTATTTCATAACCAACTTCTGCTTTCCGACAAGATCACCATGGGAAAGATTTGGTGCAAGCTGTCCTCAGTCTAGTTCCTGAATTAGTTCACAAATCACAACTTTTAAAAAAATCCAGTACATGCAATGTTGGTTTGAGGGTTATTGTCGACTAGTATCCAGATGATTCTCATACAAGGCATAATTCATGACAACTTTAATCTCTGTGGTACATATAAATTATTGTATTATTTAACTGAGTCCATGTTTCATTGCATCCAACGTTTTCCTCTCAATTATGCTCATCTGGAACATCTGCAAACATTAAACTATAGAAAGGATTATTAGGGCAGTTTTCCATTTTCTATCATTAATGGACAGATCGTGTATTTTTCATTTTAAAATGACATGGTTACATTGTGAAGTGACTGTTATGGAGACTCTTTTATTATTTTTAAGATTGTGTTCTGGCCATCTTTTGCTCAACTCACATCTCAAAGTGCAGCATATAGTTATTAGATTTTATTCCATTTTTCATAAAAGAATTCAAGATGGCATATGTCGAACTCAGTCTTCCTACTTTCCTCCAGATCAACTTGGTAAGTTATGCTGCGTTGAGAGAGGGGAGGAAAAATGGCCTAACACCTAGTGAATTTCCATTGATAACAGCAGTTTGAACTTAAATTTCCCTGGTGCCAGTCCACTATGAGATTATAGCGTACACATTAGATGGAATTGATGAGGTCCTCAAAAAGAGAATGAGTTAAGGCATCTAAAACTAGAAATAGTTATCTTTTCTTTCCTTTGTCTCACCTCATACATTAATTTCTTTAGTTTACTATTTCTTACTCTTTTTCTGCACTTTGCATATAATTTCTTATTCCAAAAGAGAATATCATGATGAATATGAATGCATTTACTGCCATTTATATACTAATAAGTCTTGAAAATAACATTTTCCCAAATTTCACTGCACATCAATGGCACCCACAAACAACTTTCAACAGGCTGGGAAAGCCAAAATAATTGTTATATTTGTTCAATACTTGATAATCTCCAATGTAATTCTTTCTTTCTAAAAAATACATCGATATACCATATTCCAAACCTGTTTTTGACAGTCCTCTTAGTTTCAAAAAATACCTGCCATGTGATAAAGTGAGATTGATTTTCTTATGCACAAATCTAAGATGAGGGAAGCAAATTAGATCCTTCTAATTTAACTAAGAAAACATAATTTAAACAAACTTGTTCTTCAGCTAAATTTTCAGGACCTGTTTCAAAATGTATTCTTCTACAATATATTTCCAAAAATGTTTGAAAAGGTTTGAAGGAGTAACAATTTTTTTTAGTAACTTCCTCTGTCAATAATTCTACTAAAATATTTTGCAATCCATATATACTGGATGGCAGGCAGAATTATAAGCTTTAATTAAGTATTTTTTCTACACAACCATAAACACATTCTTGGATATTGTAATTTATTGGGAGCAGGTGTCATGTTTGTAGATTCATAAGTTTGCATATTCGTAATGGTGTTTTTACATTCATTTTCTGAAATTTGATCCGGTTTATTATTATTATTTTCCTGAAATCACTCGTTTATCAAGGTAGCTACCATCTAAGACAGGCAAGCCTTCCATTGTCCCCATTTACTCACGTCTGTCTTAAATCCCCAGGTTACATACATATATTGGTCAATTTCTGTAGTGATTTAATATAGAAGCAACATAACATACTGCGAGGAGAATAATTTGATCTTCAGCTTAAGCTCACATCCCGGAAGAACAGAGCAAATTTTATTCTGAAATAAAATAAAATAAAAATAAGAAAAGTGTACATTCAAAGTGACAGTAAAGGTAAAGTTATTGTATTATAGTAGTTGTTGTTATTATTCTATTTAGATGGCGTCCAAATCAGACTATCCCCTGCCTGCTGCAGCTCATTCCGGTCTCCATCTTCCAGGAAGCAGACGTTCCCCCGCCCAAACTGCACCCGGCCCACTGCACGCGCCCGGGGCCGCCGTTATTGCTTGACGCCGCTGACAACCGCCCTCCGGACGCATGCACGTATCGGCCGGCCGGCGGGCCTACCTCTTAGATGTCTGCGTTGCTAGGCTAGGGGTCCCGCCCCTCTCCTTCTCTCCACACCCCTCCCCCACCCGCCGCAGTCTCAACGGAAGCAGGTCGTTTGGCGCATGGAGAGCGGAGGGCGGGGCTGGAAAAGGCCGAGCTGGGTGGCAGAGCGCGGAACCTTCTCGAGGAGTTTCTCTCGGAAAGTTCATACTTGCACGTCGCCAGACGAAGGCGCCCTCGGGCTCGCCTCAAGAGAAGTTCTGGCCACGCGGGAGGGTGTGTGTGTGTGGGGGGGGGGGTGTTTGTGTGTCAATAAGATGCAATTAAGAACAGCTGTGCAAATGTAGCCAGCATGTCGGAAGGAAGGAAGGATTTCGACATTACACTCGCGTCCCCCACCCGCCACGGCAGCAGTATCTCGCCAAAAGTTTGTGGGAGTCGGCTGCAGACTTTAGTGTGAATAGCCCTGTAAATGAAAGCTTTTGCACCCCCCCCTCCCCCCAGGTAGTTGGGATTCAGGGAAGCATTTATACAGAACGCACACAAATGCTTCTGTATGCACACATAGGCAGAGGTGTTTCTCCCTCGATGCCAAAGTGCAACATCCGAAGTGCCCACTGCTTATGCAGTGAACTGTGGCAGCCAGGATTGGGGCTGGGCTCTTGCTGTCAAAATTACTGTGGTCAGACTGCACGCAGTAGTAAACAATGGTGACTTCCTACAGTATGCTGAGCTTAACTGCGGCTGGCTGCTTTGTGGCTTGGTCTGTTGTGTGAACCAAGTCTTGGTCCTGTAAATCAACCCAAGCATTTGGATGAGTAGTATTTTAATGCATATACAGGTAGTCCTCGACTTATGATCATTCATTTAGTGACCATCTGTTACAGCAGCACTGAAAAAAGTGACTTAAAATCATTTTTCATACTTACTACCTCCTATGGTTGTGAGTGGGAGGGCTATCTGTACTTAGTAAAGAAAGGATGTTGCTTAACAACACAGCTGACTAGCATAATATATTACATTGGGAAACTAAGGTTTTGACATGATTGATACAAAGAGAATATTGTTTAGCTTCAACGCAGCATAGCAAATTGATTAGTATTTTGAGAATAATGAGAGCTTTTCCCGCTATAATTGATACCAATAACATAATTTCAATGATATTTTGATTGCCAGATCTGGGAATAACTGCCCCAGTTTAGTTTGTGTATAGTACAAGCATTGGGGGTGTATGGATGAATACTAGAGTATTCTGAATGTTATATAAGACTTTATTCATATTCATTAGAACATTAGCTTTTGGAAATGGAAATGAATGTATTAATATATGCTAATTAGATGTAACCACATAAATATGGAACAAACTCTTTGAAATTGGTACAGCATTCAGCAGTTCCTCATGTTTATTTTTGAAACAGTATGTTGTAATACCGATCCAGATTTTTACACCAATCCTCCTTTGGAATATGATAAAACTACAAAACATGTACTTCATGTATCAATGTACATAGGAAAAAAAAAGACAAAACTTCCACTCTTGGAGCTATTTAAAACAAGTGATGTATAGGTAGTCCTTGACTTACAACCACAATTGAGCCTAAGATTTCTGTTGCTAAGATTTGTTAACTGAATTTTGCCCCATTTAATGAACTTCCTTGTCACAGTTGTTAAGTGAATAACTGCAGTAGTTATATTAGTAACAGGTGTGTGACTCTGGCTCCCCCATTGACTTTGCTTATCAGAAGGTCGAGAAAGGGAATACTGTGACTATCATAAATATGAATCAGTTGCCAAACGTCTAATTTTGATCACATGAGCATGGGGATGCTGTAATGGTTGTAAGTATGAAAAATGATCATGTTACTTTTTGCAGTGTCTAGCTTCAAAAGGTCACTGTCAACTGTTTTAAGTCGAGAATTACCTGTAACAACATACCTTTCCTGAATAGCTAAGTTTAAGCAAGACTGACATTGAATCAATGAAGGTATCTTGGTTACTTTTGCCTAGGAAAAGTGGCAAGAAAAGCAGCTTCTCTTATTTACAAGTGCTGTAGAGATTGATGCCCAATTATTTGTTAACATGAAAGAAAATGTCAAGGGAAAGAGGAATATCTTGTTCTGCTTTTGGCACTAAGGTTTGCTAAGGTATGTTATTCATTTAGGTATCTTACAAGTAATGAATACTACTACTGTTGTATTTGCATTATTTGCCTTGATTTAAATTTTTAAGTGTCTGTCGATATAAGTAGGATAAAAAATAATGCAAACAAATTTAATGCCAGTAAGTTTTAAAAGTCAAAAAAGATTGGTGGATTTTTTAAGTCATTTTGGCTGGAATTGGAGATTTTTCCCTTTGTCGTATCATTGTGCAATCCCAAAGGTACTTTTAAAGAGAAGGAAAACTTGAGAAATTTTGCTCAACACAGGCAAAGCTTCCAGGTAGGTAGAAATAAGATCAATCACGTATATGGCATTGCATAAAAAAATCAAAATCTTTTTCCTAATATATTCTGTTCATACTGTGCTCAACTTCCTTTTTAGGACAAGATAAAACACTTGAAAGCTTTTAACTTGGTACATAAATCAGTCTACATAAAAATGTGGTTTGCTTCTTGTGGATTAACCATGTTGTATGAACCTGAACAGTTGTTGTTTATTCATATTTTAGTTTGTGAATAAGGGCAGTTAAAACAAAGGTTCAAGAAAGATTGAAAACAATGGCTTATTTTAAGCAGAGAAAAAATAATTTAGGAAGATTATAGTTTTGAGGCTCTTTAGTTAAGCATTCAAATCCTACTTAGCTCAGAAAGTGTAATTGTTCTCTTTGTATGCATTTAACTTCTCTGTTAATGTTTGTATACATCAACACGTTTTTTACCTGTGACTTATGCAGGGGTGGGATTTACTGGTTCTGTCCAGCTCTGTAGAACCGGTAGCTCTGAAGAGCAGCAGACATAGAACCGGTTCTATGTCTGCTGAAGTTTTGGCCCACCCACCTGCCTGGGCTCTTACCTGACCTTTATTTCTTGCTTTTTCAACCTCAGCTGCTGTGCAACGCACAGCTGCAGTTGAAAAAGCAGGAAAAAAGTGCTGTTTCAAATGCTGCTTCTCTGCACTCAGGGCTGCTTAGCTGTCCAGGCAGCAAGCTAATGGTACGATTTACAGGTGTGCACATCGTAAATCACTGAACCTTGTAAATCACGAAACCGGTAGTTAACCCTGTCGGATCCCACCCCTGGACTTATGTAAAGTTGATTCCTTAATCTTTGCAAAAGTATTACAGCAAACCACAACACTAAATTTAGTGGATAGCTTAATTAAAGTTTACTTAAATCTAGGTGGTCAAAAATGATTGTACTGAAAACTAATTTTAAAAAATTCTAAAGTAAAAAAATACAAGCTTCATGAGGATGTATATTGTTTATTTACTGTCAGTAATTTACACAAGGCAGTATTAATGGCTTGAACACTTGCAAATTATATACAGAGAGCAATGTACAACTAAATGAAGCTTTCATCTTTTAGTAATCAAACCATTTTAAATGATACATTTGAAGACTTTCTTTAGAAATAATTTATTGCCAAACATGGACAAAAAAGGGGTGGAGCGAATTTACAACGTAGTAGATTCTCTTCTTTCCTAGAAAATTGCAGAAGATACACATATTTCAAAAGTATAGTCATAAAACATATCCCTCATTTATACAAAAGTAATACAAATCATGGTTTCATTAACGATTCTGTGGGGTCTTTACAAAATATGTTTTACAAACAACTTAATAGCACATAACCTGTTGCTGCTGTTGAAGAAAGTGAAAGCAGTTTTAAATAATTGGCAATCATCTGCTTTCAAGTATAAGTTAAACAAAACTGCCAAGGACACTACTGCAGCACTATATATTTTAAACCTGATTTTAAAATAAGACTTAAGTTGTGGTACCATCAGTCAGAAGTTCTTAATTGCTTTTTGAACAGATGACCATAATACACAAAAAAACCTAACCAAAAGCTCAAGAAGAAATTTGTTATTGTTATCTCCATTTAAATTTATCCTTTAAAATGGGACCAGCCAATATATGGTTGTCCGATGTTGAACATTAGTTTTTAGCAATGCATCCTAACATAACCAGTTAGGAAAGGTAACTTGCAGTTGCTTGTTCAGCAACATTTGTAGAAATACATTGTCCAGTTCTGTTCAAAACTGAGTCAAATTTAACTTGAGAGAAAAACATCTGCCAGACTGTGGTCACAGAGTATAAGGACGATCCTTCCAATGTTTTTCTTCTGTCAAAAGTTATATTGGAACTACTCTTTGGCATTATCAGTACAGGAAATTGGGAATGAGGCAAAGCTCTGTTCTATCCTGTATTTTCACCTATTTCACAATGAGAAAATAAGAGGATTTCTCAAGTCTTGAGAAATGGGTCTCTATATTGAATTTCTGCAAAATAAGGCACAAGGCTGTGTTTATTTAAAATATGACCTGTTTAAAATTTAAGGAAATTAAGTATGCAAGAACTTAAATACCTCTGCTTTAGATTTTAAAATACTGAACTTTATGAAAATCTAAAATACAAAAAAGGTCAGTTTTGAAGTCAAAATTTAGATTTTTAAAAAGTCCTCATAAATTTGAAAACCTATCACACCAAATAAAAAGAATGTTTAAAAATGTTTGTAAAAATGTTTCTATGAAGGCCTCTGGCAACAAAGAATTGTACTTGAGAAAACTAAGCCACTTTATTAGCAAGATTTTTTTTTAACTCCTGTTTTATTTCAGACTATAGAACACATTAAAAATTATATATAAAAAAATACCAGATATCCCAAAGGGGACATTAAAGTCTGTACCCAACAGTTTAGAGTCCATGAACCCATAGTAATAGGACAAAAGGAAAAAAAACAGCAATGAACTAGAGCACGGGTGTCAAACTCACAGTATCATATTGCCATCATGTGATAAATCTATCGTACTGTTTTTTCCCCTTTGCAGAGGGTGGGTGGGCGTGGCCTGCATGTGACACATCCAGCCCACGGGCTGCCAGTTTGACACCCCTGAACTAGAAGATCCTCAGGTTTGTGAGCTAGTGATTTAACTATTGCAACAGTGACTCAATCTCTCTCACCAAAGATTTTGGTACAGCACTTCACTTATCCAAAATTGGCACAACATAGTTTATCCTCCCCAGAATTCTTTTTTAAAAATCAAAAAAGTCCATGACAAATTAAGGGGAGAAATGCATGGGAAAAGAACTACTTAAATAACTCTGGGTTACTTTTCCTACCAATTCTGCCACTCTCAAATTCTGTACATATGACTGAGAGAAGCAGATCTGTGTAAGAAGGGAAAAACCACCATCTCCTATCATTGAAGTTGTAGTCTCTTAGAGCTACTTAAAATACATGTAAGCCGATATGCATGAAATATATTGAGATTTATAATGATCACTTGTTGTTTTAATTTTCCACAGTTGCACATTTCTAGAATAAAATATTAACTTAACAAATTTCCTCACTATCCTCTAAGTCATTTTTCTGGAGGAAAATGGATATTCTAAACAATACTTGTCAGCAGAGTTGTTAAAATTGGTGTTTCATTTTTGTATATATAGTTTTATTTACCATTCACTTCCCTCTTTTTAACAGTGTTGGTAGTATTCTAAAATACCAGCAGAGAAAAAATGGCATTCCCTTATCCTATTTTGTTTCACCCTAGAATCCTGAAGGTTCTGTATGTTGGCTTTGTGCTCTAGCAAAAATGCAATTATCATTTATTTGCACTCTGTTGTCTTTTCTCCAACCAGCTAAACTGGTATTCACTGTAAGGCCACTATTAGTTTAAAAAAAAACCCCAAGAGGCACTTTAGATTATAAGATACTGCATCAATTAACCATTTATTGGCACTGGACTAGGCCAATTGCTGTTAAAGCATTCAATTGGCACACAAACTTAATTTTCCTAGTCTAATGAATGGCAAAAATGTATTTTTTCTCAAAAATATAAAAACATTGATTTCCTTTTACAAAAACTACAGGACAATTGGGTTTCTTTTAGAACAATGACTAAATTTGGCCTGTGCAACAAATGAAACAAAAAAGGGAAATTTGCTAATTGTTTTTGTTCTTAAGCAAAGCAAATATATTTATTGCATTAAACATTAGAACCCAAGTGTCAATCCCTTTTGTAAATATCCTCTTTAAAGCTCAATATGATGGAACCTAGGATAAAAATATAATTAAAGATATTCAGAATTACAGGTGACACTGGCTTTTGACCAGTACTAAAGCACCAACAAATTATTTTTATTATTTCATTGCAAAATTAAGTCTTCAAAATGTGTAACTGAGTCAGAAGGTGGAATATTTTTTTAATTTTACCATTTTTAATGTATCATTTGTCTAATATCACTCAGCTGCTTTACACTTTAATTCAATTTTAGAGTTTTTTGGCTACTTCTGTCAACTACAGTTGTATATACTCGAGTGTGTTAGCCTTCTTTAATAAGCTACATTTGACATCTATAAACTGAATTATGGTTTGGGAAAAACAAATTTGTGCTTGGCTTCCACCATTATCCAATTCACAATATCTTATTAAAAGAAAAAAAGAGTGTACTCAGACAATGGTTTATTCATGGCAACTGAGAAGAATTCTCTTTTTACTTTAAGTTAACTGAGGCCCAAATTGTAAAATAATGGGGTTTTGTCAAATTGTATGATCTAGCAAAAACCAATCAAGACCAAGAATTCCTATGTATGATTCATTTTGACTGAAATATTCAGTGGCAATTTTTGTTTTTTTTCCTGGGACCATCTAAAAGCACTTTTTATTAATATGGAAGAAGTGCATTGTAAACTTGAAATATAGGTTAATTATTTGACAAAGCAAAGCCATTTACCATATGAAACAATTGGTGGTGGTTGTCTAAGTCAGGAAAACTCTTCAATAGCTCTCTTAAAATCCAATCAGTTGAAAGAACTTTGCATGTTTGCAAATAATTTCTTTCAAGCACATATCTACAAGTTAATAGTTTAGGCTTTATAGTTGAAAAAGGCAGAATAATTTAAAACCTTGAGTTAGCTTTAAAAAAAGTCTACTAAAAGTTAAAACTGATTCAAAAATAATGAACAGGAAGAGATTTTGATTTTAAGAGAAATTGGCAATCAGAACAGCAGCAGTTTTTACCCACACATCATGAGGTCTTGACAAGACCAGGTTTACTTTTTAAACTCCTGCTGTAAACTAGTAACACAAATGAGTCTTTTCAACATCACTGTAGCATGAGCTGTTTGAGGTTGTCATGAAGGATGGTATCTTTGACATCACGGAATACCAGACGAATATTTTCTGTATTAATAGCAGTGGTAAAATGGTGGTATAAGGGCTTCTGTTGCTGGTCCCGGCGTTTGGTACGAAAACAATCCACCAGGAATTTTTGGACATCTGTTAAGTTGTGAGGGTCCCCTTCAAAATCTGGGAAATAGTCTTTGATGCTCACTTTTTGCACTTTTTCCTCAAGCAAGTCTGTCTTGTTTAGAAAGAGAATGATGGACACATTGCTGAAAACCCGATTGTTAACTATAGTTTCAAAAATGTTCAAAGATTCCGTAAGGCGATTTGTTAGCCGGTCTTCCATAAGTACCTGATCAAACTCACTTGATGAAACTAGGAATAATATTGAAGTGACACTATCAAAGCACTCAAACCAACGTTTTCTTTCTGACCTCTGGCCACCTACATCAACCATCTTGAAGGGAACATTTTTAATTTCAAAATCGTACTCATGTATTCCTTTTGTAGGTCTTCGTGCTAGCAGAATATCTTGCTGGGAGGGAAGATAATCCTGGGGGGAAATAATCTGAGTTGTTAATGCAACTACTGAAAAATAAAATAACGGATCTTACATTTGAAAAGAGGAAAAACCATTACATTTTAAGAATTCACAGAATGATAATATGAAATGCAATATCAAAAGTTAAAATAGTGGTAAGAGTAAGCTTTTAGCATATTAATAGTGAAATTTCTCATTTTAGATTGTTGTTTATTGAGGCAAGTTGGTACCAAGTAACATAAGAATGTAAAGCAATGTGTAACCTTGCATAATGTCCATGAAAGCAAACATTTCATTGTTCCTTGAAAAATGAGTAATCTATTTCAACCTTGTCACCTTAACATAATACTGAGTGAGCAAAGCATTGTATACATAAATAAAATAGCATTTTTACACAGAACCTATTGGAGCCCTCATTTCCATGCTTTAGACCTTTCTGCCACTGTTAACTGATAAAGATACCGTATTTGCCAGCGTATGACTTTTTTGCCCTGAAAAACATGCCTCCAAGTGAGGGGGTCGCCTTATATGCCGGCAAATATGTTATTGTCACTCGGTGCAAGAGCGACGGGGGTGGAGCTCTGCAACTTGCGAAGCCCCTTCAATCCCAGCCAGAGTCTCTCTTTTGGCAAGTCTCGGGGTAGGAAGAGATAGCCGGAATTTACTCTCCACACCACACACACACATAGAGTTGGCAGCTGTCCATCCCCCACCCTTGGAGTCCCGATGGCACGCACGTGGGAGCTGCTTAAGGCCTTTCACTTTCCCCCGGGGGGGAGGGGGCAGGCGCGTCACTTTCACTTGCAGGCAGCAGCGCGGCCTCTCCTTTCCCACCCACTCACTCCGCTCATGCGAGCGGACCGGCAGGCTCCAGGCTTTGCCCCCATCCCTCACCTCCTTCCACCCCCCCCCAGTGGCAGAAACTTTGCCTCATGTGGGGACGAGTGGAGGGGGTGGGAGAGCAGCGATGCCGCTCAAAGCTGAGAAAGCGCCATCCTTGCTTTTGCTCTTCAGGAAGAGTTCGTGTTTTTTGTTTTTCTCCCAGGAATGGGATGCTGCTGGTGCAATTTTCTTTGGGAAATTTTCTCTTCCCGGTTTCAGCCTTTGCTCCGAATCCTTCCCCCCCCCCGCCACCCCCAGATTCACTTCTGGAAAGGATGCTTGTGTGACTCTTTTCCTAAGCGTTTCTGGGGTGGAGGGGGAGGCAGTGTGCAGCGTGAGCGAGAGGCTCCTTTCCTTTCTCCCTGAGCGCAAAACCGTCTGCCTTCTTCTCTCTTGGACGGACAGAGCACGGCTAATAAGATAATAATAAGATAATAAGATAAGATCCTAAGTGCGTTGTGGAAACAGATCTGGATCTCGTTGGAGAAAGGTAGCAAATGAATAAACTGGACTTTTGGCAAGTCTCGGGGTAGGACGCTTTCTGGAAAGTCAGTGAGCAGGAAAATAGATATCCTTTCCGCTTTCTCCCAGCGTGGGTATCTCATTATCCCTCCCTCTAAGAAGTAACAACCACAAAGCCAAGATAAAAAAGGACCAGTTTCTTGTGCCTGATCAGTGGCGGCCCTTTCGCACTCAGAACTCTCTCCTTTGCGCTTGTCCACGGTCCAGCGACCGAGCCTCCCCGCGTGGAAATAAGGAGGCCTTCTCTCTCCGCCGCGCCCCCCATGTGAGCTGCACATGCCCCAGACTGCTCCAGCCAGCTCGCCATCCGAGTGCAGCCAGAACGATGCGCAGGAAAAAGCCACAGTAGGAAGTAAAGATTTCTCTCCCCCCCACCCCCTCTCTCTGAAATAATGTCGCAATCAGTGTGGTGCACCCTTGGAGACAAATTGGTTGGGGAGGTGGAAAGATATTAAAAAACAACTCGACTGGCCGTATAAGATGAGCCCCATGACTTTTTTGCCCTGAAAAACATGCCTCCAAGTGGGGGGGTCGTCTTATATGCCGAGTATATAACAAACTCTATATTTTGAGTGGAAATGTTGGGGGCTCGTCTTGTACGCCCAGTCGTCTTATACACCGGCAAATAAAGTATAAATTTTAAGAGCATGTGTAATGTATCCAAAATGGGCAGGTATTATATCTAACTGGATACTACCTAAAATGAATCCATTAACCAAGTCAATAGTCTTTAAATTCCTAAGTTAGTAACTCTTAGGAAATAGATGAAACGGTTTCCACTAAACTATGAGAGGTGGGTCAAGAATTATAGTTCAAGTGATTTTAGAACAATCAGTAAACAGTAGACAATATCAATACACAATATCAATATTTGACACTTGATCTTAGAATATCATAGGGTCTGCAACATTTAGTTTGCAATCAAATATTAATTAAATGTAATTATAGTTTGAAAATGCTACATCTTATTATTGATATCTGAATCTAAAAATAAGACAAATTTCTTTCTAGTATTTCACAGTAATACAAATACCAAATTTAGAAATAAAACTTACTGGATCTCCAAGTTTATCCAAATTGTCCAGAAAATATTTTATTGATTCTCCCTAAAGTGAAAAATAAATACAATTATTAATTATGCTCTGAAACAGACTTTTAAAGAGCAATTTAATATAAAGCAAGGTTTTGTCATGAAAGTTGCAACCAAATTCTCAGTATATTTTACAGATAAGTTAAATACTCATCTGTAAAATATCCTGAGAATTTCGGTCTTTGACACACACTGCAACCATTCAGTTGATGAATTATGCAGTTAAACACATCTATTTTGAAGGTTACAAACATTTATCCTTAATACTTGTGCTGTGGACAATGTGTACTTGGACTAGAGTACGTAAATTACCCCCAGGTTATAAATCCTATTCAAAGAAAGATAAATAAGCATAATTACTGGTACTTGGGGAGGGGGGGGGTTACATAATTGTTCCCAATGATTCCTCAAAACATTTTGCTTTCTGAACAAATTACAAAATGGTTCCTCCTACTCATTCACTCTGCAACATATATATTTAAAATCTTATTTAGCATTTGTCAGAGGGTAGTACCTTTGACTATTCTGGAAAACAACACAATCATTTCCATTGTGCAGGTCATTGTGCACCATTTGGTGAGATCTCTCTTTCCATACTATTATGCTCATAGCATATGATTATATTTTAAGAGAAGTGCTGCTGTTGGTCTATGGTTGCAAAAATCAGGAATCTGCTAGTATCTTCTCTCACTAATGAAGATTAAAAAAAATAAGCTGCAGCTTATTTGATCAGATGCTCAGAGTGGCTAAATTGGTGTAAGATGTAAATTGGGGTAAGGTGGGTGGGAGAGAGGAAGAGACAAGTTGGTTATGCAGATACAAGTTACCTGTGAGACAGATTACAAGTATCTTATCAATTAACAATTACATGTTTTAAAAAAACCATTGTGTTTTTGAGACTTTCTAAGATTGCCTAAAAGTTTTTAATCTATTGAGTTTTATAATTTGTCACTTGATCTGCTGTTCTACAACAGCCACGTTTAGATCTGTTATGGAATGATGAAATGTTTGAAGGGATTATCTCCATGTTTAATATTAACATATATATTTTATTAGATAGCATTGCTTATATCTTTTAACAGATAGCATTGTTGTGATCCTCCGGCAACCTGAGGAGATGCCAGCAGAATCGGACAGTGGGGAAGAACATGGGCCAGTCCAGGAGTCTGGGGAGGACTCAGACGATACATCCAATACAGAGACGGGTCCAGGGCCATCTGAGAGTTATTTGCTGACTCCAGAGTCTCCAGAAACTGACAGCAGTGAGGCAGAAGAACAATGGGAGCCTGTTCCCTGTGTGTGCGTGTGTGTGTGTACGCGCATGCGCGTGTGCAGAGCTACCAGAAGGCAAGAGTAGTTAAGACAAAAAAGGCAACTCAGGAGTAAGGCTTGGAGGTGATTGCCCCTCACATAAGATATAAAGGAAGTGCAAAGGGACAGGAACCTTTGCAGGAAGCAACGCTGCTCGCTCTGGTTGGTTTGGAACCTGAAAGCTCTGTGGTGAATTTGTGCTCCGTTTGGTTTTGAAAGACTAATTGGTACTTTAGTCGTTGGCAGCACTTCAAGTAAGATAAAGGTGTGTTCTTCTCAGACTTCTCCCTAAGAACTTTGGCAGACTTCCATGGGACTATTTATAACTGGTTGAGACTCATTACGGGCTGTGAATGACAATAATTCACAGCCGTTGAACTTGTTATGGTTCGCTGATAGCTGGTGCTGACAGCAGTGGAATCAGACAGTGGGAAAGAACGGGGACCAGTCAGGGAGTCTGGAGAGGACTCGGATGAAGGTCCTGCGTCTGCTGCAGAGATGGGGCCAGGACCATCTGGGAGTGGGGTGCGGCCTTCGGAGTCTGGCAGCAGCAAGGCAGAGGACGCAGGGGAGCCTGTTCCCAGTGTGCATGTGCGCAGAGCTGTTAGAAGGTGAGAGTAGCTGAAACAAAAGGGGCGACTTGGGAGAAAGGCTGGGAGGTGATTGCCCCTCCCATAAGGTATAAAGGTCAGGCAAAGATGACAAAACCTTTGCAGAAGCAAAGTAGTTTGTTCAGTTCAGATTCATTCTTTGTATTTCGATTGGTTTTTTTCCTAGTTCATTTGATACTTCTGTTATTGGCAGCACTTCACAGAAAAGAAAGGTGGGTGCTTATCTCAGGGGACTGTTTGAGATTAATTCCAGTTGGGAATGAAAACAACTCCCAGCTTTGCAATAAAATGTCTTGTTTTTAAAATAAGTGTGTGCGTAATTACGGTTTAGGAAGCCTTGGTCAGAACAAAACTAAAAAGGGTTTTGGATTTAACGTGTGTTTGTTGGTGTCTCAGGAAGCCTTGATCAGAACAAGTAGAAATTTGATAAGATATATGTTGTCATTTTAACTATTCAGTCATGTCAGATGCTTGGTAACTTTATATAAGATAAGATATATACAAATTACTATTTTAATATATGGAGGGACAATATGATATACTGGTAAGATGAGAGACAGACAAGTTTAAAACTCTTCTCAAACATAGTAGCTTGGTTGTTAACTGGGCCAATCGGTATCTTTGACCCAATCTACCTCACAAATTTTAAATGGGAAAATACTGGATGAAGTAATTCTATGTATGCTGCCCTATCATTATTGCCATTATCATCGCCATCCTCCAAAATACTCTTTCAAATTCAAAACTGCCATTTCAAATCTAAACAAAACAGGCTTTTTATTCTTTCAACGATTGTGTCATCTTATTATGCACTCACACACACACCCTGATCTTCCATATAGACGTATATTAATCAATAAAGCAGCAATCACAACTTCTGTCTTATCATTGACTGGAGCGATTGAATGGAGAAGGAAGTAAGAAAATAGCAAAACTTACATGCTTAAAGTTGAGAAATATAAACACTTCTTGTTTAGCAACTGTTAGCAAATAAAATGCTTTCAAAAATTATTTTCCAATCAATGCATACGAAACAAATTTTATGCTGGAATGAAGGTAACAAGGGAACTTTATTTAAATGAGGCAGCAAAACCAGTGGTATTCACAACTTATTCTCTCTCCCTTCTCTCTCAACTCATAAAATTTCAAATTAGAGAATGGATTGTGGATACTAAATGAGATGGATATAGGATTGGGACATCAGATAGATATCACACACTGATTTTGGAAACATATATTGGTAAACTTGTCTAAAAAGAGGTCATTCTTCCCCCCCACCAAACCAATTCTTTATAGAATAACACTATGCACTCTATAGTCATTAAAGTGGAACAGGATGATGATGCAGGAAGCACCAGAAGCCACACCCACCATTGAGGAAGACCCTAATACCAGTTCAGGGTAGTTCTGCATGAGATCTTCTTGAGTTAAGAAGTTGTGTGTGAGGATTATTAAAGTTATTGAATCACATAAGAGTTCTTGCAACTATTCACAGTTCTAGATGTGTTTTAATTCAAATAAATTGCCACAGTAGTGAGTAAAGCAGCAATCAGAGGGCAAAAGTCAAGGTGGGTGAAATATATTAGAAATAATGTGTGATATTCTAAACAACAGTTTTGAATAGTCATTAAGCAAAGTAGAGAATACTAGGTATCAGAGTCTTAGTGGATCCAGACATAAACAAGAGATAAAATACTGCTTCACACGTAGGTGACTGATACTTTGCTTACAAAGCAGATGAAGTGAGGGAATCATGACTTAAATGGTTAACAAATAACCGTTAGAACAGTGAAACCTCAACCACAGCTTTGTGCTCTCCTAATTAAAAGTGATGGGGCATGGCTTACAAATGTCTGATGAACAGTTTACATTCTGAAAATTATCATACAGTGCTGTATGCTCTTCTAATGTGCCAATTCTGTTGGCCATCAACAGAATTGGATAGTTTTGTAACATTAATTTTAAATTACTGCTATTAAAAAGACTGAAATTTAACACTCCTCAAACCTGCCATTCACACTCTGGCATCATTCCAAACACTCTTTCTGTGTCTGCATGCTCAATTCATAATGGTTGAATTTTTTGAATTTTTTCTGTTTTTTTTTTTTTTTTTTAGTTTTATTTGTAATTCTGCAAATCACTAAAGTCTCAAGACCTGCCAATGTTTCTTTTTTGTTTGTCATTGGTCTTTTTATTGCTACAATCTAGTAGATGATTCATTACCATTAGCCGAGAAGCAGCTTGATTTACAGAACTCCCCATGTTTGGAAGAACTTGAGCTGCATGTAAAGAAGTTCTATTAACTCTTTCAGTTCATATACTTAAGAATCATCTTAACTTAATGAGTTCAGGTACTATTATATATTGTAATATTATATTACTCTTATTATATACTCCTTTCTACCATTACCAAACTATTACCAGTGCCAAATGAACTCTTAATAAAAACTTACATTGTTTAGGGGGTCAAAAAGCTAGAATTGACAAGAAAGGAAGGGAAAAAGGAAAGAGAAGTCATAAAAGCTTTAAACAAGATGTTAAAAAACAGGTTTTTTTTCAGAGATAAGGGGTAAGATATAATTTTATAAAAATGATTCTGCAAAAGTACATAAGATTGTATGGTAAATATTAGTATTCGAAATTGAATTAGAAAATTAAAATATTGCATGAATTAATAATGCATTAAAGGGAAGCTATGAAAATGTTTAAGATTTGATAATAGAGTTTAATTTACTATGAAATATTTCTTTTATTATATTATAAACTCAATATTCCTTTTTTCTTGGTTTTACTATTACTTATTAAATTTAATATTATTGGCTTGTTTTATTATTTTGAAATATAGTACTTAGAATATACGAAGCAGAATCGGTATGGAAAGTATGTATTATTTTAAGTGTAAAATTTAGGGGAAAGATAAAAAGTTGTCATACATCAACCAGTGGTTACAGGAGAAATATTGTATTAGAAAGGAAAAATAGATGATTGAAAGAGAACGGACAAAAGATGCAAGTATAATTATTTAAATTGAGATGAATTAAATAAAATAGAATTAAAAGAATGAATAGGAGAGAGAAAATATATAGAATGTTAAATAAGATATGAAATAGTATATTATGTGAGCATGAATTTATGTCTGTATAAAAAGATTTAACCCGGGGTAAGCCGCTTTCCAAAAAGAAGTTTTATGTATTTATGTTTTGTGCAATGTTTGTTTATGTTTGAAAGGATGTTAGAAGAGAATTAATGAAACTGTATATAATGAACATATATAATGTAAGGCAAAAGAAACACAGGTAAATAGAAGGAAAGGGAGCAGTAAAGAGAAGTTGGGAAAAGATATGAAGTTGAACAGATAAGATAAATATATATATTAAATTGTGTTTGTATAGAAATGTGATAATTTGGAATTATCTTGTTTTTAAATAAGATATTCTATGTGGTTTTTTTTTAGAAAAAGATATTTTATGTTACTACATCCTATGTTTTGTTTGTTTGTGTATGTTTTTTTAAAAAATTAATAAAATTTGTTCAAAAAAAACCTTACATTTATAGAACACAAACAAAAACAAATAGTTTTATTGATTAAAATTACTTATTACACCAACTTTTATGCATCACAGCCAACTTTGTTGGATATATCAAGTATAATTTGTGAGTGAAACATTATATAAGGGCTGAGTGAAATATAATGCCTTATATAAAATTTGCACAAAGATAGCCATAATGACGCACTAGCAGCTCCGACATGTTCTTAAGATCTGTTCCTTTCACCTTTCAGGGTGTTGCTGAGGACGAAGGTGGCATTGCTATTGTTTCTGAAATGGAAACTTTTGTCACAGCAATTCCATTTTTGACTGATAAAGGAGTCCTTCAAACTGAAATTCATTACTGAAACCAGTATTTTGGGGGGGGGGGGTGTTGAAGGCATTGCTTTTCATTCAACATTTGTCTATGCCTACATTTGCTTTGAAGTAGGTGAATGGGGGAATGGGAAGAAATGAGGAAGGGAAATACTTGGGAACTGACCAGAGAGGAACATTTCAACTTCCCAGGACTTTGCATCTAACCTCAAGATGCCCATCCTTGAAAAGACAAATGAGAGACATTCACTGTGAAACCACCTAGAGATGAACCACCATATATCAGATAGTTTAACACAATTTATCACTAATTAAATAAATATCCTTATACTACTTATATTAATCAGGTATTCAATACAAAATTATCTTTCACAGCTAATTTGCTGTTTGATCATCTAAAACAATTTTGCTTTTCATTTTTCCTTCTACTATTTCTATGCTTTCTCTTCTCTCCCTCCATTCAAATGCTTTCTCTCTTACAAACTGTGCTCCATACATCTGATTAAACAAATTGTGATCCACAAAATTTAATCAGCAAGTTTATTTGTTGATCTTTAAGAAGCTAAGAGAATATAAGTTGTGCTTTGATGAAAAAGCTAAGAGAAAAGTTACCCCTTTGTGGACACAGTTGTCCACAGAAGCAGTAAATTATTTTCAGCAGGAAGATAAGAAACTGAACAGGCATGCATGGGTATGAACGGCCACGACAATTCAAGTTCTCAAAGAATGCATATATTTACTTTCAGTTTATTAAGATGGACCAGAAATCTTGTGTTAAATCTGAACCATCAGATTTAAATTAAAACAAGTACAAGTTTTTAATTCAGCAAAGTTAAGAGTCATAGGAAGAAACAATTCCGTATTTGATGCAACTGTTGGGATTCAGGAAAAAGCCTGATACTATTATTAGATTAGATACTATAAGCCCTGGTGGTGCATAGTATCATATGATACTATGAGCCCTGGTTAGAATAGGTACTCTTCCAAAATTGTGCTATGCATTTAGACTTATATACTTCATAGTGCTTTACAGCCCTCTCTAAGCAGTTTACAGTCAGCATATTGCCCCCCAACAATTTGAGTCCTCATTTTAGTGACCTCGAAAGGATGGAAGGCTGAGTCAACCTTGAGCTATGAGATTCAAACTGCCAAACTGCAATCAATTGGCAGTCAGCTGAAGTCTGCAATACTGCATTTTAATTTGTTGTATAAGAAAGCCTACAACGGGTTGATTACTTGTACCTCATTCTTTAAACAATTATCAGTGCAATCCAATTTAGAACATTCTACAGCTGAAAAGATTCAGCAGAAACTTATATATTCCTAAAATTTTATAAACTCTTAGGAAGTTTCTCTGCAGAACTAACATTCATACAACAGGCAACTTGTCAAGAAAACTAAATGCATTCATGCTGCTGAATTCATCCTCCAGAATTCTAACCTTACGTTTACACAGAAAAGCCAATATTGATAGTTTCCAACAATTTAAATAGATACTTTAATGCAGTCTGGAAGATGCAGGAGGAAAGTTATTTCAGGCCCTCTATCCCTCTACAGGTACTTACAACCATTTAGTGACAAAGTTACAACAGCACTAGCAAAACTGATTTATAACAAGTCCTCACAATAGCTACAATCACATTATCAACATTTGGGTGACCATGAGTTCTAGACCGCTTCTGAAAAACCTTTTCAAGAAAGCTGCAGAGACTTGTTCAGGCAGTTTCTGAGATTCAGACCCAATTAAAAAAAATTTGGGGGGGGGGGGAGACAGGAGAAGGAGGAAAAAATATATAATTTACAACAGGAATATATGTAACTTTTTGATCAATGAATATATTTGGATTTTTTTAGAGTATGTCACAGCACTTTAGCTATAGTAATAGCAATAGTACTTAGAGTGACCGTTCAAAGTTACAACAACACTGAAAAAAGTGACTTATGACTGTTTTCCACACTTATGACCATTGCAGCATCCCTTCCCCATGGTCACACAATCAAAATTTAGATGCTTGGCAACTGATTCATATTTATGACGGTTGCAGAGTCCCAGGATCATGTGATTGACTTTCTGACAAGCAAAAGTCAATGAAGCCAGATTCACTGAACAACCAGGTTACTAACTTAACTGTAATGATTTGATTGACAACTTTGGCAATAAAAGTCATAAAATGGGGAAAACTCACTTAACAAATTTCACTTAAAACATAAATGTTGGGTTCAGTTGTGGTCGTAATTCGAGGAGTAGCTGTAGTTACTTCTGTATGTGCATCTTTATAGCTAACATGTTAATAAAAATACATTTCAGAGGAAAACTGAAAAGTAATTTAAAAAAAAAAAGAATCATTGGGTTTCTAATTTCTCCCATTTTACATCTGCTAATTTACAACATTGTAGATATTAAGCCCCCTAAGAAGCCCAACTATAAATCATTATATTTGCCATGCTGCATGATATATTGTATATATGGGAACCTTTCCTACTTAAATTTGCTGAAATTTCTAGTTTATATACAGAGAGAGTACTCATAGAAAATGAATTTAAGCAAATTTAAGCAAATGGTTCCCATGCATACATCAGATCATATACCCTCCACATAGCTACCAAAAAAAAAAAAAATACAAGGGCCTAAGGCTCATCTCACTGGCTCCCAAGTTAAAGAGATATACTAGAGAAGAAGAAGTCACAAAGATAAATGCCCTATTCTTCATAGAACCATCCAAGGTGTACTCCCAACTGCAGTGCAACAACACGTTAACAGCAGAACACCAGTATCCAATATTACTGGAAAAGCATAAGAAGTAAAGAGAAGACCTAACACCAGTGCAAGGTGGCTACAGGACATGAGAAAAGACAACAGCAATCTTCCAGAACAGGAACCAGTCACCATCACAGTAGTAAACATCTACAGTATGTAAAGAATATGAAGAACTGTACACCTACTGGCTAAAGAAACTAACAGCAGTGCATAAACGCCTAGTAGCACAAATGAACCAGCTGCTAGAAGTTGCCTCCCATCCAGACTGGCCAACATAAGAAAGGAGAGTACTAATCATGAAAGAAGTGCCATGCAAGTGAAGACCCTGCATGGGATGTGCCAGTGATAGCTGAAGTAGACATTGGGAAAACCTACCAGTGACCAGATTCACAGAAACAGGGGCCTACCACACTAGATAGGATCCAAGGTGCAGATAAAGAGGCCAAAACAAAGTGTTTGGGTGTAAGAAGCCAACAAGAACAGCCTACTTTAAATGATATAACTAAGTACTTAATATTATAAAGTATATAGGAATATCTGCAAAATGTATAGGCTACACCAGGAGTATCAAACTCAAGGCCTATGGGCCAAATCCATCCTGTGAGGTGGTTAGATCTGGTCCGTGAGGCTGCGGCCCAGTTCAGGCCGACTGGGTATTGATCTGCAATCTGGCAGCGTCCATCCAGTCCAGACCAGACCATGGCCAACCTTAGATCCTCAGGACCGCCTCCTTGGCATGTGCACAGGAGACAGCAAGCATGAGGGCCCCATCATCTATGGGGGACTGCGTTCTGAATGCTTCTCTTTCACCCAGGACGCCAGCACTTGCGCAATTGCCACCTCCTATGTGCACACCTAGGGAGTGGGACTGAGGTGACCCCACAGATCTAAATCTGGCTGCAGCCTGGCCTGGTTGGATGCCACCAGGTTGCAGATCAACACCGCACCAGCATCTCCATACCCTATACTCACTGGCCTTTCACGTGTGTTTGTGTGTGTGCACAGGGGGGAGGTATCTGGCAGCAGGAACTCCGCAGCCTGCTGCGACCAGCAGAGACCAAGGACCAGAAGACAGCAGTGGTGATAGATGCAGCAGTGTCAAGTGACAACAACATCAGAAAGGAATATGAGAAGGAATATGAGAAGCTAGAAAATTACCAGGAGCTAACCTAAAGAAGAAACTGGAGAGGATGGAGAAACTAGAGCACTCAGGTCTGTGACTATAAGGTTGGAATGGCTCCAACAGATCCCAGGAACCACATCAGAGCATTCTGTCCATAAGAGTGCAGTGCTAAGAACGGTTAAGAGACTATGCAGAACCCTTGAATACCCAGGCCTTAGTAGAACCACCTAGATTTAGGAAGACACAGACCGCATAACGTGAGAAAGGAATTTTTTTTTTAACTTCATAACTTCCAAGTTCCCAATCAAATATTCTAGAAATTGTACCTTTTTTTCCAGTGCTGAGCAAAATTTATCCTTACTGCTGTAAGCAAATATTTATTAAATTATGATATTGTTGATTTTTGCTGAGATTATACCCAATTTAAAAAGTCGTGGTTTCATTTTAAATTTAAATTCTAATTTTCTGCATTGTACTACATGAATACCTTTCAAATACTTTGGGGTATTGCTTTCTTTTTTGTGTATTTCCAACTCTTATTACTGTATGATATCTCTACCTTAGATAATATTAATGGAATTATGTAGCATTTTGTATCAATTTTCCTTTTAAATTATAATTTGATGTACATTTTATAGATTTGGTCCATAATTCTTCCCATGGTCATATTGTAACTATTTCTTTAAAATTTACATCAAGTTTATTATATATTTTATATGTCATGTTTATCACATCTAACTAAAGTTTACATATGTGCCCTAACAGATGGTTTTGATTTGATCAGCTAATTTTGTCTTTTTTCTTAATATCTCTTTTTTTGTTCTGATCCAACTGTTGAATAAAACAGGCATGAATAATACTGCTATTTGCATTTCAGTGTTGTGTAAGCCAGTCAGCATTATGTTCTCTATCTAATTCTAGTTCTGAAACTTGCTTGGATGTTTGTACATTAAGTCTGTAAAGCAGTCTTCCTTGTATCTTTGGAACATTAAAATAGGCCTTTACTAAATTCTCTTGGTTGGTCTTTTGCCAATGTTTCTAAATAATCATGGGACATCTGTTCTTTTGTTGAATTCATCAGTGCTATCCAGAGCCAAGTTCAGCTACAGGCCCCAATTCCACCACCACCACCACCACCCCCGCTTTTGCAGTTGAGAGATTTGAGTAAACTATAGATGCTCACTGTTATGCAAACTAATTCATATTCAGCAAGTATGTTATTTTCAAAGAAGCTGTATAATGTGTTTTTCTCTGCAACTGCAAATGAAGAAAGCTGAACCAAATATTTCAGTTCAGTTATTCAAATGCTGGTTCCTTGGATTCAGTGATAGAGGTATTAGTTCTTTAACATCACAATGCATTCTAGCATTTTCATAATAACAATAACAACAGTTGCAGCAGCAGCAGTAGGAACAACTGAAGTCAATAACCACAACAACAAAAAGTCAAGAAAAAGATTAGAGGTGAATACATCAAGAGTGAAAAAGTCCACTCAATGGAGGAAATACTATCAAGGCAATCAACATCTGGGCAATTCCAATCATTAGATACAAAGCTGGATTAGTGGATTGGACTCAAGCAGAACTACCAGCAATGGGTAAGACCACCAGAAAAATCAGGACAATGAATCATGCCCTTCATCCTTGCAGTGACGTTGATAGACTCTACCTACCAAGGCAAATAGGTAGGCTTGGAATTTTGTAAGTACATCAGATGGTTGAAGAAGAACAAAGGGATTTGAAAAAATATCTGAAGGACAATGAAAAAGATGCACTGAAGTTAGTATACCAGGAAGGCTTACTGACTACTGGAGAGGCCAAACTGGCCTACAAGAAAGACCAAATGAGGAACAAAATGAAAGCATGAAAACACAAATCACTGCATGTCCAGCACGTTTAAAAAAAAACAAAACTGGAAAAGCAGATATTAAGACCTGGCAATGGCTAAGAGCAGGAAAGTTGAAGAAAGAGACCAGGGGACTAATTCTCGCTGCAGAAGATCAAGCCTTAAGAAGAAATGCATACAAAGCCAGAACTGAGAAGACAGCAACAGATAGTAAGTGTAGCCTATGCAAAAAAGCCAAAGAAAAGGTAAGCTGCTGCAAGATGATCACACAAATTGACTTCAAGCAACAGCATGACAAAGTTGCAACAATAGTGCCCTGGAAAATCTGCAAGAAATATAATTTGCCTGCCAGCAAAAACTGATGCAACCATAACATAGAGAAAGTCTTAGAAAATGAAAAGGCTACATTGCTTTGACTTTAGAGTCCAAACTGACAAGACACCTAGCACATAACACCCCAGATTTAATAATGTAAAGAAAGATTTTTTAAAAAGTCTTGGATAGTGGATTGTGACAATACCTGGAGTCAGTAGAATGGAAGAAAAGGAACTGGAAAAAAATAAAAATAAACAAAGACCTACAAATAGAAATAGAACAACTGTGACAAAAAGAAGCAAAGGTAGTACCTAGAGTCATAGGGGCCTTGGGTGTAATTTCAAAACTACTGGAGCATCATTGAACATCATTGCCATTAGACAAATTCGCCATCTGTCAATTCCAAAAGGCAGCTTTACATGGAACAGCTTCTGAGTAGGTCCCAGCCCTTTGGAATCATTCTGCCCCAGGCATAAAGTGAACCCTAAACCTGCGCAATTTTAGGAGTGTGGTTATGTCCTGGTTCTTTACCCAGGTTTTGGGGTTAGAATGAATTGAATTTTAGTGAGTAAATTGAAGAGGTTTTCAGTTCTGTCTTTTTATTGTTTACTAGGTTTTAATGAGCTATGCTATTTAATTAATTCATAAATAATTATTAATTCATTATGGTTTTGTCTTTTTGAGTTTTCCTTATAAACGCACGTCTAAATAAAGTAAGATCTTGTAAGATTGGAACATTCAACTCACATCAGCAACCCATTACAGAAACAGCTACTTCATGAAATCAATACTATGGGAAAATGTATTTTGGGTTCCTCCCACCCTCCTGCACCTTGTTACTTGTGAACTTCATAATGGAGTGGTAAGATTTTATAAAATATATAAAGACAGAGAACTATTAGAGGAAGTTATAAATAACCATAGCAGAGCATTAGGAAAATATTTATATTTATTAATATTTTGCATTTGTAGACTACCCATTTCCCTCAAAAAAGGGACTTTGTGCAGTGTACAGTGCAATATAGGCATATAAAAGTTATATAACATTATAAAAGTTATGTATTGTATCTTTTTTTCTTTTCAGGTTGGCTGTAATGTGACTTTCTCCAGGTTAATTGTCATGTATTGCTAATTCTTCTATAATTTTAATAAGAGTTCTAGGTAGGGTCCTTCTTGTTTTCTTATTTGTTTTACTACTTTCGTAATCTAATTTTGTATCAATTATTGTGTTAAAAGTCTCCTGTGATGCAAATATTTTCATATTCTACTTCTAATATTTTTTGTGAAGTTTCTTGTAGAATTCCTCTTGGCTTGTGCTTGGTGCATATAGAACAACCAGGAGACTCCACCATCAAGATTCTACCTTCTTCATTAAAAATTGGCTTGGCATTTATTATCTCTAACGTACAGTTAATAGTTAACCACTTTTTTTTTTTTACTGTGATAGTGAATAGAATAGTTTCCCCAGTTTGGGGTGTTCCAATAACTTTTTATATTGCTTCTTACTGTGCACTTCTTGCAGTACTATTATGTCCAATTTTAATTTTTGTAGTTTAGAAAAAGTTTTCTTCCTTTCTGTAGGTGAGTTCAGCCTGTTAATGTTGACAGAGCATATTTACTTCTTCTTGCATGTTTATAGTCCCGGTTGCTCTTACTTCTCTGGGTTCTTTTATTCTTGCTCCTTCTCGTTCTGAACATTCTTTTTTCTCCTTGCCATTCTGCACTTGGGTGTCTCTCCTCTTATATGACAACGATGAAACACAAAAAGAAAGAATAACACAGTTCTTGGACAAGGCTAACCTACCCAAAATTCCAGAAACGGTGAAGAATATGCTGGATGAAATAATAGTTATGACAGAACTTACAGAAGCAATTGAAAAACAAACAAACAAACAAACAAAACCTCCAGGACCAGATGGTCTTCCAGTAGAAATTTATAAAGAATTACAGGATACTCTGAGCTGGGCAATATTAGAAGTGTATAACGAAGTGCGATTGGAAGCTAACATTCCAGATACATGGAAAGAAAAGGTATACAATATTAATGTTAAAATATTGAAGTTAATTTAGTTTTTAAATTATAAAATTATGAAAATTTAAAAGAAACAAAGTATTTCCAAGCAGGCAATTTAGCCTTGTTAAAATTGGTGAATAAAGATAGAGGGAACGCTCTCATGATACCAACCTCCCCAGGACTGCATTATTCTTTGTGCCCCCATGCAATACCGCAAAACCATGTTTTGACCCCTTTTCAGAAGACCAGGAGAGTCGGGGGCCTATGTTATCTCGGGGGGTGGGGGATACTCCACAGTGCAGGGGCAATGTCATAGAAGGCTCTCTTCCCAGAATACTTTGGCTGATGGAGTCTGCTACATATCTTTCCTTCCTGATTGGATGGGATGGGCTGATGCGATGAGGCAGAACTGGTTCCATAGGTAGCCTGGCCCCATGCCATGTAGGGCTTTATAGGCCATGACCAATACCTTAGTTGGACTGAAAACAAATGGACACCTAGTGCAGTTCACAAAACAACAGTGTGTATGTGTCATTCTTTGGGCACCCAATATGGCTTGTGTAGCTGTACTCTGTACCAGTTGTAAACTTCTGAATACTTTTCAAGGGTAGTCCCATGTAGAGCATGTTGCAATAGCCCATTCAGGAGATGACCAGGATATGAGTGACCAAGCTATTTTAGAAGTGACCAAAGTAATATTAGAAAAGCACATGTTTAGAATACTATAGCTATTCGTGAGATGCTTTGGGGGGTGGGGAGAGGGAGGTGAGGGTCCTTCAAGTCAGGGTTCATTTTTGGTGATTGCATATTTTTTTAGCAAGATTCCATAAATGGTTTGCCATTTACTTCCTTCTGTTGATCCATGACCATTCAAGTGAATTTGTGTCTAAGGTGGGACTAGACTGTTCAAAGTTACAATGGCAATGAACAAGAAGAGTTACAACTGGTTTTCTAAACTGGCCACTGCAGCTTCACATGATGATTCAGGCACTTAACAACGGGCTTGCAATTATGTCAATGACAATGTCCCTGGGTCACATGTTTGCTTTTTGTGACTTTCCTTACTGGTTTCTGAAAGCAAAGTCAATGAGGAAGTCAGCAGGAAATCACAAATGTAGATCATATGGTATGACGTTGCACTTAACAACTATGCAGGATTCATTTAATGATCACAACTGAAATTTCCAGAACTACTGTTGTAAATCAATGCAGTCATATGATATCATGCTTTACAACCATACCACTTAAAGATGTAGTTCCCAATCCCAATTACTGTTGTTAACCTAAGGACTACTAGTACTGCTATAACTCTTTCAATTTATCACTTCTGGGCTAGTTTTTTTGTGAAAATTTCTTCACATACTAACACTGCTTTGGTAGAAACAATAACAGCAGAGAGTGAACTATCAATCATGCTTTTATAAATTATAAATAAATAGAATAAACTAGACTAGATTCCTTCTATTTTTTTGTAGAGGCCATTTAAATCAACTGTTTTGTCAGGTGAACATCTGTGCAGCTATTCTGTACAGAATACGGTTCACTATCTACCCTGTGGAAGAACTTGTCCCATTAAGCTTTGCATGCAGAAATGGGAGAGAATATATACCAGTCTCCATATATATGGTTTTTACAATTTAATCTATTACCACAGTATAAGGGATTTTTGTTTGTGTGCATGCGCACACACATATATTTATATTATTAAGAAAACTCTGGATGGCTTATAGAAAAAAAAATCCAATACAAAATCCAATA
Source organism: Hydrophis major (assembly GCA_033807585.1). Taxonomy (NCBI): domain Eukaryota; kingdom Metazoa; phylum Chordata; class Lepidosauria; order Squamata; family Elapidae; genus Hydrophis; species Hydrophis major. The sequence goes on from CM066329.1 coordinate 193,718,772, forward strand.
AACTCCCACCCCTCCTGATGATAACAATTGAAGCAACCACTTGATGGGCTTCATATCACCCTGGCCTGTTGCAAAACCATGTCTTTAGGGGCCCATTACTATATCTAATGCATCTAATATATGTATAAACAAACTAGGACATAAAATACCAAATATCCCAAAATACACAGTTATCTTGCTTTTACCCAACAAAATTACTTCTAGTAAAAAAAAAATATTTGATTTTATTTGACATATATATAATTTACTGTTCACCAACTTATCAATTACTTGGTTTGGTTTCTTGATTTGGATAATGTAATCCCTAAAATTTATAGCATTTTATCTTCAAACAGGATATTGAATACAATTTAAGGCTGAGTGCAAGATATATTATTCTCCTTCAGTACGAAAGTAACTAAATCATTAGCAAATAGTCATGCTATTTTTGCTTACATTGTGTATTTCCTCTTTTAACATTTCCTGTGTTTGCATAACATTCTGAAAAGAAACTGAGCTCTGGTGGAGAACCAACTCTTACAAAAAAAAATTGGAACTAGAATTGGTTGCTCTGAGCTAATTTGTGAAGGCAAGAATCAGTGATCCTGTGGCAAATCTGGTGGCAAGCTGTTTCAAACTAGTCAGTCTCATCTAAAAGATTAATCCTGGGAAAAGATTATCTGAGCCATACAGCATTAGAAATTGTCAAATGGAAATATTTATTATTAGTTGTCATCCTTTGAAATTATTCTAAATAGTCCTACTACATCTTTTTCTTCTTTTCCCATGCCCCATATATGACAAAATGTAAGTTTATCCAAATTTAAGAACAAAATGTACCTCAAATATAGATAATGTAAGTATATGTTGTGCTTCTTAAAACTCTCTGGTCCTAAATTTTCTGCTTTTGGCCAAATCTACCTGCAACATACAGCTTAATACATATGGGCTCTAAACCAAGATAGATATTTACTACTGTCTTGACCTTGACAGTCACTATGGTTTCCTTTGAAAATGAGTTCTATTTGAGATGGCTGTTATAGTACTGTCTATAATTAACTATAGGACTGAAGGAAAACTAGCCTTTGCTTGTAAAAGTTACCACATAATGAAATAAAGTAAAATTCCATATTTCTGTATCTATTCCTCATAACATATTTGGTGATGAACAAGAGGAAGACAACTGGCAATATCTGATTAGTTATGTGACCGCACTGCTATCAATATTTGATGTACATGCATACAATATTTTTTAAAAATAAAACATCTTATCACAGCTTAAAATAACCAAAAAAAAAATAAAAAAATAAAGTGATCTGGATCAAAATTTCTGAGATCTCAAAGAATAAGAAATTATGTGTTTTCACATTATTACTGCCAAAGAAAATGAAGGATAACTATAAGTAAAAATTAAACCCAATTTTCATCCTGGCAATGTAGTGACTAGATATTGCTGATGTTAACAGAAAATATAGTGCATTTCTGCAGGAGTCTACAGTCCCTCTGGGCCACACAAGCAGCAGATGAGCGCATGCACACAGCTCCATTTGTGCGAGCGGTGGGCAATCTCTCACAAGCCTAAAGCTCCATTTTTGCGAGCAGTATGACACTTCATGCATGTGTTTGAGTGCCTGCCACTGATATAAATTGAATGCCTGCCACTCACACTGAACACTTTGCCCCTCCCCCGCCTGTCCGCAAAACTGGAAAGGTTGGGGACCACTGCATTATTGTGTATGTATAAGATCTTTGCAATGTTCTAAATCACCTTTTAATTAATCAAGCATAGCTCAATAGTTAATTTCCCAGTCCTATTTAATATAAAGTCCAAAAGAGGTATCTCCCCAAAAAAGAGGTATTTCCCATGGGGGGGGGAGTTGAACTAGATAACATACAATGTCCCTTCCAACTCTGATTATCTGTTGTCTATTATCTGTTATATTGAAGCAGAACAAACATGAGGCAAACAATCCTGGTCCATTTTTTTCTTCCCATGCTCTATTTCATTGTGCACATAACCTATTGAAAATATTGATATTTCTGAATCTCAGTTTTGTGGTTTCCATTAATTAGGAAAACTGTATATTGTGAGTTCATTTATACAGTATCAGATTCAAATGATTGTGGGGTTTGGTGGTAGTAACAAGCAGGAAACCATTAAAAGGACCCTTTTTGTGCATAACAGAGAGATTGGAAGTAAGAATTTAAACATTTACTGATTTTAGAATGGCAATCATATTATTATGTAACTTCATAGGCCTGTAGCTCAACAGCTTACAAGCCTAAAGGGCTTTTGCTTATTTGTTTTTATAAGCAGACGCTTAAGACATAAATTGAAAGAAATTATAAGCACATCAATAGCAAGCACACAGAAACAACAGTATTGTCCAATAATAGTACTCTTCTCTGAAAAGTTAGAGGTTTATTTAGCCTTTAGAAAGAGAAAAGAATTAATATCAAAACTGTTGATTTGAAAGGTTTCATCTGTAAATAATATTGAATATATATTTACCCTTGCATAAATTACAGTCAAAATTTTTGTAAGCATGTTTAAAAGTCTGATGTGGAATTTATTCTAAAGTGAAGTAGCTCCATCCACTACTTTTAGGAGTAAAGGTCAAGAGTATAGCCCTTTACTAAGTGAAAGTTACATAGACTTGACCCAGTTTGCAAATATTTTATAGCTAGGAATGCCAACTCTTGTACACAATATAAGCTATTAAAAAGCATTGCTTGTATAAAGTTGCTTACTACCCTATAGTTTTGCAGATCAAGGTCTAATACATACCCTGTCTTGTATTAGTAGTACAACTACAATTTGAAAGTTAATTAAATATTGAAAATTGACAAAAAAGATTATACTTCCCCTACAGTCCCTTGTAGAAACAATTTGCAGTAAAAATTACTGAAGCACAATATATACCAGATATACATTTATATAGGAAATGCCTGTGTGAAAAGACAGGTGTTGTACCAATTTTATATGTCACTTTGAAAATAATCTTACAATCATTTAAAAATGTGACATTTTAACGAAATAGCATGCACTTCCTGCTTGTAATGAAAATACAATTTATTTATAAATCCTAATTTAAACCAACCTCCATGAGATGAGAGAATATAGGTGCTGCAAAAATTTAAATGTACTAATAGTCCAATAGATAACAAGCACCTTTCTTGCTTATTTCAAACTTCTATTGCCTCAGAATCTTGCCAAGTGTGTACTGAGGCAGAACACAGAAATACATTTTATCATATATCAATGGAACTATTTTTTTTATGCTGGAAAATTTCCATCGTATTTCAGAATGAATTATTAGTTTTACGATTCTTTGAAATATTTAGCCAGCCCAAGAAATATGTGCTTCATGATTAGGATTAAAATGCAATCTTATGAGTTTAGCACTCTATTCATGAGGTAATAGTGCATCTCAGATGCTAATGTTTATATATCTGATTTAGTAAGTAGGAATGATTTTCTGAGCTTTAATGTTCAGTCCATCAGGTTCTTGTTTTAGAAGTGTATGTATGTGGATGTTGCATATACATGATGTTTGTTTCAGCAAATCCTAATGGTGAAAGGGAAATAAATTGATGTCTTTATTTATGAAACTGCCCATTTCACATTAAAGTGACTCTAGACAACATACAAGGATTAAAAGCACGAACAACATAACAATAAACCCTTGGGATTGGAGGATAACATCCTGGTCACATGAATCCAAAAATAAAACAAAAAACAAGAACATCAACCCCACTAATAGAAATAGACCTCACCTAAACCTGTGATCCTGGGGAAATCAGGCAGGATTTCAAGTGTCTTACCAAAAGCTAATATTATTACAAAAAGCAAGATGATATTAAATGAAGGGACCAGAAATATACCCCTGCTATATCTGGTGGAAAGAGCAAAGGAGGTGGGAGAAATATGGTCCCCTCCCCAAATAACTTGGCCCCATGCCATGTACAACTTTATGGATAATACCTGCACAAGAAGCCTGCTAGGAGGCAATGCAGCTTGTGGAGCAGCAGTGTACATGAATGTAACAAGAAACACCTGAAATTGCTCATGCCACTACATTCTGGGCCAACTGCAACTTCTATGTGTTCTTCAACACAGTGGTCCCCAACCTTTTTTGTACCAGGGACCAGTTTCACACAAAAACACTTTTTCAAGGACCCCGGGAGAGGGGGGAGGAGTCCGAGTTTGGTGGTTTGCTTGCAAACGTTTCATTACCTGACTAGGTAGCATCTGATGTTGTTACTTAGTCGGGTAATAAAACGTCTGCCAGCAAACCACCAAGTTCAGGGAGTGCCAATGCCTCCTCATTGCAACCCTGAATGACAGATATTCTCTTCTATTGGGACATTTAAAACGGAGGGTTTCAACTGCAGATTCAGGAACTGTGGCTGGCTGAGGAGCGCCTTCAAAACTGAGCACTGGGCAGCAGCGGCCCATGGCTGTCTCCGCGGCTCAGGACAAGTCCCTGAAGGATGGCTGAGAAGCCCCGCCTCTCGGTCCTGCCTTCCTCAGCCTCATCCCTCCGGTGTCTCCCTCCCTCAGCCTCATCCCTCAGGTGTCTGCCTCGTTCCTCTCTCAGTCGCTCTCTCGCTCCTCCACCAGCCCAGGAAGAAACTGCTTCAAAGAAGCCGGCAGGGTGGCTTTTCCTATCGGCGCAGCTCCTCCGAAGCGCCCGTTCACCCCCACCCCGCCGCCCGCGGTTCAATCCAGTGCTCCGTTCTGCCTGCCTGCCTTCGTTTCTGGTTGTTTCGGAGCAGCTTCGGCTGAGTAAAAGAGGCGAATAGTTATTATTCTCAGCCGAAGCTGCTCCGAAACAACTAGAAACAAAGGCAGGCAGGCAGAACGGAGCACTGGATTGAACCGTGGGCGGTGGGGTGGAGGTGAACGGGCGCTTCGAAGGAGCTGCGCCGACAGGAAAAGCCATCCTGCCGGCTTCTTTGAAGCAGTTTCTTCCTGGGCTGGTGGAGGAGCGAGAGAGCGACTGAGAGAGGAATGAGGCGGGAGGAAACCGAAGCCACTGAGCCAGAGAGTAGGACAGGCTTTGGTTGCTTCTTCCCTCCCCTTCTTTCATTTGTGTCCTTGATCCCTGATCCCAGCAGCATTCACCGAAGGCAAAGAAAGCCGCCATTTTTATTTTATTTTTATTTTCTTTGTGGCCCGGTATAAAGTGATCCACGAACCGGGACCGGTCCGCGGCCCGGTACTTGGGGACCCCTGCTTCAACACAGCTCTATCTAGAGCAGTGGTCCCCAATCTTTATGACTTAACAGCACAGAGGGGGTGGGGAGAAATGGCTCGCATGAATGGACCCTCGTACACTTGCATAGCCCAGTTCCAAACCAGCCACAGCCTGGTAGTGAGACACTACTCGGGGACTGGGGACCCCTGATCTAAAGCATGTTACAGTAATCAAAATAGTAATTAACTAAGGCATAAATTACCTTGGGATCTAGAGATTTTCTTCGTGCTATCAAGGACTTCCCTCTCCTCATGGAACATTCCTACTGCTCCACTGAGATGAGGCATCCTCTTATTCAGATTTTCATAAACCACAATTGATAAGTGACAAGGAAATAACAAACTGGCAAATATTGTTTTTATCCTTTCTGGTGGCAGAAATATTTGGTGAGCCCAGTACCATTTAAGGAACACTTTTATTGGGCAAGAAGGAAGATGATTGGATTGAAAATTGAACTGAACTAGCTGAAAATCTGATCTACATTATCACACTTACACTAGCAATAATTTAAGTCTCAAATACTGTATAGATTATTTTTTAAAACTCTATTTCAGATATATCCATGCTAAAAGCATCTATATGTATATATATAGTTTTAATTTTTCTTACTGAAAAGAATGTACATGGAATATACACTATTCAGAGTCATTTGTAATTACTACCACATATAAGCCTAATTTATTTGTTGTATGTTTATTTATATGCATGTCTGTGTATGTGTGTGTGTTCACATACACACTAAAACAACTGGGTTGTTTTTTTTTTTTTAAAAAAAAGCAACTGCTTAGAATGTAACTGCTAAGCAACCTGGAGATTTAAAATATGCTGCAGGTTAAAGGCAATGTATATCCTGCTCACTTTCCAAAATACTGAAATACGAACAACCAAATGTGTAGAAGAACAACAACACTTTCTGGTACTGTGTCATTCAGTTCTTATTACTGAAGTTTGTCAGAGACAGGAAATAAAAGGGAAGGGAAAGACTATGATGCAAGAAATTAGCGCAAATAAGCAATTCATACTTCCAAACTTGGCTGAAAGTCACATGTGCTTTTTTCAGAGTACTAAATTTCTGTGCAGGAAAAGGTGGTGGAGGATGTGCAAGGATGAATCTCTTTCCTCTACTTCCTCTAACATGCTGAGAAAAGTTACTCACAGTGTATTCAAAATCCACTGTGAGTAACTAGTATACTTGCCTGCAAAGCAAGCAGTATCCAAGCTGAAATGTAGAAAGCAACTCTAAAACCATATATAGGAATCTCCTGTAAAAATGCCCACACTGAAAAACAGTCAAATAGGCTTGAATGTACCATTATAAAAAGTAATCTAAAAGGCAAACATTATCTTGAAATTATGGAGTCACAGCAATTTACGTAGGAAGGTCTTTGAAAAGTATTATGATATATCTACAGTGTATTTTGATATTTCTTCCCATTGTTTCTGCATCAGTCATTTATTGCCCTTTCATTCCCAATTATTATAACAACTGAAACCCTGGATGCAGCAACATTAATATTGAATGCATTAATAGTTTACTGCTATTACAGAATATGCATTCCATATTGTACTTGTAAACTTTTTCCTTTGGGTTAAAAGGTTACATGTTCTAAAACTGAACCTCTCTTTTAATGACATAACCTTCATGGTTTTGTGGACTATGGAAACTGCATGTATTGTTTTATTACATATAAGAAGTGCTTTACTAAAAATAAGTAAGTGACAAATCAAAGATCTACTAAATAGATGGCTAATGAAAAATATTCCCAATGTTATTCACAATTGTGTACGCTGATTATCATTTCATAATAAAAATATTAAACCTCAAATAATTTAGATTGGAATGGACAATTGCATTATTTTGGCAATCATTTCTTTAAAATGTGCACTTAACAAATTTGGCTTTCAAACAATTCTTAGCAAGATATAGCAACAAAACGATCCATATCACTGTGACTTCCTGCGAAGGCTCCTGGATTGGGGCTGAAAAGGCGAAAGCAGAACCAGCATGCTTCATCCCATGTTTGGGTAGACTAGGTTGCCCTGATAAAAAACACTCTTTCTCCTGATAATAGCTGACAAGCGATAAAGAACCCATGGCTTAGAGGCTAATAACATCTACCGAATATGCAAGTAGCACGGATTCGAATCCCAGAAGGGTATGGCCAACTAATGAGAGCTAAATAGCTTGAAACAGATCTATACTAGCCTCCCTTTATTTCTTTGTCGGTAAATATGAATTCAACACAAAAATAGTTTGTCGTGAAAGCAACTGACTGCCTGTGAAAACTCCTGGATTGTGGCTGAAAAAGCAGAAGCAGTATGTTCTGTCCCATATTTGGGTAGACCAGATTGCCCTGATAAAAAACTTTAAATTTCTAAATACTTTAATCAAATCACATAAAGAATATTGAAGCATTAATGTTCTTATTTAAATGGGAGAGGTGATTTTGCACTGTTAAAACATTCATGAACCATGAAACTGTAGACCAATCTTTCCTAATTAACATTGGCCTTAACTTCAAAAAATATCAGATCAAACCACTTGAGGAATTTTTGGGCTGAAAATTGTAGATCTGCAGGTACCAAAGCTGGAGAAAGCTGCTTTCCAGTATTCAAGCAATAAATGAAATGTCTTTGCATTAATTTTTTTCCCCATTCTCCAAATCCAGTATAAAATTGGTTAAAAGAACAAAAAATACAAAGGTTTTCCTTTTCCCCACGTTATCTCAGAAGAGGCTCATAAAGTAATGAAATGTTTAACTTCCTGTTTTTACATTTATACATTAAAGGTGTATTGCTGTTGGTTTATTTTACATACTGTTCGTATTGGTTTGGGTCCAATAATACTCTGTGTAAGTAGAGAGACGTTTTCATACATTCTATTTCAATCAATTCTGCTCTCCTGTAACATATCGCATGGCAGTGTGGAGATTTTTTCAACCACAGAAGTTTTTCAAAGATGCAAGCAGGACAACTGTGTTAGCAGGAGGGAAAATTTATACATCACCACTTTTGACATACTGTGATGTGATAAATAATATGACATCTATAGTAGCAATATATTTAACAGGGACATCACCTGTGGATGCCAACCTTGTTGTTTTAAATAAAGATCTTAATTTAAAACAATTACATGCAACTGCAAAGCAAATTATCCACTGAACTCACTTCAGCTTAGTAAATAAGGTGGGCAATTGGAAATATCCCATAAAAAAGGCAAAGGTAAGCTGGGTGAAATTATCCTTTGGCCTATGAACTTTCATCACTTCAGCTCTCTGATTTGTTGGAAATCGTTTTGTAAAACAATGTTCTTGTGTAGCTAGCTCCTGGTAGCTCCAGTCTTCAGGCCAGCATGACACCTTTTCTTTCCAATATATTGCATATTCTTCTATGCCTTCCCTTTTATACATCTTGATTTTCTATTTTTAATTTTCCCAAGGCCACTCAATGTTCAACAGTCAAAGAGCACTGACATTCCCATTATATTATTCGGATTCCACCTTCCCCAATCTTATTTCCCTAATTTTTTATTCTTCCTACTTCTGCAATATGTGAGTCTCTCTGAAATATTCTAGTTTACTTCTCAATTCCCACTAATTCTGATCTGGATACTGAGCTATCACAATGAAGCATATGGATTTCTTATTACAATAAAATAAATCTAAAATAAAATGTTTTCTAAGGGAACGTTCCTGATAAAGGACTTTACCTGCCATTTCTCTTTTTAGAACATATATTAAAGACAACACTTGCAACAGTGTATGATAACCCATACCTAGAAAGCTCACTATCATGATAGAACAAAATCATATATATATATTATGTATTATATATACACACACACAAATAATAGGACATCCACTAAAGTTGATTTTAGACTTGGGGGGGGGGGGGAACCAGGAACGTCTATTGCACAATGGAAGTACATTCAATAAATATTTGACATAGCTTTTAAAGACATGGAGTGTAGTCTTTAAAGATACGGAAATAAATGTTCAACATGCTTCCTGCTCTCTAGTACAGATTTGATTTATAACAATGTATTCAATACACAAGTTTTCATTATAACCGACGTGCTTTTGTACAATAAATCTCCCAACTATAGAACATTATGAAGAATATTCTATGCCATTACAGTAATCTTCATGTATAATGCACTACATACAAACAACCATCTACACTGCAAACAGCCATCTACATATTCTTGCTTAATATTACAGCAACAACTAACTTTATTCATAATTTGGAAACAAATTACATAATGTTCAAACCATTCTACAGCCTGTAAAGGGTTCAGATCTATAGTAAGGAATATGTATAGCTGATGGCTGAACTTTTTAGTTCTTGGTAGTCTGTGAGCTTAATTATTTTCTTGAAGATGTTATTTTACCCAGCTAGATAACATCATCAGTATGAGAGGAGTATATATAAATAGGCTTTATCTCCATGTGTCTACTGATTACTGATTTCTCTGAGTACCACATTTTTAGAAATTCACTAACATTATTGGATTTGGATTTAAAATGTTAAGTTTACCAGTTGAAACCGTTTCAATTGCAAAACTGTTACCATACCATTTAAAAAATACAATAAAAACCTAGGAAGGAAGGAAACAGCCTAGTACACATTGCCCCCCCCCCAGCAGTCAACACCCAATAAATCAAGAAACAGCACCAGATGAACAACTAGGGAGGAAACAATTCCCTAATAACGGAACCATCAAGTCAAGACATTTCATAACCTAGCTAGGTAACATTATCAACGCAAAGGAGACTGGGCTTTTCTGACTGTTTATATATAGTGGCTTACCCTGCCAGTCTTGGTGGGAGTATGACAGTCAAAAAAGCCCAGTCTCCTTTGCACTGATAATAATACCTAGCTAAGTTATGAAATGTCTGCAAAATAAGAAAATAAAAAAGCAGCCCAGCTCAGGAAGTACCAAGAACTGAGTGGAGAGGAACTAGGAAGTCTCACTGCGTGAACAAAAATATGCCTGCTGAATATTGGTTATAAATCAACATTTAAATTCTAGACCTGTCATAGTTCTGCATTTTGGCTTTAAGGAAATTAATTTTAATGTTCTTATTACCCTTATGTCCATCATTAAGTACAGTATTAAAATTCATATTCCTGTAACAAAAAGTTCACCCAAAATACTCAATTTCATTTATAAAAGATTTTAAATTGCACTATCACAGTAACTACAAAAACATGAAGAGTCATATCTCTTACCAACTGAAATTCTCTGCGTCTGTCATAAGCATGCTGGATACCACTGTCTTTCCACAAAGCTCTCACTGTTGGAAGGTATTGTAAGAAAGTATAGGTTTGCACCATCCCTTGCACCACTTCTGAACGGGTATCAAAGTCCATCATCTTGCTGCCATTTGCTTGATTAGCAGGATTTCCCCATGGAATATGAAGTTTCTCACGAGCATCCACAAGGACTCTAACACCTTCAACAAAATTGAAACTATGTGTTAGTTTCCAAATACATTTACATTAATCTTAATAACTGGATACGCTCAAAACACAAAACATGACCCATGTTTTGACAGACAGCTTTGTATTCTCACCCAAAATTTAAGAAACTATAATGGAAAAACATATATGCAGACTACAAACAGATAACAATCCCAAGTCCACTATAGTAACCTGAACCAAGCTATAGACACCAAGGTCTCTTATTTCTTTTTATTTCACCAGCCCTTGTACATAAGGCAAATACTTCTAAAACTGTTTTTAAATCATTAAAGCAGTCGATTTCTCAAAGTATGAACACTTCCTTTAAATTAGAAGTGACGGCTGTTCTAAGACTGAGTTGAAATCTATTCACCTAGCATTCTGATTCAAGCAAATTTGGAATCACATTTTACAAATTTTAATTTTCCAGTAAAAGGTTTAGTATTGCTCATATTATTTCCATATATGCAATTATGCAATTCCAGACATTTAAAGTAGAGAAAATTAATTACATGCTTCTGGAGTTCTACTATATTCAACTCAGCAATTTTACATCTCATAAACACACAGAGAAACAACTGCAGCGAACAGGAGAAAATGATAAAATATAAATTAATCATTCTCACATATGTCAAAGTTTAAATGATTCTAAGATGCAACAAAAATTCAATTAAATGCATTGGATTTAATTTAAAATACAAATAAATGTGACTACATTTTAAACCCTTTTGATGTTTAAACACCTAAGAAATATTTAAAAATAAAAATTTTAAAAGCAAAATGTGTATTAATTGGTTCAAGACTCAATGGAATATTGGTGTACTGCATAAAAAAGTTCTTGTTCCACCATTGTCATAGACTTGTTGGATGACAGTCTTATATTACCACTTGTCTTTTGCTAAAGGTCACCACCTGCATTAGGATAACACCTTTTAGGCATATAAACTAATATTTATTAACGTTATCAATATATCACGATTATAAACACAATGCACTTTGTATAGTTTACTACGGTATTTCATAAAGGCTGATATAATCATTATCTATAATATATTTTCGTAAAGCGTAAAACGTGACCAAGATTACAACAGCCAAGACAAATTATTTTATGGTTTGAATGTATTATCAATAGTTTTTTAATCCGCAAGACCCAGTGTTGGACAAGGTTGGAAACCCAGGTTCAACTCTATTTTCAATCACTGGGTAATCTGGGGTGAGTCACTCTCTTAGGCCAAACTATGTTGCACAGTTGTTGTAGGGGGAAATTGGAATGGAGTATTACCAGTATGTATGTTGTTTTGAGTGCCTGGAAAGGAGGGAGATAAATCTAAAGAATAAATAAAATTAAAGGAAATGTCTTGATTTTTACAGCAAACTGTAGTCTGTTTTTGTTATACATTTTACTGTCTGAATTAGATATACAAATTGTCCCATATCAAAAGAAAGTTTGAGAATGTTTGTTTTTAGTGTATCCAACAATTCAGAATAGCAATTAGCAGCTGAGGCTTTATTTATATTTTTTTAAAAGTACACGTTATTTAAAAGTTATTTACCAAGAAATATATACTTCTGACAAACATGAAACAATATTTTAGTGATGGAATGAATGTAAATTACAACAGATACTTTGTATTATAGTGTATTCTTCTGTTAGCAATCTTTTGCAAGAAACTGTAACAGTGGCCTTAATACACTAGTATGTATGTAACAAAGCTAAGTATTTTAGTTGCATTTCCGCTGCACTCATTGACACATGATTTTGTTGATTCATTCAATATATAAGCTATCTTTCAAATCAAACTATATTTAAGCTAGCTTATATCTTAAAACCACCACAGAATGTAAACAAATACAACTCATATATTTGAAATTGGTTTTATCTTCATTTCCTAATAACTAAATATGAAAATGATGTCTATTACAGTTTTCAGTGTCAAATAATGTCTATTTAAGGTACACTTAAATTGTAGTACAATATGTTATCACAGATTTCCAGATTTCTAAGATGTGGTAGAAGAAAACAAATTAGCTGATGTTCAAAGTTGTTTTATTTCTTGCATGGCATTAAAAGACAAATACATTTGCTGTTGAAAAATTTCCAAATTTATTTCTATGAATTGCTACTGCATGATTTAAAACTAAAGCATCCACTAGTGCCATGCTTATCATTCTCTCATTTACTTATCCCACAAAGTGGTTTCCCTACCTATCCCTCCAAAATATTTTTTTCACAGTTCCACAGCATCTAAAAATAGAAAGTGTTATCTATCTCCATGATTATAACTTGCAACAAGAATTCAGTTGGATTTAATTGAAAACACAATAAATCTTTGCTTTCAACAACTCTTTTCATTTGACCATGCCAAAGAAATATTTGTAAAAACAAAATACACACTGGGCACAATATTTGTTTAAAATGAAATGCGGGCATGGATGAAGCTGTACATCTACGCTACTCCAAATTTTCCTTCCCATGCTTTGGAAACTGACCTTCCTAGCACATTTTCCCCATGTCCAAATTAAAGCTGCCTTAGACTCGGTCATCTCAACATCCCACCAACCACCTCTCAGAGGCACGAAATGTGCAGCCCACACCAGTTTTGCGACCCCAATAACAATGCCTCCAAACCTGTCCATAATTTCTTCCACACATATCCCTCCGTCTCTGGGCTCCCCTCCAGCCCCACCGCAACATGCGAGCGACCGCTGCAACTTGTACAACAGAAACAAGGCCGTCTGACACAAAGGCTTCAAATACTACCCCAAAGGCCATCCCGTTAAGGCACCGAGGACGCCGCCGCGCAAAGCACACAAAGAGCGATTCTGACATTCACCCGAGGCCTAATTGAACGAGGGCTCCCGCATCTCTTAACTCAAGCAGGAAAAAAAAACCCCTCCCTTCCCACCCACCCCCGACCCCCGTCCAGGCCACATCCGCCAGACAAGAAGCCGATTTCGCCCAACTGCCTCTTCCTCGCTCCGAACCGAAAAACCGAGGCGAGGACGGGGACACCTGCCCCTCGGATGCTACCCCAGCCCGGAGCCCATCTCCCCTCATCCCATTTTATCCCCCCCCCCACTTCCACCAGCCCCTCCCAGCATCCGCCGTCGTTTTTCTCTCTCGAGGGTCCCCCAAAGCCTACCGCCAGACTGAATCGACTAAACGAGCGTCGGGCGGAAAGTGGCCGCCTCAGCCATGCTTTCAGGAAGGTGTGTTGGGGGGGGGGGAATAAGGCGTGACTTTTTTTTTTTTCCTTTTGCGGCCGTGCTCACGCAGATCTCCTGCACGAGGGGCTTCGGGCGTTTAAACGGCTTCTCCCCGCTCGCTCCCCAACGCCGGGGTTTCTTCGGCAGCCCCTCGCTTGGGGGTCTTTTCCGAAGCCGCCTCTCTTTTCTCGGGGCTTCGTCGCCCCACGGCGACCGTACCTCCGAGGGAATTGCCTCAGCCGGCCGGCCGGCCAACCAACCTGCCCGCCTCCCCCTCCCACAACCGTACCCTTGATGACGTTGCTGTAGATGGTGGCGCGGAATTCCTCCCGGGCTGACCGGTCCCAGTCCTGCCCGTGAATGATGCGCATCTGCTTGAGGAACGTACTCTTGCCGCTTTCGCCCGCGCCCAGCAAAAGGATCTTGACGAGCCGCTTGACGTACGTCTTCTCGCGGTACAGGCACTTATCGATCTCTTTAGACCGCCGTTGCTGCTCGGCCTCGGTGCTGTTGAGCATGCAGCCGGGGAAGCAACCCGACAGCGAGGACCGCGACGGCAGGAAATCCGCCATCTTAGCGAGCACTGCCAGCCAGGGAGCGGCCGCAGCGGCCCTGCACCGCTCTGCGCCTGCGTGGAACCCGGGTCGCTCGCTCAGGCCCCGCCCCTCCGGTTGCCCCTATGACAGGAGACGCCGCGTCAAGAATGCCCAATCACGGACTCATCCTGCTTTCATGTGGTACCCGCTTCTCGGCTTCTAAATTGACTGGCCCCACCCCTGGGTCTAGCACGTGATCCTATCATCTGGTCTCTGTTCGGAATTTCCCCTTCTTCGGATTGTCACGTGATAGGGTTTTTCTTCTCTCCACCCCCCCCCCCCCCCCGGGGCTGATTTATAAAAAAAAAATGGTTCGAACTCGTCGTTAGGGTGTTTGGGATGTTTTGGTGTATCGAGCTGCTGCCTCGTTATGAGCCTCCGCTGATCTCGCGTTTGTATTTGCCCCTGTTAGAATGCATATCCAGAATTTATGACATATTAGCTGGAATATATCCATTTTGGGGTTGTCCAGATTGATATTTTTTTCCCCAAATTTGGGAGAGGGGACATAGAATAGGAAAAATCAAAAGAAAATTATATGTAGGAAGTGCAAAGAGTGATAATTATCTATAAAGAGTACCATCAAACCACACATAAGAGTCAGTGGTATCCCGAGAACAAATGAGGAAAAGTGGCAACTCCTCAGAATATTCTGTCGCTGACATAAATGTCAGTTCAGGAGCAAAAGCATAACAAACATCCATTTCTTTCATGAAACAATTGATTCAGGACTTAAAACATTTTGCATGCATCACTTAAATATGTTAATAAACTCGTGTATGCAAAAATATGCAATATTCAGCAACTTGTTTTAGTTAATTGAGTTTCTGGTTGTTTCTCCAGTCTGTGTGTTGTTCTGTATGGCTTCCTTTGATAAATACAAAGTAATTACCTAGATAGCTGGACTTCTCCCTATGGAATAAAATATAATGCATCACCATTATTTATTATTAAATTTATTTGCTGCCCATCTTACCACAAGGTAATTCTGTGCAGCTTACAAGGTTAAAAGCAATAAAAGTGTGTGTGTGTATATGTGTGTGTAATATTTATTAAATTTATTTATCATCTAGCCCTTGGGAATACAATGGCATACAAATGTTAATAAATAAGTCTATATATCTTTGTCTATATACTGTTATTTAAATATACAGTATTTTTCTTTGTTGGATTTATTTATGCTACACAGAGACTAACTGTTCAGTAGTTTTGGCTTTGTGTTCAGTACAATCAGTCAGTAAGCCATAAGTTATTTGGAGCAGGGCTGGTGGTGGTGTTATAACAATACTTGCAAGAATCTGACTTATTTCATCATTTCCAGTTACACATGTTTATTCCTACATCAGATCAGCTAGTATAGTATGTTGATTAAAGTATCAGACTGATGGGAGCTAAAATTGGAGAAGAATAGTATATCAAGTGCTTTGAGCTGTTTAAATAAAGATAGGAAACATTTTTTTAAAAAAAAAGTTTGGTCTCATATTCTGTATTATTTCCACAGGTGTGAATAAATCAAACTAGAAATAAAACAGATTGTAACTTATCACATTATAATTAAATGTGGAAAAAAAATGTGCCTGTGAACCTATTCAGCCAAAAAGCATGCAGATTTCCTTTCCTAATTTTATCTTAGGGTGATGTGCATTTTGCTAACATTTACTAACCCTAGCATTATTAATTAATTTTATTATTTATTTATTAAGCATTATTTAGATACAACGCAAATTCTCTTTGCTACCAGCTCAGCCTTTGCAACAAGATGAAAGGGCTCCCCCTAATGTTAATCGGTAGAAAGCACAACCCTGCTCATGCAAATAAAACCAGAGTGCCCAGCGTTGATTGGCTATAGAAGATCGTGCCTGCTTCCACGGCGTTTTTATTCTGTAGCCTGCCGAGTTTCAATACTGTAATGCAGTTTGCTTGAAATCCCTTAAGACTGACATCACCTTTTCCTCTGCAATTGGTGAAAATACATTTGTTGGTTTTTTTAAAAAAAAAATATTTTGCTTAATAAAGTAGATCACGATGACCATCACGCAAATAGATCAAGGACAGCGGTACAGGCCAAGAATGGCATTCTTGAAAAAGGTAACAAAGCCAGTCTCGTTTTCAACGCTTATTTTTAGCACCTACAGTATCTTATAAATGGAAGAACTGGAAATCTCGGGCAGAGCTCTAAAGCATCTGATTGACATGCTGTACACCAAGGTTTAGCTGTAAGAGAGAAGGGTGTTTTGTTTTGTTTTAATCTCCCAGCAGGCGTGTGATTTGTTAGTCTTCAAAAATCTTGTCTTTAGTTCAGTCTTTCATAGTGATTTAGTTCCCTCTGCTTATTTTCTTTTCTTTGCATGGACCTTTGCTGTAATGTGATGCCTTTGGATTCCTTGGCATTCAAAAGGAGAGCAACCTGTTACAGAGCCACCTTTCTAGATATGCCAGAAGCTGCTTAAAATAATAACATTGAAAGTATGGGTGCCTATAAGCTTTTGAAGGCTATGTTATTCTTGTTAATTGTAATAATTGCTATTTTGCATGTCCATGCTGCCTTTATTTCTATTCAGAACTTCTGCATTTGAAAACAGTTCAATTTTTCATCCACCTCAGGCTATAAGTAATTTAAAGCATAGAAGTCACAATCCTTGAAGTTTACAGCATTACACTTATTCCTCACCATAGGTTATCCTGGACCCTCCCTCTGTGAGGGAAAAGGGCAATTCAAAAATGTGATAAATAAATAAAATTAAAACTATCTACTTTGCCTTCTCTTCCCTATGATAATGCTTCCCTTATACCAATCTACTTGTTCTCACCATTACATTTTTATTTCAAATACAGCTGGCAGTGACATGAGGTAGGGACTTCTCTATAGCAACAGCCCTAATATAGAATGTCAAGCAAAAGTACATCATGTTGAATCTGGCCAAGATTAGTGATTATTGCTGATTAGTGGCTAGTGGGGCCAAGCAGGGTTGTTTTTCTCAACACATTTTTCTATATTTTATGGAATGTTATTTGTGCTTCTGTCTATATTTTTGTCCGTTATTCATGGTATCTTGATTTTCTTTTTTGAATGAACTGATATTGGTTTTGGATGATTTGAGTTATGATATTCAACCTAACCGACTATATTTAAAAAAAAAAGTCTGTCAATTTGTCATCCAAAATTGGTGATCTTTTTAAAAAAAATTAAGTATGGACTAAATTTGGGTTGCTCAATAGGGCACTTCATTGATATTTTTGCAGTGCCTATGAAACCATGTTTATAGCATTATTGTTGGTTAGTTTGTTAGACTACGGAGATTATCACCAATTTATTTAAGGAATTCCCTTTTTCATAAAAACCCTTCATGCTTTACAAAGTATTCATTGCTATCATAACACAGTTTACATTTCTTGACCCAAAGGGCAAAAAAGAGAATTTTTACCATAAAGCTCACTGTGTACAATTCTCTTTCTTTTGGGACTCGGTTAGTTCCGGATGTGGGATGTTTCTACCAGTGATATGAGACATTGATATGTTGATTGCCAAGTATACTTTTGCCTAGAAGATTTATCTAATATACGTAGTAATAGATGAAATAATAGTAGTATGATGTTGTTGTAAAGTACTTTGGGATTTTTTTTATGGAAAGGAAAAGTGATTTATAAATTTAAAAGGAAGTAGTTGACAGAGAACTATTTGTGAAATAAATAAAATTACTGGGAGGCAAACAAAAAAATTCCAGAAAAAAGATAGCTCATTTCCAATTCAGTACTGTACAGAGTTGGATGATAATATTCTTGGGGAAATCTAATTTACTTCTCAGGAAATGTTGCAGAAAACATTTTATAAGCTTTGAGGATATCCACTTACCACTTGGAGACCACCAAAAAGTCAAACTATATGAAACCTATCTTCAATAAATATGGAAAAGAGACACTAGGAAGGTGTCCATAATATAAAGATTACACTAAGATTTTTAGGCTGAAAAATGAACTCTTGTGATTTTGTGTGTGTGTGCCCTTTTCTATTATAAGTAGTCCTTGACTTAATTAGCAAAATGTAAAATGGGGCAAAACTTACTTAACAATTGTATTGCTCAGCAACAGAAATTTTGGGTTCAATTTTGGTTGTAAATTGAGCACTACCTGTACAAGGAAGGAAAATTTGTGACCCCAAATGTTGCTGAATTACAACTGCTACTATCTAAAATGCTGATTATAATGGCATAGCCAGGGGTTATAGTTCAGCATCTGGTAAAAGATGACAGGTTCTCATTCCTTAGTCTATAGTATCTCTATGCATTTATGATAAGCAACCAGTGCTGGTATTACTTAAGATCTGATTCCTTGTTTATTTCTGTAACTATTAGTTAAACTGGACAGCTAGCATAGTGTGATGGATATAGATCCAGTTAAAGATTTGGTCTAGGAGCAGGGAGAGTCAGGTTTTAATCCTCCCTTAGACTACAAGATGAAGCCTACAAGACCTTTCGTCAATCACAGCCTCTCAGTCCTAATTGGTGTGAGGCTCCTGTAATAATAAGCTTGCTAATTGACAAAATATCTCATTGGGTCATGTATTAGCAGGGCTAATAACAATAAGAATTAGGCAACTGCAGGATAGAAACAAGCAGATCCTGAAAATCTGTAGGGTGTAAGTTAAGATCCACAGCTATTCATTCAGCCAATTTAAGAGAATTTTAAGTTTTCTGAACATAGAAATGTCTAGATAATATATAGACATCTCATCTGTCTTCAGGTTTCTGGTACAATGAATATAAATACAGTAAAGTTTTTTTTTAAGGGAACTGGATTTGTTGTCTTTAAACATGGGAAAAGTAAAACTGTTCACAAAATGGGTGAGTTTAATTCAGAAAAATAAAAATAACTTTTGAGAGAGGGAATAAGATGCTTGATATTGCAGTTTAGTACATGCTCTGTTAAACAGATCCAAAATCACCCTCCGACTATTTGTGAGTCAGTGTTAATTACTCATTACTACATCTGCTCCAAAATTAGAAGTGGATTCTTTATCAGCCAGCCACAGCTTTTTAGTGGCTTTCAGAGGCCACCAGTTATCTGGTGCAGATATGGAAGCATTAAATTTCCATGTATTTATAGTAAGCAATCACTACTGGGATACTGTTTACCATTTAAAATCTTATTAAGCTTCTTGTCTGAAACAGATTAACTCGTGCCTTCAGCTGGTTTTGGCTAAATCTTCATAACCCCTTGCTTTATTGGATTTAAATTTGGACTCATCCATTGAGCAGGTGTTGGATTTGATGACTTCAATGGTCCTTCCCAATTGTAATTCTGAACCTTTGGTCATTTTGGTTTGAACTTTGGGAATTGTAGCTACCGTATTTCCTTCAATTGTTTCTGCTCATCTCATAACTCACTTCATATCTCATCTCTTGAGCTATGCCATTTGATGGAGCTTTCTTTGTCATCAAAATCACAAAATTGCATCTCATTTGCTTTGGCCATGTCATGTGGTGGAATTCACTGAAGAAAGTAATTATGTTTTGAAGAGTTAGCAGTAAAAGGAAACCAGGCCACCAAGCAATAACATGGTAACTGGACACCATCAAAGCTGACACCAACCAGAACATAGAAAAACTCAAAGAAGTAGTGCAAGATTGGAAGATATGGAAAGACCAGTCACAGCTCTCAGGAATAGTTTTTTCCCTGGAAGTTTGAACAGCCCTGACAGTTGCAATTCTTTAAACAGCATTTGAAGACCTGACTTTTCCTCCAGGCCCTGGGGTCTGGAGAACATGCCTACCTAGAGTGAACTATGTTGGGCTTATTTGTGGTGCATATCTATTTTCCCTATTATGACAAGTTTCATTTTTTATTATTATTAATTTGTTTATAATATGAAAAGCATTCTTTATTTTACAAAGTATTGTTTTTATGAGTTGGGAGATCTTAAATGCAGGTAATCCTCGAGTTACGACAGTCCACTTAGCAACCATTTAGCCCCACCCAAGTACTTACAACCTAGTCCTGAAGGTGTGAATGTTGTAGCACTGCAGCAGTCATTCACACCTATGAAAGATCATAGTGACACTGCAAAATTCACCTGCCTATTCCCCCTCCCCCAAGTCTCCAAAGAAACTGGGCCTGCAGAGACTCACTCACCTTGTGACAATTTAATGAGCCATTGGTTTCTTTGCCTGCTTTGGTGCATTCATAGAGAACAGAGGCCTAAAGTAGTATAAGGTCAGTAGCATGTGATCTTGCACTACAGTACTTTAGGTCTCTGTTCTCTGTGAACCAAGGCCTGCATCAGATCCAGTTGAAGAGCGCTTGCAAGCTGACAAGACTTTGGGGCAGCGATACTGCATTGTTTCAAGCCTCCCATCGGCTTGCAAATGCTTTTTGCACAGACTGTAAGCAGGCAAAAAAAACCAAACCCACAGCAGAGAGGCTGGACAGGAGACAACTCACTAGATCTCGCTAGGTAGGGAAGGCAAGAAGAGGGAGGAGCAATTGTGGGGACACCAGAGGAGAGAGCATGATGTGTCTCAGTGGGGCTGAAGCAGATAGGTGATCTGAAGCAGGTGGCCTGTTCCATCGCTAGCCACCCCCCATGGCCTTTCCCACCCCGAGCTCCCTCATATGCACTTAATGACCCACGCATTTGCTTAGCGAATGCATGGGCGAAAGCGGGGAGTGATTACATTTATTTTACATGATTCACTCCAAAAAATCCTCGGGTTATGAATGTAATTGGCAGTCTTCATTACATTAGTAACTCAAGGACTATCTGTATTTAAAATTGGCCTGCCACCTTTCAAAATCAGCTTGCAAAACGCTGTCTTGGAACCAATGTTAAAATATTCCAATAAGAAATGGAAAGACAATACAAAGCCATATAACAAAGCATAGCCGTTCAAATGAAAATCCTAAAATTATGTAACAGTAAAAACAACCACTGCCAAATATATTGAAAGACAACCCGCTGAATAGTCCCTGGAAAAACAAACCTCCAGAAAAAATAATGAAGTTTGTATTGTACTAGGTGTACTTTCCTGCATGGTTCCAGGATTGAGAGGAGTGTCTCCAAGGTTCACTGCTCTGAGAGGAAACCCAAAGCAAAACTCTAAAAAATGATCTTCTGTTATATTATGTAGGAACACGTGAGAAGAAGCTTTGAGTGTGTGAAGGACTGATAAATTGAATTGGGTCAAGAAATAAACTAGAGCCAATGAAAACAATGTCATAATGCCCATTCATGTCAATCCCCTTAGTCTGGTAAGAATTAGACTTTTGCAAGATATCTTTGAAATTATACATCCACGAGGCTGCTCAGATCAGGCAACAGGCCTAACCTTGTTTTTATTAAGATTGGCTGTAGTAACAGAATCTTGCAAGTTTTTTTCTTACAATGTACTTCTCTTCCTTCCTCTATATGTCCTGTGAATTAGGGGAGTACCTATGTGAGACATTTTCACAACCCTCCCCAACCCCCAAGGTTTAAGCAACATTTATCTACTCTTATCCTTGGTAACCTCTCTATGTCAGAGTCATCCTCTACTTTCTGCACCCACATAGAGCACACTGTATTGATCTATAGATTAGAGTGGGCTATCTTTATTCAAGCAGGGCTACAATTTCATGGCACAAAGTTTGCATATTTATGGACCGGTCTCCAGAAGTGGTGCTCCCAACTTCCAACTGCTGCAGGCAATGCTTTCTTGAAGTTAAACATTCATGAGATCTAAAAAGACCAATATGGATACACTCTTCCCAGTCAAGTCCCAGTGAAGATCATGTAGCAGAATGACAAATGCAGTTCCTGCCAGTCAACCTGACTGGAAAGGATCCAGATAATCTGTTTCTTCCAGGATCCTCTGAATTTTACCCCCACTTTCCTTATAACCTTTCTCAGATGTTGGAAATTGGATTAAAGTTATCAAGAACATATGGGTTCAGGGAAGGCTTCTTCAGATTTTGTGCTCTTTCTGTCTCTTCAAGACAGTGAGTATCATGCTTTCCCTCAAAAGATGTGTTAATTATCTCCCAAATCAGCCACAGAAACCTGCCTGGAATTAGTCAACCAATCAATCTTACAGATCATAGCATTACACAGAGGACCTGTCCTTTTTCTCTGATTTATGGGCTCCAAAGAATTCCAGATAATGTTATAAGACATCACTATAGCCTCTGTCCCATTATATCCAAACCAAACTGAATACAAGCAAGTTTATCTTTTAAAAACCCACAATTTCATTTGATGTAAATGTTGAAGCAATGACTTGCCCATTTCTCCCACAAACCCAGCGTCTGGGTTTCATGAGAAGACTATTGGTTGACAGTCTATGGATGAAATAAGCAAGAAAAAGAATTGCTTTTGTTCTGCTCTGTGTAGCTCTGTGTAGCCTTTTATCAATGCTTGGTCATGCCCATTTGTGGTTTTATACCAACATCATTCCAAATATATTGAGTCACTTCTTTTCCTTCAGCTCCTCAGTAAACAGAGGAGCAGGCTAGGACTGGCAAATGGAGAAAGACAACTCTGGGGCAATTGTATCATCTACTTTGGTTACCTCCACATTTTACAGATTGACCAGGATAGAACTGTCTTACCAGATTCTCAGGGAAAACCCCAAATATTCTCTGAGAATCATCCAGATCTATTAGGCAACTAGGACAAACCAAAATAATGCCTTCCCACATCCTCACAGGTTCTGGGCAACAGAACTGTGATCTACCTTCTAATGAGGAAATGATCTGACACCTGGTTAAAGTGTTCATCTACCACCATGTTGTAGATGGAGATGGTCTTCTTGTGTGCCAACCTGAGATTAATCAGCCACACTTAAAATCAATGCCTCCAGCTATAAAACACTTAAAACAGTGGTTTAAATGTTTACTTTTTCTTATTGGTGCATTTCATTAAATTAAGGAATAATATTTCTGTTTATTTTGCATACTTATGTAATTCTTATTGGGTTTTTTGTTTCATTTTTAATACATCTCTATTACAATTTGCAGTTGGAGGTTTTGTTGGTAGAAATGCAAGATCCACAATCTGGCATCAAAACGCAAATTCAGAACATGCCGGAGGGCAGCATTCCACATATTATGGTTGGTAAGTCTGACATACTAGAAAATAGAAGGCAATCTCAAACATTAGGTTTTATTATGTATTATTATGCTCCATATTCATCAGTCACTTTATTTCTGCCTTTGATGTTGGAAAACAGTCACAATAGCAGTCCAAGAAGATGACAGCAGAAACTGCCATCCTAACACTGTAGAACATGCCTGTCAAACTGATGGCTCATGGGCTGGATATGTCACACCCACGCCATGCCCACCCCAGCTCCACAAAGTCAAAAAACAGGATTCATCACGATCTGGCCTGTGACTCGATCGAGTTTGACACCCATGCTGTAGTTACTCAACCTCAACAATACATAATACACAATACAGTACACAAGCACACAATAGATACAAACTCACGGTAAACCGCATAAAACTCGATTGCAGGAAATACAACTTCAGCAGCAGAGTGGTCAGTGCCTGGAATACTCTACCTGACTCTGTGGTTTCTTCCACAAACCCCAAACACTTTAATCTCAGACTGCCTACTGTTGACCTCACCCCTTTCCTAAGAGGGAAGGAGTGTGCATAAGCACACCAACGTGCCTACCGTCCCTGTCTTAATTTTCCCTTTTTTATTCGTAGAGGAAAAAGAATAATAAAGACCTGGACATCAGATGTAAGGAATTTAGGTAATCTGCTTCTTCTAAAGTATTCTGCAGCTGACTCTCCACAATCATCACAGCAACCTTCCCTATAAAAATCTTGACATTTGTAGCCTTTCTTTGATTTCCCACTTCTTCTATTAATTTAATTGTCACAGAAAATCCTTTAAGGAGACAAAGTCAGAGTAGCTGTGTAATAGTTTTGATTGGTAGTACTAGAAGTAATTCATTTAAAACCAATTTCAGTATCTGTTTTAAGGTCTGACAATGCTAGGGAAAACTGTTGTTGCCTTACTTCGATAGCTTATTCTCTAGCAACAGCAATTGGGATTGGAATTTCCATTTCTAAATGACAAAGAGTCATAAAATGTGATGTCACATGACTGTGGTGGCAATTCTAGCGCTTCATGTGAATTCAGCGTGACCATTAAGCAAAGACATTGTGTGGTCACTATTTGTGATCTCCTGCAGGCTTCCCAATTGACTTTGCAAGTAGAAGCCTGGCCAAGAAGATCAGGTGACTATGAAACATTGCAATACCATAATTGCAAGCCAGTGCCAAGGGCCCGGATTGGGATTATATGACTGCAGGGATGTTGCAACAGCAGGAACGTAAAATTCAAGAACAGGTTATAAGTACCACTTATTCAGTACCGTGCAAGTTTTAAAAGTGATCGTTATCAAGTGGTTGTTAATGAAGGAGCACCTGTATGTGTATTAAAAAATGTACTGTCACTACTCCAAAATAATAATCTTAGTATAAAAAATGTAAGATTATCATGGAAGTTAGTATTTTAGGCATAGGGTAGAGATAATATTCTGTCTTCCAGGCACTCAGAATTGATTGCAGAAAATTAAATCTGTAATATAAAAAGATATTAAGTATATCTTTTTCTTTAGAGGTACAGCAGAAAAATCTAATTCGACTGTTTACTTTTCCAGAATTGTCATCTGTATATCTCTTTTCTTTTAATATATACAGATTGTCCTCTTTTTGTTTCCTTTGTTGTTGTTATTTCACACTATTGCTTCTCTCCTTGTCCCTTCTCCTAGCTTTCTATCCCTTTCTTAGTAAGGAAATATCTAATCTTTTATTTACTGCCCACTAAAGTAACTGTCTACCATCCTTTCATCACTCTTGTTCTAATCCTTACTGAGTAGACAACAAAGATCATGACTTTAAGAACAAGTGTTCTTTCCCATATTTCTTTGAGTAGCGTTAGAAGCATCCTTCAGTAATACTTCCTAAAGCATACAAGATTTTATCCGAAATACTTCAGGATTTTTATTTCTAAACACCAGCCCTCATATTCCATTTAAAGCCCTCTGAACCAGCCATAGTTTGACTGCACACTGTTTTACAGGTCTTGTAAAGTGCAGCCTGTTATTCAGATGCTATTCCTAGGAAATATTTCTATCTTATCGACATTTTTCTAGCCAGTCATTACCTTGAAACATTCTTTCCAGTTCTTCTCCATGGTTCATTTAATTTGTGTCTCATGCATCAAATAATAGAATTCCTAGTTCAAAGGTGATTTGATTAATGTTATTTTTATACAGCAATTGTCTCATGGCAATCTCTAGGTTTAAACCATTTCAGTTGCCCTGCCTACTTATATTTTACTCATTTGTCAGTGAAAAAAAACACTTGAAATTGTGGTGGCTAAGTCTTTTAAGAGGAAGAAAACGTAGAAGGCCACTGCATTCCTCTGAATACAGTAACAGGTATAGCTTCATGGTGAATTCAGGATTCTGACAGTAAGCATCATCTCTTAAGGGGAAAAGCAGGTGCAGAGAAGGTTACCTAAGCAGGGTCTGAGTGGCAGGTTAATCTTTTAATTTCCTCTATTTTGGGAAGCACTCTCCATAATGGGGATGAAAGCTCCTGATCCCTGGTGTGTGTGCCTCTCAAGCAATCACATGTCAGGAAAGGGTAGCATTTTGAATTGAATTTTGGCAGCATTTAGAACTGAGCATGAATACATGCCCAGATAAATGGATTTGTTCCCAAATAAGATTTCTGGTTTTGACATGCCTGAAAATGTGCACTATATTTCTGATTCATAAGTAAGATTTTTTTTAACTTTCCCTTAAAAATACCCAACCTCTTAGAAAACCACAGATGTGTCTTCATCATTTCCTCTCTACTAGCCATTTCCCATTAATTAAATGAAGACAGCATTAATGTCCATTTTATACAAGTTCCCTGAATACTCTTTTACTGGCTGGGGTATAAATTCTAGCTTTTGAAATCTGATGCCTGCTTTTATGTTTCATTTTTAATTTCCAAGTAAATGTTTAGTTGAAATACAGTACATGACTGCTGGCTAACCTGCTGTTTTCTTTTGTAGAGGAAATGCTTTGTTCCCAGTGAGTCACCTTGTTGAGAGGATACAGTTTAATTCACATTTCCCCACATGTTGCATTATGATTTAGTTTTTCAGCTGCAAGCCCAAGGCAGAGTTCATCTTTTAACAACTCAGCGTAGCAAAACATGTACTTTGGAAATCAGAAGGAAAGGGTTCTGTTTGGTCAAAAAGCAAGTGGCTTTAAATCAGTAGAGACACCATAAATACTAAAAACTTTAAAAAGACCACAGAACTCAAGTTACTGTTTAGGCCTAGGGATCATTTGGGGACTGGCACAATTATTTTGGTTAGAATCCAAAATAGGATGAAGTAACAGGTGTTTTTCTTTTCATAGTTCATGCTCTTATCCTTTTTCTTATACGTAGTCTTTGACTTAACAACTGCAACTGAGCCCCAAATTTGTGTTGCTAAGCAAGACAGTTGTTATGTGACTTTTGCCTCATCTTACGATCTTTTTGCCACAGTTGTTGAGCAAGTCACTGCAGTTGTTAAGTAAATCTTGCGGTTCCTAAATGAATCTGATTCCTCCCCCGACTTTGTTTCTTGGAAGGCAGCTGGGAAGATTACAAATGGTGACCACATGACCCCAGTCCTACTGTCATAAATACATGCCAGTTGCCAAACATTTGAATTTTGATCACATGACCATGGGGATACTGCAATGGTCATAAAGGTGAAAAACGGTCATAAGGAGCTTTTCTCAGTTCTGACGTAACTTCAAACGGTCACTAAACAAATGGTTATAAGTTGAGGACTACTTGTATTTCATACCAATTTGTTTTTCCTCAGATGACTACAATAGCTGAGATGAAGTCACCCATTTTGAACTCCTGAATTTGTTTGGAATTATGAATGTGGTTGGCTTAACAAAATGAGCTATCTCTTGCCTACTTATAAAGTATCCAAGATGACCTATCTCTCTCTAAATATATCTATTTCCCAAAAAGCAAGTGAACCACTTACTAGCACCCTAGAAACACCTTAGATTTCTTTCTTTCTTTCTTTCTTTCTTTCTTTCTTTCTTTCTTTCTTTCTTTCTTTCTTTCTTTCTTTCTTTCTTTCTTTCTTTCTTTCTTTCCTTCCTTCCTTCCTTCCTTCCTTCCTTCCTTCTTTCATTCCTTCCTCCTTTCCTTTCCTTTCCTTCCTTCCTTTCTTGGCAAGTACGTTCTTTTTCAGACAAAGGCTTTAGGCTCCATTTTTAATATGCAAGGATTTATAGGTGGTATATGTGAAGCTGAGAGGCATTTTTGCAAACAAAAACAATGCTAGAAGTTAGCTTTTTCTTTTGTAGCAGCACACCAGCTTTCCATTTCTTTAAATTTAAGAGACACTAAAACAATTTAAGTGTCAGATTAAGTAAGGCAGATTGATAGGTGTCCTAGAAGAGAATCATGAATTTATGTTCCACCATGCTGCAGATCGCTGCACTAATTGGCTTCTGTTATGTGTGCGTGTTTAAAGTTGTAAAGGCTTTTAATTCTTTTAAAAGGTTTTAAAAGAGTTGCAGACATTCTGCAACTGTAATGTTTTGGTTTTATTTGCCATGAAGCAGGACACGCACATGTATATTTTCTATAATCCTGTTTTCCCTTGTAGTCAAATATTATATGCAAGTTTTGAGAGAATTGCAAGCACCTGTTTAAATGAAAAAATTGAGATCAGTATAATTATCCCTTTTCAAAATCTCCTCAGCTCACCAGCAAAGCTTTGTCCGCTCATGGTACTGTGAGTAAACACTTCTGGATTTCTAGTTTTTCCACTGCCTCTATAGATAAACATAGTTTCTACAGGTAGTCCTTGACTTACAATCATTCATTTAGTGGCCATTCAAAGTTACAGTAGTACTGAAAAATGTGACTTATGACCAATCTTCACACTTACATCCATTGCAGCATCCCCATAGTAACTGACTCATATTTATGATGGTAGCAATGTCCTGGTAACCTATGATCACCTTTTATGAACTTCTGACAAGCAAAGTCAGTGGAGAAGTCAGATTCACCGAACTGCAGTGATTCACTTAACAACTGTGGGAAGAAAGGTTGTAAAATGGGGCAAAACTCACTTGAAAACTGTCTTGCTTAGCATCGGAAATTTTGGGCTCAGTTGTGGTCGTAAGTTGAGGACTGTCTGTGTAACCAGGAAGAAAAGCGGGAATGAAACATAGGTTGACCTAATGCTGTTTTCTGTGTTGTCTTTGTCCTTCAGGTTGTAATATGCTGCAATGGATTGTGAAGCGTTTGGATATTACTAAGGAAGGTAGGAACATGTAATTATTTTTAAGTGACATATTTTTCCCCTTAAAAGTGTGTAGTTTCTGATTGTTTGGCTTTATTCTGTGTACCCCATTGAAAGCAACTCATCTGTATTGTGTTTTTTTTTAAAGAGGGGCTACATTTGGGAAGTATGATTATGAAGTGTGGGTACATCTATCCTCTTCAGGACCGAAAGAATCTGAATCTCAAAGCAGACACCAGTCTCTATCGATTCCAGGTGGGTGGATGGTAGAGCAAATAAAGAAGAAAGCTAACCTGCTTTGCATCATGGCAGGAACTAATGATGCATGTTTTTTAAAAAAAAATTTAAAGCTTGTACTTGCTGCCTTTCAATCACAATGGCCCATACAGTTGCTTCCATAAAGTGTCATGCAATAAAAATGATCTTGGAAAAGAATAGCAGCAAATTATTAGAATCCTTAAAATGGTTAAGAAAATGACTCTAAAAGAAAAAGTAGTTTGTGGCATGAGGCAAAGGCACTTGTCTCCCCAACTTCTCCAGGCCATACCCTCCAGATTATAAAATTCAGAATTGCCAGCTAGGAATTCTGGGAATTGTAATTCCAACACAGGCTATGCCGCAGTAAAAGAGCGACAACTTTTTTGCTTTGAGTTCCATCATGGAAATTTGGAAAAGAGTAAGAACAAATTGTCCCCGCCATTTCTATCTCCAGTCTCCATATTTTGCTTCTATCCTTCCTTGGCCTATTCTTCCATCTTTCATAATGTCCTTGTTATATAATTTAGTAACTACAAAAAGAAACAAAATTTTGATGGAGTGAATCAATGATAGCTATTTCAACATAAAAGTGAAAAACAGCTGCAAACTAATTACAGGTAGTCCTTTTTCAGCAACTTAGTGACCGCAATTACAGCAGTGATGAAAAAGTAACTTTGCAATGTAATCCTCCCTTTTACAACCTTTGCAGGTCCTTAAAGCTGTAAAGTTGAATTAAGATAATAAGCACAGCCTTGGTTTCACTTGGTGACTGCTTCACTTAACAACCACCTTGCCAGTTCGAATTGTAGTATTTAAACAAAGACCATCTGTACCCTGTATAACATTTTCATCATGAAATGCAAATACTGAGAGAGAATCTACAGTTTAAAGCTTGATGAATTTTCCTAATGTCATTACAGGTAGTCCTTGACTTATGGATCACAAGTGGGTCATAAGAATTTCTGTTGCTAAGAATGGCAGTTCAGTGATTTGGGCTCAGTTTTATGACTTGTTTGCCACAGTTCTTAAGCAAATCAGTGCAGTTGTGAAGTGAATCCAGGTTCCCACACTGACTGCTTGTCAGAAGCTGGCTAGGAAAGTCGCAAAGGCCAATGGTATGACCCTAGGACACTGCAACCATCACCAACACAGGCTGATTAACAAGTGCCCAAACCTTGATCATGTGCCCATGGGGATGTTAACAATGGTTGTAAGTGCAGGGACCAGTTGTAAGACATTCTTTTCGAGTGCTGTTATAACTTTAGTCACTAAACAAAAGGTTATTGAGGACCACCTGTATTCTTAGCATCGTTGGCTTTCCCTTCACACTTTTCAGCTCTCCCCCGCCCCATTGTTAAACATTATTCAAACTTGTTCTAATATAATTGGAAATAATAGGGAAGAAATGTGTTGAAGTGAATTTTAAAACTTTTTAAGTTTAAGCTTTATTAGCAGTGATATATTAAATATAAGAATGATTTAGAAGAGCTTGTTAAGGAAAATTATCAATAACTTGATACTTCATTTTTGTCTTCCTTCCTACAGACACCCTACTTTTGGCCAACCCAGCAGTGGGGAGCAGAAGATACAGATTACGGTAAATTTAATATATTATGTCCTTTTTTTAAGTGAAACTTCAATGTCAGCAAAAATCACATAAAATCAAAATGTCTTCTGTTCTAACAACTTTGATATAAGGAGTCATTTATGGAGAAAAATAATTTCTCTTTAAGAGGGAGGATTAATTGCTAATCCCATTAGTTGCTTTTTATTTAAAATGTTATTCATACCCTTTTATATCTATCTATCTATCTATCTATCTATCTATCTATCTATCTATCTATCTTTCCTTCCTTCCTTGCTTCCCTCCCTCCCTCTTTCTTTTCTTTCTTTCTCTTCCTTTCTCTCTCTCTCTCTCTCTTTCTCCCTTCTTCCTAATTTATCATCTCAGGTACTGCCCAATTCAAAATCAATTCTCAGTGGCTCACAGTATAAACACACACCCAGGCTAGATTTCAAAAGATCCCATTTCAATAAGTTTAAAGAAATTCTGGGTGAGGTGCAAAATATGAACCATCAAATCAAAGAAAGCACAGAAAGTTTGGGATCTTCTCAAAACTAAAATGCTATTCCAATGAGAAAAACAATTCTGGAGAGTTTGTGGATTCCCAGGAAGTTTTTGAATGAGTTAAAAGAGATTGCTTGGTATAAGAACTGGAAGATGGGTGTATTCACCAAGGAAGTGAACTAGCAAAATAGTGAGATCCCAGCCTTAAGTCTTTTTAATGCATAACAAAAATTAATTGTTGGAAAACTTCAGCAAGACTCCTGCACAGAACAAAAATATCTTGAATATTTTTAAAGCAAATACTAATTACAGATAGTCCTCAATTTACAACAATTAATTTAGTGACCATTCAAAGTTACAAAAGCACTGAAAAAAGTGACTTATGATAATTTGAAACATCCCCATAGTCACATGATCAATATTCAGATGTTTAGCAACTGATACATATTTATGATGGTTGCAGTGTCTTGGAGTCTTATGATCAGATTTTGCAACTTTCTGACAAGCAAAGTCAATGGAGAAGCAGATTCACTTAACAACTGTGTTACTAATTTAACAATTGCAATGATTCACTTAACAACAGTGGCAAGAAAAGTCGTAAAATGGGGTAAACTCACTTGACAAATGTTTGACTTAACAACATAAATTTTGGGTTCAATTGTGGTATAAGTCGAGGACTACCTGTATAATACTACCCTGGGTCATTGGGAAGGGCTTGATAGATTAAAATGTTTCTGATTCTATCAATCTAAGTATCTGGTTGACTCTGTGACTGATCCATAACACAAGAAATACAGTCTTGTCCTCTTTCAGATTGATTTCTTCAAGTGCAGCACATCAATTAATTGAATCCCATTATCCTGTCTTGAATACCGTTTAAGGTAGCACATAAAGGATATGCAGGAGAGAAGGATGTAAAGAGAAGGATGTAAAAGGTGTTCAAAATGCAGAAGAACAAAAAGTAACTGACATTTTAGGACTGCATTACAATCTGATTTTCTTTTCCTCAGTGTCTCTATTTCTGTCAATGAAAGGTATTGAAACACTTCTACACTTGGGGATCTCGTTGTTTAAGATATAACCTCTTGGAAAGGAAGAAGATGTCCATACGCTATAGTGCTCTGTAGTCAAATAAGTTTTGGTCAACAAATGTACTAGACACAATCCTTTCAGTATTGCTTCTTATATGCCAACTGCAGATATATTTTTTAACCTCCAAACCAGAGGTGGTATTCAGCAGGTTCTGACCAATTCTGGAGAACTGGTAGCGGACATTTTGAGTAGTTTGGAGAACTGGCAAATACCACCTCTAACTGGCCTCGCCCCCATCTATTCTCTGCCTCCCAAGTCCCAGCTGATTGGCTGGGTTTTCTTTGGTTGCCCTGCACAGGAGAATGGAGCTGGAAAGCAGATTAGTAAGGGTGGGGAGGGAATGGGGATTTTGCAGTAACCTTCCCCCAGGAGTGGGGAGGGAATGGATATTTTACAGTATCCTTCCCCTGCCACACTCACCAAGCCATGCCCACAGAATTGGTACGCAATTTTTTTGAATCCCACCACTGCTCCAAACTGTTTCATTCACCTGTACCAAATGGGGTTAAATGTATATCTTAGTTCAGTGGTAAAGTGCCAGCTTACTTACAAAAAGGCCTTACAGTCAGTTTCTGGCGTCTACATTTGAAAGGACTTCTGGTGAGGCAGGAGAAGACCTCAAGAGCTATAATGAGTCGTGATAGCTAGGTGTGGGATTGATAGACTGGTGATTTGACTGAGTATGAAGCAGCTATTGTAAATATGGCAGATAATTGTCACCAACCAATACAGACTACTAAGAAACTTCCAAAACACACTCTCTCTCCTCCCCTCCCTCTCTCTCCCCCCTCTCCTTTTAAAAGCTAGTTTTAATGAATTAATATTTGAATTATTTTTCTACTTGTTTTTATAATGTAAGCAGCCCACAGTCACCCTATAGAGGAGATGGGTGGAATAAAAATTTAATAAATAAAATAAATATGCTTCAAGAGATCCTAGAGTATCTTCATCGGACACAATGCAGCAATTTTTTATTCCTAAATAATCCTTGATCTCTGAAGAGTATTGAAAGTCATTCCTCTTTTAAAGTCATGAGTAAAAATATGCTGAACAGGAACATCAAACAGCAGTTCTGATCTTGGCTGTATATATAACTTGCACGTACATTAATTAAAGGTATTTGGCTACAGTTATTTAATGGATGTTTCCAACTAAACTTCCCTAAACTTCTACCTGCCCTTCACTTGCCGTTGCCTCCTCTACACCAATAGTGTGATTCAAGATGATGTGTCTGAAGAAGACATCAGCACCTCTCAGGCACAGCCTCCCTTTGGAAAATATTGTACAACATTCAGGCTAAATCTTAGTCATTAATCATATTCATTTGGTTTTTACAGCTGTGCAATAAAGTATTTTCTCTTTTTTAAAAATATCCCCAGCCATTTACCTAGCAAAGAGAAATATTAAGAAGAAAGGAGCTCTAGAAGATTATGAAAAGGTAGGAAGATTTTTTTTTCTTATGCAAGATTCTTTCTAAGCATCTTAACCAGTAGCGTTATTTCAATACTTGATAAGTTTACCAGATCAGAGTATTGAGATATGATAAGCACATGAGGCTTAAGAACATGCTTATTTTATTCTTTTATTTATATGCCACTTTCTCCTCAAAAGAACCCAGAGTACTTTATAAGAGAAGGAGGGAAAAATTTTGTCCATTACAATAAGAATAACAAGGTTTGAAAACAATTAAGATGAAAATTAAAAACAATTCATTTTAAAAAAGAAAAGCAAAATAGTAGATTAATTTAAGGGCGGTTTTGTTCCAAATAGTTGTTCAAATCTATGATTGGGTTAACAACCTTGTTTTTTGAAAGAATGTAGTATGAACTGTACAACATGCCATAGCACACCACATCACAACACATAGAACTAGGAATTGGCTGCTTGTAAGCACCACAGCCAAGAAACAACCTGAATAATAGTTGTTCAAAATTTTTGGCACCTTCCTTTGAGGTAAGCCAGGTTAGGAAACAAACGCCACATTACAGAAATGCTATGTTATTATTGTATGGTATAATAATAGAATCTTGGAAGCCTGTCAGAGTTTCCCCCTCATAACCAAAGAATTTAGATTTATGACCACAACTGAGCTCAAAATTTCTGTTGCTAAGCGAAACAGTTGTTAAGTGAGTTTTTCCCTATTTTATGACTTTTCTTGCTATAGTTGTTAAATGAATTACTCCAGTTATTAAGTTAGAAACACAGTTGCCAGGCTGTCCTATTGACTTGGTTTGTCAGAAGACTATAAAAGGTGCTCACATGGACACTGCAACTGTCATAAATAGGAGTCAATTATCAAGTGCCTGAATTTTAATCACATAACCCATGGGAAATCTGCAACAGTCATAAATGTGTAAAATGGCCGTAAGTCATTTTTTTCAATGCCATTGTAACTTTGAACAGTCACTAAATGAACTGTTGTAAGTTGAGGACTTACAACAAGTTGAGAACAAAGTTATTTTTAATTTGTTTCTTTTCTACCTCCCAGAAAAATACTTGATGATGAATTGTCCTCTCTTAGTAATGCATCCATTCCATCATTAAGATTATTTCCACATTTCTTTATATACATACCTTACACCTCTACATATATAGCAATAGCACTTAGACTTAGATATGACTTCACAGTGCTTTTACAGCCCCCTCTAAGCGGTTTACAGAGTCAGCCTATTGCCCCCAACAATCTGGGTCCTCATTTTACCCACCTCGGAAGGATGGAAGGCTGAGTCAACCTTGAGCCTGGTGAGATTTGAATTGCCAAATTGCAGGCAGCTGGCAGTCAGCAGAATCAGCCTGTAGTACCGCACTTTAACCACTGCACCACCATGGCTCATATAGGCGTGATTAACCAGAATCAATTCAAATCTAACTCCTGACAGTGGAGGGATTTACATCCTATCCGTATGGTGCCCTGGCAGTGCCTTAACTCAAACACATTTCCTGGCTTCATTGCTTCTTAAGGAGATGGAAGGTACACATCCATGCCAGCTCCAAAACACTTTTTAAAGCTTCAATCTGAAGCGCACACTTCACTTCTCACAATTGTTATGCATTCTTTACAAGGAATCCTTGACTTGCAAATGTTCATTTAGTGACCGCTTGAGGATACAATGGTACTGAAAAAGTGACTCATGACCATTTTTTCATGTTTACAACTGATGCATGATCATGTAATCAAAATTGGGATGCTTGGCAACTGGCCCATATTTATGACAGTTGCAGTATCCTGGGAGGTCATGTGGTCCCCTTTTGCGACCTGACAAGCAAAGTCAATGGGGGAAGCCAGATTCACTTAACAACCATGTTACTAACTTAACCACTGCAGTGATTCACTTAACAAGCGTGGCAAGAGAGGTTGTAACACAGGGCAAAATTCAGTTAACCAGGACCTTGCTTTACAATGGAGATTTTGGGCTCAATTGTGGTTGTAGATTACCACCTGTATTATATTTTATATTGTTTTTACGTTATTGTATTGTACATGTTCCAGTGCATTTTTAATTCCTCCTACCTGGGATCTCTTTTCAACAAGTGATTTATACCTGTGTAATGTAAAATATAAAACCTTTCCTTTTTCATTATTTTGAAACACCGTCAAAACATTTTTGCGATCAACATTAAGAAATTTTATTTAAAAATGTTATCAACCTTGTTTGTTTTATGCTTGGTGCATAAAGTCAGTGTTGCAACTGTTTATCACATCTTTTGTTGTTGAGTGCATTACAATGTTGCCTTTTCTGCTTTCTCACCCATGGTTTCTTTTCCAGGAACATTATAGCATATTGAACAAACGCATCAATCATAAATGGGATTTCATTATTATGCAAGCCAAGGAGCAGTACAGGTAGGAGACATTTCTTACTTGAGGAGGGGATGGGGATGTACAGGTAGTCCTTGACTTGCAATCATTTGTTTAGCCGTAGAAGTTACAACAATGCTGAAAAAAGTGACTGAAAAAAAAAAACATTTTTTCACACTTACGACCATTGCAGTATCCGCACGGTCACATGATCAAAATTTGGATGCTTGGCAACTGGCGTATATTTATGACAGTGGCAGTATCCCAGGATCATGTGATTCCCCCTTTGCAACCTTTTGACAAGCAAATGAATGGGGAATCTACCGTGTTTCTCATATAATAAGGCCGGGTTCTTATTTTTTTTTTTTTTGAGCCCCCCAAAAATGGCTAGGCCGTCTTTTTGGGGGTGACTTAATTTCCCCCCCTTGCATCTTCGGGCATGCGGGCGGCGACGGGTTGGATGTTGACCTCGGCGTTGGTGGGGCACTTTGTATCAGGGTCAATGCAGGCAGCACCATATCCGGGTGTGCCACAAAAGTAACAGCAAGCCCCCCTGCCATTTCCCTCCCATTTCGCATGTTTTAATATAGGCCTTAATTTGGGGGGAGGGCCTTAATTTCATTTCATGCCTATCAAACATGTTGGGACTTCCTATTGGGGGAGGCTGTATTGTTGGAGAAACAGAGTAGTTTCACTTATCAACTGTGTTATTAACTTAACAACTTCAATTAATCACTTAACAGCTGTGGCAAGGTCATAAAATGGGCCAAAATTCACTTACCAACTCTCTTGTTTTGCAATGGAAATTTTGGGCTCAGTTGTGGTTGGAAACCAAGGATTATCTGTATTTTGTTTGAGCAAAGGAATAAGCAATAAGCAAGTACAGGTGTTCAGTACAGAGCAATTTTATTTTATCTTCTCTCTCTAAGAAGGTTCATTAAAAATTAACTTGGCTCTGCCTTTGCCTTGAGCCTCATCATTAGTAATGGACTTGCAATTTTGCAGATAAATAAAATTCATGGACAGTGGTCTGTCCATGTCCAAATTCTGTTTGAGAGGTATGCTATTTTCTTTTCCTCTGGTAATGGGATGCTTGCATTGATAACTTTCTTAGGAGAACTTTTTTTAATGACTGGCCACAGCCAATTTCATAATATGAAAGTAAAGTTTGTGGTTGCTTTATCTCACCTTAATCTAGAATTCACAACGTTAGATCCTTAGCTGTAAAATGGGGATAGCACAAGTCCTTCATTGTATTTTTTTTTTTTTTAGAAAACGTCTTATTCACCATCTTCTTAGGTCACTAAAGGATGGAATATTTCTACTGTTTAGAGAGACATATACAAAGAATGATCCCTGTATCAAAAAAGAGAATATTTATAGAATGAAGTGGCAGGTTTTTCTCCATCATGTGTATTAAAGATCTACAAGAAAGTTCCATGACACGTGTATGTTATTTTCTGTTAGAATATATAAATAATACCAAGAAACAATTATAATCTCCTGTTTTGATTTATTTTTTTAAAAAGTTTCTTGAATTTTGCAGTGCAGGAAGGGAACGAACGAAACAAGACCGGTATACTTTGGATTATCAAGAGAAAGCCTACTGGCTGGTGCAACGGACTCCTGTAAGCAAGAGTAGATTTATTTTTTTAAGTAAATGTGTTTGTGCTAATACACAAGGTATTACACAATGTACTGTAACAACTGGAAGCAAAATTACAGACATGCTGAATGTCTTGGTGCTAAGCATATACCCTGACTGATTTCACTCAGTGGAACACATTATTACATTATCACACATTATGAACACGTCATAAGTCAAGGACTGTCTGTCATTGGGGTTTTTATTCATACGTTAGTTACATAATGGTAAATAATAAATGCCGAACATTTGTGGTGGGGACTGAGGCATTACATTTATGAGTTATTAATGTCTTACGGTTCATGGGAGAATGGTGTTTAGGATGGTTGCTGGAGTATAAAAAATGGACAATAAGGAGACAAGGAAGCCTAGATATCTTTTCCTCCCTGTGACAGTGGACAAACTGGCCAAGGAAGCAGCCATGGATTTCTCCTGCATTCTCTGATATGCATCATGCAAAAGTCTGCATTGTTTATATTTGTTTCCATGAACAAAGTTCCTGTAGCTTGACTCCTATTTCTACGGGGTTGCGATTGCAATTTCACTCAAAACCAACTGAAGCTATTTGCCCAAAGCCCCCAAATTAAATACAGGTTTGTGGAATTTCTGCCTCCTTATTATCTAATTTTCCCTCATTCATCTTCCATGCCTTGGGCTGCTCCGCAGGGTGCTTCTGGCAACTTTTCCACACTGGAAAAAGACATCAAGCTAAGCACCCAAAACAACAGCACAGTTTCTGATCTTTGTGAGACACTTCTGGCAGATGCTGGGGGTTGCTTCCCTGAGCAGTTACTACACTGATCACAGCAGGCCGTAGAACTCCGACGCTTGCCAAGGAGCTACATTCCCTAATCCCAAATCATAATCAAAGATCCACTTTTAATTGTGTACACACAGTGTAAATGGCCACTGAGAGCCCAGCAGTTAACAGACAGAAAAGTAGAAGCCTCCAGCAAATGTCAGGCTATAATTGGAACTTGACTTGGAGGGGGGAAAAAGTACCCTCTGTAGATAAGGTCTACACACCGCAACGGCCCCTTTGGTCCCAGTTCATCTTTCCTGCTGAAACCCCTTTGATCATGTCAGGCTTGCTTTTGGATCTTTCTCTTTCTTGAGCTGTTTTCCTCCCCTCCCCTCCCCTTTTAAGATTGCACCGGCTGAGGTTTAATTATTGATGAGCCAACTTCAGCAGATAGCAGATAGCAGATCCAAACTCAGCTGTGCTCAAAGCAGATGTGATAGCAGTACCGATCTGTTTATTATGTCAAAGCGTTCCTTTCTCCAATGGGTAATGTTTCTTCCCCGCCCTCCTTATGAGCCAACTTCCCTTGCCCAGATTTTGCTCGATTTTGTAGAAAAATGCTCCTGTTTATTAGAAGTTACCAAATGCATCAATGGATATATTTCATAGCATTGATACATAGAAAAGGGAAATGCGCTGCTGCCTCTTTTATGTCCCATGTATTACTGTGGCTGTATTAATTTATTTTACAAGTAGTCGTCAATATACAACCACAATTGAGCCCCAATTTTTTTTCACTAAGCAAGACAGTTGTTAAATGAATTTTAGCCTGGGACACTGCAATTGAGTTTGGCCCCATTTTATGACCTTTCTTGCCACAGTTATTAAATGAATCACTATAGTTGTTAAGTTACTAACACGGTTGTTAAGTGAATCTGGCTTCCCCATTGATTTTGCTTGTCAAAGGTTGCAAAAGATGATCACATGACCTTGGGACACTGCAACTGTCATAAATACATGCCAGTTGCCAAGTGTCTCAATTTTGATCACATGATCCTGGGGATGCTGCAAAGGTCAGATGGGGGGGAAATGGTCATAAGTCACTTTTTTCAATGATGTTGTAATTTTGAACGGTCACTAAACAAAGGTTGTGAGTCAAGCACTGCCTGTATATAGATTAATGTTTAAAAAATGATATAAATACATCTTTGTTACCTTTTGTTTTGTTTTTATATTATAGCCTGGAATGCAAGACACACTTGATTATGGGCTGGATCGAGCGACAGATCCCTGTGAAAATAAGGTAAACCAGGTAAGCTTTAGCGCTATTCTAATTATAGAATTATAAACTTAACACTGTAATTAATTTTATCATACAAATGGGTTCTTCAGCAGAATATTACTGAACATTCTTGTATGTTCATGGAATGAGTGGAAGCCTTTTTGCTTTTAAATAGATCTTTTGGAATGGCAGGAATCAATCTGCATCAGAAAAACTAGTTAATCCCCTTTTCAAATGATACTGTGGGTCAAGCATATCAAATGAAACATTTTTATTTCATGTATACCTTATATACCTTTATTCAACATATCTGGCCATCCACTGGAAGCACTGATGTGTTTAAAAAAAAAAATCCTACCTGTTTGGAGCTTGCTTTGCACGTGCATGCGCAGTGCTCAAACTCTGCCCTATGAATCAAGGCTGGTGAGCTGTGTAGCTGCACCTATCACATGCGCACGCCAAATGCGCGAATCGTGTGCAGGGCTCAGAGATGGCCCTTCCTATGAGTGAGCTATGCTGTTTTTTAACTCAGCTGTGGTGTGGCAATCCGCTCTGCTGCACGAATCAGCTGAGCTAATAAACAGCAGAATATAGGAGAAGTAAGGTAAGAGCAGGGGCAGGTGGGCGGGGCCAGTCAAAATCTTCCTTACCGGTTCTCCAAACCAGTCAAAATGTTCCCTACCAGTCCACCAGGACCGATCAGAACTGGTTGCATATCACCTCTGACTGAAACTCAGGTTGGATTGCAGCCTCTCTTATGACTGTCAAAAAATCAAAATGTAAACAGGTGGGAGATCTCATTATAGATCATCATCATTTTGGAACAGTAAGCAAATCTTGCATGTAAATTCAGCATGAGGTAAACAAAGATTCTAATATATTTTTTGCCTCAAAAAAAAAAAAGATTTTTTTTCTTTGCAAGAGGGTTTTTAGTTTTCTTTCTCTCTTCCTCCCTTGCTTCTTTCCTTCCTTGTTTTCTACTATAAAATGTGTTCATAAGGCACAACAGATTTTAAAGAAATGGAAATCCTATTAGTTTGATCTGGACTGCATCCAGACCTCTGTGAGAATTAAGCCCTTCTAAGCTTGTACCTAATTTCAACTATATATCTGATTTGTATAATACTGTTGAGCAGGCTATGCCACTCACATCATGGAGCCTTCTACAGAGAATGGAGGAATAAGGGAGATGGAAAATCTTGGCAGCTGAAGGCTGCCAATAGGTCAGTGGAACTCTTGTGGAAGGTGATGCTTGGCTTGCATCCAACTGAAGACCCCCTCAAGACAATCCTTGCATTGTTTTCATGTGATGCTTTGCAAGACTAACAAAGCTCTCTTATGAATCAAGTTCTCAGAGGCAGGGAATCACAGCGGCAAGTGGGCTTTGTTGCTATGGAGACCGAAGAGGAGACACAAATGCAAGAGTTTAGGACTTAGCTTTTCCCTATAAAAAGAGGTGGTTGATAAACCTTATTTGAAAAAAGAAGTAGGATCTATCCACACAAGGATCTTGAAAAAAGGTCTCCAAGGCAAGGTACACTGGATCCTAACCCTGGATTAATTAAGAAATACAAGTGGCATAATTTTCACCACATCTTCCCTTCCACATCTCCTCATCCTCACTGCTTTCAGTCCTTTCATAATCTCTGCTCTTCCCTTAGTAGGGGAGATCCCTTTGTTATGCCAGCCAACACTGGATGGTGACTAAAAACACTGCAAAAAGTTTGTAAATTTCTAGATTCAATTCTGGTCATTGGGAGTTTTATTATGTTCAACAGTCAGATCTAACTATGAAGGGAATCACAGAAGTCAGTGATTGCATTTAGACTAATTCAAATTAAAAATAAATAACTAATACAGTAACGCAGTGATGAAAAAAAGGAAGAGAAAAAGAGAAAAATAGCAGCTTAAAATAGGAAATATAACTTTGATTCAGTAAGTACTGAATGTATAAAAAGTGTGTGCTTTTTTTGTTTTTTCTTTTTCTTGAAAAATTTTAGATAGATAAAAGATAAACATGAAAATATAAAAAATATGTGAGAAATAATTAATTAACCATTTCCCTTCTGTCTTTTGTTTTCTCTCTCTCTAGTTTGTTTTTCTTCGATGTATATGACCTTCGCTCTCTGTGAAGTACTTGGTTGCTTCTCCTATAGAAGACTAATGTGCTGTCATTTTAATGTGAATCTGATCCTACTCAGGTGTCCTTATACATTACTAGATATTTAAACCTGGGAAATGGAAATCAACTGAAATGAGGGTTGGATCTACTTTAATTCAGCTGCTTTATAAACATTTGAAGCTTTAAAAACATTTTTCCTGTGGATTAGCCCCCATATTGTCTTTCCAGATGGCTGGAACTCAGTTGGAATTTCATTGTAATCATAGACTAGTGGAATAAAAAATTGTCCTAACATAAGCAAGATGCAGATGCAGCATCCATCCTGGCACACCCTTTTATTGTCTTGAGTGTGAGTGAACAGTTTCCTATTCCTTTGGAGACAGGTCTTCCTAGCAACCATTATACAATGACACAGCCTGAAGCTCATTGACAGGAACCATCAGGCAGCCTTTCCTGAAACACTTACCAGTTTCGACTTGTGCATCTTTAGACTGCCTTTTGTTTATATCCTTAATGATATGTGGCTCTTGGATAGTTGACTCATAGCAAAAGTAATCCTTTTCCAAGCATGAAGCAGTTATCTCAACAAGATTTATTGAAGTGAACAAGATTGATAGATTACCGAAATGTCCACATTTCCCACTAAAACCCATTTATTTTCCTAAGACATGAGGGCAGAGATGTTTGTCATTTCCTTCTAGTTTCTTTTATGTATACAAGCAACAAGGTGGATCTTTTTATTGATAAAGGATGCACTTGCTGGTGTTTGTTGTTCTCTGGAACTGTTGAGAAGTGACCCTTAAATGTGATCTAATGAGTGTTTGAATGAGACTCTTAGAACCGAA
Organism: Hydrophis major; assembly: GCA_033807585.1. Classification (NCBI taxonomy): domain Eukaryota; kingdom Metazoa; phylum Chordata; class Lepidosauria; order Squamata; family Elapidae; genus Hydrophis; species Hydrophis major. Next base: position 193,761,442 of record CM066329.1, read on the forward strand.
AGGGCCTCCACAAAACTTAGGGATTGCCTTCCTCTTCCATCAGTTTATTTCAAACAAAGACATGCATGATACTTCAAAGGGAAACTGCAAGCACAAACAGCTTGCAGTTAATTTCTAGCCTTTAATCCCTAGTTTTGCTGGAGAATGTCATATAACATCATCAGAGCTATTTAAATCATAGCATAACCACAGTAGCTATTGTTTAATTACAATGTTTATATATTTCAATATATTGTTTCCTATTGCTTTTCATTAATGTTTTCATTAATGTTGAATAATTTAATTTGTATCTCCTAAATGAGTCTACTTTAGGTCCATTATAACAAATGTGTAATTAAATGCATCTATATGTGTAATATACATATATATGGGTGGCAACTAATCAAGGAGAGAAGCAACTAAGAATTAAGGAGAAATTTCCTGACAGTTAGAACAATTAATCAGTGGAACAACTTGCCTTTCAGAAGTTGTGAATGCTCCAACACTGGAAGTTTTTAAAAAGATGTTGGATAACCATTTGTCTGAAATGGTGTAGGATTTCCTGCCTAGGCAGGGGGTTGGGCTAGAAGACCTCCAAGGTCCCTTCTAACTCTTGTTATTGTATTATTCTATATACAGTGTGTTATACCTATATATGTACACACACACGCATGCACACACACACATACACAGAGGCTAAGAAGAAGCAGGCATTACTAGCTACTAAATAAGAATAAAATCATTCAGTCCATGGATAACTTCATAATTTATTGGATGAAGTGGATTGATGCTAATCTGAATGTTTTAATTGTCAAACAGACTATGACACTCTTTTCAATGCAGTGTTTCTTTGTTTTACAGAGAAAAACAATTGATGTATATAGGACAGAGGTAATTCATTGTAATTTGTTGTAATGTGTATTGTTAATTATAATCTGCATGAATACTTATAGCACATATAAAGATCTTAGCAAGATTGTCAAAAATCCCCTTCTGAACACGTTAAAATATTGGGAGTTTTTTTGCTTTTGTTTAATCTATGAATAAAATGATAACCCGCAAATTCAATTTTTAGACAGACTGAATATAAGTACTCCTTGAATTATGTATGTAATGGAATCTGTCCATCATAGTCATCACCCATCACAGATGGAACGTTGGTCAATTTTGTGACCTTTTTATGGCAATTGTTAAGCTGATCATCACTGTTATTAAATGAACCAGTAGTAGTTCACTCTGGGCACTGATTTGCCAGAAATTGGAAGCAAATGTTGGTTTTCTGCACAGCTGTCATACAAGAGATCAAATGATCATGGGATGCTGCAAACAGCTATAAATGCAGACCGGTTGCCTAATGCCCAGTTTGGTCATGTGACCACAGGAGGGTAAAGGTCAGAATCTCGGTTATTAAATGACAACCAGGCAGATCTATCAGAACATCAAACAGTTGCAAAATGTACAGGTAATCTCAATTTGCAACAGTTCATTTAGTGACTTTTCACACTTACGACCATTGCAGCATTCCATGGTCATGTGATCTACATTCAGGTGCTTGACAACTGACTCATATTTATGAGGGTTGCAGGGTCCTGTGGTCACGTTCTGCAAAACCTTGTCACAAACAAAGTCAATTGGAAAGCCAGATTCACTTAACAACCGTGTTAAGTGAATCTTAACAAATTTCTCACATAACAAGATAAATTTTGGTTTCAACTGTGGACCTTAGTCGAGGACTGTACTGCTGTCAGGAGGCAAATAAGATCCTGGAAGTTTCTCCAGTTTGTTCCTTCCTCTCTTGTATCCATTCAGAATGGAGTATGAAATGATATAGCCTATGGTAGAATATCAGCCTATTGCCCCCCAACAATCTGGGTCATTTTATCCATCTCGAAAGGATGGAAGTCTAAGTCAGTCTTAAGTCTGGTGAGATTTGAACTGCCAAATTATAGGCAGCCAGCAGTCAGCAGAAGTATCCTGCAGTACTGCACTCTAATCACTGCACCACTGAGGCTCTATTTTATGAGCTTTCTTACCAGGGTTGTTAAGTGAAACACTACAGTTAAGTTAGTAATGGTTGTTAAGAGAATCTGGCTTCTCCATTGTCTTTGCTTGTCGGATCACAAAAGGGGATCACATGATCCCAGGACATGCAAATGTCATAAATGCATGCCGATTGCCAAGTGTCCAAATTTTGATCATGTGATCTCAGGGATGCTGCAACAGTTGTAAATATGAAAACCGCTCATAAGTCACTTTTTAAAATGCCATTGTAATTTCAAATGGTCTACCTGTATTCTACCTGACAGTAAAGTCAACCTTTTGACTTCTTCTTTCTTGGCTACAAATGTTCAAATGATCACATTGAGTGCATTGATGCTGTGTCATTTACACAAAGTCATTGCATCTATGTAATATACTGAAATGGCTGAGGGCTGAGTGTTCAACTAAGCCCCATCCTTCCTTCTCACTCACATCAGTGTGCTATTATTTGCCATTGCAATCATTTCAAAGCCGAAGTATCTTTTGAATTGGTTCCTCCACGTGTGAGGCTTAAGTTAATGCATTTGTTGTGCCTTCAAATAGGTTATATACACTTGTCTAAACCACACATTGATTTTATGGCCATTCTTGTTTCTCTTGTCTTTTAAGTGGAAGTTCTTTGTAGGAATAATATGGCCCAGGGATGGCAGGTGATGGAAACGAGCTTGTAATAAAATGTCACTTCAGTTTATCTTTGTTCTTTCCAATACAATAAACTTCATCAAGACTTAAACTACAATTCAGAAATCTGCCTGCTGGGCAACCACTTCTTGCAAGAGCAGGTCACACAATGTTAAGAAACAATAACATTGTGTGACCCGCTCTTGAAAGCATTCATTTCTTTGTGAATAAAGCTTGAAGTCAATTATTTGCTGTTCTACTAACCTATGCATCTATATGCATCTGCCTGTACAGATCATGAACCTCCAACAGGCACTCATGAAGACTGCAACAAAGTCATCTGTCTCTCTGGGAGGGTAAGCTCTGACATCTTGTATGTCTTTTAAGCAATATTTTTGATCAAGCGATTTAGCCAGATGTTATCTTTTTAAACATAGAAAAGGTTTGCTGTGATACTTAAGCTTCACCCAGAGGAGTTTATAATTAAGAATCCCCAAAGGAACAGATATGCTGTACATATTCAGTAATGAGATGTGGTTGCTTAAGAAAGCCACACTACTGTAGCAGTGGTGGAATTCAAATTTTTTTACGACTGGTTCTGTGGGCGTGGCTTGGTGAGCATGGCAGGGGACAGTTACTGTAAAATCCCCACTCCCTCCCCAACCCACTAACCTGCTTTCCAGCTCCGTTCTCCTATGCAGGGCAACAAAAGAAGACCCAGCCACTCAGCTGGGACTCAGGAGGCAGCGAATAGATGGGGGCGGGGCTCATCAGAGATTGTATTGCCAGTTCTCCGAACTACTCAAAATTTCTGCTACTGGTTCTTCAGAACTGGTCAGAACCTACTGAATACCACCTCTGTACTATAGTATTAATAGACGTAATTCAGTGAGAACAGTATAAATTTCCATATTTCATTTTCAGATAATCTTTTCTTCCTTCTCTCCCTCTCTCTATGTCTCTTATTTACAAACATACGTTATATCCTTACCTCACACACATACATATCCTGTCTCATCATCTGTCCATCTCAGCATTTTTCTATGACTGTAACTTCTCACAAGTTAGGATGGATTGTATGCTACAATCAATATTAGAAACCAATACATCAGTAACAAAAGCATTCAGGCCTATTGTTTTTCCCAGAAGCCTACCAGAACATGAAGGATTTTGCTGCTTTGTGAAACATAACCTGAAGATGGATAACCTGTCCTTACTTTAGGAGGCAAGGTGATCCATAACAAGGGGGCCTCAACCAAGAAAACACATCTTTGGGTCCCAACCCTTTAACCCAAGGGTCTTCAAACTTGGCAAGTTTAAGACTTGTGTACTTCAACTCCCAGAATTACTGAGCTAACATGACTGGAGGAGGAATTCTGAGAGTTGAAGTCCACAAGTCTTAAAGCTGTCAAGTTTGAAGATCCCAGCTTTAACCTCACTCAGTTGAGGACTTGCAGAAGGCCTACTCAGGCCCTCTCAGAAAGAAGGTGCACAGGTAAAATTGGGATTGAATTGGACCTGGGGGTCTAAAGTCAACCAATGTAGCAACTTCAAGATAGCTGTCAATTGCTAAATGCCTCTCCATGACTCTCAGAGAGCTAATGACCCACCTTCAAGTGGTGGGTGCTACCATAACAACCAGATGACTGCAAGGAATATAAATCCTTCCATTCCCCAGTATTCAGTCAGAACTGAAGATGTTTCTCATCCAAGAAATATCTTCAAGAAAAACACACATAGAAAGTCCAGTTGCCTTTTGAAAAAATATCCTTGGGATTCTCTCCTTTGTCAATAGTCAAGACCAACTATACTTTCTGAATCACCACTGAGGCCTAAAATGTGTTGCAGTAATGTAATTGTGAGGGCGCAAGTCATTTTTTTTTTTTTTTTATTTGTCAATCGCTTACAAGATAATAGGTATAAGTATATACACAGTTATGAATACATGAAATGGGTACATATAAGAAAAATAAAAGAAACAATAGGACAGGGACGGTATTTTGGACATCTTAGTCCAAACACACTCCTAAGTGGCTTTAATACAAATATATGCATTCTTCCTTCCCTTCACAGGTTTCCTTCCCAAGTTTCCCAGTATTCATAAATTTACAGTTGTAATCTTGTAAATTCCGTTTGGGGTTTTTAACAAGCAGGACAGTCATGCTTTCTACAACTAGACTTCTGAATAGGAATGCCAGTTGTAAGGGGTGTCTATCACTGAAAAATAAACCATGTTCAGATTTCCACTATTTACTTGTTCTTCTGACTCATAATTAGCATTATTTCCAATCCACTAACCTGTTGAAAAAATAGTTATTGAATAGTAGTATTATAGAATAGTAATCTATTTTAGAGCAATTAGGACATTTCCAAATGTGTCCATGAAATTCTTGTTTTAAAAGGACCAAACTTATATATGTTTGTTTGTTATATCTATATATGAATTCCTCATAAGTGATCAATTTCTCATTTCTGCTATAATCTAAAATTAGTTTTTTAACCACAATATTATCCTTTTCACACATCAAATGCTGGCCAGGGAAGCTCCAACTGTATTTAATTCCATCCTTTAAAAAAATGTATAAATCTGCTTAATTGTTCTGAAACTAAAAACTGAAAATACTAGCATTTTTGTACTGTTTATCTTTTCTGTAACTTCAGCATATTTCATCCTGAGGGACTTAATTATTGGAGCTTTTTTGAATTTATTGTATATTATGTTCTAAATTAATTTATTTTTTCTTTATGATGTAACCTTGCAGCCCAGTGGTGGGAGTCAAATATTTTTTACTACCATTTTTGTGGGCGTGGCTTGGTGGGCATGGTGTGGCTTAGTGGGCGTGGCAGGGGAAGGTTACTGCAAAATCCCCTTCCTTCCCCACCCCACTAACCTGCTTTCCAGCTCTGTTCTCCTGTGCAGCCAATAAAAGAAGACCCAGCTGATCAGCTGGTGCTCCGGCGGCAGAGAATAGATGGGGGCGGGGCCAGTCAGAGGCGGTATTTGCCCATTCTCCAAACTATTCAAAATTTCCGCTACCAGTTCTCCAGAACTGGTCAGAACCTGCTGAATACCACCTCTATTGCAGCCCCATGAATTATGTGCCTAAGTAGTTTATATGCACCACTGTTGATATAATCATCTTCATCTGAAACATCTATAAGCAGGAAATTACCATAGAGTTGCAGAAAAACGAAAGCTAGAGTTTATTGCTTCTGTAAGCAAGAATTGCTGGAAGGTACTTTGGGAGATGTTTATAGAAAATCTCAGCTGCATTCCTGAACTACAGCATATCAATTCTAGCCAGTCAGAATTCTAGCCAGGTATTTGACTGTCTTAAAAAATGTAAGGTGGGTTTGAAATCTGCCAGACCAAGCACCTGCCAATAGAAACTCAATGCTCAACAGCTCAATCCTCAATGAACTTGTTTAGAAAAGTTATTTGGTGTAATCAGTTCTCAATCTTCTAACAGCAAGTGAGGGATCCCATGTTTGAATTACTTCCCATGCCAAAACAAAAATCCTCTTCATAGAGAAGTGTTGTATCTGGGATAAAATTAAGGTACATCTTTTCTGTCTATCATGCAAACTTTCTATGGCTGATGCTTTGGTGTTTGGGCATCCATTCAAACATCTGCTCCATTGTATCATTCCAAAGTGGAACAATCTAATAATGTGCCATGTAGTAAGCATATTAATCAGGCCCAAACATGTCTAACTTCTGAATCTAGATAAGGTTGGCCAAGTGCTGCCACCTACAGAAACTCAAGTGTAGTATAATTAGACTTTTGAAGGCAGTTTCTTGGAGAGCTCCATGTCTCTTAACCCTGTAAACAATACAGGAACGATAATTACTGGCACGTCAGTAATAAGCTAGACAGAAAACTGCAAGTGTTACTGTTTCATCATATCATCAATGAAATGTTCTCCTGTCTGGGATGTCATTGGAAATGTGAATAATGTTAATTCATCTATTTATTCTGGACTAATAACTGCATGTAGATGTTTCCCTGGTTTTTGTCTCTGATACTTTCAGAATAGTGAAATACTGTGAACAATTCTGCTCCAACGACCCTATAATTTCAGGATGCCTACCCAGCAACCCTTGGGTTTCTGATGATGTGGATTTTTGGGAACTCAATGCAAAACTGTATGTATAGCATTTATTTCAGCTCCTAAGTTACATTGACTCTTACTTGCTTTTCCTTTTTTTCCCCTTTTCTTTTAGAACATAGAATAATAGGGTTGGAAGGGATCTTGGAGGTCTTTTAGTTCCCCCCCTGCCCATGGCAAGAGATCCTATACTATTGCAGACTTTCTTTGGGCTTGATGGGATGATTACACTCAAGCATAAAAAGAATAACAGAACAGAATAATCAAGTTGGAAGGGACCCTGGATATCTTCCAGTCCAGTTTTAGTATCAGAGTAACTTTCAGTTTATGAATGTCATTGTGTAGCTTTGGCATATAGCCATGCTGATCACATGACCTTGGTAATTATCTTTGGACAACACTGGCTCCCTCAATCAAGAAATGGAGCTGAGCATTCACTCACATGTGAATACAAGTTTGCTAAGAAAGGACAGACAGAGTTCTCAGTTCTGTCAAAACACAAAACAAAATAGACACCTCTCAAAATAATTGATTTCAGGGAGAAACAACACATGTTGTAAATATAAATAAACATGTGAGCAGGTCCATGAATTCAATCTTAATTTAAAAGAGACTTTTTCCTTTTTTGGCAGGGTAGAAATCCCCACCAAGACACGGGTGGAAAAATGGGCCTTAAACTTTAATGAGCTGATGAAGGATCCCAAAGGACGTCAGAATTTCCAGCTGTTTCTGAAGAAGGAATTCAGTGGTAGGTATGAAGATGTGCCTGCTTTTCCACTTGTCAAGGTGTTTAGTCCGAAGTCATTGTTGTCCACTGTTCCACAGCAAGCTGAGAGGAATTTTATGCACAGAAAGTGATTTAATCCCTAAATTATTTGCAAGGTGATGTGGGATTACATTGCAGCTATCCATAATAAGAATAAAGCTGTGACTTATTATAGATTTTGTCTATGAGATGAGAAGCCATTATATACTTGAGGCCCAACAGAATCTTCATGGTTTAGTAAAAGGGCTCAAAAACATTAAGTTTTGTCCTTTACAAATCCCCCTGGTTTGGGACATTCATAAATAAAAAAGGTGTAATATGATAGCCACATACCAGGGAAAATATTTCCCATGTGTTACTTGGATAATGGGAAATTGTTATGATTTGGAGAGCAGAGTCAGAAAAATTAAATTGGCTAATGTTCATGATTTTAATATAGTCATTTTAGACCTCATTTATTCTGTTTTTAATATTGTCTTACAAGAGTTGATATCATAAAATGCTGCCCAGAGTCACTCTCAGTAATGAGATGGAGGTGTATAAATTTAATAAATAAGATGCTGTTTCTTCTTCCTGATTAATTCAGGAGAGAATCTGGGATTTTGGGAAGCTTGTGAAGATTTGAAGTATGGAGATCAATCCAAAGCGAAAGAAAAAGCAGAAGAAATTTACAAGTGAGATATTCTACTTTGAAATCTTTCTAGTATCTTTTCTTGCTGTATTCGGTAATTAAGCAGTTAAAGGAATGACAGTGAGAATATAGTCTAATAATATAACCATATTGTACCATAATAGAAATAAAGAACTGTGTCCATCAATAGAAGCTAATAGTATCAGACTATTATTCAGAATTCTACCCTTTCCTAAACTTCTGCCTTATTTATTTATTTGATTTTTATCCCACATTGTTTTTCGTCAGCTAGCCATTAAATGTGACTTTTTTTCATTGAAGAAGTCTACAGCCTAATCAAACTGTCAGCTGGAGATGGTGAAAATACTTCAAGGTTCCAATGACAGTTGTTATCTTTTGTGATATTAATCCTGTGTATTATTAGTTGTCAGCATCATATTTGAAATATGTGAAAGTGATGCAATATCAGTTCATATTCAAAAGCAAAAAAAAAAAAAGGATTTTATTGATGAGAAAAAATCCCAACTTCCTGGTATTATTAAATATTTTTTCTCCTTATAATTTTCAATTCTAGAACCTTCTTGGCCCCAGGAGCAAGACGCTGGATTAATATTGATAGTACCACTATGGGCATTACAGTCAGAGGCCTCAAAAACCCTCAACGCTATGTCTTAGATGCTGCACAGACTCATATTTATATGCTCATGAAAAAGGTTGGTCATTTTGCTTTTCCATTTGAATTTCCATTCCAGCTACCTAGATATTTTTTGAAGGAAAGAAAAAGGATACTAACATATATACTGTATACACACACCTAGATATAGACAAATATCTCTTCCTTGTTGCTCCAAGGAGAACACATTAGAGCACCTCTGTGTGACGAAAGATAATTTGGGGTTGATTCTGCATGATTTTCATTCTGGAATGAATGACTTTCATACAAGAATAAGTTTTTCAAGAGGAAAATTCAGTTTTTCAGGAACTGAGATGTCCTGGGCTTTGAAGTGGACAAGTCCTTATATCTATTAGTCCAGCCTTCTCCTTGTTAAGGGAGGGGAACACAGGGGTGGGTTCATGCAGCAGTTTTAGCCCCTTTGAGAAAGGGGGTGGTCCCACCAATCTTGAACAAGCAATGCTATGCCCCTTCCTCAAGATATCAGCTCTGGACCCTTCCCTCTCAGAGAATTATTGGCCAGTTTCCAATCTCCCCTTTCTGGGAAAGATTTGTGGAAAAGGTGGTTGAATGACAGCTTCAAAGGATCTTAGGACAAATGGATTATCTGGAAGCAGTTAGTTGGAAGCATTTCAGTTTGGCTTTAGGCCAAGGTATATTACAGAGGCACATTGGTTTGCACTTATTGTTGACCTTTGGCGGAACCAGAATGGGGTGTGCAATGGGATGTACATCAAGTGCTCCTTAGCAGCTTTCAATAATATTGACCACAGAACCTGTCCAAACCAGTTGTGGGGGATAGGAGTGGAACTGTGGAAGGCATTGTGTTCCGGTGGTTCATCTTTCTCAGTAGTCAGTTCTAGTTGGAGACAATGGGGAGAGATTGCATTCACAGCCCCTTGTGTGGGGTGCCTCAGGATTTGATGCTCTCCCCTCCCCTCTTCTCTTCAACATCTACATGACACCACTAGGTAAGGTCATCCTTTAGTTTGGAGTGTGATATTATCAATATTCTGCTGATACTCAATTCTACTTATCAACCCCAAATGGCACAGGTGAAGCTATCAATGTCTTGATCTGATGTCTGGGGCTGTTCAGATCTCAATAGGGCAGAACAGATTTCACTCATGACAGGCTAAGTCCAAGAACAATATAGAACAATTCAGCTAGCGCTCAGTTCTTTATTTGCTTACCATTTCATACAGAATCTTGCCAGACTAAATCTTTGTTCCTATTAGCCTAATGGACATATCTTAGGAGATTCTAGGGAGTGGCTATCCAGACTCCTTTCTGTGCTGCCTCTTATTGCACCCCAGCCCCTTTCTGGAATGTGCTCCCTCCAAAAAAGGAAACTGCCACCTTACTGTGGTCCTTCATACCAGCTCCCCCTCTGTGGACATTGAGAAAATCATCATCCATCAATTGCAAAAGGCAGCTTTACTGGAACAGCTTACATTCTGCTATACATTTAACATCATCAAACGGCAACATCTGCTTATCCCAAGTCTCTGGGAAGGACTGGATAGGTGGATAAAAATGCCAAATTCAAACACTTGACTGACTGTGTGACCAGCCATAATACGTTGTTACCCAAAAGTTTTAGTATATCATTATCAATTCATCTCTTCCATTTTATGACTACCTGTTTTAGCAGCATAAGAAACAAAAACGGTCTGCTCAGCATTCCAGTTGTTCAAAGCTAAAGTTTATTGCCATATATTAATATGACTCATGCAGTTATTATGACATAACCTACTTGTACAGTACTTCTACATGGGTAGTCAATTGGAAATGATGATTTTGTTGATGCCAATAGTGTTCAAGTAATGTTCTAGTTGTTTTGGGACTGCACCCAAGATGTCTATTATTATGGGTATTATTGTGTTTCCCCGAAAATAACGACCTACCCCAAAAGTAAGTCCTAGCTTCATTTTCACATGTGTGTCCAATATAAGCCCTACCCCACTAAAATAAGCCCTAATTAAGACCGCGCCCACTCCGGGGTGCAGGGGGTGGGGCAAGATGTAAGGGTAAAAATTAAGCTAGGGTGGGGATGAGCGGGGATGGTGAAGCTCTCCTATTTACCAGGCCCGACACCTGCCTTGCCTTACCAACCCACTTCTGTGACTGCTTGCCACCGCTTGCATGCATTGTCCCCGGCCTCTGTTTCACTGTCAGAGGCCTTCTGGAATGGCTCCAGATTGACACGCACAGCATCCCCCCCAGCCTCATTTCGTCATCAGGGGCCTTCTGGAAAAGCCTCTGCAGCCAAGAAACAAGGTCCAGATTGTGTGTCACACCTGGCCTCTATTTTGCCATCAGAGGCCCTTTAGGAAAGGCCTCTGCAGCTGATAATAGAGCTCCAGATCGATCCGGAGTGCTGTTACTGGCTGCAGAGGCCTTTCCTGAAGGCCTATGATGGTGAAATGGAGGCCGGAGCGGGGGGCACCACACACATCAATTCAGAGCCCATTTCTTACTGCAGATGCCTTTCCTAAAGGTCTCTGATAGTGATATGGAGGCCGGGATTGATGCATGCAAGCGGTGACAAGCGACTGCAAAAGAAGTAGGCTGGCAGCGGATTCTGCTGGGCAGGGCTGTCGATGCCACCACAGCAAGATGTGTCGGTGGAAGACATTGTGCAAAAAAAAATAAGACCTGATGCCATTTTGGGTGGGAAAAATATATAAGACTGGGTCTTATTGTCAGGAAAACTTTCTTTTGCCACAATTGTTCTGTTATTTACTTATTTTCTTTTACTCAATTTACATGGCTCCCCATTTTGCAACAGCAACTCTGTGTTCAATGCTCAATAGAAAATAACATCAAGAACAATAGACAGTGTCTTTCCCAACCCCATCTGAGCCAGTCAGCATCTGAGAAAACATCTTCCTTGCCTCGCTTTTGTGTGTGTGTGTGTCTGTGTGTGTGAATTCTAGCCATGTGAGCTTTAATTTTCAGGATGCATATTTAATATTAAGAAGAGATGGGTTTTTTTGCTACTTGGTGAGAATATTCTCTTGATGCCTCCATTCCCAGCCTCTTTGATTCCTAAACAGCTGTATAGAGAGATGATTTTAATTAGGATGCTTACAATCTACAACTACCAGTTTCCCTTTCTTTTCCCTAGTAGGATTCTTATGGTCGCTATTTGAAGTCTCCAGTATACAAAGAAATGTTGTCCAAGGCAATTGTACCACAAGAAGTGGTTAAAAAAAGGCAAGTTATCTGAGGTTTAATTACATTTCTTCATTATTAGTTTAAATTAGGAACTAAAGGAAAATGATGATTATTTATATATTTGCACGATTTAAGGTGGTCTTTCCCTGAGGAAAAATGCCTGATTTCCAGTTTGATAATCAGAGACATCATGCCCTTCCAATTGCGAGGTGGGCGGCCACTCAACATAATAATAAATAAATATCTTTAAATATTAATATTACAGAACTTATCAATAACTATTTCATAAGAGAAAAAAAAGATGAAAAATTACCTAAAAGAAAATCACTTTTTTCCTGTATATGTTGTTTTTATATTTTTAAGATGTCATGGAATTAGAACGTAGATGCTTCCCATATAACCTTTGGAAGTGATCTCATATCAATAAAACACAACCTGTATATATTTAACTCGCATCATTTGTATAAGATAGAACCTCACATGGTAGGAGGGATAGAATTGGCTTTTGAAGGACCCATGCAAGTCTGGAAAGGACATGCCTATTCAAAAGAGGGGTACTTTGGATTTGTTTTGGATGTTCCAAAGCGCTTCTTTTCAAAGAATATACAAAGAGTGAAAAATGACAGCAGCTGCTTTCTGAGAACCATGGTAATTTCCCCAATATTCCACAACCTATAATAGGATTGGAAAGATCTCATTAAAGATCAAGTTGTGAACTTTAATTTTCTAAGAAAGACCTTTTTAGATAGATTGATTCTATTTTCTAAGAAAGACCTTTTTAGCTAGGTTGATTCAACTATATTGATCATGGTTTTATTAATACATCTGCTAAGCATATTTGCAAAGTGTATTACATACTAAAATGGTACAGATAGCCCTTAACTTACAACCACAATTGAGCCAAAAATTTCCATTGCTCAGCAAGATACTTGTTAAGTGAGCTTTGCCCCCACTTTATGATTTTCCTTGCCGTACTCGTTAAAAGAATCACTGCAGTTGTTAAGTGAGTCACACTTTTGTTAAGTAAATCTGGCTTCCCCATTGACTTTGCTTGTCACAAAAGGGGATCGCCTGACCCAGGACACTGCAACTGTCATAAATACACGTCAGTTGCCAAGCATCCAAATTTTGATCTTGTGACCATGAGGGATGCTGCAATAGTCATTAAATATGAAAAGTATGTATGTAAGTATGAAAATAGCAACAGCACTTAAGACTTATATATCACTTCACAGTGCTTTTACAGCCCTCTCTAGCCGGTTTACAGAGTCAGCATATTGCCCCCAACAATCTGGGTCCTCATTTTACCCACCTCAGAAGGAGGGAAGGCTGAATCAATCTTGAGCCAGTCAGAATCAGACTCCTGGCAGTCAGCAGAATAAGCCTGCAATGAAAAACAGTCATAAGTCTCTTTTTTCAGTGCGGTTGTAACTTTGAACAGTCACTAAATGAATAGCTGTAAGTTGAGGACTACCTGTACAAAAGAGATACTTATCCATAGTTTTGTAGAATACTGAGCTCATAGAATACTATTTGGTTAGCATCTTTCTGGAATATTTATCTATAGAATCCTTATGGCAGGATTATTTATCGCAATAAATATGTATAGTGAACAACAAAAGGGATCAACTATAGATCTGCATCAGAATTAAAGAAATAATATTTTTGTTTACACAAAAGAGTTTTGCTCATTTTCTTTCTCATTTCCATTTTAGAGCACGCCTTAACTTTCCATAAAATATTGCAGCTCACATTCTGATGTAATTCCAACATTTTTGGATGAAGCCCAAAATTTGTGCATCTGTTTAGGGCTTTACACAAAGCCACACAAATTCTGGATATTCTGGCCATGTTTTCATGAAAACCACTTGCTACAAACTGAGTTTAATTGCTCTTTCCATGTTTTAATTTTAGACTGGGTTGCATCAAGATAGTGAGGCATATGCCGAATTCAGTTGGACAAACAATTCTCCATTAACTTAAAACTAAGCGTAGACTTTTTGAGAAAAAAGAAGAGTTTATGATAGGAGTCTTGATAATACTCTTTCTCACTAACAAATGTATTAAGAGGCGTAACCCTTTGTGAACTAAAATCTGTAATAGATTGTTTTTATCCATGAAAGGCACTTTTGCGGTTTCCCATACTTTTATTGAAAGACAATGGAAATATGTTAATTAATAATAATCACAATGATCATAATAGTAACCCTCTGGCTTTGTTTTGTTTCCTGTTCAGCTCTTATAATCCTTTTGTCCGCAAGTACCTGCGCTCCAGTCCCAGCCCAATCCTCTTGAGGCAGCTGGAGGAAGAAGCCAAAGCTAGAGAAGCCGCCATCAATGTGGACATCACCCAGGTTATGAGCAAGCTGGATCGTAGAAGCCAGCTCAAGCAGGAGGCCCCGCCTGCTAAATAGGGCCCCTAAAGGGCTGGAGAGCCCAGGGCAGGAGAAAAACCACAGAGCCAGGAGGAGGTTGCTGGCTGCATGTAGAGCTGCATTTCTGCTTCCTGGCCTGCAGGTGCCACTGGTGTTACATTGTTAGCAATCCTTCTCTCTCTCTCTCTCTCTCTCTCTCCTTCCTCCACCCCCCATCTTGCCTTCCCATCTACAGTCGGCTGTTGCCATGACATCCAGAACAGTGTCCCTTCATCAGCCCTTGTGGATGATAGAATCCTAGAACACAGGTGGCAAAATAAGTCACCTTACAAGAATGGCAGTGATGCTTTTCATATCAGATCAGCTCATTTTAGACTGCATTTTCTATAAACTCCCCTCCCACTTCTACAAATGCTACAAAGACTGGATGCCATGGCAACCAGCTGCCTGGCCTCTCTATGCCTGCAAATAACAAAGAAAAAGGGCTGAAGAATCCCACTGCAAGACATCAGCCAAAAAAATGGAATCTTCTTTCCAGATATCAATTATCTGATCATTGCCTAGAGAACAATTCAAGAATTTGATAAGGAGCAGACCTGAGGAAGGAGACTAGTGGACACATTTAAATGATTATGCATAATGCAGATTTACTTTGTGAATGATTAGTATAATCCCTTAATATCATTTAATCATCCTTTCCTATTCAGAATGGCTGTGTTGACCAACAATGGGTTGTGTTTTACTTTCCCTTCAGAAAATGTTTGCAGATAATGTGCAGATTCTTTGTTAGGTTTAATTAGAATGATCCACTTTAATAAGCAGTAATAGGACAGCGTCTTTCTTTAGGACAGATATTTCAGATTTCCTGAGTAGTTTAAAGATCCTGGCTGCTCAAATGCTTAATCATTTGCCTGGTGACCATTTAAAGGAAAACCTTTAGTGGATTTTGACAGTTCTACCAGACAAATATATTTTATACTGGACAACTCGTGACTTGTTGGGTCAATATTTTAGAGATATTTTCTTACCTAAACAGAGAAACAGAATGACCACGGGTGGGCAAAGAATCAGCAGGAAAGGGAGGGTCTTCTGATATTCTGCCAGCTTCCCATTCCCTTCCTTGTGGGAAGCTGGCAAGGAATGCAGGAAATTGCGATCACATGAGTTCAGCTGGCTAGAGCAGTGCAGCACTATGGCAATACTGAGATAGTCACAAATTTGCCAAATTTGAATTCCACGGGAGTCGTGGGTCCTGGATTTTAGATACACTCTTTAAGTTAACACATTTGATGTATATTGATTCGAAAAATATTATCTTATGCTGTTTTTTGTAATTAAAGGTTACAATGAGACAAGCAGGAGAGTTTTAGAGTTAGATAGACAGACAGACGACAGACAGATAGATAAATGACAGACAGATAGACAGACAGACAGATGACAGACAGACAGACAGACAGATAGATAGATAGATAGATAGATAGATAGATAGATAGATAGATGATAGACAGACGATAGATAGATAGATAGATAGATAGATAGATAGATAGATAGATAGATAGATAGATAGATAGATGACAGATAAATAGATAGAAGGATGTGCTCTCTAATGCAGGGGTCTCCAACCTTGGCAACTCTAAGACCTGTGGACTTCAAAGCTGGCTGAGGAATTCTGGGAATTTGAAGTCCACAAGTCTTAAAGTTGCTAAAGTTGGAGACCCCTGCTCTAATGGATAAGATTAACATCCGCCACCAAATTCCAAGGTTTAAATACTATTGGTTGTTCAGTACAGAAGGGTTACTCCAACTAATCTCAAACAATACAATAATAGAGTATAAGAAGTTTTGTAATGTACATATAGGACCATGAAGTATCTATTGGGCTTTTCTGGAGAGCAGTTTTTTTTAATAATTTCTGAATGTATTATATTTATGCTGGTGTTCTACGTAATCAGTTTTCCTGCTTAGCAACAGAAATGTCATAAGAGGAGAATTACTTGTATATGCCTGTCATAGAAGCTTGACTACCATGCGTCTGAAAACAGGCAGAGGTCAAAAGCCCTTAAACTGATTGGAAATGCCAGAAGAAATGTATTCCCCGCGTTCACTATGAGCAACGTCAGCAAAACTTAAAAGCTTACCCAGCAGAAAGGTGAAGATGAATTGCAGGGCTGACCTTTTGTTTAAACAATCTATGGCTATTAATCATAGTCAGTATGTGCTTGAAATATTTCAGTGGTTTATGAAGAACTAAGTGGAATTGAGGCTTATGCAACTTCTCACTATATTTCATTTATTTTTAGGAAGTTAGTTCAGTCACGCAGATGCTATTTCTATCATTTGATCTAGCTGGGCTTAGGTTGACCTTTTTTTTTTTTTTTTGGTCACTGCTTTTCATCATCGGTTGCAAAATACAAGGAATGGTTTGGGAATCTTTGTGATATTGGCAGAAGTAGAACACCATCGTCAAAAAGGCCATGAGAACATACCAAGGATGTGATCTTAAAGCAATCCAAGGAGTGATAATTTCTGTTAGATCAAAGAAATCTAAATGTAGCCCAGCAGTACTGCTGTAATTTAGGCAGAGCTTCCTGAGACTCTCAACTTTGAAAATGCAACTATGGAGATTAATTAAAATGTTCTGTCTGTTTAGAAAGGTCAACATTGTAGCTATGTAATGCACCAAAATAATGTTTTGAAAGTCTTTAGGGGTAACTTCAGGGCTCCTTAAAATCTTTTCAGGGGTTCTTTAGTAATGCATTAGTTATTTAGAAAATGTACAATATATTCTATGTTTGAACGTATTTTAAAGAAGACTAATAATAGATTATGGCCTCTGGTGTACTATAACCATAGGAATTGCAAGCCACCCCAGCAGAGAATAAATCAGTCTGCATTGTTCACAAGCCTTAGGCTGGAAGTCTCAGGCACAAGTGGGAATCAGCTTCCCCAACTAAGAATAGTGAAGAAACCAAATTCTAGAGACACACACACAAATACACATTCCTACTGAAGTAGAAGTATCAAGGAAGGGTCATCCCAGTTTGCAAAAGCTTCTTAGCAGCTTGGTCTTTTTGGCAGTTTCTAAGGGCTTCGTGCTAGATTACAGGCGGCTTATTTTATTTATTTATTTATTTATTTAATTGATTAATTAATTAATTTCTGCATCACCCATTTCATTTAAGTGACTGCGAGCTTTACAACATCACAATGAAAACACATAGAATAAACGTATAGATCAAAAACAGGATTAAGAACAATGTAAACCTTACAGTTAAAAATACAAATCAAAGTTAAAAATTGAAAAGGTTAAACGATTAGCAAGGCAGGAAGAGTTTTCTCAAGCCAGCAGTCATTCACAAGATTGTATCAAGGCTACGTCAGGTCTTAATACTCATCCAGAAATAGCAATAGCAATAGTACTTAGACTTATATACCACTCCATAGTGCTTTACAGCATATTGCCCCCAACAATCTGGGTCCTCGTTTTACTGACCTTGGAAGGATGGAAGGCTGAGTCAATCTTGAGCCCTCCAGATCAAACTCCAGGCTGTGAGTAGAGTTAGTCTGCAATACTGCATTCTAACCATTGTGCCACCACAGCTCTACGCCATCATGGAAAACCAGAAGAGTGGGGATTATCCTCACATCTGGGAGTAAGGTGTTCCAAAAGGCAAGGGTAGAACTCAGGAGGCCCTCTTCATGAATCCGACCAGTTGAAATTCCTTGACTGATGGATTACACAGATGCTGTCCGTGCTTGATTGGTTGGAATGGGTCAGTATAATTGAGACAAGACAGTTCCTCAAATATTCCATGAAGGGCATTAAAGGTAATGACCAATCCCTTGAATTGAACCTGGAAGCAAACTGGCACCCAGTGCAGCTCATGTAGCAGAAGTGTTACATGAGCCACACTAGGGGCACTCCAAAGTCCCACTGTTGCATTCTGTGCCAAATGCAACTTTCAAGGGGAGTCCAGTTGTCCAGCCAGGACACAAGTGGCTGAAATGAGAGCATCTCCAGTGAGGAAAGGACATTATTGGTGCACAACTTGAAGTTGAACAAATGCCTTCCTAGCCATGACTACCTGATTGGGACAGTCTACCCAATTTCTTTGTGTGTGGTAAGACTATAAAATGCATATACATAATATCAAACCACATAACACAGCCCTTGATCTCTTAATGGAAGCAAGAATATGCTTTCTTTTTGTGCTCTAGTTCATACAACCACAGTAGGAATTCAGAGTTCCTGCTGGCAGGAATAAGATACTACCTTTATTTCTATACCTGCTTATTTGACCATGGAAGGGAACCCAAGCTGATTTACCCCTTGCCATGATTCTTTTCACTTTTTCTAAGCCACAGTGGTGCAGTGGTTAGAATGCAGTACTACAGGCTACTTCTGCTGATCACCAGCTGACAGCATTTTGGCAGTTCTGGTCTCACCAGGCTCAAGGTTGATTCAGCATTCCATTCTTCCAAGGTTGATAAAATGAGGACCCAGATTGTAGGGAGCAATAGGCTGACTCTGTAAACCGCTTAGAGAGGGCTATAAAGCACTGTTAAGCGATGTATAAGTCTAAGTGCTACTGCTATTGAGAAACTATTTATCTACCTCTATGTCTTTTCTTTTCTAGATTGGCATGCAAATGATAGGTATGTTCCAGTTCAGGTGGAATGATTGTACAATTAAAGTACAATATTTCTTCGGAATTAAATAAAATAATTGAAACCATGTTGTTGGCCTCTAGTTATCCATGCTGTCTTCCATTGTGGCTTGGTTAGCAGATACAATCTATAAGATGTATTTAGTGCTTTTTATTGTCTGTTAAAAATAGAATGTGCTTCACCTTGTTTTAATTACTGGTACAAGCAATAGATTGTATTTTTATTATTCATGCAGACTTGAAATACTTCCTGCCCCTTTCATTTCCCTTAGCTAAATAAAGCTAGAACTTGTAACAATCATTGTGTATGTGTCTCATTGTCTTTGTCTCCATCCATACGTTATTTTCTCCATATCTCCAACTTTATTATTTTAATTTGAATTATTTTTCTTCTTTCGAAATTCATTATTTAACAGCAGCTTTTTAAAATCATGCAGTCTGCTACTGAAGCATCTCCTTCTGCCACAATTGTTAAGTCTGGAGCATGGGTGAGAATAATGGAGACGAGCCGGTAGAAACAGTGAACTTCAAACTCTTTATTTACATGGTGTGACAGCTCAGCTCAATGGCTGCTATAGCCTTCCTTATATAGGCAACTTATTAACTATTCAACCAATAGCAATCCGGGAGCGCTAGCTCCGTTAACCAATGAGAATGGCCTGTTCATGGCCAATCAGATGCTCCTGAACGGACCAATCCGATCTTGCCATTAACAGCCAATCAGAAGTGCAGGGCCAGAACCCTGCACTTGACTTCAAGCTCAAGATAACTTTATTTAACATTCATTCACAACAACAATATTATTTGTTAGATGAATTATTTTTTTTTTACATAAGTACTTTGCAGCAATTTAGAGGAGTTTCGGGCCTGTCCTGTCTTAGGGGATTTGGGCTTTGGTGTCTAAGCCAAGCATTATCATTTCATTTACACAATAATTGCAACAGTTAAATGTGACAGCAAATGGCATCTTTGCAACAGCAACTCTCACATTACTTTTCAAAATGACCAAGCAAAAATACCAGGTGAATTGAAAACATGGATGAGAGCAGGAGAAACTACAATTTTGCTTTTCTTGAAAATAAGTGGAGTCTCTTTGGAACTCACCATTCAG
This sequence comes from Hydrophis major, assembly GCA_033807585.1. NCBI lineage: Eukaryota > Metazoa > Chordata > Lepidosauria > Squamata > Elapidae > Hydrophis > Hydrophis major. The sequence goes on from CM066329.1 coordinate 193,781,595, forward strand.
GATATTGATTAGATGAAGGGTTCCCCCACCCCCCCAATTGACCAATAGAACATGTCAACTGGAAGATGAACATTAAATGCCTTATGGCAGGGGTGTCAAACTCAATTTCATTGAGGGCCGCATCAGGTTGTGTTTGACCTGGGGGGGGTGAGTGGACGTGGCTGGGGTGGGCATAGCCAGGGTGGGCATGGCCAGCTCAATGTCCTGCAGCTCTCTGCCAGTAAAAACCGAGTGAGCGACCTTCCCGGGCTCCATTTTTGCTGGCAGAGGGACTGCAGGCCGGTTCTTCACTGTTTCCAGGGCAGCCCCATGGACCAAATCTAAGCACCCTATGGGCCAGATCCAGCCCACAGGCCTTGAGTTTGACATCCCTGCTTAATGGCATTTATGGTCAGGGGTAGGCTTCAAAAATTTTAGCAAACAGTTTTCTTCCCAGTGGCTGGGTTGTTGTGGCTATAGTGGTCATGGCCTAGTTGGCCTCCTGCACCATGGCAGGGGGGCGTGTTTGGCTGTCCCTGGGTTCCGGAGGCTTTCCTTGAGCCTCTGGAGGGCAAAAACAGCCTTCCAGGCTCCAGAGGCCCTCCAGAGGCCAGAAATGGGCCTGTTTCCAGTTTTCCAGAGCCTCTGGGAGGCCGTTTTTTGCCCTCCCCATGCATCCACGTGGGCCCTACATCCAAAATGGCTGCGTGGAGACTCCTGGGAGGGGTGGGGCAGGGTGGGCAGGATCAGTTAGGAGTCGGATTTGCCAGTTCATCAAACCAGTCAATAAAAATGATAAAATTAGGTACCAGTTCGCCCAAACCAGGGCAAACCGATAGCAGCCCACCACTATTTATGGTTTTCCCTCAGTTCCTAGCAGCTATGGTAGAACTTCAAACTGCTCTGGAGGAATAGCAGAGTGGAAATGGTGTAGAAAATTGCAAATCTGTCTACTTATATTCTGCTGTGTAGGTGGGGATAACAGAACAACAGACTTGGAAGGGACCTTGGAGATCTTTTAGTCCACTCTCTGCTCAGGTAGGAAACCCTATACTGTTAGAAACAAATGGCTGTCCAAGTTCTTTAAAAAATCCAGTGTTGGAGCATCCATACTGGAGATTTTTAAGAAGAAATTGGGCAACCATTTTTCTGTCCAAAAGAACCACTAGGAACAGTAAGATGAGTTACTTGTTGAAGATCTTTTTTAAAAAAATGTGAAAAACAATAATTTATCAAGGTTTACTAACCTTTAGGCTAGAAATCACTCTTAGACAACTAAGAATCTCCCTATAAGAAAAGAAAAAAGTGAGAGTCCATGAAGAGTAAAGCAGAAATGAAAGAAATTCTTTTTGAACGCATCCTTGTTTCATTTTAGGATCAATCTAGATCTTTGTTCTGCATATACCATATATGGATCAATCTATAACTGATTAACCCCCTATGTTTACTTCCTCAGTCTGTTATGCCTCATTTCCAGATTAATCGATGCCTTTTAAAAATAAAAATGACAATTGAAATTTAAATATTATGATCCAAGGATGGACAATATAGCATGGTCATTTCCTGGACTATTCCATTCCCCCTACTATGAAATGGGCTAATCTCAGAATTCCCAGGGTGCAACATTTTTGTGTACTGCCACAGCACAAATATGCCACTGTCAGTTCAAGGATGGGCAATGTATTTTTGTGGAATTCTCCATGTGCTCTAACATGTGGCTAGTAATGAGAATGTCACCTATTCTTAATGTGACTGAATGATCAGCTTGAATCTGCTATTGTAGGAAGCAAACTGAAATCAAGTGTCTCAAGTTCTATGGACATATACATTGGTATTTTGCATTGGAGAGTTTCACACTGTGGTTATATCCTTTTAAATCCTTGGATAAATGTGATAGTGAGCAGTGCTTGGATGTAGGTCCTGCCTTGCCAATACTGCAGCATAGATAAGGAAAAACTGGAGGGAAAGCATTTGTACCATTTTGTGCAACCACATTTGGTACTTGAAATGGCATGCTATGAGATCTACTGCTTGGTGATATTTGAAATAAAGTTGTATCATGCCAAGGGCAAAAGAAATGCACCAGGGAATTCACACTGTAGAGGACGAACGATCAAGGGAGATAAATAAAAGCATGACAGACACAACAGAAAAGGTATCAGTGTGACAAGATGCAGAAGTTTGATAGAAGGCACCAAAAACCAGCAGATTCTTTTGAATTACATGAGACAATTTGAGGCCATCTTAGTTGACAATGTGAGAGTTTCAGGGTGAGGAAAACTAAAAGAGGCATCTTTGTTTACAAACACAAATAAGCTGAACTTTCTAAATTCAATGTACAGAGAAGCAGGAACTTCAGCATGCAATACTGGCAAAGGCTATATTCTTGATTTGGGGCGCTTTTGATGTAAACCCAAGTGACATTCCATTGATCCTGATCATAAAACTGAATTAGAGAACAGAACTAGAAAGAATTTGAAAAGAATTACTGGCATTACTCACCCAGAAGCAGATCCTGTTTTTCATATTTTCTTTTCCCTTATAGGGAGTTCATATATTTAACCCCAGTATAATTTTGTTGCCGGAGTAAAGCTGCTCATCATTTTGATTAAGTAATTAACCTTAAACCATTTCAGGTATCTAGAAAGTCCTATGTCATAGATCTTTTTTTTTAAATTACAACATTTGTTTTTATTCTGACTAGATAGTATTATTCCCCTGTAGGCAAATTTGTAATGCCTTCCATTTCTAGGAAGTTTGCATAGGGCATCATAATGTGTTTCTATGAAAAAATACTTTTAATATCTGGACTATGCAGCTCTCAATATAAAAACTAGAACTACGGCAAAGACCTGGATTCAACGGACAAAATGTGATTTGGAGATGCATGTCTGTGCCTGAGGTACTTGTGAATTCCCACAAAGTTGTGTTTCTTAAAAGGCACCTTTGTTTTTCTTGTCAGGTTCCCTTGCATGCTCCAGATCACATTTCTCCCTAACTCAAATATGCACAACGTGCTTCAATATATATCATTAAGGTGTTTGGTATGCAGTGTCAGAAAACAATCATTTTCACCAGTGCTAGTTTGCTGTTTTCAAATTTCCTAACATTTTAGGACTCTGGAAAACTGCTCTAACTAGAATCCTATCAATTTATCCCCAAATTTTGTTTTGATATTTTCATTTGATCTTCTTCAGATGGGAGATTTTTCGCAGTTCTCTCTGAATATGTTGAAGCTAAACTTGGGGTATTATACATATGAAGTATGTGCTTTATGAATGATAAGTAGCCCTTCTGATTTTGGGCAGCAATTTACCCTGGGCTGAGAGAAATGGGTTTATTGTTTTAAGGAATAGACTGAAAAAATCCTCCCCCCCCCCCAGTTCTTAACACTTCAGTTTTGATGCATAACAATGGATCAGGTATTTGTATTTAAGAATTGTGTTACAACTGCAATAGTTATACACATCTCTGTACAGAAAACATTATAGGATTTCTGAACTAGTTTTTCCCCCTATATATGTTCATACACACACAATATATTTAGTCTGAATCCTTTGCTGCTATATAGCCAATGTTAGAAGATGATGATAGATAGATAGATGATAGATTAGAGAGAGAGAGAGAGAGAGATATGATGGGGTAGGTAGCTAGATGATAGGTAGCTAGCTAGGATGAGAGAGGGAGGGAGAGGGAGGGAGAGGAAGAGAGAGAGAGAGAGAACAACTTCTAGCAGTGGTCATGCATCTGAAGCTGCAATATTAAGGGCCACAAGAGATGTAAAATTTCCCCATTCTCAAAAATTAATTTGAGATCAAATGTGCAGATTAGACTTCTGGTACATCTGGACTGGCTGGTTTCTATCTACTGGCAAAAGCCAGACCAGACTGAATATGAGCCCATACATTCTGTAATCAGCAATAGCATTGCTTTGCTCATGCCGAGTAGTAGAAAGCCATGATGGGAAGACCATAACGTGAACCCTAGCGAAGATGGTTACAGATGACCAAGTGTAATAAAAACCTCAATTTTCTATAAGAATTCCATGTAATTGTCTATGCTATAACTGTTCTCTCTTTTCCCTGCAGTTATGTCAATTTACTGTTCCTGTTTCCCATTTGGCTGTTTACACTAGTACGTCTGATTCTCAATGCCCCCGGCAACTCCCTCTGCCAAACACTGCTAGTTACTCCTCACCTCTTCAGGTAGCCTTAGGCGATGCATCTGTTAGGGAGAAGAACTTGGAGCCTAACAGGTTTGGTTCTGATCCCATTCCTTCCCTCCTGGAAAGGGCTCGGAACTCCATGGATTCTGAACTGGACAATTGCCACAGTTCAACAAATGCTATCAACTCCAAGTCCAAAATGACACCCAAGCCAAAGATGGCCTTGTCCCTGGGCAGGTTCTTGAAATGGCGATGCATGAATTCACCCGTGTTTGCCACTCTTTCACCTAAGCATCCTGCTGTGGCGCAGGGAAAAGTGCAACCCTTAGAAGATCTGAGCCAACACCTTCAACCAAAATCCAAAAAAACACCCATGTGAGTATCCTTATGGGTGGTTTTACTTGGGCTTTGTGGCCAGGTCTTCTTCTCCCGAACAACAGAGGAACACAGTAGTCCTAATAATGCTTTGTGATTGATTATGTGCCTAGCAACCTCATAGAGAGATTTTCTCTGTCCTGTCTCTTCAAGTCTTTCAATTGTATACCCAATTCCCCTGTAACTGAGTCTATTCACTTTGTTGCTGGTTGTCTTTTCTTCTTTCCATCCACCTTTCCCAATACTAGGGCCTTTACCATAGAGCTAAGTCTGCATGTAATGTGTCCAAAGTATTTGACCCTGTTCATTTCTGCCTCTAGATCAGGGGCGTCAAACTCAATTTCATTGAGGACTGCATCAGGGTTGTGTTTGACCTTGGGGCGTGGCCAGGGTGGGTGTGGCCAGCTTGAAGTCACTTGTTGAAGTTCTGTGTTCAGCCATAACAGCCTTCTGCAGCCCTCTGCTAGCATAAATGGAGCCCGGGAAGGCTGCATGCTTTTGCTGGCAGAGGGCTGCAGGAAGCCAAAAATGAAACCCAGCCCTTCTGATCTCTGTTTTTGCTGCAGAGGTACTGCAGGCTGATCCTTCACTGTTTCCAGGGCAGCCCCATGAGCCACATCTAAGCACCCCGTGGCCCAGATCCGGCCCATGGGCCTTGAGTTTGATACCCCTGCTCTAGATTGATTGATTCGACCATCTGTTTGTTTGGTTTTTTGGCTGTCCATAGCAGAGGTCTCCAACTTTGGCAACTTTAAGGCTTGTGGACTTCAACTCCCAGAGTTCCTCAACCACCTTCTGCTTCCCTGGCATGTCAAGGGAATATAATTGCTTGAACAATTCAGATTTTTGTAGGTACCACGCATTGTAGTATTTGAATATCTTTTCCAAGGCCTTTATAGGTGCTCTACCAGGTGCTGGTCTATGCCTATTTCTTGATTGCTTGCTCCTTTACTGGTGATAGTTGATCCCTAAAAGGCAGAAGCTCTCCAGCACTTTGATATTGTTATTGTCTTCGAGGGATATGGGTGGTTTAGAAATATGAAATATAAAGAGAATACATAAACTGTGATGTTTTGTTTGTCTTTGGTTTAGCGCCTTCTTTCAGGTTTCTCTGGAGAGCAAAATCCATCCGATGGATGTTGGAATGGAAGAAGTTCACCAGGAGTCTGCCAAAGAAGTGATCTGCCCCTGGGAAGTTCTGACCGAAGAAGGACAAAGCAGATAAGAAGCCTTTGAAGCCATTCAGATTGAGCCAATGATTTTTTTTTTTCCCTCAGCCTCAGTTGACAGATATTAATCACCAACCTTTTGGAATCCTTTTTTTGGAATATAGGGCAGAGGCACTTCTTCCAACAGCATACTTAATTCCATTCAATTTTGTCCATACAGAGTGAGGCAGGTGAAAACCAGGTGGTTTGGTAGAGGGATTGCTAATGGTCAGGCTGCAAGAAGATAACTTTGGACTATTCTTCTTTCTAGGCATTTTTGTGCGAAACAAATATGAACATGTTTGATTTCAAACAATTTGAGAGTATAAAATCAAAGGTTTTTTTTTCATGTATTAGTTTTATTTAAATAAAGTATTTTTAATCTCACTCTCTATCCTAGAAGATCAAGAAGATGATAAAAAAGAATAGCAACCCCTAGATCAAAACCACTTGGAAGAAAGCTTATAATCAAACAAACATCTTTATTTCCATATTCAAAAAAAAAAAAAAAGGAAATCTCTAAGATGCCACAATATTGGTAAATTGCCATGAATCATGTTGGTAAATCATGCTACAAAACTCTTATATTTAATCAGTCTTTTGGAATGTTTGCATTTTGTATCTCTGCATTTCTTATATACTGATTTTGTTGTTGTTTAGAAAGACCAAGAATGTAATATTCATCTCCTAAAACTCTGCTATCAAAATTAGCAACTTTCTAACGTTAACGGTGCAACGTCATTGAGTACCTGGATTAGGTGAGGTAGTGCAGAAGCTACACATGGGGAATTCTGGGAGTTGAAGTCCACCCATCTTAAAGTTGCTGAGGTTGACAAACTCTGAAGAGCATTTCCTAACTACATCTCACTGTGACACCAATGCTCATCAGCAACATTGTGCTGCTTTCCCCCATCAGGAGAGACTGGTTTAAGACAGCCTTAGCTGCATTAGTATTAAAATAGTACTTTCCCTTTTGTTCCAATGCTACCTAAAGGCTGCAGGAAAGCATTAAAAAATCCTGATGACCCTTACTTACAATTCTGGGAATTGAAGTCCACAAGCCTTAAGGTTGCCAAGTTTGGAGACCTCTGCTTTAGAAGGAAATTGATGGTTGCCATGAGTTGGGACAGAACAAGCCCCCTCCGCTGTGGTGCAGGAGGCCAACTAGGCCACGCCCACCATGGCCACACTCACCCAGCAATCAGGCAGAGAGCCGCTTGATAAATTTTTGAAGCCCACCCCTGTATATAACTAACTTTCTGGCTCATTCTCCCTGCCCATGTTGCCTAGCTGTGTTCCGCACCATGTCTGCTGTACTCACTGGAGCTGTCTGAGTAGATTAACTGCATGTTTGAAGCTGTGTTTCAGCCCCAAAGAGGTTGTGTGCACTCACAACCAGAGAACCGGTGGTTAACGTAAGTGCAGCCCACCTCTGCTGCCAAGAGTTCGATCCTTACTGGCTCAAGGTAGACTCAGTCTTCCATGAGGTCGGTAGAATCAGGATCCAGATTGTTGGGAGCAATAGGCTGACAATACACATAGAGAGGGCTGTAAAGCATTGTGAAGCAGTATATAAGTCTACTGTAAGTGTTATTGCTATTGCTACTTTGATGTTCTTGGCCTGTTTCACAGAAATCTCCCTAGTCTGGTAGTTTTCACCTGGAAAATATCAAATATTAGGTAGCAAGACTAGGCTGAATCTTTGTTTGAGCCCTCCTCTCAACTGGATGGTTGATGTCCAACAGGAGGCTGCTTCCACAATGGAGGAAGCCTTAATGGCTGAATTCCTAAATACAGGTCCATACTGTTACAAATGTTTTCCAATAGCAAAATTGAGAAAGTTAATCATAATATTGAAAAGGATTTCAATTAAAGAAGACAAGGAATAGGCTACTCAAGCACTTCAGTTGAGTAAAAAAAGAGGTGGATAATGTTCAGGGCCAGGTTAGCTTATGTCCCCTGATGAAACCTTGAGTGTAGTCTCCATCCTAAAACCACCAGTGGCTTCGCAGTCAGAGGAAACTTCAGAAGGACGTGGCCTGATTGGGTGGTTAAAAATGACAATGGGAAGTTTGTACTTTCGGATTTGTAAGATTCTGTTAATGGGGCCTGACGATAAATTTGTATTAGCTCATCTTGTCATGATTCCTGTCTGGTTTACCTGGGAAGGCTAGCAGTCATTGGGATCCATAGCAAACCTTCTCTGATGGATCTGGTGGCAGAGGTAGTCACCCAAATAATCCAGCCTCATGCCAGATAGGACTTTAAAGATGAATAGCAACAGCTTGAATTGGATCCAGAAGCAAACTGGTAGGCAAAGCAGCTCCCAGAGCAAAACAAAGGTAATGTGTATTCTTCTAGAACAGGGGTGTCAAACTCGTGGCCTGTGGGCCGAATGCGTCACATGTTGGCGATGCCCACTCCCGTTTTAGTGAAGGGGAAAAATGTCGCAATATGTGACAACAATTTGATGACGTGAATTTGACACCCCTGTTCTGGAAATATGCATGGGTGCCCACAATGCTGCATTCTGTACCAGCTGAAGTTTCTGGATACTCTTCAAGGGCAGCCCCATACAGAGCACATTAAAGTAATCCAACCAAGAGTTGACTAGAGCATGAGTGGTGATTCTGAACATACAAAAACAATGGAGCACATGTTTCTCCAGTGCCTGTTTTACCAAGACCTTTGTACGAGCCTCATCTCACCATTATTGCACAAACACCCATAACAAGTCTATACCACTCGGGTGTTTTCAGATACCAACACTGCTACAACCAATAACGTTGCCAGGTCTGTGCCACAGCACTTAAAATCCATCAGATGATGATGACCTGTGCCATAGACTAGTCTGGATGAGCATAATCTAGTTCATCATATTAGAGTGCTCTGTCATTTGATAGGCTCACATAGGTAGTCCTCGACTTACGACCACAATTGAGCCCAAAATTGATATTGCTAAGTGAGAAATGTGTTGAGTTTTGCCCCATGTTATGACTTTTCTTGCCAACGTTTGTTAAGTGAATCACTGCAGTGGTTAAATTAGTAACACCTTTGTTAAGTGAATGAGGCTTCCCCATTGACTTTGTTTGTCAGAAAGTCACAAAAGGTGAACACCTGATCACGAGACATTGCAACTGTCAGAAATATGAGCCAGTTATCAAGCATGTGAGTGTAAGTCACATGACTCTGAGAATGCTGCAATGGTCACTGTAGCATTGTAACGTCGTTATAACACTGAATAGTCACTAAATGAACTGTTGTAAATCAAGGACTATCTGTACTAGCATTTATGTTCCCCTACACTCATCTAATGTTCCTACCACTTCTTTTAGATTCCTTTTAGACTTCTGTTTTATATCTTTCTTTCTCTCTCTCTCCTGTTTTATATCTCTTGGCTTTTTATAACAATATTTTTTTTAGACTTTAATGTATTTTCTACGCTTTTTAATTGACTGCACCCCAGCCTTCTTATCCTGCTTTTGGCTGTAATAAAAAGTTGATTTGGCCACCTGTTTGAGCAGGAGTTGTATGTCTAAGAGTACCCTTAGTTTGTGCATGAGGTCCGTTTGGGGCAGTGCAACCCCATCCAGCACCAAAGATGATACAATCCTAGAACTGTTGGGCTCCAAAACCCAAAGCCACTCTTGTCAGTGTTCAATTGAAGCCTGTTGATTACAAATCGTCAGAGCCCCCATGCACCTGGATTAGAAATCCTATGTTGTATGGCTAATGTAAATACTAAATATATAATATGCAATATTGGCATGTTTTAGTATGCACGAATGTATCTTTTTCAGAAAAGGACACCTTCAATGGATTGTTTTCCTGATAAACAGATTTTCTAGTACACAAGGATTGCTTTCCTAAGAAACATATTTCCTTTATCTGTTTCAAGTATGTGGGCTTTTAATGCTGCAAATAAAAATGAATTTGTCTGCAATAAGAGGAATTTTTGTATTGCCTTATTCCTTGTTTTTTGTTGTTCCCTGTCAGGAAAATGCCACAAGGTAGAGCAGGTTTCTTCACTTGGGACCTATGGATATATTTCTGAGAATCTGTGAACATGGATGAGGGAGGGAGTTATTTTCACTATTTTCTTTTATGCATTTATTTTCCCATACTTTCACCAGACTCTCTATGGCAGAAAAATATTCAGAACTGCAGACGTAGAGGGTTTTAATATGGAGGTTTCTCACTCCCCAGAACCTATCCACAAATAAGTCACCCAGAGTTGTTTTGATACAAGATGGGTGGCAAAATAAATGTAAATAAATTAATAATATAAGAATAGTTTAAATTGCATTTTCCCAAATTGTTATACTTCAAAGGTATAACATTAACATTTCTGTCAATAATAACTAGTAGGCTTTGTGCTAACTGATCACTGATGTTATTATTCAACTCATTTGGTATTTGTATTTGTAGCTCAGGGTTGAACACAACTCACCATGACCAATTCGCCGTGGAACAAGATTTTGATTAATATTGAAGGAATGGTGGAATGGAATCATTAAAGAAAGAATGCCAAGGGAGGGGGCAAAATGAAATCTGAATGACAAAAATTAAAATAATGTTTTAATTATTTTCAATAATTAAATTAAATTGTTGCATTGTCCTGTGGTAAAGTTGTCCTGCACATTTTGGCCGCAGCAAATTGACCATGGCCATCAGTCAAGTTGGCCGTGGCAAGTTGTCCCATTTCACCTTGAATGAGACAACTTATTGGTTATTATTTGTTGTCAAAGAACTACCAACTCAAACAAACAAGCCAACAGTAAACAACAGCCTAATCAAGGAATCACCAAGACCACTTCTGTCGTGTCTGTCGCAGGAAAGGAGACTCGGAGCCAGTGACTCAGTTTCAGCTCTTTATTTGGTCCCGAGATCGGCTCGGGATTCAAGGGAAAAACAGCGGCTTTTATTCTCTGGCCGCGGCGGCCATGGCCAATGGCACCACTTTGAATCTCCTGCGATTAGTTTCCACCAATTGCGGGGGATTTGTTATGGGCCAATCAGTGCAGCTCGCTCGGCCAATGAGATCGCTGTGTGCTTTGGCCAATCACAGTGCGGGGCTTGCAAGTATGCTAATGACTGTACAGAACACCCCTCCCGTCTTGGTACGGTCCTACGTAACGTAGTCCCGTAAGTAGGCGGGGCTTTGTACTTGCCTACTTGACCTGCGCAGGTTAGTTGTTGCTTGGCTCCCGGCCGGTTCGGTTGGGTTCGGTGTTGCTCTCTGCCTTGTTGATGGAACCGCCTGGAAGGCCTCACCGGGTCTTTCGTCACAGCTCCCTCACGGTCTACCCGGGCTGGTTGAGCTGCAGTTGTTGCCACTCCCGCCTGGTCTTTCTGGGCTGGTTGAGCTGGCCTGGCTGCTTCTCCCTGGTGAGGTTTTGAGCTGGCTGCTTGCCGGTGAGTATAGCTGGTTTCTTTCTATTGGTTTTTGGTTCCCGGGGTATTCCCTCCCCTCTTGGTTTGTGTTATGGGGGCTGTCTGTGTCTGTTTGCGTGTCGGTTGTGTTTCCTGTGGTTGTTCTCGATCTTATTTGATCGATGTGGCATTTCCATGTTCGTCCGTCGGTTGTTTGCAGCTGGTATGAGTGGGGACATGTCAGCTGGGTTATAGTTGCCGGTACCCAAAGTGGATCTCCGGTAAGGTTCTTTGCGTAGACTGCGTCACCTGGGGAGAATGTTCGGTTTTTGCTTGAGGAGTTTGGGGGTTTTTCTGGGTTGTATGTGGGGTGCAGTCTGTCGAGTGGGGACCTTAATTTCCTCCCCGTTAATAGTTCTGCCGGGCTTTTGTTGGTAGTCGTGTTTGGGGTTATGTGTTGTATAAAGAGCATTTTGTTTATTTTTTCTTGGATTTCCCCGTGTTCAATTTTTTGGATGTTTTTTTTTTGTGAATTGAACCATCCGTTCCGCCCTCCCATTCGCCGCCAGATGTGCCGGCGCTGTCAGTGCATGTCGTATGCCCCATTCCACTAGGAATTTTTTGAATTCCAGTGAGGTAAATTGGGGCCCGTTATCCAACACGATAACATCTGGGAGGCCGTGGGTTATGAACAGCTTGCTGAGTTCCTTGGTCACGGCCTCCGTGGTGGTGGTTTTCATGTTGCTTATCTCCAACCAGTTGGAGTAAGCATCTACCGTGATAAGGAATATATGTCCTTTCGTGGACCCGGCAAAATCTATGTGAATCCTGGACCATGGACCCCTGGGGGTTTCCCATTCCAGGATTGGTGCTGCGGGAGGGCTCGGTCTGGCTTCTTGGCAACGTTTGCATGTTGCCACCCAAGTCTCGATTTGCTTATCCATCTCTGGCCACCAGGCATAACTCCTAGCCAGGGCTTTTGTTCTAACTATGCCCAGGTGCCCCTCATGTAACAATTCCAATACCTTCTCTTGTAACTTTTCCAGAATAACAACCCTATCCCCCCAAAGTACACAATCTTTTTGTAATGAGAGTTCTGTTTGCCGGTTCTGGAATGTCCTGAATGATTTGTCGTTGTCTTTTTCTGGCCACCCCTTTTCTACCCAATGTAACACCCGCGCCAGACGTTTGTCTTTATTAGTCTTGCAGGCAATGTCTGACGTGGTTATGGGTAAATCGGGCAGAGTCTCTATGCTGAGGGTGGCTGTCGTGGGTGCTGGGTCGGTGTCTAGGTCAGGTAACGGCGTGCGGCTCAGGGTGTCTGCGTGGGTGATTGTCTTCCCTGGTCGGTGTGTGAGCCAGTAGCTGTAGGCAGCAAGGAATTCGGACCACCTTGTCATTCTAGGAGATAGAATGTTCAGGGTGGCCCTGTTCCCTGCCAGGATTCCCAGCAGCAGCTTGTGGTCGGTGATGATGGTGAACATGCGGCCGTAGAGGTACTCATGGAACCTCTTCACTGCGGCGACGATACCCAGGGCCTCTTTGTCCAGTTGACTGTAATTTCTCTCCGGTTTGGTGGGTGTCCTCGAAAAGAAGGTGATGGGTGCTTCTTTTCCATCAGGGAGCATGTGGCTGAGGACGGTGTTGACGCCGAAAGGTGAGGCGTCGCATGTAACGGCAAGTGGTAGGGTCTCGTTGTATTGGATTAGGACGAGGTGAGCAGGTCCTTGGTTTTGTTGAAGGCGGCTTCCTCACGTTTCCCCCAAGTCCATGTGGCCGCCTTGTCCAAAAGCCTATGAAAGGCTCCGCTGCGGTTGCCTTTTGGGGCAGGAAAACATTATAAAAATTAAGCAGTCCTAGAAATGCCTGCAGTTCCGTTTTATTCCATGGTGTTGGGGCTTCTTTAATGGCTCTGATTTTCTCTGCAGTTGGGTGGATGCCGTGTCGGTCTAGGAGGTATCCTAGGAACTCAACCTGCTCTGTGTACAGCTGGCAATTCTCTTTTTTCACCTTTAGCCTGGCCTCTTTGAATTTGGTTAGTACCTCCCTTAGATGACCCTCTAGTTCTTGTTGGTTGGCCACTGACACCAGTATGTCGTCGAAGTAGGGCACCACCCCCTTAATTCCTTGCAAGAGTCTCTGGAAAATTCCTGGAGCCACGCTGACTCCAAATTGGAGTCTGTTACAGCGAAATGCTCCCCAGTGGATGATTATGGTCTGCGCCTCGGCGGTTTCTACGTCGACTGGCAACTGTTGATAGGCTTGCGCCAGGTCGAGCTTCGCAAAGACCTTGCCTCCCCCCAGTGAGTGTAGAAGATGCTTCACTACTGGGACGGGGTAGGCGCTTTGTTGTAAGGTGCAATTTAGGGTGGCCTTATAGTCCCCGTAGATTCTCACCGACCCATCGGGCTTTACTGGGGTGACTATGGGGTCTCCCACCGGGTGTGATCGATTGGTTGTAGGACCCCTTGTTTGATGAGCTTATCAATTTGCTCGTTGATTTTGGGCCAGAGTGCAAAAGGTACCCGCCGTGGTTTTAGGCATATTGGGGGAATGCTGGGGTCTAGGCTGAAGGAAATAGGGGGCCCTCAGTACTTGCCTAGGGTGCCGTCGAACACTTCCTGGAAGTCCCGTGCCAGTTGCTCTTCCCAGTCGGCATCTGCGACATGGTCGATGCCCGTAACCTCAATCCCAAGTGGTGCGAACCACTGTAGTCCCAAAAGGCTGGGGCGGTCTCAGTCCATGATCGTCAGGGGAAGCTTTGCTGTGCGGCCCTTGAAGGTCACTTCAAACTGTCCGGTTCTGACTACCAGGATGCAGTTCCCCTGGTAGTCTCTGAGGATTAGTTTCTGGGTTTCCAACCTCCTCTTGTGGATTTCCGGTACCAACCACCTTATTTCTCGCCAGGTAACCATGGAGAGCTAGGACCCGGAGTCCACCTCCATTTTGCATGGTTCGCCTTCGATGCCCACTTCCACGTATACCTTTTGGGCATCTGTGGTTGATGAGTGGCCGATGACAACCGTCTGGTGGGTTTCCTCTTTCTGCCGGTTTTCGCCGCTTCGTCGGTTCCGTCCGTCTCGGTTCAAGCGATTTTCGGCTTGGCGGTCTCTGGCCCTGGGGGGGTACCATCTCGTCTCCAGTTGCTGTGATCTCGCCGACGGGGGCTGTAAGCTTTTCTCAGTCGGCAGACTCGGGTGATGTGGCCTTTTTTATCGCAGTGTCGGCAAATTGCATCGAAAAACCAGCACTCCGATTGAGGATGGTCGCCTCCGCACCAGGCACATGCGGTCCCCGACTTACGACTCTGCCGATCGTGCCGATCTCGTCCCGTCTGGAGCCGATGTATTTCTTCTTCCTTGTCCATGGTGTCGGAGGCGGAGTGGAAGTCGCCATGATAGGTGGTGGTTTCCCGATGGCTTGCTTCTGGGTGGGCCTCGGTTGCCTGGCCCATCTCAGTGGTCGCAGTGCATTCCCCGGTGTCCAGTCTCCGCATTCGATTTGCCGATTTCCGGGTTGCCTCGGCTGCAGTGGCTTCAGAGAGGGCATCGGCGAGGCCGATGTCACCTTTTGCCATCAGCCGGCTTTGTAGGACTGGGTCTCTGAGCCCGAGCATGACACGGTCCCGCAAAGCCTTGTCAATGTCCGAGAACCCGCACATGCCCCCTAGGCTTCGTAGATTAGCCACAAAGTCGCTGATGCTCTCACCCGATCTCTGGTCCCGCCGGTAGAAATCGTGCTGCCTGATGAGGGTGGGCACAGCAGGGGCATAGTGGTTTCGGAGCAATGGGTCGAGGTTGGCCCAGTCCATCTCCTTCACGTCCCCGGGTTTGGCAAGAGCTTTTGCCATCTTGAACACTGCGGGCCCGCAGTGTGTTAGAAAGACGGCTCTTTTCTTCTGCCCAGTTGCATCCTTCAAGTTGCTACTTTCAAGGAACATTAGGAATCGGTCTGTGTACGATTCCCAGTCCTCGGTAGCTGGGTTAAAGGGTGCGGGCAGTACGATGCTGGCCATCTTGTCGGTCTCGCTTCCACAGGACACGTGCTTGATGGGGTTTAGTCTTGGGATCCCATCCTCGTCTCCAGTGTCGTGTCCATCACGGGAAAGGAGACTCGGAGCCAGTGACTCAGTTTCAGCTCTTTATTTGGTCCCGAGATCGGCTCGGGATTCAAGGGAAAAACAGCAGCTTTTATTCTCTGGCTGCGGCGGCTGCGGCCAATGGCACCGCTTTGAATCTCCCGCGATTAGTTTCCACCAATTGCGGGGGATTCATTACGGGCCAATCAGTGCAGCTCGCTCGGCCAATGAGATCGCCGTGCACTTTGGCCAATCACAGCACGGTGCTTGCAAGTATGACTGTACAGAACAACTTCCACCAACACTGATTTACCAACACAGTCACTAGAATATAAACTGACAGCAAACCACCATCCTTACTCGCATTGATGATGTTACCTAGTTGGTAATGATATATCCACAGGAAAACAACCAAGCTCAGAGTACACCACCACCATCTGTAGCTTTCCACAATCTGTAACTTGAGTTTTTTGTTTTGCTTTTTGCAAACCCAAATCACATTGTCAAAATTTGACAGGAAGCTCAACACTAAAGATGGATATAGGAAGAAAACAACTATGGGAAAAAAAAATATTTGGAGAAGAAACAAAATGTCCCTTAAAACTGTCACTAATAAACCACAAAGCAATTTACCAATCTCTTAATAGAGATTGGTAAATTCCAGGCTTTGCCTATTTGCTGGACTTTATCACATCACACCATCAATCTTTCTTCTGTGGTTTTTAATACCCAAAGCATTTTTTAAAGAAAATGTGCTCCCTGTCTGACAAAATTTATCCACCTGAGTTGAAAAACAACAGGGGACAATTTTCAGATAATATGATGAATTTTGAACTCTACAGAAGTGGAAATACAGAACTGATTCATATCAGATAATTATTTCATCCAGCTCAGGATTGTCTACTCTGACTTCCAATTGCTTCCCAAGGCTGGAAACAGGTTTTTTTTTTTAGCAGAGACATTTTAATGTGGAATTGACTCTGAAACTTTTCTCTATGCAAAGATTGTTAACTGTTTCTCAAACAGCTTGCCAAAGATTTCAAAGTAGGCCTGAAAAGCTTTCATCAGATAGGATATGACTTCAATTCTTTTATATCATTATGCTTTGAACCAACAGGCAATAGTCAAGCTTGCTTATATATACAGTAAATCATGATCAAATAATTATGATGCCTTGAAGACAGATTTTTAGGGCAGAGGTCTGAAGCTCAAAACCCTGATTTATCATGCTTGTACATACAAATTATATAGTGAAGCACTCTGCCCAGATCACTGTAAGATTATTAAATCCAGATTCCAAAATTGCCTGTTTGTGATATTGCTGATTTAGGGTCTGCAGAGAAAGGATAGATGGTAATAACAATGTTTCTGGGTCTTATATTATTCTGGGTCTTTTATTAATTTTTGTTCCAAAAGATGCATTAGGGCTTATTTTTCAGTTAGGTCTTATTTTCAGGGAAATACGGTACCAAATGTGTCCTCCTGGCTGATGATTTTAACTGGGGCTTATTTTTGGGATAGGGCTTATATTACAAGAATCCTTTTCCAGGAAACACAGTGCTGAAGTTAAAATCAAAACCTCCACCTTATATTGGCACCAGGGCTCATCTTTTGGAGGAGTGACATAGGCAAGATGTAAACCCGTCCATAGTTCAGTTTGGTCAACTGACTTGCAGGCTGTAGCATCTCTCAAAGACATGACATCTTCCTTCATGGTAATATTTTTTTTTTTCATTTCAGTTCTGTCATTCCATTCTAAATATTAACCAGTTCTGACTTTGTTTTTCAAGATCAGCCAAGTCTTCTAGGGGTTGCCATCTTAATAATAAATCACAGGAATCCTTTCAATTTGACAAACTTATCCAACAAAGTCAGGGGTTTCCTCCCCAAAGTGCATTGCCGTATGCCGACGAACTCTGAAGGTGACTTTGTTCTTT
Organism: Hydrophis major; assembly: GCA_033807585.1. Taxonomy (NCBI): domain Eukaryota; kingdom Metazoa; phylum Chordata; class Lepidosauria; order Squamata; family Elapidae; genus Hydrophis; species Hydrophis major. The sequence continues at coordinate 193,798,710 of CM066329.1, forward strand.
GCCTCATGCATTGAAACTGAGGAAAAAAACAGATAAGAGCTGAATTGGCCTTCTGCAAAGTGGAGCCTAGTGGAATTAGGGGCTCCCCAAGAAATCGAAAGAAGACCAGGACTGGATAATAGTATTCATGTGGCATATCCCTGATTTTTATCCCAGGTTTCCTTTCTAGGAAAATACAGGTAGTCCTTGTCTTACAACCACAATTGAGCCTGAAATTTCTGTCATTAGGTGAGGCAGTTTCTAAGTGAGTTTTGCTCCATTTTACAACCTTTCTTGCCACAGTTGTTAAGTAAATCACTCTAGTTGTTAAGTTAGTGACATGATTGTTAAGCGAATCTGGCTTCCCCATTGACTTTGCTCCTCAGAAGTTTGTGAAAAATGATTACATGACCCCTGGACACTGTAACTATCAGTGCAATATGAGTCAGTTGCCAACTGCTTGAATTTGGATCATATGACCATGGGCTTGCTGCAATAGTCATAAGTATGAAAAGTGGTCATAAGTCACTTTTTTCAGTGCCATTGTCACTTTGAACGGTCACTAAATGAACTGTTGTAAGTTGAGGACTACCTGTAAGCCTATTGCAGAAACATGATCAATTTTCCCCTGCCAAGAAACCTGAGTTTGGTGAACACCAGCATTCCTGAAACTCTTCCCTTCTCAGAAGTAGGGAGCACAGGCATAATAATATTACGAGAAGCTGCTGGCTCAGGAACCCTGGATTTGTTACATCTGGTATCCAGCACCAATGAAAAACACAGAGGTGGAAATCCCTGTGTTAAGTTCTGCGCATGGGTGCAAGGAGCGGAGACGAGGCAGTGAGCAGTGAACTTCAACTCTTTATTAAGCATACTGAACAGAGCAATCACCTAGGGCAGCAGCAGCCCTTTTATAGGGTTGGCTGCTGTCCTATTAGCCAATGAAAAACATGGAAGTGTTAAACCCTTGAACCAATGAGGGTTGGCCCGTTAACAGCCAATCAGATTTCCCAGAAAGGACCAATCCGATGTCGTTATTATCGGCCAATCAGAAGTGCAGGATTAGAACCCTGCTTTTTACTTAAGGTTGTTAAAACTTTATTAAACACCTTTATTAGTTCATAACACCCCTCCCCCCTAGGTTCCATTTGAGGTGTGCGGTGACGTAATCGCGTAGATATGCAGGTCGTTTCAATTGCCTATTAGATTTGCACTGTCCCACCAGTTTGTGTCTGGTTCCGGTGGAACGTTTTTTGATTTATCTGGTACAGGCAGTTCCGCATCCCCACAGGACGACTCGGCACCGCTAATTCTGTCATCGTTGTCCTCCGGTTCCTGCGGGCTCGCCTCTGTTGAGGTATTTCTCTGTGGCGAGGCACACCCCCTTCCTGATTCTTCTTCATGGAACGCACCTGGCTGCTGACTTTCTTCGATTCCGTCATCTAGCATCTCAAATTTGGTTCCCTCGACATCCCCTCCCCCCTCAGTTTGAGGGTCACAGGAGTCGTGGGAACTGGGTTGCAACCTAGAGCGAAGCTGATCTATATGGCGTTTCCATATTTTCCCGTCCATTGTTTGTACGCGGTACGATCTGGGCCCAGTGGCTTGGATTATGGTTGCTTCGACCCACAACGGTTCGCCTGAAAGATTTTTAGCGAAAACTAAGTCGCCTACCTTGAATTCGTGGCACTTTCCGCTAGAACCACAGGTTTTCTCTGGCGCGTAGGCTGGGTGGAGACAGTCAAGGTGGGAGCAAAGCCTGCATCCCATCAACAGTTCAGCTGGTGTTTTGTTGGTTACGCTGTGCGGGGCGATGTGTTGGAGTAGGAGTATTCTGTTCAGTTTGTCATCAATGTCCCCATGGTCCATCTTGTGGAGAGTTTTTTTTAAGAAATTGGACCAGGCACTCGGCCCTTCCATTGGCCGCAGGGTGCGCCAGTGAGGTTAGCACATGGCGGATGCCCCGGTCCGCTAAGTATTGTTCAAATGCCAGGGCATGAACTGGGATCCTTTATCGGAGACTAAAACGTCTGGCAGTCCATGTGTTGCGAATAGTTTATTTAATTTGTGAATGACTGATTCTGTTGTAGTAGTCTTCATCTTGTGGATTTCGAGCCAGTTGGAATAGGCATCCACTGTTAGGAGGAACGTATGTCCCTTCGTAGGTCCCGCACAGTCAATGTGGATGTGGGACCACGGCCCCTGGGGAGTTTCCCACTCCATTGGAATTGCTCTAGGTGGGGCACTGCTGACTTCTTGGCATTTTAGACAAGTCTTCACCCAGGCTTCGATCTGCTTATCGATGCCCGGCCATCACGCGTAGCTTTGTGCGAGCGCTTTCATACGCACAATGCCGGGGTGGCCGTCATGCAATGCTTTCAAAACTGTTCGTTGTAACCGCTCTGGGATGATGACTCTGTCTCCCCATAGGATGCAGCCCTTCTGCGAGAAAAGCTCTGTTTGCCAGTTTCTGAAAGGGGCGAAGTCATCAGGGGTTTGGTCTGCTGGACATCCTCGTTTGACCCAGCTGAGAACTCGCGCCAGGACAGGATCTCGTTTCGTTTCGATAGCGATGTCTCTGGCTATTAGCAGCGGTGAATGTAGGGTTTCAATCTGGAGTGTTGTGAGGGTTGGAGCTGGGTCGTCGACAGTTTCCGGAAGTGGGGCACGGCTCAATGCGTCAGCATGGGGAATGGCTTTCCCCGGGTGATGTTGCAATTTATAATTGTACACAGCTAAGAACTCCGACCAACGAGTCATTCTGGGTGACAATATATAAGGGGTTGGTTTGTCTCCCGCAATAATCCCCAGCAAGGGCTTGTGATCGGTAATTATCGTGAAGGCTCATCCATACACATATTCATGAAACCGTTTCACAGTAGATACAACAGCAAGAGCCTCTTTGTCAATTTGGCTATAGTTGCATTCAGCCCTCGATAAGGTCCTTGAAAAATAAGCAATAGGGGCCTCACTACCGCTTGGTAACACATGGCTTAAAATGACTCCTACTCCAAATGGTGATGCATCACATGTAATGGTTAAAGGCAAAGTCTCGTTATACAGCATTAAACCAGCATCGGAGGTTAGTAAGTTTTTCACTTGTTGGAATGCGTGCTCCTCTAGGTGTCCCCAGACCCAGGTGGCTTTTTTGTCGAGCAGTCTATGTAGGGGCTCAGCTACGGTTGCCTTCTGGGGCAAGAAGATGTTGTAAAAGTTAATGAGCCCCAGGAAAGCTTGGAGGTCTGTTCTATTCTTAGGCCTTGGTGCGTTTTTGATCGCTCTTAGTTTGCCCTCAGTGGGGTGAATTCCTTGCTTATCGAGGAGGTACCCCAGGAACTCTACTTTCTCTGTACACAGTTGACATTTATTTTTTTTAACCTTTAGGCCGGAGTCTTTAAATTTTTGGAGGACCATTCTAAGACGTTTCTCTAGTACTTCTCTATTAGGGGCCGCAATTAAAATGTCATCAAAATATGATACGACTCCCTGGATCCTTTGTAAAAGTCTCTCCATCAGACTTTGGAAAATCCCTGGGGCTACGCTCACTCTGAATTGGAGTCGGTTGCATTTAAAAGCGCAATAATGAAGTGCGTAATGATAGTCTGCACTTCCGTGGTTTTTTTATCTACGGGTAGTTGTTGGTATGCTTGCGCTAAATCCAATTTAGCGAAGATTTTTCCGCCCCCCAGGGAATGGAGAAGGTGTTGAACCACCGGCACCGGGTAAGCGTTCTGTTGCAGGGCGTGATTGAGTGTGGCCCGGTAGTCCCCACAAATCCTTAACGATCCATCCAGTTTGATGGGTGTTATGATTGGGATTTCCCAGTGGGCATGGTCAGTTGGTTCTAAAACACCCTGGGCTATTAATTTATCAAGCTGCTCGTCGATCTTTGGTTTTAGAGCAAAAGGCACCCGACGAGGCTTAAGGTGGATGGGGGCTACTTCAGGGTTAAGGTTAAATGATATTGGGGTCCCCTTGTACTCGCCTAGTTTGTCTGCAAAGACGTCCTGGAATTCCTGGACGAGGGCCTCCTTCCAGTCGTCACTTCTGGTTTGGTGAATGCCGGCTACCTCGATCCCAAATGGGGTGAACCATTGAAGGCCTAATAAACTAGGCCAGTCACGATCGACGATGGTCAGCGGCAGCGACACAGTACAATTTTTGAATGATACTTGGACTTGGCTGGAGCTGACTACTGGAATTTGGTTCCCCTGGTAATCTTTGAGTATAATTCTTTGGGCTCTGAGGTCTTGACGCCGGATGGCAGGGATTAACTGTTTGAGGGTCTTCCAGGAAACTATCAAGAGGGACGACCCTGAGTCGACTTCCATCACGCAAGGTTGGTTCTCGATGGTGACCCTCACTCGGATCTTCTTTGCATCTAACGATGAAGCGTGACCAATGGTAATGGTTTGGTGTGTCTCTTCCCGTCTCGTTGAAGTGGCAAGTGTTTTATTTCTGTAGGAGTGGTTGTTCCATTGGTGGTTCAAGTGTTCCCGACTCACAGGACGATTCCCTGTGGTCTGGCGGTAGTTGTTTTCTCTCCAAATTGGGCTGGATCCTCGCTTGCTTCTACAGACCTTCCCGATGTGGCCTCTTTTCCCACAGGAATGGCAGAGTGTATCGAGGAATTTGCAATCTGATTGCAGGTGGTTTGCCCCACAACCCGCTCATTGGTGCGGTAGTCTTCGATTCCGCGGGTTGCGTTGGTCGCTGGTTGACCTCCTCCTCCTCACTTTCTGATGGAGATTCGAGGTCCTCGTGGTGGGTCGCTGTTGTGTGCCTCTCTAGGCGAGGTGAGGTATCGTTGGAGAGTTGACGGAGCGGTGCGTTGGTGCGGCACATTCGGGCGGCCGATTTCCTGGTTGCTTCTGCTGCAGTAGCGTCGGCAAGATCGATGTCCCCTTTGGCCATGATCTTACTCTGCGCTGAGTGGTCATCTAATCCCAGAACTATTCGGTCTCTCAGAGCTTCTTTGAGGTATGCAAACCCACAGAGGCCTCCCAGGTTCCGGAGGTCCACGATGAAATCTGCGATGCTCTCTCCTTTCCGTTGGTCCCTCTGATAAAACTCATATCTTCGGACAAGTGTTGGTATGGCAGGTGCATAGTGGGCCCGTAGAAGGGGCGCAAGGATGCCCCAGTCCATGGATTTCACCTCAGCCAGGTTCGCTAGTGTCTTGGCCATCTTAAAGATGGCAGGCCCGCAATGAGTCAGGAACACTGCTCGCTTTTTTCCCGTAGTTGCGTCTTTCAAGTTGTTGGTCTCCAGAAACATCTGGAACCAGTCCATGTACGAGTCCCAGTCTTCTTGTGCCAGGTCAAATGGAGCGGGTGGTATAGCGCCGCCGGACATGGTTTCTGTTGTCGATGCGCCTTCAGCCACGTGCTCTGTTTGGTGCTCTGTAAGTGTTCAGTCAGCTCTGATGTCTCCGCATCCCATCCTCGTCGCCAGTGTTAAGTTCTGCGCATGGGTGCAAGGAGTGGAGACAAGGCAGTGAACAGTGAACTTCAACTCTTTATTAAGCATACTGAACAGATCAATCATCTAGGGCAGCAGCAGCCCTTTTATAGGGTTGGCTGCTGTCCTATTAGCCAATAAAAAACATGGAAGTGTTAAACCCTTGAACCAATGAGGGTTCGCCCATTAACAGCCAATCAGATTTCCCAGAAAGGACCAATCCAATGTTGCTATTATCAGCCAATCAGAAGTGCAGGATTAGAACCCTGCTTTTTACTTAAGGTTGTTAAAACTTTATTAAACGCCTTTATTAGTTCATAACACCCTGTGCAGAAATACAGAAGAAATAGTTTTATTCTGTCTAGAAGAAAGGCATTTGGAAATTTGTTTCCAAAGCAAGTGTTCAGGCTTACTTTAGACACTGGGTTTTAAAGAATTATAATCAGACAATCATGACCTCATTGGTGAATGCAATCTCATTGGTAAGCACAGTTAAAAACACACCCAAAAGGTAGGTAGAATAGAATTAGAATAGAAATAGAATAGAGTAGAATAGAATAGAATAGAATAGAATAGAATAGAATAGAATAGAATAGAATAGAATAGAGCAGAGCAGAGCAGAGCAGAATAGAACAGAACAGAACAGAACACGAATAGGAATAGGAATAGGAATAGGAATAGGAATAGAATAGAATAGAATAGAATAGAATAGAACAGAACAGAACAGAATAGAATTAGAACAGAACAGAGCAGAGCAGAGCAGAACAGAACAGAACAGAACAGAATAGAATAGAATAGGGAATAGAACAGAACAGAATAGAATAGAACAGAATAGAATAATGCTGGAAGGGACCTTGGAGGTCTTCTAGTCCAGCCCACTGCTCAAGCAGGAGAATTTATACCATACTATTGTCTATATACTATTATACTATACTGTAAATGTTATATTATAATATTATTGTAATATATTAATATATTATAATAAATGCAATGTTAATATATAATAAATGTAATATAATAAATATAATATAATATCATAGTATATAATAGTATATATCCATGATGGCAAACCTATGGCACGCATACCACAAGTGACACGCAGAGCCATTTGTGCTGGCATGCGAATCGCAGGCAAACTTATCTCATTGCGCATGCACGTGCCTCACAGCTGATTTTTTTCTGGTTGGTTTGAGGCCTTTTAATTTTTATAGGCCTTTTATAATACTATTACAAGAAGTTCTAATTATCATAAAATGGTAGACAAGAACTGAATGGTTTTGGGTGGTTCTTGGTGCTCTCTGAGCTTGCTTGTTTTCTTGCAGACATTCCATTACCCAAAATGAGATAACATCATCAGTGCTACTAAGAAGTGTGGTCTGCTGTCAGTTTATATTCACGTGGCTTTCCCTCTCAGGGTTGGTGGGAGTGGTCTTAGAATGATTTTCGAGACACTGTCTGGGAGTAGTAGCATTAAATGTTGGACTAGAAGACCTCCCTTCCAACTCTGTTATTCTGTATTCTAAATAGAAGTTGCACTCTTTAGTTAGGAATTTCTTCAAGACAGGATATTTAAGAGTCTGTCTAGAACCCTTGTACAGAGAACATTATAATAGCATGATATGGCCTAGACCCAAAGGTGCTTTTTCAAGAGGCAACTGGACTTTCTGCTTTTTCTTTGAAAATATTTCGCTTCTCAGCCAAGAAGCTTCTTCAACTCTGAAGAAGCTTCCTGGATGAGAAGCAAAACATCTTCAGAGAAAAAGCAGAAAGTCCAGTTGCCTCTTGAAAAAGCACCTTTGGGACAACCATGACCTGGATGACTGAGAATCTCCATAGACATATGGCCTAGAGTTTCTATTGGACCATCACCATATGAACATAACTGAAGATGCATAGGAGTACCCGTAAAACTTCCAAGAAAAACTAAGCAAGGTTAAAATGACAATATTAAAAAGTTAAAAGAGCTGGAAGGAGCAATCTCAAGCCCCCAACCGCCCTGAGGTTGCAAAGCACTCTTAGCTCCACCCCGTCTCATGCCTCAAGGCAGAGCCAGGTCTTCATACTTTAGGACAGAAGAGTGGGGGGGGGGGCTTGGTTCACTTTTGGGGTAAAATATTTTAAAGGGAGGGAGGGAGGCAATGGCAGAGAAGGCTGCCTTCCTGGATCCTGCCAGCCAAAATTCTTAAGTCCTTGCAAACAATTTTATGAAAAGGAACTCACTGTTAAAGTAACAGATGCAAAAGCAGGCCGCAACCAACATACTCTTACCTAATTCCTAGATCAGAAGTGCAGGACTACTGGCAGAAAAACCTTTGGCTGTATAGAAGCTTCCACTACCCTGGTGCTCAGCTCAGGAAAAAAAAGTAATGCATGAAAAAGTAATCTCTGCAGCAGGATTACTTAGGAAAGCTAACTGATTATTTGAGAGTTAAGGGTAAAGAAATATGTCCTGAAACAGGGCAGAGATACAGTTGATATATGTGCTCAGAAGTATTTCCCGTGGATATGGATGCGTTCTAAGCCTCTCCCACCCCCAAATGCTGCACAATCCTGATATAGATTTGGAGATGAAAGCAATAAATGATTGACTAGCTTTACATATTCTAAGGCAATTTCCAAACTTTTAATAGAATTAAACCAGAAGGAATTCACTGTAAATCACAGCTTTTCTTTGGTCAGATTTAGTTCCCTTCTTTACTGGCTGATGGAAAGGAGGCTCAGTTCTACTTTAAACAAAAATCAACAAGGCATTGAAACTTGGAGATCAACTGGGCCTTGTGGCTTGGAGGAACTTACAAAGATCAACTAGGCCTTGTGGCTTGAAGGAACTTGCATCTGTTACCATGGTTTATTCCGCTGCCATTTTTTAAAAAAATGTAGCTTGGCTCTCCGACAAAATAACCTCCTTTTTTCAAAAGTTCTGGTTGGGCCAAAAGAGAAAAAACTTACTGCCTTTTGGCTGACCCATTTTCTGAAACACGCAGGAAACTAGCCAACCATCCTTGACATGAGAAGATTTGTCCCACTTGCCAGCTACCCCTGCGTATCCTCCAGTGGAGATATCAAGCTATTGTTTGGCTTTTATATTGAGCCAAGGAGTGGCTTGGTACTTCCTTTTTTCAGGAATTGCTCCAGCTGCAGACAGCACATAGAAACACAACATAGATGGAGTTGAGGTACCAGCTGTGCTCCATCATTGGTCATCTGGAGGGAATGTTGCTCAATTCATGCCATGCTTTTAGCATGTCTATCTTAGCAGCAGTGAAGATGACTGTGAGGAAGATTTTCTAGGAAATAAAACAGTAGCAAGGTGGAGTCTGCTTTTCATTGGCAGGTTTCATTGTCCCTGGATGGAGAGGTCTGCTAATATTCACCCATCCCCAAAGCATACCTAAAACCAGACTATGATGTCCTCGGCCAAGAACTGGAGAAAGTCAACCTGGATCCGATTAGCCCCTTGGCCCAAGATGTCTTTCATTTTGCAGTCTACTAAAAGCAGGTGGGGAAGGAAACTGAAACCAGAATTAGGGGACCAGTTGAAGACTTTAATTTGTAAGAAGAAGAGTTCAATAATTGATGCAGCATTTATTCAAAAGTAATTTCAGCTTGGTGCCTGCTCTCTTTCTTTCTCTCACACAAAGACATTTAGCATCGATTGAGATCAAAGTATTGAAAAACTCCTGCTGCTGAACTGCAAGGCAAAACTTTTAGTTGCCTTTCTTCATTCTAATAATATCATCTTTATGGAGTTAATAAACTGCACATTTCAGTCAAACTATTATTACAGAAGACTTAGGGAGCTAATAATTTAAAAGCAAAGAAGCGCCTCTGTTCTCGGCTTTGAACTAAACAACATTCTGTTGAATGAGGGGACATCAAAGCTCTGTCACTATTACGAGTGTGGCTGGAGCAGAGGGTCTCTGAGTCTACTTCAGTTATCTGAGACAAAATGCAGGGAGAGGATCTGGAGATTAAAAATATTGGCTTATCAAACCAGGAACAGAACCAGGTGTTTTCTTTTTTTCTGCTGGCCAAGCAACAGGTGGTTGGCTTATTAGCGAATTTGCTTGTTAAGTGGATGTATATATATGAATTATTCATCGTCTCCTCTGAGTTCATTAGAGACCTCTCAGCAACTTCTCGCTTGTTCAGAGAGATAAAATAGATGGCCCACATACACTTATACTTCCCCGCCCCCCCAAGTCTTCGAGCTTTATCAAGACATCGATAACATTTCTTAATCCAACTGGCAATGGGAGGTAACAACCGGACATAGAAAAATGGTCTTTTCTTGAAGAAATAAGTCCAGGTCTTAGTTATTCATAATCTGGCCAATTCCTGACTGGATTACTGTAATATACCCTCTGTGGAACTACCCTGGAGACTTCTATTCATCCAGCTTGTGATGTCCATCTGACTGTGGTCTGCCAGTGGCAGAATGCACCATGTTGGCCTAGTGCCAACGTCGCTGCTTTCTAGTTTGTTCAACTTCAGCTTTAGCTTTTAACATCCTGGGATCGGAGATCATCTCTGGATTCATCTCTTCCCATATGAACCTGCTCAGCGGCTTCCCACAGGAGAGAGGAGGCCTTTTTGATCCTCACAGTTAAAATATAAAAGAGATTTCCACAGAAGGATCCCTCTTTACCACAAACTCTGATGACAGTATTGTCCTCATGGGCATGTTTACTTGAGGTATTTTAGAAGTTGTGGTTTCCTTACTCCTGTCTCGAATAATGGCCTCACACAGAAAGTGTTATTATTAAAAAAGCCGTCTCAAACCTATTTCACAATTGCATTCTTGTGCACTGTTTACTTGGAAAGAAGCCCCTCTGACCCCTAGAACAAAAGTAAAGATGTATTCACATTAAGTTTAACTCCTGCTTGCAACAGATACCACCACACAATTTATTTGGCAACAATATCAAAATGGTTTGCCACTATCTTGATAGCTTTTTACTTCCCAAACTAGTTATAGAATAATAGAGTAACAAAATTGGAAAGGATCTTAGCGGTCTTCTAGTCCACCCCCCTGCCCAAGCAGGAGACCCTTTATCATTTCAGACAAGTAGCTGTCCCATTTCTTCTTAAAAACCTCCAGTGTTGGAGCATCCACAACTTCTGGAGGCAAGTTGGTCTGCTGATTAATTATTCTAACTGACAGGAAATTTCTCCTTAGTTCTACGTTGGATGTCTTTCTGAGAAGTTTCCATCTGTTACTTCTTGTCTAGCCCTTGGGTGCTTTGAAGAATAGGTCTCTAATTCACAAAGCTCAATCAGTTCACTTTCAGCAGCTGAATTGAACTCAGAGGGAACTGAAGTGAGTTGTATTCACCCAACAACATCTTATGTGACTGAAATGAGCAGAGTAGGTTGTGATGCAGCACACTGTAAGGACCTGACCATGATGTAAACTGCTGCATACATATTACAACCCTAGGATTTTCCAGTGGACTCTCATCCAATTATTGACTAACTAGCTTCTACTAATCCAATTTGGAGTAGTAGATAAAGCCCCCACCCCAGAGTAGAAATTCAAAAAACCTGAGTTCTAGCAATAGCATAACACTTAGACTTATATTCCACTTATATTCCACTTCCACTACAGCCCTCTCTGCAGTTTTACAGAGTCAGCCTATTGCCCCCAACAATCTGGGTCCTCATTTTACCCACCCCAGAAGGATGAAAGGCTGAGTCAACCTTGAGCCTCGTGAGATTTGAATTGCCAAATTGCAGGCAGTTGGCAGTCAGCAGAAGTAGCCTGCAGTACTGCATTCTGACCACTGCAGCTCTTCTGAATAATTCTAGCCTTTGTGCTTTAAGGCACAAAGTCAGCAGGGCAACCTTCCGGTAGTCATTTTCTCACAGACCTAGGAAGGAGGAGACAAGGGCAAATGGCTTCTGCAAGAAAAATGTGGGGACTGGTCCAGGAGTCACCAGGAGTCAAAAGCTACATACTCCGATCCCACAGATTCTGAGGTCAGTCAGAGTTAGCCAGATGCTGCTCCTCAGTGAGGTCAGTGGGACTTACTTTCAAGAAAAAAAAATGCAGATGCTGTCTCATTTGCTGGCCCTGCAAGTAGGAATCCATTGAATTTTATATTGAATTTTTGGGGGACTCGCCTCTTTGTCAACATTCAGATGTTGTACAGTGACCAAGAATAAAAAAAAAATCTGGTGTCTCTACTTTCTCCATCATTTATATTTTTGGCTCAGTGGCTGGGGAATGTTGAGACAGATTGGGAAGATCACATTGTTATGATTTATAAAGCATTACAGTATATCAGTGGTTGAACCAGTTGTAAAAATAGCCTCCGATCAGCTGAGAGAAGGACAAAAAGCCTCAGACTATCAGCTGAGAGGCTAAAAGAAGAGAAAAGCGCATGGGTGGGTGGGTCGCTCCTAGTTTTTCGTTTCTTCATCCTTTCAGCTGATTAGTGTGTTAGGGGCGCACGTACGCACGATCAATCACCCACCAAACTGGTAGTGGCACAGGCAGGATCCCACTACTGCAGTACATGTGATTACTCTTTCGGTTGAATTCGATCAGTTGATAGCAGGGGGGTCTTGCCCATCCATCAGATAGTTGCTGATTGATTAACTACCTACTGACCTGCCTATGAAGAGTTAGCACAAATTAATCTACCTCAGGATACAGTTCTCTTCATTCAAGGTCATGCGCTCAACCTGGAATTTCCTACATTTATGGAGGACCCAATCATTTATAGGAATATTTGTGCAGGGAACATATCAATAGGCAAACCCATCAGTTTCACCTCCTAAATTATTTTATCAGCATTTTCACACTGCTATGGGGCACTCCACCCACATCCTCACCTTCCTTTTCTTGAATCAGCTGATATTTCTTTCAGATAGCCAAGAATGACAGATAGTCAGTGTTATGCTCCTTGTTTGTTTGTTTTTAACTTGCATTTGCTTTTTTTTTTTTTTTACAAGAAAAAATGACTTCTGAAAAATCATGTGGCAGCCTCTGTGCAAGCTGTCCCATAGGCAATCCAGACATATTGGGGTGGAGATAGTATGAAGAAAAGATGGCAAGACACTGACTTTGCTTGAGGGAAATCCCAGATCCTAGGATGAAGGGGGAATTCCTTCCTAAGAGGACCATCTATTGTACAGCTACTGAAGAAATATCCAAATTTGCTGCATTTCCCTGGAGCATCAGTTGAGCTGATTAAATTCTGAAGTGATGCAGCTTGATGTGAAAAGACTACTAAAAGCTCTGTGGGGGAATATAAAAAGTCTCAGAAGAACATAGGTCTTCTTTAGATACTTCAGATGTAGGTAGTACATACATATTATATGTGCAGGCAGAAAGCAGAAACAGGTATATTATGGGACTATCATCTATATTACGGGACTATCATCTGTATAACTGTATTGTTATATGTACATACAAATATACATACATACATACATACAGTTATGTAAAGGCAAACATCTCTGTAATGGTAGCTTAAAACTCTGGCGATGTCAGCAGAGGCCGATGAAAGCTCAATAAGTACATTAAATGTAATTTTAAGTTCCGGAGATCGCAGGATGTCTGTTTCTTCTTTTACAAGTATACCTGGAACTCGTATTTTTAGAATAGTTTGTAATACATACATACATACACGCATACATACATATACAATTGTTTACTATATATTATTGTTTACAACTGTAAATATATAACAGTGCTGCCATTTTGGTGTTACAAAGATATTGCTAAACCATTAACTTTCATATTATTGATACAGTATGTGCCTTTTGGTTCTATTCATCCTGGCTATTTTTGTTCTGACCTTCCCTTCTTTTTTGTAACCACTGATAAAACTTATTCCACCTTTCATGATAAACTGATTCTCCCTTATTTTTCCCTCTAAGGTTAGCCTATCTGATTCTGCATAAGCCATTATTTTCCTTATTATCTCTCTGGTGGTATGATTTCATTTTTCCAATATTGTGCATATATAATTCTTGCCTCTATCAAAACATTTTTATGTAATGGTAAATACATGCCACTTCTCTGTTGGTAGTGAAAAATCTCAGTAACCTTAGACTGTCTACTATTGACCTCACCCCTTTCCTAAGAGGCCTGTAGGGGGCGTGCATAAGTGCACCAAGGTGCCTACCGCCCCTGTCCTATTGTTTCTTTTATTTTTCTTATATGTATCCATGTATTCACAACTATGTTTTTACTTAGGTATAAATTATCTTGTAAGCGATTGACAAATCAAATAAATAATGAAATAAATAAGTCGCCTAAAAGTTCCTAAAAGAAGGCTATGGTCTTTCCAAACATTGCACCAGCCCTCATCACATTTTTTTAAAAAAACGATCAAATGTCTATTTTTAGGTACTAAAATCACAAAAACATGATTTGGGCATTCTTGTGGAAGATCTCATGGATTCCTAGAGAGAGTTCATCAAAATCTCACAAGAATTGGCACTTTGCCTAGGATTTCAGGCTGGGTTTCTGGTTGGGGGGGACACAACACACAAATATTCAATGGGAGGAAAAGGTTGCACTGCCTTGTTCCCTTCTCCATGTGAAATCTCAGCTGGGGATTTTCTATTAAGGCGGACAGTTACTGTTTTCAGATATTTCAGTTGAGGAAAATTATATCATTAAATACATCTAAAGGTATAATATCTGAGGAAATTATACCCAGTTGTGACCTAGATGCTTTCACCATATTTATTTACATAGGTGTATGTGCTGTTTTAGTTTAGCTCTAAATGATATTCACAAACTGGAAGTAGGGACATCAACTTTAACTGTGATTTCAAATAGCCCAGTATAATTTGTGATGTGTGTATGTGTGGAAACTGGCAAAATGGTGCTTAGGGAGTCATGATATCAGCTCCATCCCTTTTGCATATGTTTGCCTGACATCTTGCCTGTTTTTATCCTTATCTGGTGGATACCCCTGGGATGGCATTAATTTCCATCTTTTGATAAACTTCACCGATTAATTCCTGCAGATTAAATGGCCAGAAAGAGATTGAAAACTGGCAGTTCTATAGAGAGCTCCTTCTCCTTCAAACTCTGCAGTATTTCCTAGAAGACATATGCAGACATGGCATGTATTCATTTGGCTGTCGATGGGCACTCAGTCTTAATAATATCACAAATGTTTATTGCAGAAATGTGTGCCTAACATACAGGAATTCCTCCTTCCCTGACTCTCTATCCCCAATTCCACCTGTATCAGAAATATCTCTTCTACGGTTTAGATTTTATGGACCACCTGAAAAAATGATTTTGCAAAAATAAAAAAGTTTTTAAAAAATTATTTCAAAGCAACAGTCCTGTTGTGTATGCAATAAGATTAATAAAGTGTGAGCTTGGAGTAAGTGCAGGGTTCTGGCCCTGCACTTCTGATTGGCTATTAAGCGGCCGGACCGGATTGGCCCGTTCCGGGGAATCCGATTGGCCCTTAACAGAGAGTTCTTATTGGTTATAAGAGCTAGCGTTCCTAGCTCGTTATTGGTTAAACGTGACAGGGTTTGCCTATATAAGGGTTTTACTGCTGTTGAATTGAAGAAGTCACAATGTAAATAAAGAGCTGAAGTTCACCGTTCAGAGGCTTGTCTCCATTCTTTCTCGCCCATGCTCAAAACGTAACATTGGTGACGAAGGTGGGATATGGAGATATCTGAACCAACGAAACTTCAAAGAACATTGAGCACGTGACAGACGACGCCAACAACGGAACCATGTCCAGCGGCATCATACCACCTGCTCCGTTCGATCCAAAACAAGAAGACTGGGAGTCTTACATGGATCGTTTCCAAATGTTCCTAGAGACGAACAACTTAAAGGACGCCACAGCTGGGAAGAAACGGGCGGTGTTCCTAACGCATTGCGGTCCAACTGTATTTAAGATGGCTAAAGCACTAGCCAAGCCCCGAGAAGTGAAGGCCATTGATTGGGACGACCTCGAACCTATCCTGTGAGACCATTACGCCCCGACCATGCCTATGCTCGTGAGACGCCACGAGTTTTATCAAAGAAGCCAGCGAAAGAGAGAAAGCGTGGCCGACTTCATAGCAGACCTCCAAAATTTGGGAGGCCTCTGCGGATTAACCGATCTAGAAGAAGCACTAAGAGATCGCATAGTTCTGGGATTAGATGCACCAGGCGTCCAAAGCAAGCTGATGGCGAAAGGCGACATCAGCCTTGCCGATGCCATTGCCGATGCTACTGCAGCAGAAGCAACCAGGAAGTTGGCTGCACAACTATGCTGAAACCGCACTCCGGTACCACCACCGGCCAGCAAAATCTCACCTAGTTCAGAAGGGCAGCTCACGACAACGCACCACAAGGACCTCTCTTCGTTGTCAGACAGCAACGAAGAAGGGGTCCATCGACTGCGGTCTGACCGGGACCCTCGGCCAAAGCCCTTACGCCCTTGCGCTGGCTGTGGAGCCAACCATGCCAGGTCCGAATGCAAATTCCACGACGCACTCTGCCATGAATGCGGGAAATGAGGCCACATCGGACGGGTCTGCCGCAGCTTGCCAGGACCCAGCCCAGCCTCAAAAGGGGCTAACTATTGCCAATCGACAGGAAACCGTCCTGTAAGGCGAGAGCCAGTAAACCACTTCTACAGAAATCGAGCTTTGCAGAGAGAAGAGGCTCACCATACCATCACTATCGGTCACGCCTCAGCCTCAAGGACTACCAGGGGAATCAAATTCCCATCGTCGGGTCCTGCAGAGTCCGAGTCTCCTTCAAGAAGCACACAGCGTACTTACCTTTAATGGTCATCGATAGAGATAGGCCTAGCTTACTGGGCCTCCAATGGTTCGCGCCACTCGGCATTGAAGTGGCTGGCGTAAACCGAGTCGGTGGCTGTGACTGGGAAGAAGACCTTATCTATGAGTTCAGGGATGTCTTCGCGGACAGCTTAGGCGAGTACAAGGGGACCCCAATTTCATTCAGCTTAGATCCAAAAATAGCTCCCATTTGCCTAAAGCCCCGTCAAGTTCCGTTTGCCTTAAAATTGAAAATCGACGAACAACTCGACAAACTGATAGCTCAGGGGGTGTTGGAGCCCATCGATCACTCCCCGTGGGAAACCCCTATTGTAACACCCATTAAGCCAGACGGGTCAATCCGAATTTGTGGGGACTACCGGGTCACTTTGAACCACGCCCTGCAGCAGAACGCATATCCAGTTCCGGTGGTGCAGCACCTCCTCTATTCCCTGGGTGGCGGGAAAGTTTTCGCTAAATTGGATTTAGCTCAGGCATATCAGCAATTACCAGTAGATGAAAAAACGGCACAGGCCCAAACTATTGTGATGCACCGAGGTGCCTTTAAATGTACCTGGCTGCAATTCGGAGTGAGTGTCGCCCCGGGGATTTTTCAGAGCCTTATGGAAAGGTTATTGCAAGGAATTAAGGGCGTGGTCCCCTATTTTGACGATGTATTAATTGCAGCCCTTACAAAAAAAATCTTACAGGACCGGTTAAAATTAGTCCTAAAAAAATTCCAAGAGGCCGGTCTTAAGGTTAAAAAAAAACAAATGTAAATTGTGTACTGACAGTGTTGAGTTTTTAGGGTACCTGATTGATAGCCAGGGCATTCACCCTGCCGAAAGTAAATTAAAAACGATCAAAAACACTCCCAGGCCATGAAACAAGGCCGATCTCCAGGCGTTCCTAGGCCTCATCAATTTTTATAATGTATTTTTACCGCACAAAGCAACTGTCGCTGAACCGTTACACCGATTGTTAGATAAAAAAGCAAATTGGTAATGGGGTTACCGTGAAGAACAGGCGTTCCGAAATGTTAAAAAACTGCTCACTTCTGACTCTGTACTCATGCAGTATAACGAGACTTTGCCATTAGTTATAACCTGTGATGCATCGCCTTTCGGGGTGGGCGCCATTTTGAGCCACGTACTGCCTAATGGGAACGAAGCCCCTGTTGCATATTTTTCAAAGACTCTTTCAAAAACAGAGTGGAACTATGGACAAATTGATAAAGAAGCCCTCGCAATTGTCTCAGCTGTGAAAAGATTTCACGAATACGTGTATGGTAGGGTTTTTACTATTGTGACTGACCACAAACCTTTGTTAGGGATAATAGCCAGAGATAAGCCGACTCCCTACATATTATCCCCTAGGATGACCCGATGGTCAGAATTCTTAGCTGCTTATAACTATCGGCTGCAATACCGCCCGGGGAAAGCCATTCCCCATGCCGACGCATTGAGCCGAGCACCGCTTCCAGAGACTCTCGACGATCCGGCACCAACGGTAACCACGTTGCAAATCGAGGCACTCAACTCGCCGCCACTGACCGCCTGAGATATCGCGAGAGAAACCAAACGCGACCACACCCTAGCACGAGTCCTAGGCTGGGTAGAACGCGGATGGCCATTGGACCAGTTATCAGATGACTTCACACCATTCAAGTCTCGACAGACTGAGCTCTTCTCCCAGAAAGGCTGTGTCATCTGGGGTGATAGAGTCGTTATCCCAGAACAGCTCCCAAAAGCGCTACTGAGAACTTTGCACGATGGCCACCCTGGCATCGTGTGAATGAAAGCCCTTGCGTGAAGCTACGCATGGTGGCCAGGCATTGACAAGCAAATTGAACAGTGGGTTAAAGCTTGTCCCAAATGCCAAGAAGTCAGCAACGCCCCACCAAAAGCCATGCCTACTGAATGCGAGACACCAAGTGGACCCTGGTCCCGAATTCACCTGGACTTCGCGGGGCCAACCAAAGGCCACACCTTCCTGCTTACCATCGACGCCTACTCGAATTGGCTCGAAATTCATTGCATGACGACTACGACCTCTGAGGTGGTTATCAAAATTTTAAACAGACTATTTGCAACCCATGGATTACCAGACGTCCTGGTATCCGATAACGGCCCACAATTTACTGCACTAGCGTTCAAGCAGTACCTCGCTGACCGTGGCATCCGCCATGCACTCACCTCGCCTGTGCACCCTGCAACCAATGGCTGAGCAGAACGCATGGTCCAATTTGTGAAGAAAACCTTGCAAAAGGTAGACTACGACAACATTGACGACAAGGTCAATCAAATCCTCTTCTTGCAACACATCACCCCACATAGTGTCACCAACAAAACTCCCGCTGAACTGCTAATGGGACGAAAGCTCCGCTCCCACCTCGACCGTTTGCAGCCGGCTTATGAACCAGAGAAACCACTAGGATCCAGCGGCCGCTGTCGCACCTTCCAGGTAGGAGACCTGGTTTAAGGAAACGACGGTTTAATAGAAACTCAGGAAGCGGAGCCAGAGGGAGAAACGGTTGCACCTCAGGGAATTCCAGAAAATGTGGGCAACGACATAGAAGTGAACTCTGAACCAGAAACAGCCCCACTGCCAAACAACGATCTACCTCAGCATGATTGCAACCAACCGATACAACGAAAATCAAAGAGACTAAAAAGACAACCGTCCTACCTAACTGCGCCCTGAAATAAGAAGCCAAGGGGAAGGGGTGTTGTGTATGCAATAAGATTAATAAAGTGTGAGCTTGGAGTAAGTGCAGGGTTCTGGCCCTGTACTTCTGATTGGCTGTTAAGTGGCCAGACCGGATTGGCCCGTTCCGGGGAATCTGATTAGCCCTTAACAGAGAGTTCTTATTGGTTATAAGAGCTAGTGTTCCTAGCTCGTTATTGATTAAACGTTACAGGGTTTGCCTATATAAGGCGGGTTTTACTGCTATTGAATTGAAGAAGTCACAATGTAAATAAAGAGCTGAAGTTCACCGTTCAGAGGCTTGTCTCCATTCTTTCTCGCCCATGCTCAAAACATAACAAGTCCCATAGTTATTTGGAATGCCACATTCACAGTATCCAAAAATGCTTTTAAATGCATATGCCTTTTTCAAAGGCTTCGTTATCCAGAAAGGCTGTACAGATTGGGGCATCAAGCTCCTGATTTCTTCCCTATGAAAAACATTTGCAGATATCGGATATGTCTAGTTTAAGGAAAAGGAGGACCAGGGATGACATGATATCTAAGAGGCTGCCACAAAGAAGAGGGGATCAATCTATTTTCCAAAGCACCTGAAGGTAGGACAAGAAGCAATGGTTGGAAACTAACAAAGGAGAGAAGCTACCTAAGATTAAAAAGAATTTTCCTGATAATTAAAACAATTAATCAGTGGAACAAATTTCCTCAAGAAATTATAAGTGCTCCATCACAGGAAGCTTTCAATGAGAGTTTGGACAACCATTTGTCTGAAATTAAATAGGGTTTCTTGGCTTGAGCAGGGATTTGGACTAGAAGACCTCCAAGGGCCCTTCCAACTTTTATTCAGTTATTCCTTTCCTAAGTGTTGTCCTTGATGTCTGCACTAGAAAGGTGAGTTGTAGTGTGAACACCTTGGCTGCAAAACAAAGATTGTGTGCAATATCTTGGGAATGACTGTTTCCCTTATTACTCAAAATGCTGCAATTGGTAATATCCATTACCCTAAGGGGGAGAAGCATAAAAAATTGAGTTTCAGAAGAAGAGATGTCCTTTGCTAGGACTCCAGTGGAGCCAAGTCTGAAGGATCATTTACATAATATTTTGACACGCTGACAATACTGATTTCTCTCTTAGGATGCACTTGGATGATGGCTGGCCTGTGCAATATTTTTTTTCCTGGAGGACAAAAGTGGAAAAATAAGAATATTAGGTGAATAGGTTTCCAAGGCCAATCCAAGCTTCCCCCCCGCTTTGCTACCAATGCAGCAATGCAGTGCTCACCCTCCTCAAACAAACTCACCTTATTTAAGGTACCCCATATAAAGGCCAGTGGTGTGGTGGCCTAGAGGTGGAACTCACAGCTTCACAATCAGGAGGCTGTGAGTTCGATCCTAGGTAGAGGCAGATATATTTCTCTCTGGGCACACGGAGAATATATCTGCTGAAAATAATTCCACATTGGTGACAGGAAGGGCATCTGGCCAGTAAACACTCAGCTCCATTCAGTTGCCCTGACTCTACCCTGCAAGGGATTATGGGTTATTAAAAGAAGATGATGATACAAAGGCCGGTAATGTTTATACTCAGAAGAAAATTCCTGCACAGTTTCCACTTGTTTGGCACAAAAGGAAGGAGAAATGGCTAGAACTAAGGTCTGGCTTACTTTCCATAGCGTGTCATCCCATGTTGGATAGGGCTAATCCTGGATCTTACTTCCTTCTCCACTCCTCAATCAATTCCTTTCTAATGTTATTCTGAAACAATTGGGCGGCTTGAAGGTACTTTGTGAACTAACAGGTAGGATTAAAATGGGTAATAGAAACACAAGATCCTGCTTGTTAGAGTTGGCCCCAAAGATTTTGTTGGCTGTGGCAAAGCAGCTAATAGCATCTTCCTGTTTGTCTGAAGTAGCAGATGGAATAATCTAAGCAGTGCTGGCTGCTCTAAAAAAGCTAATCATGGTCAGGCTTGGTGGGTATTTTGTTGGGAGTCAATCAGAAACTAATCAGGGATGAGGCTAAAATGTCAAAAAAAAAAGGAGGCAGTGGAAAATTAATTGTGCATTCTCACATGGACTTATCCATGTATCCTGCAGGACTGACATTTGATTGGAAGGAAGTGCTATCTTTTAACATCCATTCAAATAAAAATGCAAAGCACCCGGATCAAGGCATGTACTTCAGGAGCAAATTCTGCTCTGTTCCAAAATCTATGCTCATCCTAGTAATAACAACAATAAATTGAATACTGATGTGCTGCCCTTCCACGATTCCTCAAATTTGCTGTGTCTCCCCAGTTCAGTTGGCTGGGGAGTTGGCCTTATTCTTAGCTTGAGTAGTCCCATCATGAAAGTGAGTTTTGTGTAGACTGTACCCAAATGTAGACTGACTCCTAGTTATAACCTCTGTGCCATGGTGGTACATTGGTTAGAATGCAGTATTGCAGGCTAATTCTGGCTGCCTGCAGTTTAACAGTTCAATTGTCACCAGACTCAAGGTCAACTCAGCCTTCCATCCTTCCGAGGTGGGTAAAATGAGGACCCAGATTGTTGGGGGCAATATGGTGACTCTGTAAACCGCTTAGAGAGGGCTGTAAAGCCCTGTGAAGTGGTATATAAATCTAAGTGCTCTTGCTATAGAGGAAATTCTCATCACCCCTTATCACCCATCCTCTCCCATTTGTGACTGTAATTTTGTTGCTTGTATCCTTACGATTTATACTGACTGTTTCCTAGTATGATTTGATTGCTTATTGTACCCTACGACTATCATTAAGTCTCGTACCTTATGATTCTCGACTCTTGACGAATGTATCTTTTCTTTTATGTATACTGAGAGTATTTACACCAAGACAAATTCCTTGTGTGTCCAATCACACTTGGCCAATAAAGATTTCTGTTCTATTCCATTCCATTCTATTCTATAGAGGAAAGCAAGGAAACATGAACAGGGGCTGAGTTCACTGATGGTGTGTCTTTGCATTCAGACTCAATAGAGTGTTTCGGATAAGGGCAAGGTGCAGAATTTGTTCACTATGGTGTAAAATCAGAAAGCAGCAGCACAGGAGAACAGGGACGTGTTTGCATGTGTGTAAGGATGAAGGACAACACAGGCCTGACACTTCTTGCTTGCCTTAGTATGGAGAGGGAGCAAGCTGAGTTCTTGCTACATGTAAGGAGCAAAATACAACACTAGCCAGTTTTATTACTTCAGAAGGCCACACTATGAGAGTAAGAGACATTACACCAGAACTGGTTTTTGCTAGGACAAGATGCTGTGTTTGTTCCTAAATGTCACCTGCTGTCGTTTCCCCACCAGAATGAGTTGACATGAGGAGGTCCCAGTGGAACTCATCAGTAAGTTTCAATGACTGAGGAGATCAAACGCAGCAAATCTCCTCCTTCTTTGGGGCTGCAGATGCTATTTTCACCCTGTCACTCATGCCCTGTTTTCTCTCCCCTATCCACATCTCTATCTTGCCCCCACCCCCACCCCAAGCAACTATCCTGGCTTCTCATTTATGTCCTCAATCTCTGGTATTACATTATTCCAGCACATTCCTTTGAGCCCGATTCAAAAGCACAACTTAAAGAGAAGATTTTTAATTTGAGGCCAGATCCTATCTCCTCCCCCTTCTATATATTTCCCTTTTTGCTCTCTTTTCCTCCCCCACTGCTCCTCGCCCACCCTCTTCTATCTGGAAGGAAAACAAAGTGATTCAAATCAGGAAGCCAAGGAACTCGCTGCCTGATTTTCCACTGGGACCTCATTCCCTCTTGGGTTGGGCCTGAGCTGATTGAACTGAAAATTAATCCCCTTTTCATTTGCCACGATGCCATTTCAAGAGAAATACAAGTTCGCATCTGAATTTCAAACACGCTGCCGAGTTACTTCAGCAAGGAAAAATTATTTGGTAAGCATTGGTTAGGGGGATAGCTGGCAGAAAACCAACTGGGGTTTCAAGGCCTTGTAGGTATGTTTAAAATATAAGATATATATTTTTTAAGACTTTGTGTGATAAGAATGCACAATGTGGCCCCCAGTGCATAGCGCTTGATGCTGTAGGTAAGAGAAAAAGAAAAAGACAAGTGTGATGCCCACTGACAAATTTTTAATGCGCTACGTAATTTTGTCTGAGCGATTCTCAGCCCTTTGTTCCTATTTACTTGGAAAAATCCATCTGAAATCTGTGGGACAGGTCTCCCTTTTCAGTTTAGGCTGAATTTAATACCTTCTGTGTAAAAGAATTATGGAAGGCATAACTTACTTGAGGACAGTTTCTCCCAAAGATGCATGACATTGATGTAGTTTAAAGTTTTCTTATGTGATTTTGGTTCGTTCACTTTCAGCTTAAACCTACCTTACAGGATTGTTGCTGAAGGTGAAAAAGGGGAGGAGGAAGTGCTATTTTGCTGCTTCCAGTTCCTGAAGGAAAGGCATGACATGCAAATAGCCACTAAACAAACCATTTCAGTTCAACCCAGGATCTGACCTCAAACTGACAGGAGGGAGAATCAAAAGTCATGTTAGAAAAAATTACTTCACAGAAAGAGTAGTGGAAGTGTGGAACCAATTTCTAGTGGGTGAATCATCAGTAATTGAGTTTAAATATGCTTGGGATAAACACATGTCCATCATTTAACAAATGTTTACAATAACAATGAAAAATAATAATTAAAAACAATAAATTAAAAAAATGAACAAACTTAAAGGGCAGAGTTAGATGGATCATTAGGTCTTTTTCTGCCATTGGTTTTCTATGTTTCTAACAGCCTAATAATCAAGAACATTCCCACCAACACTGACAGGGAAAGTCACTGGTATGTAAAAATAAGAACAAACTCCATTCCCTTCTAGCACTGATGATGTTACCTAGATTGGTAATGAAATGTCTGCAAGATAACAATCAAGCTCAGAGAGTATTCAGGACCCCACAATTCAACTCTGGACTACAAATATTCTCATCTATCCTCAGTTCAGTTCACCACCAGGTTTAGGTATAAATGTTGCAATTTGTTCAAGGCCCTGGTGGAATAGCTGGGAGGCAGCAACCCAGATGATCATGCCTAACTCTTCTGTATCCTGAGTGAATGGTGCAGCTTCCTGTGGCAATGTGGCTTAATCACAAATCATTTTCAGGATAGGATAGATACTAGAAGTTGGGCTCCTCCCCAGCTGATGTTCTTGTCTCAAAAGAGACATCCAGCAAAACTACTTGTTGACTGGGCTTACAAGCCACCATTACAATTAAATCCAATTTTCTTTGTGGCTTACCATTGGTGCCTATTTATTTGTCAAAACATAGCTTGGTGATTTAAAGGTGAAAATTGCTCTCAGTATTTACAGTCATAAGGGTGGAATAAAATCCTGCAGCAATGACATTAGTGTTTTCTGGTAAATCCAATAGTTAACTTGGCCAAATGCCATAAATGACAGCAACAGTAGCCATGTGTTCAACATCATTGTTGCAGAGGTGCAAATTGTGTTTAAAGCCAACATGAGGAAATAAGATATGATAGCTAAAGCTACTTTTATGGGTGAATCTGTAGAAATTTTTTTCTGAATATTTGGAATTAGCTTGCTTTAGTCCTATTGAAATGACGAAAAGCTTCTCACATCAATTCACTTAAGAAATGAAGTTTTTATGGCAGTTTAATCTGATTAATCTGATAAATGTCATAATCAGTAGTTAAGATTAGACCTGTGGGTCAGAGATTCTGTTTAGCAGGAATAGAGCTGAAAAATTCCTTTGTCTGCCAAAGTCAGGTTATACCTGTCAAGTGTGCAGTTGTGATGACTCATAACTAGAGTGGTGGCAGTTGACATATATTGATACTAAGGCTTTAAAACCAACTCTTAGAAGCTTTTTGTTAATAATAGGCTGCTGCAACAAGTTTGTGCAGATTGATAACAAACAATAGCATAATACAGTAGCAGCAATTTCTGCAAGAAATACCACAAGAATTAGTGGGACCTCAAAACAAACAGAAAAGAATAGAATATTAATAATTGTTGACAATAAAGACAAAAAAGGTCTTTTATAGTGAATACTGCAATATCTGGTGACAGCAGAATAAAAGAGAAGGAACTGGGAAAAAACAAAAACAAAATAGACCAGCAAATAGAATAGAACACCTGTGGCAAAAGAAAGCAAAGATAGTACCAATAGTGATAGGCACCTTGGGTGGAATCCCAAAATATCTGAAGCACCACTTGAACACCATCGGCATTGACAAATTCATCAGTCAATTGCAATAGGCAACTTTGCTTGGAACAGCTTCCATCCAGGACAATACCTTCAATATAATTAAACAAGATACACCTGTTCCATGTCTTTGGGAAGAGCTAGAAAAGGATTAAAATGTAAAAATCAGTCTAAGTAGCTGGCTCTGTGATCTTATGATAAATACATACAACTTGCCTGTCATGCATGGCACTGTATATGGAGCTCCCACATTCAATTTCAGAGCAAACTAATGTATATACCTACCGTATATACTCGAGTATAAGCCGAGTTTTTCAGACCATTTTTTGTGCTGAAAAACCCGCCCTCGGCTTATACTCAAGTCAGCCGCTACGGCACCATGCCTGGCTTGTGCTGGCGTGGCTGCAACCGATCGCGCCTCCAGGGCAGCATCGCCGCCGCGGCTATCTACCCACTGAGGGCCACACAGGTGACCCCAAGCGGCCTCTCCTTCCCCATTAACGGGCGCCCAGGGCCTCCGCGAGCTCCTGCGTTGCGCGCTTCCAGCTTCGCCAATAAGCGAAGAGCTGCTCCGGGGGCAGCGAGACAAAGTGCCTGGCTGTGCCGTGGTGGGAACCCCCCGGAGCAGCTCTTCGCTGCTAGGGGAGGGGGCGGGGAGGCTGCCTGAGCCTGGCGACCCCAAGCGGCCTCTCCTTCCCCATTAACGGGCGCCCGGGGCCCCCGCGAGCTCCTGTGTTGCGCGCTTCCAGCTTCACCAACAAACGGAGCTGCAAATCTGGTAATCGCTTGCGGAGCCTCGGCACGAACCCCCTTTCCCCGCACTCCCCCCCGCACTCCTCTGGCGGCAGCAGGCGGAGAAAGCCCCACTTCCCCCTGGCTTTGATGGCACGCGTGAGTTGGCTTCCCACTCTTTTTTTTTTAATCCTCCTCCTCCTCCTCCTCCTCCTCCTCCTCCTCCTCCTCCTCCTCCTCCTCCTCCTCCTCCTCCTCCTCCTCCTCCTCCTCCTCCTCCTCCTCCTCCTCCTCCTCTCCTCTCCCCTTGTTGTCTGGTCTTCCCTAAGGAAACTCAAGGACTCACACTTCCAGGTGTTTCTCCCTGTCTTTCTCCCTGTCAATGATCTTTTCTTCCCTTCCCTTCTCTCAGCCCCATCCTCCTTCACCTTTGTCACCACAATCCTGAACAGATGAAGTTTGTACTTCTCAAGAAAGGTTGGATGTTCCTTTTGAGGAGGGAACCTAGTGTGACATCTGTATGTTGACCTACTACTGAGCCATGGCATGTGTGCACATGCAATGGAGGCATGAGGGAGAGCTGTGAAAGAGATGGTGGCTCTCCAAAACAGGATGTACATGCAGCACATACACATGCTTTTTTCTTGCAAGGGAGAGAGTGACTCTGTTTGGACATACAGATGATGATGAGGAATCCAGTTTTGAAGGATTTTAACTCTTGTGTTTTAGCTTGGTTGCTGATTGAGCTAAGGTTTTTGTACTTTTAAAGTTATTGTTGATACCATATTGGTTTTGTTGGCTCTCTTTTCCACTTACAGAGCTAGTTTACTGTTTTTCTTTGAAATAAATATTCAAAAACATTTAACCTACTGATGCCTCAATTAATGTAATTTTATTGGTATCTATTTTTATTTTTGAAATTTACCAGTAGCTGCTGCATTTCCCACCCTCAACTTATACTCAAGTCAATAAGTTTTCCCAGTTTTTTGTGGTAAAATTGGGTGCCTCGACTTATATTCAGGTCGACTTATACTCGAGTATATACGGTATACATTAATGATAATTCTACATGGTCTATGTATGCTGCCTGCATTCTCATAAACTGGTTTAATAAATTTCCATTACCTGATTCAGTACTATTTGCCAAGCACAATTGCTGGGTTCACACACTACTCCAAGCCAGGGAATGCCCCAATATCCCCCTAGTTCAAATCCTTGACATTTTGTGGCAAATCCAGTAATTTTCAGCAACATGATTGTCTACCTCCTCAGCCTCAACTGCAGAGTCACTGCATCAATTTAACATGGGGGCCTGGAAACATTTCAAACTGGAGGCTGGGAAGCTTACAACAGGGTTTCTCACACCTGGCAACTTTCAGACAAATGGACTTCCACTCC
Source organism: Hydrophis major (assembly GCA_033807585.1). NCBI lineage: Eukaryota > Metazoa > Chordata > Lepidosauria > Squamata > Elapidae > Hydrophis > Hydrophis major. Next base: position 193,825,950 of record CM066329.1, read on the forward strand.
CAAAATTCCCCAGTCAAGCATGTTCTAGATCACAGGTGTCAAACTCCCTGCATCACGTTGCCATCTTGTGATGTTTCACGATGTTTTTCCCATTTATGGAGCTGAGATGTGTGTGGCCTGTGCATGATGCATCCGGTCCATGGGCCTCCAGTTTGACATTCCTGTTCTAGATCTATGCTTTTGTTCCTACCGTGTTTCTCATATAATAAGGCCGGCTCTTTTTTTTTTTGAGCCCCCCAAAAATGGCTAGGCCGTATTTTCGGGGTGACTTAATTCCCCCCCCCTTGCATCTTCGGGCAGGCGGCCGGCGATGGCTTGGATGTTGACCTCGGCGTTGGTGGGGCACTTTGTATCAGGGTCAGGCAGCACCATATCCGGGTGTGCAACAAAAGTACTTCCTAACGGCAAGCCCCCCCACCATTCCCCACCATTTCACATGTTTTAATATAGGCCTTAATTTGGGGGGAGGGGCTTAATTTCATTTCATGCCTATAAAACATGCTGGGACTTCCTATTGGGGGAGGCCGTATTGTTGGAGAAACAGGGTAGTTACTCAACCCAAGTCTTCAATTCTTTCTGTGACCAGACATTTTTTTGAAAGTTCTAGTAAGTAACAAAACTCTCCTTTTTCACCTTCTGTGACCTAAACACACTCTCACATGCACATGTATTCCATTCTTATGAATTGGGCATTTCTATGGAAAACCTATGAAACAGACAACAGAACAGCTCCTACCTAAGAGAACTCTGTAATTGTTATACTTTGGAAAAAATGGAATCTGCTGGAGCCCCCAGCTGTTACCTGCACCTGTGTGCAATACTCATTCAAAAACAGCAGAAGGGGTTGCAATTTAACATATACACAGCCAGAGGGACATCAGTTGGCTCAGGAATGAAGGGGTGTGTGTCTTTTTCATCTTTTTTCACACATTTTTGGCTAGGTGTTCCTGATGCTTCCCATGTGGACATGTTTTGGGCCTTACCTAAGCAGAGTCAATGGAGTTATAGACCTGAGATGCAAGCAAGGCACAGAACCATGGTGGAAGGTATTAGAATAGCTGGGGAAGGAAGAAACCCAGAGATTGAGACACACAAAACTCTGGAGAAAGCCAGTGAACATAAGCCATCTTCATCTTTGGATAAAGGAAAGAAATGTAAGATGAGGTGAGCTTAGAACAAATTTCAGCTGTTTCATGTTTGAGCAAAATGTTTCTATGATCAAATATGTGCAAAAAGAAGGTATTTAACTATTTTCTATATTTGTATGTTCTGTGTTTAGGATGCCAACATTGGATGGCATTTATTGTGAATCCTGACTTATCAGATCCACGTAAAACTACTGCTTGTTAGTTGGGGTTTTTGGGGGGTGGGGTTTTAAAAAGCATATTCAGGCAATGAGAAATGTATTGAAGGAGAAGGAGAGTTGAGATGCTTGGAATATGTGTGAGGGAAGAAAGTGATCTATATATTAGGGAATTAAACTTGTGAAAAGACAATGTCCTCAGCAAACCACGTTCATCAGGATGGTTGTGAAAAGACATGGCCATCTAAGCACTACTTGGTTTGTATGCAATTTTATCTATCAAGACATGGAATATGTTTTAATCGGTAGTAAACATTAAGGTTTCCCTGTCCAGTTGAGACTGATTCTTAAGGAAGGATGGTCATCTTTGTATCTTGGCTGAGAGAGCCAGCATTGTCCAAAAACAATTTCCGTGGTCATGTGGCCAGCATGGGTATACACCAAGGGTCTTCAAACTTGGCAAGTTTAAGGCTTGTGGACTTCAACTCCCAGAATTCCTGAGCTAACATGACTAGCTCAGGAATTCTGCAAATTGAAGTCCACAAGTCTTAAAACTGTCAAGTTTGAAGACCCCTGCTATATACCCAAGGCATACCTTCCCACTAAAGTGGTACCTATTAAACTGCTTGCATTCACATGCTTTTGAACTGCTAGGTGGGCAGGACTGGAACAAGTAACTGGAGCTCGCCCAATGCACGGAGCTTGGGTCTTGAACCTGGGCTGTCAAGCTCAGCGTCTTTAACCATTGAGCCATCACACCCCAGGTTTTAATCAATAGCAGTGTAGAAATATGAAGATGAAGAAGATCTTCTGGAAGATCAGGGCTGATGAATGCTTATAAAATGGTAACCCATAGCAACAGTGAAAAGGAAATAGTAGCATCTCTCTGAAGACTTCCTGAAATAATCCATCTGTTTCTTGCTTTTTTTTCTTTGAGAAGCTTATAATGAGTTAGGTCATGGACTATGAAAATGTGAAATGCCATCCAGGCTAGGGCACTATAACAATTATTATGGGCCATCCAACACTTTACTAGTGGAGGGTGTTGTTCTATTTGTGGTTGTTCCTATTATTTTCTCTTAATGACACACAGAGAGAATTTTAAGTACTTTCAAAATGTAGGGCTCCCCAGATCAGGGCTGCAAAAGCTAGATGGCAGCAAAGAAGGTTTCTGTATACCTTTGATGCCATCCTTGGGATTTTTGCTCCTCAGATTTGGTAGCTGTAGTAAAATTAGCAGTTTTTATGCTTACTACAATCAGGATAGAACAATCTGAGGTAACATCTGAGGTAACATGCATTGTAAATGTGGGGTTTATAAGCAAGAGTGACCTTTGGGAGAAGGTTCATTAATTATTTTTTGCCAATGCTTAGTCCCCAGAAGTTCACCTACTACAGAATATGGATTTTTTCGATAAGTATCCATTAGCCTTTACGTTAATTTTGCTGTTTAAGGGAACCCGGAAGAGAAAATTATATAACTGTTAGGGATAACATTGTTTTACCCTAACTGGTTTAGGTAAATAATAATATGTAATCATAGTTTGTATGTTAAAGTGTCTGCAACTTTAACTGTGGGATAGTAATTAAGGGAGTGGTTGTGAAAGCACTTTAAAAGAAGCAAGACGGCAGCTTGCTATCTCTCTGGCTTTGATGATCCCTGATTACTGCAAGGAAACAAGTCTGCATTGCTCGAACGGGAGAGAAAACAAAGGACTGGCTTGTAAGTGAACTGACATAGGATATTCTAAATGGACTTTGCTAACTGAATATCCCTGATGCTATGAACTCATAATGGAATAAACTATATTTTTGATAGCACAAGTGTATCTGTTATTTTTACTGTATGTTAATAAACATACAAGCTTAGCTCACTCATTTATCTGTGTGCCTATCTGACTAAGCTGCACATTCTGTTTAGCTTGTCTCCCTAACCCTGGTTGGGGAAACCAGGCTTAACACTAACCAATGTGTAAGATGATCTCTCAGACATTTAAGAGGCTTGCTTCTCCTTTTTTGCCCACAGAGTCCAGGGCAGTGTTTAAAAACAGGATAACAATGCAATCAATGCCTTTGTGAGTGTGTTTGTGTGTGTGGGTATGTGTAGTAGAGAAAATAATAGACGTGAGCCTAGTTTAATTTTTAGTATTTATCAGATTTTATAAATAGAATTAGGTATGCTGGAATCTTGTCTCCCAGCCTGAGTGTCACCCAGGCTATGATACTTCTGCATCTTTATTCTAAAGAAAAAACTAAGCTTTATACAATTAACCCAAGATAATCTGACTTACAACTTAGTGATTGTTCAAAGTTACAACAGCACTGAAAAAAGTGACTTATGACTATTTTTTACACTACCATTGTAATATCCCCATATATATATATATATATATATATATATATATATATATATATATATATATATATATATATATATATATGGATCTTTGGTTATTCGGGTTTTCTCCCGCGTAATATATATATATATATATATATATATATATATATATATATATATATATATATATATATATATATATATGTGTGTGTGTGTGTGTGTGTGTGTGTGTGTGTGTGTGTGTGTGTGTGTATGGTATTCAGCTTTGTTCGGGTATTTTCCCATGTCATTATAGTTGTGCTTTTAAAGTTGTAGCAATGTTTCGGCAGAATCTCATCTGCCATCATCAGGCTTCTGTATTGTGTTTGTCTGTGAGTCAGACTTTTACAGTTGTTTCAGTTTTAAATTTGGGGCTAGCCTACTGCTGTGCCAGAATGGTTTTTTCTTCATCCTGATTGGTTGGGAGTCTTGGTCTGTTTTTATTGGTCTTGGAGTTTGCTGTGTTCTGCTTGATTGGTGTTTCTAGTATCTTCTGTCTGTTTTGTGGCTTTTTTTGTCTTGGTTGGCTGGCAACATAGTGTTCCTATATTGGAGGCTTTTAGTGCAGCTTGGCTCTGAGTAAATGGACAGTTATCATTTGTTAGGAAGCTAGGTTTCATCTGGGTGCCTGGTTGGGGTGTGTTTGAGATGGAGGTATTGGGGGGATCTGTTTGTACCCAGGTGTTTGCCTGGCTTGTGGAGTGGAGATTTTTTTGTTTGTGAGTGCAGGCTTCCAAATGATTGACAGTCTGGTGGAATCATCTCTTCTATTCATGCTTTCAGGTCTTTTTTTCAATCTCTATGGCTTCTCTGATAATTCTGTGGCTGGGGTTTTCCATAGTGGCTTGGGTTTTGGTTATATTTATATAAATATAAATATATATGTATGTATGTATATATGTATATATTTGGAGTTCACTGTTAAGACAACAGGACCTTCCCCCCACCCCCCGACTCATGCAGAAGCCTGAAAAAAGTCAGGAACTCCTTCCCCTTCAAATCCATACATCTAAAACTGTGGCCATTTTAGAGGGTACCACAGGATTCCAATTATGTTTCTGTGGAATGAACGTCTTTAATTTTTCAGAACTCTCAGTACTGTATAACTGGGTCTCTGAATGTATGACCTTAAAATGTCTCAGTTCAATAAGACTTGCTGCTCGCTAAATGGTGCAGCAGTGCAAACCAAGAGACAGATGGATAGCCCAAACTGAACAAAAGAGAAAAATGCCTACTGGCAGCCCCAAACCAACCAACCAATGTGGATTTCTTTTAGCTAGAGTGCTTTTTAAAATAGCTGTTTCTTCTCGAGAGAGACATAACTTTTTCTCCTGGCCTTATAGAAAAGTATCTCCAGACTCTTAAAGAAATCTTATACTCCCTATCTGTGCACGTACATAATGGTAGTCCTCAACTTACAACCACAATTGAGCCCAACATTCATGTTGTTAAGTGAGACATTTGTTAAGTGAGATTTGCTGCATTTTGCGACTTTTCTTGCCACATTTGTTAAGTGAATCACTGCAGTTGTTAAATTGGTAACATGGTTGTTAAACAAATCTGGCTTCCCCATTAACTTTGTTTGTCAGAAGGTTGCAAAAGGTGATCAGTTGTCCCAGAATCAGTAACCCGTCATAAATATGAGTTAGTTGTCAAGCATCCAAATGTAAATCACATGACCATGAGGATGCTACAACGGTCATAAGTGTGAACAATGGCCATAACTCATTTTTTTCAGTGCCATCGTAATTTTGAACGGTCGCAAAATGAACTGTTGTAAGTCAAGAACTACCTGTATATTTGACTATATGCCAAGCTAGTTTTCTTGTCGCTTTTATCCCCATCCCCTGATACAAAGGAGGCTGAAGGCAAAGTTCTCTCCACCTGTCCTGGCCCTCCAACAATTTGTTCCCTGGGAAGACTCAGATTGCAGAAAGGTCTCTCTGTTTGCAGCCCGACGACAAGTCTATAATTGCAACTTTAGGACGAGGCTGTAAATAATGGAGTTGATATCCTAGGGGATAATTTTGTAAAGGGTAAAAGAGAGAGAATTCTGTTATGAACTAATAAAACGCTTAAATAAAGTTTATCAAAACCTTTAGAAAATAGCAGGGTTCTAGTCCTGCACTTCTGATTGGCCAATAATAGCGATATTGGATTGGTCCGTTCAGGAGAATCTGATTGGCTGTTAACGAGCCACTCTCATTGGTTAAGGGGGTTAACACTCCATGTTTCTTATTGGTTACTAGAGCAGCAGCTTGCCTATAAAAGCGCTGCTGCTGCCCTAGGTTTTTGCTCTGTTCAGCATGATTAATAAAGAGTTGAAGTTCACTGTTCACCATCTTGTCTCCTTGCGCCCATGCGCAGAACTATGGGGGGATAGAGTCATCGTTCCAGAGCGGTTACAATGAGCGGTATTAAAGACACTGCATGAGGGTCACCCCGGCATCGTGCGTATGAAAGCGCTCGCACGAAGCTACGTGTGGTGGCCGGGCATCGACAAACAGATCGAAGCCTGGGTAAAGACTTGTTATAAGTGCCAGGAAGTTAGCAATGCCCCACCTAAAGCAACTCCGACAGAATGGGAAACACCCTGGGGAATGTGATCCCGCATTCATATTGACTTTGCGGGACCTACTAAGGGACACACGTTCCTCCTAACAGTGAATGCCTATTCAAACTGGCTCGAGATCCACAAAATGAAGAGTACCACAACCGAATCCGTCATCTGGAAGTTGAACAGATTATTCACGATGCATGGACTGCCAGACGTTCTGGTATCCGACAACGGACCCCAGTTTACCGCGCTCCCTTTTGAACAATACTTAGCGGACCGGGGTATTTGCCATGTGCTAACTTCGCCAGTGCACCCTGCGGCTAACGGAAGAGCCGAGCGCATGGTACAGTTTGTTAAAAAAAACCCTCTACAAAATGGACTATGGGGACATTGAAGATAAGATAAACAGAATACTCCTTCTCCAACACAGCACTCCGCACAGCGTCACCAACAAGACTCCAGCTGAATTATTGATGGGACGCAAACTCCACTCCCACCTTGACCGGCTTCACCCGTCTTACGAGCCAGAGAAACCTTGTGGATCTAGTAGAAAATGCCACGATTTCAAGATAGGTGACTTAGTTTTCGCCAGAAACCTTTCTGGCGAACCGTTGTGGGTCGAGGCAACTGTAATTCAAGCCACTGGACCCAGGTTGTACCGGGTGAAAACCTGCGATGGAAAAATATGGAAACGCCATATAGATCAGCTTTGCTCTAGGCTACAACCTAGTTTCCACGCCTCCGGTAACTCCCAAACTGAGGGGGGAGAGGATGTTGAAGAAACCGAATTCGAGATGGCGGAAAGCAGGAACAAAAGAAGTCAGCAATCGGGCGTAACAAATGAAGAAGGATCAAGGAAGGGTGTGGCCTCACCACAGAGGAACACCTCAACAGAGGCAAGCCCGCAAAGGCCAGAGGACAACGACGAGAACATTAGCGGCACCGAGTCTTCCAATGAGGAACCACTGGCACCCGACTTGCCCGAAAATGTCCCGCCAAAACAGGGTTACAGACAAGAACCGGTGGGACAGCGTAAATCCAATAGACAGTCAAAACAACCTTCCTACCTCAGAGATTACGTCACCGCACCCCCCAAACTGAACCCTGGGGGAAGGGATGTTATGAACTAATAAAATGCTTAAATAAAGTTTATCAAAACCTTTAGAAAATAGCAGGGTTCTAGTCCTGCACTTCTGATTGGCCGATAATAGTGATATCGGATTGGTCCGTTCAGGAGAATCTGATTGGCTGCTAACGAGCCACTCTCATTGGTTAAGGGGGTTAACACTCCATGTTTCTTATTGGTTACTAGATCAGCAGCTTGGCTATAAAAGCGCTGCTGCTGCCCTAGGTTTTTGCTCTGTTTGCAATGATTAATAAAGAGTTGAAGTTCACTGTTTACTGTCTCGTCTCCATTCCTTGCGCCCATGCGCAGAACTTAACAAATTCCTTGATTACTTTAGAGATAAAAAAGGACCTTTACTTGGAGAACGGTGGAGCAATAGGCTGAAGAAGATGTGCATAAATTGTCTGAGTGAAAGACAGAGTTACCCTCAGGAGGTTGACTATGATTTTTCTCCCCCTCTTTCTCTCTCTCTCTCTTTCTTTCGGTCTTTCTTTCATGATTGCATTTCTTGAAAATCATAAATACACAGCCAGTCCTATTTCTTTCACAGACTGGCTTGGAGCCTCCTGCAGCTGGGCTGGCATCTTTGATGTGTAAATAATCAGTGACTGCCTGTAATTGGAGGGTTATATTGATAGCCGTGATTTAGTTTCCTCTTACTTTATAGCCGGGCAGGGTGATTTTTGGCCCATTTAGAGGAGCTGGTCTTAATTGCTTGGGACCTTTGGTTTTTAACGAACCAAAATGATTAACTGCTTGTAGAGCTTGAGATTTGCTTCCTTGGTGATTGCTGTGGCTCCCCACAAGGAGAGGTGGGGAGTCGATAACAAGCTTATTTTATTGTTCTTCCATCACTGGCCTTGGTTCTGGAGGAAACCCATTTATTGCCATCAGGCCTTAGAACAGGGGTCCCCAACCCCCAGTCCATGGATCAGCACTGGGCCGCAACTTGTCAGAAACTGGGCCGCATGAACAAGTGAAGCCCCATCTGTGGGATGCAGGGAGCACATGAAACTGCACCCCTTCCAGTCCATGGAAAAACCTCTCTCCATGGAACCAGTCCTGGCAGCCCAAAAGGTTGGGGGCTGCTGCTTTAGAGATACCAGTAGCCTTAACCTCCATGAATTTGTCTGAATTCCTTTCATGGCCATCGAAGGTAGGACTATCAGTCATATTTTTGGCACCAATCCCATCCTTTGTGAACAATTGTGTATGGTGACATTTGGGATCTGATCACGTGGATCACCCTTGTGATAAAATTCTCTGAACCTCTGTATATGTAGAAAGTAAGGATGATGACACTGATGGAGATATGCAAGAAACATTACCTGGGCAAAAGGATTGAAACACTATGAAATCCCAAAGAGAATATTGGGAAACAGCAAACAGACAGAGACTTCCCTGATTTACTGGAGTATAGGAAGATGAAGGAGGGCTTGCTAGACTCTGTTATTGCAGCCAATCACAATAAAGGCAGTTTCTGGAGAGTTGATTTCTTGATCTGGTCTACCCCATGAGGTGAGAGAATGAGAATGAAAGTTTGCAAGATGTGCTTAAGCCATTTTGCCAATCTGAAGCACACTTTCAGGAAGACTCTAATTTTAACCCAGTTGATTATTCTTGTGATGGTTGTCCTTTCCTTTCTCCTTGCATAATTCCGTATTCTAAACATAGAGCATGAAAGTGTCGTGTCCGTTGCGGGAAAGGAGACTCGGAGCCAGTGACTTAGTTTCAGCTCTTTATTAGGTCCCTAGATCGGCTCGGGGTTTAAAGGGAAAAACAGCGGCTTTTATTCTCTAGCCACCACGGCCGCGGCCAATGGCACCACTTTGAATCTCCGCGATTAGTTTCCACCAATCGTGGGGGGTTCATTACGGGCCAATCAGAGTGGCTTGCTTGGCCAATGAGATTGCCGTGCGCTTTGGCCAATCACAGCGTGGCGCTTCCAAGTATGTTAATGTCTATACAGAACACCCCTCCCCTCTTGGTATGGTCCTATGTAACGTAGTCCCATAAGTAGACGGGGCTTCGAACTTGCCTACTTGACCTGCGCAGGTTAGTTGTTGCTTGGCTCCCGGCCGGTTCGGTCGGGTTCTGTGTTGCTCTCTGCCTCGTTGATAGAACCGCCTGGAAGGGCTCGCCAGGCTTTCGTTGCAGCTCCCTCCCAGTGTACTCGGGCTGGTTGAGCTGCGGTTGTTTCTGCTCCCGCCTGGTCTTTCTGGGCTGGTTGAGCTGGCCTGGCTGCTTCTCCCTGGTGAGGCTTCGAGCTGGCTGCTTGCCGGTGAGTATAGCTGGTTTCTTTCTATTGGTTTTTGGTTCCCGGGGTACTCCCTCCCCTCTTGGTTTGTGTTATGGGGGCTGTCTGTGTCTGTTTGCGTGTCGGTTGTGTTTCCCGTAGTTGTTCTCAATCTTATTTGATCGATGTGGCATTTCCATGCTCGTCCATCGGTTGTTTGCAGCTGGTACGAGTGGGGACCTGTCAGCTGGGTTATAGTTGCCGGTACCCAAAGTGGATCTCCGGTAAGGTTCTTTGCGTAGACTGCATCACCTGGGGAGAATGTTCGGTTTTTGCTTGAGGAGTTTGGGGTTTTTTTCTGGGTTGTATGTGGGGTGCAGTCTGTCAAGTGGGGACCTTAATTTCCTCCCCATTAATAGTTCTGCCGGGCTTTTGTTGGTAGTCGTGTTTGGGGCTATGTGTTGTATAAAGAGCATTTTGTTTATTTTTTCTTGGATTTCCCCGTGTTCAATTTTTTGGATGGTTTTTTTGTGAATTGAACCATCTGTTCCGCCCTCCCGTTCGCCGCCGGATGTGCCGGTGCTGTCAGTGCGTGTCGTATGCCCCGTTCCACTAGGAATTTTTCGAATTCCAGCGAGGTAAATTGGGGCCTGTTATCCAACATGATGACATCTGGGAGGCTGTGGGTTGCGAACAGCTTGCTGAGTTCCTTGGTCACGGCCTCCGTGGTGGTGGTTTTCATGTTGCTTACCTCCAACCAGTTGGAATAAGCATCTACTGTGATAAGGAATATATGTCCTTCCGTGGACCCGGCAAAATCTATGTGAATCCTGGACCATGGAGCCCTGGGGTTTTCCCATTCCAGGATTGGTGCTGCGGGAGGGCTCGGTCTGGCTTCTTGGCAACGTTTGCATGTTGCCACCCAAGTCTCGATTTGCTTATCCATCTCTGGCCACCAGGCATAACTCCTAGCCAGGGCTTTTGTTCTAACTATGCCCGGGTGCCCCTCGTGTAACAACTCCAATACCTTCCCTTGTAACCCTTTTGGAATAACAACTCTATCCCCCCAAAGTACACAACCTTTTTGTAATGAGAGTTCTGTTTGCCAGTTCCGGAATGTCCTGAATGATTCATCGTCGTCCCTTTCTGACCACCCCTTTTCTACCCAATGTAACACCTGCGCCAGACATTTGTCTTTATTAGTCTCGCGGGCAATGTCTGACACGGTTATGGGTAGATCGGGCAGAGTCTCTATGCTGAGGGTGGCTGTCGTGGGTGCTGGGTCAGTGTCTAGGTCAGGTAACAGCGTGCGGCTCAGGGCATCTGCATGGGTGATCGTCTTACCAGGTCGGTGTGTGAGCCCGTAGCTGTAGGCGGCAAGGAATTTGGACCACCTTGTCATTCTAGGAGATAGAATGTTCGGGGTGGCCCCGTTCCCTGCCAGGATTCCCAGCAGCGGCTTGTGGTCAGTGACGATGGTAAACGTGCAGCCGTAGAGGTACTCGTGGAACCTCTTCACTGCGGCGACGATAGCCAGGGCCTCTTTGTCCAGTTGACTGTAATTTCTCTCTGGTTTGGTGAGTGTCCTTGAAAAGAAGGCGATGGGTGCTTCTTTTCCGTCAGGGAGCATGTAGCTGAGGATGGCACCGACGCCAAAAGGTGAGGCGTCGCATGTGATGGCAAGCGGTAGGGTCTCGTTGAATTGGATTAGGACGGCATCCGAGGTGAGCAGGTCCTTGGTTTTGCTGAAGGCGGCTTCCTCACGTTTTCCCCAAGTCCATGTGGCCGCCTAGTCCAAAAGCCTATGCAAAAGCTCCGCCACGGTCGCCTTTTGGGGCAGGAAAACATTATAAAAATTAAGCAGTCCCAGAAATGCTTGCAGTTCTGTTTTATTCCGTGGTGTTGGGGCTTCTTTAATGGCTCTGATTTTTTCGGTGGTTGGTTGGATGCCGTGTTGGTCTAGGAGGTATCCCAGGAATTCGACCCGCTCTGTGTACAGCTGGCATTTCTCTTTTTTCACCTTTAGCCTGGCCTCTTTGAATTTGGTTAGTACCTCCCTTAGATGACCCTCTAGTTCTTGTTGGTTGGCCACTGACACTAGTACGTCACCGAAGTTGGGCACCACCCCCTTAATTCCTTGCAAGAGTCTCTGGAAAATTCTTGGAGCCACGCTGACTCCAAACTGGAGTCTGTTACAGCGAAATGCTCCCCGGTGGGTGACTATGGTCTATGCCTCAGCGGTTTCTGCGTCGACCGGCAACTGTTGATAGGCTTGCACCAGGTCGAGCTTCGCAAAGACCTTGCCTCCTCCCAGTGAGTGAAGAAGGTGCTGCACTACTGGGACGGGGTAGGCGCTTTGTTGTAAGGTGCAATTTAGGGTGGCCTTAGAGTCCCCGCAGATTCTCACTGACCCATCGGGCTTGATTGGGGTGACTATGGGGGGTCTCCCACTGGGCGTGATAGATTGGTTGTAGGACCCCTTGTTTGAAGAGCTTTGTTTGTTGATTTTGGGCCGGAGTGCAAAAGGTACCCGCCGTGGTTTTAGGTGTATTGGGGGAAGGCTGGGGTCTAGGCTGAAGGAAATAGGGGGTCCTCGGTACTTGCCTAGGGTGCCGTCGAACACTTTCCGGAAGTCCCATGCCAGTTGCTCCTCCCAGTCGGCATCTGCGACGTGGTCGACGCCCATAACCTCGATCCCGAGTGGTGCGAACCACTGTAGTCCCAAAAGGCTGGGGCAGTCTCAGTCCACGATCATCAGGGGAAGCTTTGCTGTGCGGCCCTTGAAGGTTACCTCGAACTGTCCGGTTCTGACTACCGGGATGCGGTTCCCCTGGTAGTCTCTGAGGATTAGTTTCTGGATTTCCAAACTCCTCTTGTGGATTTCCAGCACCAACCGCCTTATTTCTTGCCAGGCAACCATGGAGAGGTAGGACCCGGAGTCCACCTCCATTTTGCATGGTTCGCCTTCGATGCCCACTTCTACGTACACCTTCCGGGTGTCTGTGGTAGATGAGTGGCCGATGACGACTGTCTGGTGGGTTTCCTCTTTCTGCCGGTTTTTGCTGCTTCATCGGTTCCGTCCGTCTCGGTTCCAGTGATTTTCGGCTTGGTGGTCTCTGGCCATGGGGGGGGTGCCGTCTCGTCTCCGGTTGCTGAGGTCTCGCCGACGGGGGCTGTGGGCTTTCCTCAGTCGGCAGACTTGGGCGATGTGACCTTTTTTATTGCAGTGCCGGCAAATTGCGTCGAAAAACCGGCACTCCAATCGAGGGTGGTTGCCTCCGCACCCAGCACAAGTGGTCCCCGACTTACGACTTCGCCGATCGCGCCGATCTCGTCCCGTCTGGAGCCAATGTATTTCTTCTTCTTCGTCCGTGGTGTCAGAGGCAGAGTGGAAGTTGCCATGATGGGTGGTGGTCTCCCGGTGGCTTGCTTCTGGGTGAGCCTCGGTTGCCCGGCCCATCTCGGTGGTTGCGGTACGTTCCCCGGTGTCCGGTCTCCGCATTCGATTCCCCAATTTCCGGGTTGCCTCGGCTGCGGTGGCTTCAGCAAGGGCGTCGGCGAGGGCGATGTCGCCTTTTGCCATCAGCCGGCTTTGTAGGACTGGGTCTCTGAGCCCGAGCACGACACGGTCCCGCAAAGCCTCATCCATGTCCGAGAACCCGCACATGCCCCCTAGGCTCTGTAGATGAGCCACAAAGTCGCTGATGCTCTCACCCGGTCTCGGGTCCCGTCGGTAGAAATCGTGCCGCCTGATGAGGGTGGGCATGGCGGGGGCATAGTGGTTTTGGAGCAACAGCTCGAGGTCGGCCCAGTCCATCTCCTTCACGTCCCCGGGTTTTGCAAGGGCTTTTCCCATCTTGAACACTGCGGGCCCGCAGTGTGTTAGGAAGACAGCTCTTTTCTTCTGCCCGGTTGCATCCTTCAAGTTGCTACTTTCAAGGAACATTAGGAATCGGTCTGTGTATGATTCCCAGTCCTCGGTAGCTGGGTTAAAGGGTGCGGGCAGTGCGATGGTGGCCATCTTGTTGGTCTCGCTTCCTCAGGACATGTGCTTGATGGGGTTAGTCTCGGGATCCCATCCTCATCGCCAGTGTCATGTCCGTCGCAGGAAAGGAGACTCGGAGCCAGTGACTTAGTTTCAGCTCTTTATTAGGTCCCTAGATTGGCTCGGGGTTTAAAGGGAAAAACAGCAGCTTTTATTCTCTAGCCGCGGCGGCTGCAGCCAATGGCACCGCTTTGAATCTCCCGCGATTAGTTTCCACCAATCACGGGGGATTCATTATGGGTCAATCAGCGCGGCTTGCTTGGCCAATGAGATCGCCGTGCGCTTTGGCCAATCACAGCGCGTCGCTTCCAAGTATGTTAATGTCTGTACAGAACAGAAAGTAATAGGTCTGTATCATTTCCAAAGGTACAACTGCTACAACATTTCAATCCGGCATATCCAACCCATGGCCTGTGGACTGCATAGGGCCCTGGATAACTAACTAATAATGTGGCCCTACAAGATCATAAATGTTTAACACAAACTTTTATGCACATTAACTATATTATATATATTTATATTTGGCCCAAGACCATTTCTCTTCACTCTCTTCACATTGTCTAACACACCCACAATTTAAATGCTTTTTAAGTAACAATAGGCTGGTTTTAAACAGTCTTACATGCCTTTATTGTAATTTACTTATGTGCAAGTCTTACTATTGGACTCTTAGTTAATGAAGCTAGTTCCCACTGAAAACAAAAGGACTTGAATTAGAATAAATTTGCCCCATTGTTTTTGTGGGTTCCAGATTAAATAAATAGCTAGATTTAATTCTGTTTTAATACTGCATTCTCCTTCAGCATTGACTACTTTGAGGATTAGACTCACATTTTAGTATGTACATGAATTTTGCATACATAATTGAATTTATTTTAGCAGCACAAATCTTGAAGACAGAGAAATATTGAGAACAAAATATCCATATTTTTTAAATGTACACTTCTGAAAAATAGAATTTAGAAAGGCTATCAAAATGTCGCCCATTCTGCAATAAGAATTTGTTTTGACATGAAACAGTGAGATTTCCATCCTCCTAGATTCCCTGAAGTTAGCCAGCACACTGATGTTTAGGGTTATGGAAAAGAATGAGGCCGCTATGAAATGCTGTCAATGGATCATCCACTGATGGAAGAGAATATTTATAGTTTGGGGTTCAACTCTGGGGTCCATGGTGTTCCCTGTGTTTAGTGGTTTCCTTGCAGATGCTTCATTACCAAACTAGGTAACTTCATCAGTGCTAGAATCAAGAGAATAAGTATTCTCTGGGGCCTCCTTTTTTGTAGCATTAAACTTGATTTCTAGAAATCAATGGGAGAAACAGATAGTAGATTACTGATAGGCAATGAAAATGGTATTATATTCATATTGGGTAGAATCTGCTTTAGCACTAGCACTGATGATATTCCCTACTTGGTAATGAAATGTCTGCTAGAAAATCACTAAATTCAGATTCCACCAAGGATCCCATGGATCAGGGCTGTCAAACTCCTGGCCCATGGACTGGATGCATCATGCACTGGCCACACCTATGCCCGGTTTAGCGAAGGGTAAAAAAGTCCTGATATGTCACGTGACCCTGCCATGACAACGTTTGACACCCTGACATGGATCATCTACTGTTTGTCTTAACTCATTGCTGAAGCTATAGCAGCAATGTGGGTAGATTAGAATAGAATAGAATGGAATAGAAGAGAATAGAATACTTTATTGGCTAAGTGTGATTGGACACACAAGGAATTTGTCTTGGTGTAAATACTCTCAGTATACATAAAAGAAAAGATACATCATCAAGAGTCAAGAATCATAATACTTAATGTTAATCATAGGGTACAATCATACTAGGAAACAGTCAATATAAATCGTAAGGATACAAGCGACAAAGTTACAGTCATAAATCACAAGTGGAGGGGGATAAGGAGTGATGAGAAGATTAACAGTAATAGTAGTGCACACTTTGTAAATAGTTGAACAGTGTTGAGGGAATTATTTGTTTAGCAGAGTGATTTCTACTTTCATCAATCAATCCAATCAATCAGTCAATCAGAATACAGTTGGAAGGGTCCTTGGAGGTCTTCTAGTCCAACCCCATGTTCAAGCAGAATACCCGATACAATTTCAGACACGTGGCTGTCCAGTCTCTTCTTTAAAACTTCCAATGATGAAGCACCCACAACTTCTGGAGACAAGCCATTTCAATGATTAATTGTTCTGACTGTTAGGAAGTTTCTGCTCAATTCCAGGTTGCTTCTCTCCTTGATTAGTTTCAGAGGTGGTATTCAGCAGGTTCTGACCAGTTCTAGAGAACCGGTAGTGGAAAGTTTGAGTAGTTTGGAGAACCGGTGGTAACCTTCCCTCAGGAGTGGGGAGGGAATGGGATTTTGCAGTAACCTTCCCTCAGGAGTGGGGAGGGAATGGGATTTTGCAGTCTCTTTCCCCTGCTATGCCCACCAAGCCACGCCCACAGAACCGGTAGTAAAAAAAATGGAATCCCACCACTGATTAGTTTCCATCCATTTTTTTCTTGTCTTGCCTTCTGGTGTTTTGCAAAATAAATTGATACCTGTTGTGAATGAATAAATGTGTATGAATAAATGTGAAATAAAAGTTATCTTGAGCTTGGAGTCAAATGCAGGGTTCTGGCCCTGCACTTCTGATTGGCTGTTAAATGGCGAGATCAGATTGGTCCTTTCAGGAGAATCTGATTGGCCATTAACGAGCCATTCTCATTGGTCAATGGAGCTAGCGCTCCAAGGTTTTCATTGGTTGAATAGTTAATAAGTTGGTTATATAAGGAAGGCTATAGCAGCCATTGTTTGAGCTGTCACACCATGTAAAAAAGAGTTTGAAGTTCACCGTTCACCTGGCTCGTCTCCATTCTTCGCACCCATGCTCCAAACATAACACTGGCGACGAGGGTGGGATGTGGAGACGTCAGAGCTAACTGAACAAAGAAGAAGATAACCGAGCACGTGGCTGAACGCACAACGGCGGAACCATGTCCGGCGTTGTCGTGCCACCCGCTCCATTCGGCCCAGTGCAAGAAGACTGGGAAGCCTACATGGATCGTTTCCAAATGTTCTTGGAAACCAATAACTTGAAGGATGCCACGACCAGGAAGAAATGAGCAGTATTCCTAACACATTGCGGGCCAACCGTATTCAAGATGGCCAAGGCACTAGCGAAACCAGCTGAAGTAAAGACTATGGACTGGGACATCCTCGAACCCATACTGAGGGCTCACTATGCACCGACCGTACCAATGCTCGTAAGATGGCATGAGTTCTACCAAAGGGACCAGCGGAAAGGAGAAAACATTGCCGATTTCGTCGCGAACCTCTGAAACCTGGGAGGCCTCTGCGGGTTCGCCAACCTGGAAGAGGCTTTGAGAGACCGAATAGTTCTGGGATTAGATGCGCTAAATGTGAAGAGTAAGCTGATGGTGAAAGGCGACATCAGCCTTGCCGATGCCATCGCTGATGCTACTGCAGCAGAAGCAACCAGGAAGTCGGCTGCCCAACTGCGCTGCAACTGCGCTCTGGTACACCAACCGACCTAGGGCATTTCACCCAAGTCAGAAGGATAGCTTTTGACGGCCCACCACGAGGACCTCTCTTCGTCGTCAGACAGTGACGAAGAAGAGGTCCATCGACTGCGGTCCGATCGGGACCACTATCCGAAGTCCCAACACCCATGCGCTGGCTGTGGGGCCAACCATTCCAGGTCCGAATGCACATTCCACGATGCGCTCTGCCACGAGTGTGGAAAATGAGGCCACATCGGATGGGTCTGTAGAAGCCTCCTAGGACCCAGCCAGACCTCGAAGGGGGCCAACTATCGACACTCGACAGGAAACCGTTCTGTAAGGCGAGAACCAGTAAACCACTCCTACAGAAACTGAACCTTAAATCACCCCACGAAGCGAGAAGAGACTCACCAAACTATCACTATCGGTCACGCCTCTTCCTTGGATGCCAAGAAAATCCGAATTAAAGTGGCCATCGAAAATCAACCCTGCCAAATGGAAGTCGACTCGGGATCGTCTCTCTCGATAGTTTCCTGGAAGACCCTCAAGCAACTTATCCTTACATCCGGTGCCAAGACCTCCGTTCCCAAAGACTCATACTTAAGGACTATCAGGGGAATAGGATTCCATAGTAGGAACCAGTCGAGTCTGCATTTTGTTCAAAAACCGCACAGCATACTTACCCCTGATGGTGATCGACAAAGACCGGCCTAGCCTGTTAGGCCTCTAATGGTTCGCACCACTCGGCATTGAAGTGGCAGGCATTAACCGAATCGGCGGCAGTGACTGGGAGGAGGACCTCGTCCACGAATTCAGGGACATCTTCGCAGAGAAGCTAGGCGAGTACAAGGGGACCCCAATCTCATTTAACCTTAACCCAAAAATAGCTCCCATCCGCCTTAAGCCTCATCGAGTTCCCTTTGCCCTAAAACCAAAAATCGATGAACAGCTTGATAAGTTAATAGCCCAGGGAGTGTTAGAGCCAACCGATCACTCTCCCTGGGAAACCCCAATCGTGACACCCTTCGAGCCGGATGGTTCGATTCGAATTTGTGGGGACTACCGAGCCACCCTGAACCACGCCCTGCAGCAAAACGCATATCCGATGCCGGTGGTGCAACACCTCCTCCATTCCTTAGGGGGAGGAAAAGTCTTCGCTAAACTAGACTTAGCTCAGGCATATCAGCAACTACCGGTTGATGAAAAAACAGCACAGGCACAGACGATCGTGACGCACCGAGGTGCCTTTAAATGTACATGGCTCCAATTCGGAGTGAGTATAGCCCCGGGGATATTCCAGAGCCTGATGGAAAGACTATTACAAGGGATTAAAGGCGTTGTCCCTTACTTTGACGATGTGTTAATTGCTGCCCCTACTACAAAAATTTTACGGGATCGTTTAAAATTGGTTCTCCAGAAATTCAAAGACGCAGGTCTTAAGGTGAAGAAAAATAAGTGTAAGCTGTGTACAGATCGTGTCGAATTTTTAGGGTATTTAATTGACAGTCAGGGCATTCACCCTACCGATAGTAAGTTGAGAGCAATAAAAAATGCTCCCAGACCCCGGAATAAGGCCGACCTCCAGGCGTTTCTAGGCCTTATCAACTTTTATAATGTATTCCTGCCTCACAAAGCGACTGTTGCTGAACCTTTACATCGTTTACTGGACAAAAAAAGCAATCTGCGTGTGGGGTCATAAAGAAGAGCAGGCATTCCGTAATGTGAAAAAACTGTTGACTTCTGGTGCTGTACTAATGCAGTGCAATGAGACATTGCCGTTAACTATCACGTGTGATGCATCGCCTTTTGGAGTGGGCACCATTTTGAGCCACGTATTGCTTAACGGTAGCGAAGCCCCTGTTGCCTATTTTTCGAAAACACTTTCAAAAACTGAGCAAAACTATAGCCAAATTGATAAGGAAGCCCTTGCAATTGTGTCTGCTGTCAAGAGGTTTCACGAGTATGTATACAGCCGGGCTTTTACTATAGTGACTGACCACAAACCTTTGCTGGGAATAATAGCGGGAGATAAGCCAACCCCTATATATTATGTCCCAGAATGACTCGCTGGTCAGAATTCTTGGCTGCTTATAATTATCGGTTGCAATACCGCCCGGGGAAAGCCATTCCCTATGCCGACGCATTGAGTCGAGCACTGCTTCCAGAGACAATCGATGACCCCGCGCCTACAGTGACCACGTTAAAGATCGAAGCACTTCGTAACCGCCCGTGATATCGTGAGAGAAACAAAACGCGACCCCGCCTTAGCACGAGTCCTCAGTTGGGTGGAACGCGGATGGCCATTGGACCAAGTACCAGATGACTTTGCACCATTCAAAAGTTGAAAAACAGAATTGTTTTCTCAAAAGGGCTGCATCATCTGGGGCGATAGAGTCATTATCCCAGAGTGACTCCAACAAGCAGTACTGAGAACCTTGCATGATGGCCACCCCGGCATCGTGCGCATGAAAGCCCTCGCACGAAGCTACGTGTGGTGGCCAGGCATCGACAAGCAAATCAAGACTTGGGTCAATGCTTGTCATAGATGCCAGGAAGTAAGCAACGCCCCACCAAAGGCCATCCCAACTGAATGGGAAACACCACGGGGACCGTGGTCCCATATCCATCTGGACTTTGCCAGGCCAACCAAAGGCCACACCTTCTTGTTAACCGTGGACGCCTACTCAAACTGGCTCGAAATCCACCGAATGAAGAACATGACAACCGAAGTGGTCATTAAAGAACTGGAGAGACTGTTTGCAACCCATGGATTACCAGACGTTCTGGAATCCGACAACGGGCCCCAATTTACCGCGTTGTCTTTTGAACAGTACCTGGCGGACCGCGGTATTCGACATGCGCTAACTTCGCCTGTGCATCCGGTGGCCAACGGAAGGGCTGAGTGCATGGTACAATTCGTCAAGAAAATGCTACAAAAAGTGGACTATGACAACATCGAAGAAAAGATAAATCGAATCCTCTTTTTACAGCATATCACTCCGCATAGCGTAACCAAGAAAACTCCTGCCAAGCTGCTAATGGGACGAAAGCTCCACTCCCACCTCGACCGGTTACACCCAGCGTACGAACTGGAGAAACCACACAGATCCAGCAGCCGCTGCCGTACCTTCCAGGTAGGCGACCTGGTGTTCACTAAAAACTTATCAGGCGATCCATTGTGGGTAGAAGCGACTGTGGTCTGCGTAACCGGCCCCAGATCATATCTTGTACAATGCCGTGATGGTAGACCATGGAAGCGCCATATCGATCAACCATGATCAAGGTTGCGGTCAGGGATCTCCGAGCCCCCTGATAACCAAACTGAGGGGGGGGAGATATAGCAGAAGATGAACTTCAATTAGCAGAAAACCTTTTTGAAGGGAACAATAACGGAACGGAAACACGAGAAGAGGAATTAGGGATGGGAGTGAGCTCACCTCAGGGTGATACCGAAGATGTTGGTGACAACGAAAACTCGAACTCAGAGTCAGAAACACCCCTTTTGCCAAACAATGCCCTACCTCAACAAGAGTGCAGCCAAATACCGGGTGCACAACAAAAATCAAATAGACTAACAAAACAACTGTCCTACCTCAAGGACTATGTAACCGCACCCCGTAAACGGAACCCGGGGGGAAAGGGGTGTTGTGAATGAATAAATGTGTAGGAATAAATGTGAAATAAAAGTTATCTTGAGCTTGGAGTCAAGTGCAGGGTTCTGGCCCTGCACTTCTGATTGGCTGTTAAATGGCGAGATCAGATTGGTCCGTTCAGAGAATCTGATTGGCCATTAACGAGCCATTCTCATTGGTCAACGGAGCTAGCGCTCCAAGGTTTTCATTGGTTGAATAGTTAATAAGTTGGTTATATAAGGAAGGCTATAGCAGCCATTGTTTGAGCTGTCACACCATGTAATAAAGAGTTTGAAGTTCACCGTTCACCTGGCTCGTCTCCATTCTTCGCACCCATGCTCCAAACATAACAATACCCTTCTCTTTATGGCAGCCCCTCAAATACTGGAATACTGGTATCATGTCACCCCCTGGTCCTTCTTTTCTCTAGAATAGCCATAGATAACATTTTACATAATTTACTTTTCAGTTCTGTACCGATGTAGTATTTACTAATGCTTGTCAGAAAATTAGGCTAAGTGCAAATTATGTTCATTCTACTGTCTACGAGTTTCCTTTCAAATCTTTCTATGAGTTATATGTATCTGTTTGAGGAATTATTTGGGCCATCGATGGAATTTCCCTAGAATGGTATAGCACAAATACGAAGATTTGAGATGAAGCTTCCAATGGTTTCAAACTTTCTTTTAACTGGACAGACATTCACAATTGGGTTGATGGTTAGGACTACAGCATAGGTTTTGATATTATGGTTGATTAATTATTATGTTTTCTAAGACAACAAATAATATTGAAGTCTATAACAGAGAAGGCCTTTTCTACAACATGCAATCTGCACTCTTAAAATATTTTCTCCACTGCAACCTGTCATTTGGGATGCAGAAAATGCAAGGTGAAACTTGCTTTTTTTGTCTATGTGGGCTGCACGGGATCATTAAAACAACTTGGAAATCTCCATAGGGTGACAGTAATTGTCCCAGGATTTTTTTTTTAGTGCAAGGGCCGTACTTTCTTTTTCTTCTTTTTTATTGTAATAACCATGCAGAGATGTAGACATGGTTCTCCATTGGGGGATACAACCCCATTGTTCTTCTTAGTCCTGATGTTTGCCTTCACCCTTTGAGGTTTTTTCAGAAGCTTAAGATTATTTGGTTTGTTTGAAGAACAAAGTACAAAAGAAGAAGAAAAAAAGCATTTTTTAAAAAGATGACTGGCTATTTTGATCTACCAGGTCTTCTCACAGTTTGATGGAACAAACATCAGCAATCATTAAGGATAAAGCAGAGGAGGAAACATAATCAAAAGAGGGTTGCAGGAGATTGTGCTCTGCTCTGCCTAACAATTGAGGGCCTGATCCTACAATGAAACTTCCATCCATACAGCTGCATATCTGTAGCCACACCTCCTCCTTTTGCTACCCTACCCAAAATATGGAAAATGAATCATGTAATTTCAAATGCATAGGAACCAACATAATTAAAACAGTGTCCTGGAAATCAATGGGTTTTTTTCCCCTAAGTCATGGTGTACCTGGACTACAAGTTGCATGATTAAAAAAAAAAAAACTGTATAGGAGCTATTGCGCTGGCGTTTTCTTTTTAAGGGCTATAAATTAATCTTTTCTTCAATGAAAATTCAATTATTACCCTTCTAAACAGTAGCAGTGCTTGGAATTTTTTTTTTTTTTTTTTTGCAGAAGCAATTAGAAAAGCACTCCTGGGTTTTTAAGAAGTTCTGGTAGAAGCTCCCAACCCACTGAGGTTTTTACCCTTATTCATCACTCCACAAATGTGTACCGTATAAATTATATGCAAACCTTGCATAGCTCTTCATGAACCTCTAGTCCACGTCTTATTTCTTGTAATAGATTTGTTAGTCCTTAAGATGCTGCAAATTAATTATTTTTTTCCATTTCTGAGCCATTCAATAAGAAGCATGTGGTATAGTGATTAAAGTGCTAGCCTAGAAACCAGGAAATTGTGAATTCTAATCCTGCCTTAGGCAAGAAAGCCGATTGGAAGGCTTTGGGCCACTCACCCTCTGTCAGCCTAACTCTCCTCACAGGATTGTTGTTGTGGCACAAATAGGAGAAGGAAAAAGTATTAACTATGCTCATTGCCTTGAGTTGCTTATAAAAATAACGAAAGTGGGAAATTAAGTAAGCACCTTGATATTCCACCTCAAACTCTTCAATTCTACAACACATCCATACAAATTTGTCCTAATTAACTAGGCAGCATTCTTCCATAATCCCCTTACTCCACTGCAGAGAATTCTGGGTGGAGTTTCATTCATTGCATCCAAGCTGGATACAGAATTGGCTTGCTCAGTACAATATAGAACAGAATGACAGCAGATCCTCAATCCAGCCAAATACTGGGTATCCCCACTCAGCGAACATACTATTATTAAGTATTTTAAGTATAGTATCAAGTAGTACACATTTCATAGGATAGCAAAATGGGCATGCACATGAAAACAAATTAAACACAAATATAAATACATATGTAACAGAGGAGGTTTATGGAGATTCTCAGCCATCCAGGTCATGGTTGTACCAAAGGTGCTTTTTTCAAGAGGCCACTGGACTTTCTTTGTTTTTCTTTGAAGATGTTTTTGCTTTCGTTTCTTTGAAAACAAGGAAGCCCAGTGGCCTCTTGAAAAAGCACCTTTGGGATAACAGGAGGACAGTGGTTTCTGAATAATTAGCCTGCACCAGAGGTGTATTCAACAGGTTCTGACCAATTCTAGAGAACCGATAGCAGAAATTTTGAGGAGTTCAGAGAACTGGCAAATACCACCTCTGACTGGCCCTGCCTTCATCTATTCTCTGCCTCCTGAGTCCCAGCTGATTGGCTGGGCCTTCTTTGGTTGCCCTGCACAGGAGAACGGAGCTGGAAAGCAGGTTAGTGGGGTGGGGAGGGAATGGGATTTTTCAGTAACCATCCCCCAGGAATGGGGTGGGAATGGAGATTTTGCAGCATCCTTCCCCTGCCACTCCCACCAAGCCATGCCCGCTAACCCAAGCCATGCCACGCCTACCATACCATGCCGACAAAACTGGTCATAAAAAAAATTGAATCCCACCGCTGGCCTTCATTGCTTCTAAGTTTAAATCAGATAGAGGTGACTTGATGTCAGACTATATTTTAGTAAGGATAATTTTAAAAAGGAAAAAGAAACACAATCTTTTTGTTTGTTTGTTTACTTTCAATTTCATTTTCTGGGCTTCACAAGCCCAAGGAAGATGCTTTGGACATTTGAAAACTGATGCCACCCATTTACAACAGGCCCTGTGTCTTCTTTTCTTACCCACTTTTGTATTTTGGGGAAAAAAGTACAGTAGACCTAAACATCGATGGAGATTTTCAGTCATCCAGGTCATGGTTGTCCCAAAGGTGCTTTTTTTTTTTCCAAGAGGCAACGAGACTTTCTGGGTTTTTTTTTTTTCTTTGAAGATATTTTGCTTCTCATCCAAGCATCTTCTTCAGCTCTGTAGAAGAGGCTTCTTGGATGAGAAATGAAACACCTCCAAAGAAAAACCATAAAGTCGAATTGTCTCTTGAAAAAAGCACCTTTGGTACAGTAGAGCTAAAAAAAGAAAGGTATGGCCATCTCATGACGAGCTGCACATGTCTGTCAGAGCGATATTGCCAAGCTGCAATAAAGAGTCTTGTACCAGAGTTAAAAAGCTTCACTGAACTGGGTAATTAACATGTCTCAATGAACATATTGTCATGTGACTAAAACACAATTGGATTCCCTCCACCTCCTAATGCAGGGACCTTCAAACTTGGCAACTTTAAGACTTGTGGACTTCAACTCCCAGCATGGCTGGCTTTGGAATTCTAGGAGTTGAAGTCCACAAGTCTTAAAGTTAGTGAGACAATGTTTTTCTTCTGCAATTTTGGAAGCCAGCACTACATGATACCTCCACAAGATGGCCGTATTTCACATCCCCAGAGTGAGAGTTACTAACACTGGCAGCGGATCAACCATGATTTCACAGGAGGATGAAATGGATTTGGGAGGTGAAAAAGTCAAGCAACTTTTTCCAAGTCAGATGTGGGTAAGTCAAAATCTCCTTCAAGTCGAGCCCACCTCCTGCTGACTTTCTGACTTGCCAGTAGAGTTTCTTAGCACAAATGGTAAAAAAAAAAAAAAAAAGGAATTGCTGTTGCTTTCTTTATATTTCTGTTTCTTCACCCAGTTTGCAGCTGCAGTATTTCCTGTGGGTCTCCCATCCAAGTACTTAGTACAGGTAGTCCTCAAGTTACACACACGATTGAACCCAAAATGTGAATTTGCTTGTCAGAAGCTCTCAAAAGCTGATCACATGACCCCAGGTCATTGCAACCATCATCAATTTGAACCAGTTGCCAAGCACCTGAATTTTGATCATGTGACCACGGGGATGCTACAACGGTTATAAGTGTGAAAAATGGTCACATGTCACTTTTTTCAGCACTGTTGTAACTTTGAACAGTCACTAAATGAACTGCTGTAAATCGAGGAGTACCTGTACTTCCCAGCCTAGACATTTTCACCTCTGAGTTTAACTTTGCTTAGAAGAATCACAATATCAATTCAACTCTTCTTCCACATTCAAATATTTGATATTAAAGGTGGAATACTGAGATTTTAAAAGTAAACAACAAATCTGCAAGTTTTATTATATGTATGTGTCTGTGTCTGTGTCTGTGTATTTCAATCATAATTTATTCAATCAATCCAGCATTTTAGTTTGATTATAATTTCAGTTCTGCACCATGATATCTAGCTCTGTCATTTTCTGGTTACATTTCCTGTAGTACAATAAGTGGTCATATATCAAAGATTATTTCCAAAATGTGTAGCAGCTAATCAGATGCTTTGAATCCTAAGCAAATGTCACTTCCAGACCTGTTAAAATGTAGACATGACACAGACATGTGGTTATTACTTTCTTCATGAGAAGCACATATTAGTGCAATTTGCCTGAGACTCAGAGAAATGCATGATGAAAAAAAAATGCGTAACCCCTATCAACTGCTAACGTAATAGTAATGATAATGTAATGTAACACTGTAATTTGCATTTATTTTTCTAGTTTATTGTGATATTTTATTGAATATTTTGTGCAGTTTGTGACATGCGCAGAAATTTAGTACAAAATTAAGATGCATCAAGCATACATTATACACTGCTCAAAAAAATAAAGGGAACATTTAAACAACACAATGTAACTCCAAGTCAATCACACTTCTGTGAAATCAAACTGTCCACTGAGGTAGCAACACTGATTGACAATCAATTTCACATGCTGTTGTGCAAATGGAATAGATAACAGGTGGAAAGCATAGGCAGTTAGCAAGACATCCCCAATAAAGGAGTGGTTCTGCAGGTGGTGACCACAGACCACTTCTCAGTTCCTATGTTTTCTGGCTGATGGTTTGGTCACTTTTGAATGCTGGCGGTGCTTTCACTCTAGTGGTAGCATGAGACGGAGTCTACAACCCACACAAGTGGTTCAGGTAGTGCAGCTCATGCAGGATGGCACATCAATGTGAGCTGTGGCAAGAAGGTTTGCAGTGTCTGTCAGCGTAGTGTCCAGAGCATGGAGGCACTACCAGGAGACAGGCCAGTATATCAGGAGATGTGGAGGAGGCCGTAGGAGGGCAATAACCCAGCATCAGGACCGCTATCTCCGCCTTTGTGCAAGGAGGGACAGGAGGAGCACTGCCAGAGCCCTGCAAAATGACCTCCAGTGGGCCACAAATGTGCATGTGGCTGCTCAAATGGTCAGAAACAGACTCCATGAGGGTGGTATGAGGGCCCGATGTCCACAGGTGGGGGTTGTGCTTACATCCCAACACTGCAGGACGTTTGGCATTTGCCAGAGAACACCAAGATTGGCAAATTCGCCACTGGTGCCCTGTGCTCTTCACAGATGAAAGCAGGTTCACACTGAGCACATGTGACAGACGTGACAGGCCGTGGAGAATGTTCTGCTGCCTGCAACATCCTCCAGCATGACCGGTTTGGCAGTGGGTCAGTAATGGTGTGGGGTTGCATTTCTTTAGGGGGCTGCATAGTCCTCCATGTACTCGCCAGAGGTAGCCTGACTGCCATTAGGTACCGAGATGAGATCCTCAGACTCCTTGTGAGACCATATGCTGGTGTGGTTGGCCCTGGGTTCCTCCTAATGCACGACAATGCTAGACCTCATCTGGCTGGAGTGTCTCAGCAGTTCCTACAAGATGAAGGCAGTGATGCTATGGACTGGCCCGCCCGTTCCCCAGACCTGAATCCAATGAAGCACATCTGGGACATCATGTCTCGCTCCGTCCACCAATGCCACTTTGCACCACAGACTGTCCAGGAGTTGGGGGATGTTTTAGTCCAGGTGTGGGAGGAGATCCCTCAGGAGACCATCCTCCACCTCATCAGGAGCATGCCCAGACGTTGTAGAGAGGTCATATAGGCGCCTGGAAGCCACACACACTACTGAGCCTCATTTTGACTTGTTTTAAGGACATTACATCAAAGTTGGATCAGCCTGTAGTGTTTTTTTTCCACTTTAATTTTGAGTGTAACTCCAAATCCAGACCTCCATGGGTTGCTAAATTTGATTTCCATTGATAATTTTTGTGTGATTTTGTTGTCAGCACATTCAACTATGTAATGAACAAAGTATTTAATAAGAATATTTCATTCATGGACTTCTGGTTTGCAAGATTTCGGCAGCGGCAGGGATTCGCGATACTGCGCGATCCCTGCTGCATTCGCCGCCAAGGTTCCCTCGATCTGTTTGGATCTGGGGGATATAGCTGCCCTGTAGGGGCAGCTGAAGACAGGGGGATCCAGACAGGGGCTTGGGGGTGTCGCAGACCGCCTCCCCAGCTGGCAGAACCCCCTTTTCCCAAGGCGGAGGAGCGGCGGTCAGCAATGGCCGCCACGAAGAAATCTGCAGCCAGACAAGCAGGTGCAGGAGGGAGAAAGTTGGAAGAAATATGAAAGTTGCTTTCAACCGGGACAAGGCAAGAGAAAGTGCCCTGGAATCTTGAAGGCTGCTAAGGATACATTGTTTCCAGTAGTGTTACAAGCTGCGAATATTCTAAAAGGGAAAGGTTTTTTTTATTGTTGTTTCACTCTCCTTCCTTGACAGTGGATGAAAAAAATCTTTTTGGCTGTGAATGGGAAGGGAGAGGAAAAAAAAAAATTGGAGCAAAATTTGAAAATAAGGAGAAGATTGCCTAGAATTTTAAAGAGTTGCTGAATATCAATAAGACCTTTAAAAGATAAATTTTAAAGGGAACTTTGTGACTAAACTTTAACCCCAGAAAGAGAAAGTGAAGAAGGAGAAGGTATCTAAAAGAAACAGCTTGTTTGGATTGTTTGGTGATTTTGGAACTTCTGAGAACTATTTCTGATTAAAAGCACTTGGGTGGTTGTTTGGAAAAACTTTTTCTCTACACAATGGCATCACTTGTGGATGGATTGAAACTTGTATATCAAAAATATGAAAAAGAAAAGCAAGAAGGGAAGGACGTTTTTGGCACTCTTTTTCAATTTTTAGAAATGGTGGTTTGTACTTATATAAAGCTGAATGAGCAGCAGGATGACTGGGACAAAGAAGAAGCCATTTTTGATGAACAAGTGACTTTGGTCGGGGAAGGAAAGGAAGAAGAGAAAAAGGAAAAGAAGACTTTAAGATTTGGAAAAATAATCAAAAAAGGGAAGAATAAGGTGAAAAGGAGATATTATGTTAGAAAACAACAGAAAGGAGGAAAGCAGAATAAAAGAGAGGTAGAGAGACAAAGGGTTAAAGAGGATAAGGAGAATAATAAGCAAGGGAGAAAGGAAGGGATGAGAAAACTTAATACTGGGGAGCAAGATGCAAAGAAACAAAAGCTTTTTAGAGATAATGGGTAAATTTTATTGAAAAAGGGATTCTAGAAAGGTACATAAGATTGTATTTTTATATTTGTACTTAGAAATAACTTTAGAAAATTGGAAATAATATGCAATTTTAAATGTGACAAAATATTTAATATAATTTAGTGAATTTTTTATTAAGAAAGGGAGCAATCCAAGGAAACAATGATTTAAGATATGTGATGTGGGGGGGGGAATAACTTTGGAAAGCATAAGTGTTCCCATAAAGGCATGATATTTAATTGAAATGGGTAAAATGCTTAAGATATAAATGATTGTTAATATTAATGATTAGATTATGTTATCCTAGTGAAATTTTTCTGAAATGAGAGATTTGAAGTAGGAGAGTGGGAACATTTTAATGAAATAATGATTTACAATACGTTATGTGGGGGGGGGATAATTATGGAAAATAGGTGCTTCCATAAAAGTATGTGATTTAATTGAAAAGTAATGTGCTAAATGTTTAAGATATAGATAAATATAAATATTAATAAATAGATTTGTATTGGTATTGATAATATTGTAGAATTTTAAAATGTACCAGACAGAATCCCAATGTAAGTTATGCATTCTATATTAAGTATTATAAATATAGGGGGAAGAGATAAAGGCATCATACTCCAATTAGTGTACAGGAGAAGTTTTTTTTAAAAGAGGAAAGATAAATGGATAGCTGGAAATAGAACAGACAAAGAATAATGAATATTATGATTTGAATTGAGATGAGATAAATAAAATAAAATTAAGAAAATTTAAAAGAGAGGAGAAGCTATATAGAAAATTGAAAATGTTAATAAGCTATGGAATGGTATGCAAAATGAATATGAATTTGAATTCGTGTCTGTACCAAGAGTTTTAACCAGGGACTAAGCAACTTTCAGAAAAGAGGTTTTTTATGTTTTGTGTTTCTGTGTGTTTGTGTGTTGTATATCTTTAAAAATTAATAAAGTTTGTGTTAAGCCTGGTTTCCCCAACCAGGGTTAGGGAGACAAGCTAAACAGAATGTGCAGCTTAGTCAGATAGGCACACAGATAAATGAGTGAGCTAAGCTTGTGTGTTTATTAACATACAGTAAAAATGACAGATACGCTTGTGCTATCAAATATATAGTTTATTCCATTATGAGTTCATAGCATAGTCAAAATAACAGTCCAATAGTCATGTATCATTTAGTCAGTCCATTCAGGGATATTCAGTTAGCAAAGTCCGTGTTGAATACCCTATGTCAATTCACTTACAAGTCTGTCCTTTGTTTTCTCTCCCGTTCGAGGAATGCAGTCTTGTGTCCTTGCAGTAATCAGGAACTTCAAAGCCAGAGAGAGAGCAAGCTGAAGCCTTGCTTCTTTTAAAGTGCTTTCACAACCACTCCCTTAATTACTATCCCACAGTTAAAGTTGCAGACACTTTAACATACAAACTATGATTACATATTATTATTTACCTAAACCAGTTAGGGTAAAACAATGTTATCCCTAACATTCTCCCCTTTTAGGAAATAATAATATAACTATTTACATCTTTAAATCATATTTGTTACAACTCTCTTTAAACTTAATTACTCCTTGAGCTTTTGTAAATTGTTCTGCAATGTTTTCTTCTGTCATGCAGTATTCCAATTTAATTAGCCCATTCTTTACAGATTCTCTAACATTTAAGTATCTTAAGTCAGTATGTTTTGATCTAGTTTTTACAGCAATACTAGTAGCTAATTTTATAGCTGCTTGGTTATCCTCATACACAATAATGGAATCTTTTACAGTTATACCCATGTCTAATAATAACTGTTTGTACAAAATTAAGTCAGTGCATAATAATGACAGACATGAAAATTCCGCTTCCATCGTGGACAAGCTGATATGCTGTTGTCTGATTGACCTCCACCCTATTAGTGTCTTACCAAATAATATAGCCATCCCAGATGTTGATTTTCTTGTGTTTATATCAGTTGCAAAACTTGCATCTGCATAGGCACTAAGACTCAAATCACCCTTTGGTTCTATATACAATGCATGGTTCATTGTTCCTTTAAGATATCTTAAAATTCTCTTTAATGATTGCCAATGACATTGATGTGGATCTGAATTAAAACGTGCCAGCTGATTTACACTATAAGCTATATCTGGCCTTGACCAATTGCTTATATATGATAAGCTACCAATCAAAGATTGATATATGGACTTATCAAATTTGGGACTTTGATCATCAGTTTGGCAAACTTCCTGACTCATTGGAGTCTTTGCCGGTTTACAAAGTTCCATTTTAAACGTTTTAATTAATTGGCAAATTTTATCTTCTTGAGATATCTTAAAACCATTTTTTGTTTTGTTAATTGTCAATCCTAGATACTTTTTAATTTCACCTAAATGCTTTAATTTTATCTTTTTGGCTAATAATGATATAATTTCATTAGCTTCATTATTAGTCTTAGTTATCAAAGCAATATCATCTGTAAATAATAACAATAATGACACCGTTCCATTATTTTCTCTTTTAAACACACATGGATCTGCTAAACCAGATTTAAAACCTATATTGTTTAACTCTTTCACAATATATTGGTTCCACTCAAACCCAGATTGTTTCAACCCGTAAAGACTCTTTTTGAGTTTCCAACAATCATTACTATTTGTTTTATTGTTTTTTATACCTACTGGTTTTCTTAAATATATAGTGTGCTGCAATGGTGCATGTAGATAAGCAGTTTCTACATCTAAATGGTTAATGACATAGTTTTTCTTAGCTGCCCACACTAATGCTGCTCTTAAAGATGTTGCTTTAAGACTTCGTGCAAAAACTTCATCGTAATCAGATGCAGTTTGATTAAATCCTTGAGCTACTAACCTAGCCTTATGGGTAACAGTCCCATCATTTCCAGTTTTTACTTTAAATATCCATTTGCACCCAATGGATTTTTCTCCTGGAGGTAATTTAGCATCTTCATAAACTTTCATTTACCTTTAATGAATTTAATTCCTTTTCCATTGCCTTTTGCCAATTCTCCTGATCCTTAGCAGGATACATCCTAAGTTCATCTATACTAGTTGGAACTTTAGTTACTTGGCAAACTATACTTGCTTGATGCCTTTCAGGTGGTCTAGTTATACATGTAGTACGTCTAGGTATTACAGGACTTACAGGTGGACTTTCATTTATTAACTCTTCTTGATTATCTAACTCTTCCTGATCAACTGTTTCCTCTTGTTCTGGTCCTATTTGCTCTTCTTGGACTTCTTCTTTAATTGGACTCTTCTTATAACTAATCTGATCTTTCTGCCTTTTGTAGGGTTCAATAATTACTTCATTATTTAAATCTTGCTCTAATCTATTCCATCCTACATGTTCTAGGAATTTAGCACTAGCACTGGTGTAAACTCTAGTTGTACCTGATTCCCAGAATCTATAAGATCTATGATTAGATGTATATCCTACAAAATATAATCTTTTAGCTCTATGCTGTCCTTTGTGTCTAAGTTGTGAAGGGATATGCACCCATGCTGGTGCTCCAAATGTGTGCATGTAACTTAAATCAGGTTTTGTACCATGCCACAGTGTGAATGGTAATTCACCTGTTGTTGAATTAACAACATTATTTAATATATGATTACCACACATTATTGCTTCTCCCCACAAATTGTCAGGTAATCCTGAATCAGACATCATAGTTCGTGTCATTGATTGTAATGTTTGGCCTCTTCTCTCTATATAAAGGCATTATGTTGTGGCCTATATGGTGCAGACATTTTATGTTGAATACCTAACATTCTTAGTCTGTTCTGGAATTTATTATTTGTAAATTCTGTACCATTATCTGTTATAAGAGTTACTAATTTCTTTTTAGTTTTCCTTTCTGCAAATTTAATCCAATTAAAGAGATTTTGATACGTTTCAGTTTTGCTCTTCATTAAATAGCAAAACCCATATCTAGAATAGTGGTCCATTATACTTAGTATGTAACGAGCTCCTCCTACACTTAGTTTTTTAGGACCTATTAAATCTGCAAATACTACCTCTAAAGGTTCTTTGGTAGTAAATCCATCAACTCTATTAGCCTGTGTGACCCTGGCTTTGCTTTGATTGCAAATATTACATTGCAAATACTTATGACAAGGTTTCAAACTTATTCCCTTAGATAATTCAACAGTTTTCTTAAGCATTTTAAAATTTAAATGCCCTAGCCTTCGATGTAACAAGTGAATACATTCATCATGAGGTTTCTTATTTTCATAAACTGTGTTAGCCACTTTTAAACCATCATCATTTAACACATATAATTCACCTCTTAAAGATGCAGTAATTTTCTTATCTTCTTTCTCAATTATGCAGTTATCTCCTTTAAATGTAACTACATATCCTAGTTTAACCAAAATTCTTACTGAAATTAAATTAAACTTAAGTTGTGGTACATATAACATTTTTACATTCTCTTTTATAAAAGAACAATATGCTATACCTTGACCTTTAGCTTTCAGTTTCCAGCCATTGGCTAACGATATCTGCTGTGTACTCTTGCACATTTTAATAAAATGTTTGTTATCATTAGTTATACAATGTGATGCTCCACTATCAACCACCCATAAATTATTTTTTACAGCTCCGTTAGTATACATGGCTAACTCTAAATTTTTCTTTATCTTTTGATGACTTTTTGTATTCTGGCCAGCGTTCTGCTGCTTTGCTTTTTTACAAAATCTTGCCAAATGTCCTCTTCCTCCACAATTAAAGCACTTTTTAATTGCGTATGCAGTAGGAGTTTCATTATCTTCTTTTTGAGGTTGCTGCCTCCTTAACTCGTCTCTTTCAAACCTTCTTCTGGCCTCTTCAATCAATCTGCCAGTTATATCAGTTAAAGTTAGGCTTTCCTTTGGCAATATTTCAAGTGAAGTTATATAATTATCATAGGTTTCATCGAGGGAAGATAGTATTATATAGACTTGATGTAGTTCAGAGAAAATAAGCTCTTTCTCATGCAGTTCTTGAAAAATGCTTTGCATAGTTTTCAAATGACTCAGCATATCACCATTCTTATGGAGATGTGTACTGAAAAGTTTCCGTGTTAGATTTATGTGAGCACCAACATTATCTCGAACATAAATCCTCTTCAGCTTCTGCCAACACCCAACAGCTGTCTTCTCTCCATGGATATAAACAAGCTGCATATCAGTTAAGGTTAAAGCAATAATGCAAATTGCTTGTTCATTTTTATGCATAAATTCTTCTATCTTTAATTTATCTTCCTTATCCTCTGGATCCCATTCTTCTACGTTTGGTGGATTTTCAATTATGTTCCACAACCTTCTCTTCGTAGAAGCAGACTACATTTCATAGACCATGATACATAGTTTGTTCCATCCAACTTGGATATAAGGGACAAACTTTGTAGATTGACTTGTGCCATGTTTTCTTATATGGATATAAAACTATAATTAATAAAACACAGCTGTCTGTTTACTGTAATGTAAAACAACACAAACTCTCACTTTTACATAAATCTGTTTTATCCTAGTTAAACTGACTTTGCAGCCTCTGGGCCCATAACCAGTGTTAAGCCTGGTTTCCCCAACCAGGGTTAGGGAGACAAGCTAAACAGAATGTGCAGCTTAGTCAGATAGGCACACAGATAAATGAGTGAGCTAAGCTTGTGTGTTTATTAACATACAGTAAAAATGACAGATACGCTTGTGCTATCAAATATATAGTTTATTCCATTATGAGTTCATAGCATAGTCAAAATAACAGTCCAATAGTCATGTATCATTTAGTCAGTCCATTCAGGGATATTCAGTTAGCAAAGTCCGTGTTGAATACCCTATGTCAATTCACTTACAAGTCTGTCCTTTGTTTTCTCTCCCGTTCGAGGAATGCAGTCTTGTGTCCTTGCAGTAATCAGGAACTTCAAAGCCAGAGAGAGAGCAAGCTGAAGCCTTGCTTCTTTTAAAGTGCTTTCACAACCACTCCCTTAATTACTATCCCACAGTTAAAGTTGCAGACACTTTAACATACAAACTATGATTACATATTATTATTTACCTAAACCAGTTAGGGTAAAACAATGTTATCCCTAACAGTTTGTTTAAAAAAAAAAGAATATTTCATTCATTCAGATCTAGAATGTCTTATTTTTGTGTTCCCTTTATTTTTTTGAGCAGTGTAGAATACGGTTAGTGCTAAGGCTGTTGGAACAAGAATGGCAATATTTAAATAAGATTGTACAGGCAATTCAAAATTCTATTTGTGCTGGTTGGCAGAGATTAGGAGAAATTAATAGTCCATTCCAGCCACAAAGAGAAACCTCACTGATCGGTGGGCACATTTTCTCAATGGCACAGAAGGTATTCCTATTGATGAAAGGTCCTGAAAGAAGGGATTTCAGAACAAAACAGAAATAGCAATAGCAATAGATCCTGAGGGACTTCTGGAACATCAAAATATGGAGATAGCAATAGCAATAGCACTTATGTACCATTTTACAGTGCTTTACAGCCCTCTGTGAGCAGTTTATAAAGTCAGCCTATTGCCCCCAACAATCTGGGTCCTCATTTTACCCACCTCGGAAGGATGGAAGGCTGAGTCAACCTTGAGCCTGGTGAGATTTAAACTGCCAAATTGCAGGCAACCGGCAGCAGAAGTAGCCTGCAATACTGTACTATAACCACTGCACCACTGTGGCTCACAAATAACATCGGATTTACTGAATCCCAAACCATACTAATTTCAATTGGAAAACTGTTTTATAAATAATTGGGCTAAAACCTTCAGGAAAGCTTCTCTGACCATCTATCATAGCCAATATGATCTGGTACTATAGAGCAAGCCTAGTCTTCTTTTCCCATTTCACAGCTGGTATTCCTATCATGATATTTTATACTTTATAATAAGATATGACAAGAAAAAGGAAACCCCCCCCAATGGATTTTACTCCACTAGTTGTTGCCGATGATAGGGAGTGGTGCTCATCTCTGTTTCAAGACCATTGAGCCAGCACTGTCTAAAGACATTTTCGTGATCATGTGGCCAACATGATGTCATGAAGCACTGTTACCTTCCCACCAAAGTGGGACCTATTCATCTACTTGCATTTGCATACTTTTGAGTTGCTAGGTTGGCAGGAGCGCTTGGGTCTTTAATTGTGCTGCTGCTGGCTTTCTAGCTGATAAGCCCAGCATTTTAACCATTGAACCATTAACCATTCTCCTTAAGATGACAACATATAAATCCCAAATATTTCATCTACATATTCTTCCATTGTTCCATTTGTATGTTATAGCCATTTTTTTAAAGCTCATTGACAACCATTTCCTTCTGCATTCCTGGTGGTCTCTTACGCTTTGTTAGGAATATAGCTAATATTAGAAGCAGTAGCCAAACATAATTTTTTCCAGGCCTGGTATAAATTTGAAGAATAGGTTTACCATATGCTATGTTTATGGGCTGGATGATTTACTAGTGCCTTTTAGATCCCTTAAAACAACTATTTGTGATTCTGGCTTCTTTATTTATAAGTGGCACAATGGTTAGAATGCAGTATTGCAGAATAATTCTGCCAACTGCCAGCAGTTCGATTCTCTCTGGCTCAAGGTTGACTCAGCCTTCCATCCTTCTGAGGTCGGTAAAATGAATAACTAGATTGTTGAGGGCAATATGCTGACTCGTAAACCGCTCAGAGTACACTGTAAAGCACCATGAAGTGGTATATAAGTCTAAGTGCTATTGCCATTATTGTTATTTATTTGTACTTATAATTAAATTATAAGACTTGAACTCTCATCTTCTGTCTGGTTCACTTCAACCTGGTTTGGGAGGTAGACTTTTCATGGATCCCAGCGACAGAGTAAAGAGGTTGTTTGGTACAATACCTAGTTGACCTTGGATAATCTCAGAAAACTAAGCAGGGTTGGCCGTACTTAAGATGGCTAATTCCAGGGCTCTGGTTCAATTTGGGAGCTGAAAAATCATTCCAGAAGAAAACAGTGGCAATCCATAACACCGACAAGACAAATGCATGGAACAGTCAGTCAGAACTGGGCTTGACCTGAAAATGTCTTCATTCTTGGCTATGTTTTTCAAGAGTAAATATTTCCCAGATAGTTGGCAGCACCTATCTGAACTTAACCGTTAAGTTCTGAGCGTGGGCGTGAAGAATGGAGACGAGCCGGTGAAATGGTGAACTTCAAAACTCTTTATTAACATAGTGTGACAGTTCAGCTCAATGGCTGCAACGGCCCTCTTTATATAGGCAGCTTATTAACTATTCAACCAATGAAACCCAGGGAGCGCTAGCTCCGTTTACCAATGGGAGAGGCTCATTAATAGCCAATCAGATTCACCTGAATGGACCAATCTGATGTCACTATTAACGGCCAATCAGAAGTGCAGGGCCAGAGCCCTGCACTTAACTTCAAGCTCTAAATAACTTTATTAAACACATTTTATTCATTCACAACATTAACCAATCTAGAAACTTAACCAAGGCTGTTCCTAGTGAGTATTTGAATGGAGATCACTGGGAAATTCAAGACAATAGCCTGAACTGTATATTCAAACAAACATCTTAGAAGACAACGTAACACCATTTCCAAATTATTTGTCTGCATGGATGTGTGATAAAGGGTTGATTTATCAATTAGGCCTAATCTTAAATTATTTAAATTGAGGCGTTAAAGACCATATTTACTCACACATTTTATGAATATGTGTATCTCTTTACCTTTTTTTAACGTACATTTGAATATGTACCTTTGAATATGTACAAATATGTACATTTGAATATGTACCCAAAGCAGAATAAAATATGAATGAAGAGCTTTACATATGAAAGAAGTATTCCGACAGAATTTTGATTTACCATTGGAGCAACTTTCCTTTCTACTAAAATATTCAACAAATAAAACATCACTTCATTTCCCATAATATTAAACCAGGCTATGAACTAATTATGCTGCTCATGGGTCATTTAATGGAACCCAAATTTCAAACAACTTGCCTCCAAATAAGTCATGCTTACAAACTTAATTTTAATGATGAAAGCATTGCATATTATGCTAATAATGGAAAAGGGAAGTATCTAAGAGGATGCATGTGCAATGAAAGACTGATCCAGCCTTTTACTTAGGGGAAATTGCTGACAGAGGAGAATGAGAATAAAAGGTGTACAGGAAAGAAGAGAAAAGAATAAGAAATATTCTTATAGTAGCTTCTGATCTTAAGGACAAGTGCAGACTTAATAATTCATTTATGTATAATGTTGCACACATTTATGTTTTCTTCCTATAATGTACTCCATTGTCTGTTTTGTTTGTGTGTATTATATATTGGTTTTTACACTATTTATTTCTTAATGTAGATTTCTACATTTTTTATCTGTTTTTATATCTGTATTTTTTTCCAGTTGTTGTGCACTGCCCAGCGTCACTTTTAGTGAGACAGCTATAGAAATTTGACTAATAAATATATAAAAGTAAAATTTCTTAGACATCCACACTTCCATATTTTATTAACATTTTAATTCTAGTATCAGTGAAAATTCCACAAAGGGACCTCAAATTTATACAATATGTCTTATTTTAACATTGATCAAACTAACTTTGAACTCCTCCTGTTTGCTTATAAGAATTTTAATCTTTATTAAGATGCTGTCATAGATGGCTCTTCTATTTTAATTTTTCCCATCTCAAAGATATCTTCTAGACTTTAAGCAGCTTCTTTTGTAAATCTAGTAAAAAGCTTTATTCACAAGTCAATTTTCTGGGTTTCGTGTTTCCATATTAGGTTTTTTCTTTATACTCTGCTATTTCTACATCAGGTAAAATTTGTTTCATCTCCTTATCTTGTAAATCTTCCCAAATGTTTATCTTTTGCACCAATAATTTTTTTCTTTAATAACTTTTGGACATAAGCTCTTTATAGAAGTATGCATCATTGCTGAGACTGAAGTTGCTATGTTTGGACCCTATTCTTCAAAACTCTCCTAAAGTATTTCAAATGTTTTCAGTCATTTTGCAAACTCCAATGCTAATAGTAGAAAAGAGACACGCTTTTCACATCCCCCCCTTTTTATTTTTCTGCCTGATATTATTATTATGAGGACCTGGATTATTGGGGAAATATGCTGACCTGTAAACTGCTTAGAGAGGGCTATAAAGCACTGTTGAGTGGTATATAAGTTCTAAGTGCTATTGCAGGGATATCAAACTCAAGGCCCAGGGGGGTGGATCCTGCCTGCGGGGTGCTTAGATCTGGTCCACAGGGCTGCCCTGGAATCAACGAAGGACTGGCCTGCAGTGTCTCTGCCAGAGAAAAGGGAGCTTGGGAGGGGGGCCCTCCTGAGCTCAATTTTTTCTGGCAGAGGATTGCAGGAGGCCGTCACAGCTGAAAATGGATCTCGGGAGCCTGTTTTTGCTGGTAGAGCACTTTGGGCCAACACAGGCACCCTAACACGAGTGACATCGGGCTAGCCATGCCCATTCTGGCCATGTCCACCATGGCCCCACGAGGTCAAACACAGCACAGCTGTCAATGAAATTGAGTTTGACCCTCCTGTGCTATTGCTATTAGTACCTGCTAATGTCCAACCAAATCTTTATTATGGACACAAGGAAGCTCAAGGAAGCTGGGATATAGTCAATAGAAAAGCATAGAAGATATATCAGTGTGTGTGTGTGTGTGTGTGTGTGTGTCTGTCTGTCTATCTATCTATCTATCTATCTATCTATCTATCTATCTATCTATCTATCTATCTATGTTTGGTTATTCGGGTTTTCTCCCATGTAAAATTGGAAGTATCTAGGCGACATTTTGATGAAGTCTCATTCATCATCTTCAGGCTTGTGTCTTCAGCTTTCTGCTTCTCTTCAGCACAAAGCCGAAGACACAAGCCTGAAGATGATGAATGAGACTTCATCGAAACGTTGCCTAGATACTTCCAATATTACACGGGAGAAAACCCGAATAACCAAAAAGCCACATAAAAATACCCACGAAAACCTCAGAAAACATATATATAAAGCAAAAAACTATATATAAAAATAAGAGGAAAAAAATTTAAAAGGAGAGGTGGGAGCATTTGAGGAGTGTAGGGGAGCATGAAGGTTCGTACGTGGCAGAATATATCAAGTCACCGAATACTTTAGTATGGTGAACCAGTTCTCATTAAGATTATTTTAGTGTTATTATCATCTGCTGGATTTTAAATGCAACTATTCAGAACCTGGCAATATTATGTATTGTAGCAAGCTTGGTATCTGAAAGCAGCCTATACTAACAGATTTCCTATAATTTGGCTAGGCACTTCCAATGCTCTTCAACAAAGGTGTTCAGGTAGAGTTCCTAAAAGTATTCTTTCTAGGTCCCTTGGGGGATATGACAATCCATCATGGATGGACCATTGCTTTAAGAACTGGATGTGATATTCCAGAATGATGCTGAATCATTGAATGGGACTACCTGAACAAATCATGTCCAGTCATTTTTTATGACTTCCTCGTTCTTGCATGCCAGGAGTTGTTTGTAGTAGCACTTCTGCCCAAGGAGCAGATGTGATATTCAGCAGATTCCGACCGGTTCTGGCAACTGGTAGCAGAAATTTTGAGTAGTTCGGAAAACCGTCAAATACCACCTCTGACTGAAGATTTTACAGTATCCTTCCCCTGCCACACCCACCAAGCCATGCCCTCAGAACCGGTAGTAAAAATTTTTTTGAATCCCTGCCAAGGAGATCCTGTGTAGCTATCAATGTAGTATTAGATATATAAGCCTGATTAGTGGTAACACAGAATTTGTCAAACTGTGGCTTGAAGTATACCGTTACTGTTGCCTCAAGGGTACAATGTTATTATAGGCTAGATGCTGGTGGAGGTCTTGGGTAAGGGTGTTATAGTTCCCCAAAAGACTCAGCTGGTGTGAGGGAAAGATAAAGACACTGTAGGACAGGGGTGTGAAACTCAAGGCCCGAGGGCCAAATGTGGCCTGCAGGCTGCTTAGATCTGGACTGCAAGGCTGCCCTGGAAATAGCGAAGGACCAGCCTGCAGGGCCTCTGCCAGTGAAAACGGAGCTCGGGAGCCCATTCTCACTGGCAGAATGCTAGGACTACCACAGGCGCCCCCAACACAAGTGACGTTGAGCTGGCCACGCCCACCCTGGCCATGCCCACCCTGGCTCCTCAAGGCCAAACACAACCCCTGATGTGGCCCTCAGTGAAATCGAGTTTGACACCCCTGCTGCAGGAGTTCTGAGGCAGGTAGCTCAATTATCACTTGAGAGGCCTGTAGTTTGATTTGAGCAACAGGTGAGGAGGAATCCATCATCTAGTGGAAGAGGGACATTTGTGCTATGTATAGACAGCGTGGCCACCGGGCACCAATCTAGATAACAGATAACAGATAATCAGAGTTGGAAGGGACCTTGTAGGTCATCTAGTCCAACCCCCCACCCAAGCGGGAGACCTTACACCATTTCTGACAAATGGCAGTCCAATCTCTTCTTGAAAGTCTCAACTGATGGCGCTCGCACAACTTCCGAGGGCAACCTCTGTTCCATTGGTTGATTGTTCTCACTGTCAGAAAGTTTCTCTTTATTTCCAGGTTAAACCTCTCCTTGTTCATTTTCCATCCATTATTCCTTGTTTGGCTTACAGGCGCTTTAGAAAATAGCTTGACCCCCTCCTCCCTGTGGCAGCCCCTCAAATATTGGAAGACCGCTATCATGTCTCCCCTGGTCCTTCTCTTTACAAGACTAGTCAAGCCCAGTTCCTGCAACCATTCATTGTATGTTTTAACCCATGTATCTAGCATTGAGGTCTCTTCCTAGGACTACAATTGCATTTGAATTCAAGAGTATAAGGCCAGGAGCATACATCTTGAATTCAGCCACCAGGCTGAATGTTCTGGAGTTTCTGCCTCATTGGGGTACATAAAAGCATTTATTATCTACAGAGTATGGTGAATGAATCGGATTAACATTGCCATGGCATATGACTTGAATGGAAAGAGGAGCCTTGATATGGAACTTAGAGCAGTGGATATTAGGACACCCCTTAAGTCCTCTTTTGCTCTTTCATGCTTTACTCCTGGCTCTGTCCCAACTGAGCAT
The DNA here is from genome assembly GCA_033807585.1 of Hydrophis major. Classification (NCBI taxonomy): domain Eukaryota; kingdom Metazoa; phylum Chordata; class Lepidosauria; order Squamata; family Elapidae; genus Hydrophis; species Hydrophis major. Next base: position 193,867,756 of record CM066329.1, read on the forward strand.
GAATGAAATCTATTTACAAGCAATTCTTCTTTAGGAGCTGAGATAGGGAATAATCTTGCAGCTGTTCCATCTGTGGGCATTCCGATGGGTTTGTAGGAGAAATGGTTTTTTCTGTAGCACACAGCAGTAGTTGGCTATACATAAGGCTTCTGGATGCCTGCTTGGTGTGGTAAGACAGGCTGCAGAATGCCAATGTAGCCAGCTTCTGCGGCCATTTTAATCCCCGAATTGCCATGGAGGATTTGAAGATCAAGGGCTTTTGAAAGCTGTCCACCTTCACTGCAATGTCATTTAACCGTAGCAGGGTAAAGATCAGAATTTCTGCAAACAAAAAGCAGACTTCTTAAAAAGATTGAATAATTCGGTTGGGGTGGGTGCAGAAGACTTGTTCCAGGAGATTTATCTTCTCTTCCTGCCTGTTCTGGGGAGTGATTTGTGCTGAAGTTTTGGGAGACTGGGGAGGAGAAGGTCTTGTTACTAGCTTCTGTTTTGTCCTATTTTGAGGGATGCGTGTGTGAAGGAGATCCTGAACCTGTAGCTCTGTCACTCACTTTTCCCCCCAGATTTATCAAAATAAATTATAGGATTATTTCTGGAACTGGGACCTGATAAGTGTTAGGAATAACAAGGTTACCTAACGTAGTTTGGGTAAAATAATATATATAAACTATGATAGTAAGTTTAAGTGTGTGTCACTTTAAACTTCAAAGCATGTAATTTTGGGTGCGGTTGTGAAACCGCCATAAGAGGGAGCAAGAGAACTTGCTGGATGCTGGATTGATGGTTTGCTAACTGTGTGTTCCCTGCTGCTGAGTTGTTGTTGTTTTTTTGAAACAAATTTTATTAATTTTTTAAAAAAACAACCCATTAAACATTGAACACATAAAACCTCTTTCCATTATAAATTTTACAAGACAGATAAAACATTATTTTATTTGATACAACATAATTCTAATATATTCCATTTCCACTTAAATATCTTTTGGCAGATTTCTCATTATTTCTCTTTACTCTTATTCAATTACGTTTCTTTTCTATATTTATCCATTTTATAATAATCATATTCATATTTCCCTCTGTTTTGTTTATAATTATCCTTATCTAGCTTTCCTCCAAGGTTTTATTAAATCTCAAACAAACATAAACACACAAAACACAAAAACATAAAACTTCTTTTTAGAAAGTAGCTTGGCCCCGGATTACCTCTCTTTATATGGATTTCAATTAAATTTATGCTCATCTGATATACCATTTCCTATCTTATTTACCATTCTGTATCTTCATTATAACTTCTCCCAACTTTCCACTCTTCTTAATTATATTTTATTTATTTCATCTTAATTTACATCATTATACTTGTATCTTTTGTCCATTCTTTTCCAATTACCCATTTATCTCATTCCCTATAGTAGAAGAAAAAAAAAAAAGGATTTCTCCTGAAATCACTAATCGAAGTATGATGCCTTTCCATCGCTCCCCTAAATTAACATTTAAGGTAACACCTGGTTCCCCATCTGATTCTGCTTAGTACATTCTACCTACTAATTTTTAAAAGAAAAGGAAAATAGTAAATCTATAAAGTAATTAAATACATAATTAAATATTAAATCTTATAACATTCCAATTATCTGTTTCAAAGTCAAATGCTGCCATAATAAATTTATACTAACATAGTCAATTAAACTCTATACTTAAACTGTATTTTAAACATTCCTTTTAATAATTTATTAAATCTTAAAATCTATCATTGTTAAACATTTAATATTTTAATCTTTACTCAATTCTTATAAAATTCTAATTTTCTATTTCTCATACAAATACTACAATACTATCTTATGTACCTTGCAGAATACTTTGAAGAAAAATTTTACATTACCCTTTATCCCTAAAAAAAAAATTCTTTTTCACATCTTGTTTCATACCTTTGTGGCTCCCCCCCCTTTTTTTCCCTTCCTTTTTTATCCCACCTGGTCTTTTTACCCCCCCTTCTCCAAACCTCCGCCTTTTTAGCTTCCCCTCTCTGTTGTATTTCTCTTTTCTTTTGCTTTTAAACATTGTATTGATTTTGCATCTTATTTTTCTCTTTCTTGGATGTTTTTTTAAGTCTTAAGTCCTTTTTCCTTCCTCTCTTTCTCTTTCCTTTCTTAATCAACTTTTTGGATTCATTAAAGATGGCTTCTCCTTCTCCTTCTTCTTCCTCTGCTTCCTCCTTCAATTATTGTATTTGCTGGTAAGTAGCAAGAGCCATTTCTAAAAAGCAAATAGTTTCTCTTCAAGTGTCCTTGCCTTCTTTCTTTATTTTTCCATATTCCTCTCTTAGTTCATCAACAGATAAAGCCATTATAAACCTTTTCTTCTTTTCTCTTCTTCTTCTTAAGACAACCAAGATATTTCAAAGCTTAGAACAATTCCCCAAAATCCCAAAGTCATCAAACAGTCCAAACAGAGCACAAGATTCTTCCCTTTGCACTTTTTCTTCCTGGGGTAATATCAATTGGAAAGGGAAGAAAAAGCCCAATCTGTATTTAAAAGTCTTATTGCAATTAACTTCCAATCTCAAAGTCTTCCAGGCATCTCCTCCAACAAAATCTTAATATAAATTTCTGCTTTGTCCTCTCCATCCCCACTTGTCACAAAAAGCTTTAAATTTTTACCTTCTATAAAAAAGCAGGCTTTTCAATGTCCATTTGTTGATTCCATAGGGAAGGAGAATAAACTTTCTCTTTCAGCACTTTCACTCGCCACTTATAAATCTCTTCTGGAAACAAAGTATCATTCAACAATCAAGGTTTTCAGGATATTAAATGCATCTTATGCTCCCGGTTCAACCAAAAAACTTTTGCTTCAAAACTTTCTCCTTTTTCCTCCAGCACAATCTTGTCCAGCTGCCGGCTTCTTTGTGGCGGCCATTGCTGACCGCCGCTCCACTGCCTTGAGAAAAGGGGGTTATGCCGGGTGGGGAGGGGGTCTGCGAAACCCCCAAACCCCTGTCCGGTTCCCCCCTTTCTTCGGCTGCCTCTATGGGGCAGCCTTATCCTCCAGACCCATCAGGATCAGAGGCACCAAGACAGCTAGCGCAGCAGGGATCGCGCAGGATCGCGAAACCCCGCCGCTGCCAAAGCCTGGCAAACCGGAAGTCCCTGCTGCTGAGTTTTTGAATGTCAAAGGAAGAAAGGAGGTTTGACTTCTTCATATATCTACTGCGAGGAGATATATTACTGGACTGACATTTGTAAGTTTACTGACCTCTTTTTTGACACTGGACTTTGAAACTGAATAATCCCCGGACAGACTGAACTAGTGAATGATATATGGACTGTTTGACTATGCTAAAAAACTCTTACTGGAATAAACTATTTAACTAGCACAGTGTATCTGTTTTACTGAGTGTAAGCTACAAAAACGTTTATCTCACATATTTGCCTGCCTGCCTGACTGCCGTGCAGATTCTGCTAGGGTGTATCCCTAACACTAAGCACTAACTGTTACAGGTTTTCTGCCTTAAAAATAATGCACCACTTTATGTTACGCATCGTACTAGAGAGATGAGTTCACAATCATCAGATTCACCCACAAATGTTATTATTATATGTGTACATCTATTAGCAAATCATGAAATCACTAGACAGGTTTATTAGACTACCACCACAGGATAAGACTAATTTCCAGAAATTTAGTCATATTTTTTAAAAAATTACAAGATATGTACATACTGTACTAACTCATCTGTTGAATGATCTCCTTGTGATGCAGGAACTTCAAAACTCAATTCCTTGAAAACAACAACAACAAAACCAGTTCTGAAGTCTTCTCGAACAACCAAGACTTTTGAAGTAATCTAGTGATTAGTTTCCTTATCAAGCTTGCTTCAGAGAAATGGATAGAAATTGTCTTCTATCTGCATAGTCACCCCTGGGTTAAGAAATAGGAGATTGAAATCCATAATTGAATTCTGGGCCTGTTTTTGCAAAAAAAGAAATTTTGGTACATTGATGAATTGGGCTGTTTGTAGTTCTACCACAAGTTGGCAACCATGCAACTGATTAACATAAAAAGGTCCCATTTATTTAGCCCAGAATGATTTTACTTCCACCATTTTTCAAATAAAGCTTGTCAGCTTATTTATGTCAATCTGTAATTTTTCTACCTTTTATCTCCTTTCTTTTCCAGTCAAACTCTACGGTAATTGGTAAGTAGTATTCAGTCTTAAGCTTTGAAAGAGGGTTAGGGTTAAGGTTATTTATGTTCAGTCGCAGGCTTTGAAAGAAGCAGGGATTGTGATTGTGTGTCCTGTTTATATTATTCCACCTTCAAAATGGCTTCTGCTAGCTTCAAGGGAGTCCTTTCATCTATAAAAGAGCGTTGTGAAAGAGGAAGTGTAAGAGGCACATAGTTCCTGGGTTTGGACTTCAGCACGTGTAATGTGGAATAAGGAAATGTACACTTAAATTCCACACAGCTGTGTGTGCGTTCCAGATGCAGCAACAATCTGTATATGGCCCATGAGGGAGATGTGCATATTTATTTCAATGGAGGAAAAGAAAGCCCAAATCATTTGCTATGTTTCCTATAATTTAATTTCCTGCTTTAACATGTCATGTCTTCTGATCTTCCAAGACTATTAGAATAAGATATCCTTCCTCTTCTGTTTGCAGGTTCTGCTTAACATATTTCCTGCTTTCTCGGGCTTGCTGTAATATCCAATCAAGTTAGAACTGCAAATCTGGATCAGATAGCAGCTTGTAATCTTGATTTACAGGAATCACTCAAGCCACACTTTGCCTGTTCAAATCTACAGCAACACGGGTTTTGTCAAGGGCTTCTAGAAAGCATGATGTGCATTTTAGTATCTTGGAAAACGATAGATACTTAGGCACATACCATAGTTGTTTCTTGTGGGATCAGACAGAGTGGTTTCTGAAACAGTGTCAGATCTAAGAAAAGTCAGAGTTCTCTCTAATTGTTAAATGTGCAGGATTAGAGTTAAGCACTTCTTCAGCAGAATTTTGTCACAACAGACAATACGCCAGCAGAAAAAGAAAATTACCAGTCATATGTCATAGGAAAAAAGAGGTGCTTTTTCCATGGCCACAAGGATAGTTATTATGACTATATGTTCACACAGCATGTTATTCCATGGTTTATTTAACTATAGCTTATTGAATTAATCCATTTGGCTGGGTTCACATGACAAACTCAACCATCCATCAACTTCATTGGCTAGGTTTGCACAACAAACTGAGCTACTAATTAGTCCACCACAATTTATTTCATATACTCTGTGTGCCTTTGCAGTGCATCCATTATGTCAGCCTTTGTTTTGAAGTAGGGTTGAGTAACTGCAACACTGGGGCCTTCCAAAGTTTCTCCTGAGGATTTAACAAGGTCCTAGAGCCCTCTAATTTGCCAAGCTTTTTTGGGGGGGATGCAGTTGGCTTTCAAGTTTCAGGAACTCAGCCATTTGGTAAGTGAAGCCATATTCTTTGGAAAGAAAAATGTCTGTTGTGAAGGGAGACAATCTAATTTCTAAGTGGCATACCCATCCCTCTGAATCCATTTTTGCTGCTTCTGAAAATCATGCCACCTAATTTTAGGAAATTAAATCATTTAGAAGATGAAAAAAAAAATCACTGGTTTTCCACAAGAAGCATCAATGAAAATGCATATAACACTAAAACAAAACTGACATTCACAACCCTGAAAAAATAGATTTCTTCCCGGTACTGCATTTCTACACAAATATATTTGTTTGTTTCTTTATTATCCTGCCTTTATTATTTTTTTTATAACTAACTCAAGGCAACAAACATATCTAGCACTCCTTCCTCCTCTTATTTTCCCCACACCAAAACCCTATGAGGTGGGTTGGGCTGAAAGAAATGACTGGCCTAAAGTCACCTAATCAGCTTTCATGCCTAAAGTTAAGCTATATCTCAAGGTCTCCTGGTTTCTGATCTGATGTGTTAACCATTTTGTTATGTTAATGTTATGGCAACTTAACATTATGTCACTCTATCTGCTTTGTTCTGTTGTAATTAAATATGGTAATTTTTAAATATTGAATCCCACATGCCAAATGTCAACCTTCCTTCGGCTTTGCAGTGGCTCGAATTAGAGTGGCATGAAAATAATAAGTGTTACTAATGGATTATTATTGTACTCTCAGGGAGACAATAAATGTGTGAAATCTTTAATATTTCAAACATGTGGTTCACACTGACCTGCCAGTGGAAGATAATGTATTCAATTCCTAAGAATTTGCAATATATGTCAACTAACAGTGGCATTTTGGATGCTGATAACGATTACAAACCTATGGCCAGGATTAAGCCTTCATCCACATTGGTGGTAGGTCTTTTAGCTGGGAGACATTAACTATAATAACCAAACCCCAAAAACTTTAACATTAAACTGTCTACTATTGACCTCACCCCTTTCCTAAGAAGTTTGTAGGGGGCATGCATAAGTGCACCAACATGCCTACCGCCCTTGTCCTATTGTTTCTTTTATTTTCTTATATGTACCCATTCTCAACCTTTCCAAAGTTGAAGATAGGTGGACTTCAACTCTCAGAATTCCCTAGCCAGCACATCCTGGGAGTTGAAGTCCATCTGCTTTAAAGCTGCCAAGGTTGAAAAACGCTGCTCCATAGCTTCAGAAATATATCGGTTTGCACTTAGTTTGGTCAGGAACAAAGTTGAAATGGATTCCTCCTGTTTTGAATGAAGTATATCAACATATCCAGAAGACAAAAGCTATTCCTCAAAGACCTTGCCAGCAATATAAACAGAATGAAAGCATTAGCTGAAGGACATGGCAACATCCCTGTTTTACAGCTGGGGAAGTGAGGTTCTGGTAGATTAAGGGACTCGATCACGGTCACGTACAAAGTCTGTAACGGAGACAGGAACTGCATTCAGAGCTGAAAGGCAGTCCATTTGCTTTGAAGGCTGCAGCCAGCTTCCTTAGACCAAAGATTAGCGTGGAGTCAGGAGAGGGTGGCACAATTTTACCAGGGCGGAGAAAAGAATTTTATGAGGATTTTGTCTGGGAAGCTTCTAAGAGACCCCATTTATGCAATCCGTCCTTGATCCACTCCGTAGATTGTGTGTTTTGAAGCTGCAGGCTATCTGGCTAAACCAGAATAGATCTCAATTTCTGTAAAGTCAAGTGCATAAGAGAACTTCAAAGCAAAGTGGAAAGTTGAACTTTGCTTCCAGCTAAATCGACTTATATCAGCAAGATTTGTTTTAGATGTTGGTCTTTGTCTTACATAGATGTCCTCGTGACTCATCTTGACTAATGCATGGAAGCCTGGCTCTTTATTAAAAAGAGATAACAGGCACAGTTGTTTCAGGTGAAATATTTACCCCATCAAAAAGCAAAGGGGTGCTTTGGTGGCTAGGATTGATCTTGATTAGGACATTTATTACCAGGCATATATCAACACATATAAACAAATCAAAAGGCAGTAACTTAAAACACTCCGGTTTATACAGGGGACATGCAAAAACAGCTCTTCTGTGCATATATCCATTATTTCATGGAGAATTATGGGGCACAGGCTATTCCAATTAAATATGCTAAAGGCACCTTTAGCAAGGAAGTGGATTAGAAAACCCATTAGATTCCTTCTAACTCATGCATTTGATGAAAATAAGATTGGAGCTTTAGCTACGACACATGTAGAAGTAATCCTCAACTTGCAGCAGTTCAATTTGATTGTTTGAAGTTACAACAGCACTGAAAAATAACTTATGACCGTTTTTTCACACATATGACCTTTGCAGCATCCCCATGGTGATGCAATCAAAATTCAAACACTTGGCAACTGGTTCCTATTTATGACCGTTGCTGTATTCCAAGGTCATGTGATTATCTCTTGAGACCTTCTGACAGGCAAGGTCAATGGGAAAGCCAGATTCACTTAACAACCATGTTACTAACTTAATAACACCAGTGATTCACTTAACAACTGTGGCACAAAAGGTTGTAAAATGGGGCAAAACTCATTTAGCAAATATCTCACTGAACCACAGAAATTTTGGGCTCAATTGTGGTCGTACGTTGAGGACTACCTGCACAGCTTTCATGAAAGTAGAATTTCTAGCATTCGCATCACCATCACCACACAAAAAAAGTGAAACAACATTGAGATGGATTTTTGCTTGGGGTCTAAGGGTTAAGTAAAGGGTTAAGTAAAGTTTAAAAAAAGCATGCAGAGTATAATTTCTAGAATTCTTTCTATTGTCTTTACCTGCAGGGGCTATAACAGGCCCTTCCTTCTATGTTATGAATAGAGATAGTCCGCAGCTTACGATCACAATTGAACCCGGAATTTATGTTGCCAAGTCAGAAATTTGCTGAGTTTTGCCCCATTTTATGACTTTTCGTACCACATTCGTTAAGTGAATAACCACAGGTGTTAAACTAGCAACATGGTTGTTAAGTGAAACTGGCTTCCCCATGGTGGACTTTGCTGGGCAGAAGGTTGCAAAAGGGGATCACATTTAGTTTAGTTTACTTTATTGTCATTGCACCTCGTAGAATGAAATCAAATCTTCCATCATGATCATGAAAATAAACACAAACACACATCCTTCACACTCCACACATTGAACCGAAACCCCCTGACACCGCACGAAGACTGCACTATACATGAGCCTGGGACTCTGCAACCGTCATAGATATGAGTCGGTTGCCTAGCATCTGAATGTACTTCCCGTGACCCTGGGGATGGTGCAATGCTCATAAGTGTGAAAAATGTCATAGGTTCCTTTTTTCAGTGCCGTTGTAATTTTGAATGGTCACTAAATGAACTTGTAAGTCAAGGACTACCTGTAATGTGTTGTTTCTAAGTATGTGTCCTCTAGCAGTCCTCTCATGCTCCACTGAGAATTTCTAGGTGGCAGGAGTGGGCATAAATGGCCAGATCCGTTCTTCAAGCAAACAATTTTGGAGATAGCCAGTTGTTTCTCTTCTCCCAGCGCTTATTCAAGGGGTGCTAAGCTTCATCCTCTCTGAATTGACCACATGGCCATTAGAAGTGCAGTTCTTCTGCCATTCATATAGAGGCAACCTGTATATTAATTTCCCCATTACAGATAGTCCTTCATGTAGAACTGTTTGTTTAGTGACCATTGGAAGTTAAAAGAGCAATGGAAAAAGTGACTTATGACCATGGCTCACTTATGACCATTGCAGCATCCCCATGGCCACATAATCAAAATTTGGGAAGTTGGCAACTGACATGTATTTATGACAGTTGCAGGGTCCCTGGTTCAGGTGATCCCCGTTTGCAGCCTTCTGACAAGCAAAGTCAATGGGGAAGAGCCAGATTTGATTTACTTAACAAAAGTGTTTTTACTTGCTTAACAACTGCAATGATTCATTTAACAAGCATACCAAGAAAAGTCATAAAGTGGGGCTAAACTCACTTAATAGCCGTCTTGCTTAGCAATGAAAATTTTGGGCTCAATTGTGGTTGTAAGTTAAGGACTACCTGTACCATTTTAGTATGGAACACACTTTGCAAATATTCCCAGCAGATGTATTAATAAAATGATGATCAATATAGTTCGATCTATCTAGTGTTAATCAAACTAGAACTTACTTTCATGGTGGGTCATATTTTTGGGGAAACGGTAGCTAAAAGGGTATTTCTAAGAGTTAGAAAGTTAAAGTTAAGTTCATAAGGCAGATTCATTTTTAACAGCCGTGTTTCTAATTCAACAAGGGCACTTAACTGTGGCAAGAAAGGTTGTAAAACAGTGCAAAACTCGCTGAACAACTGGAAATGTGGGGGTCGGTTGTGCTCATAAGCCGAGGACCACCTGCACTAGTCTGTAGTAGGAAGACGTCTGAAATAAGGCGCTGCCTCAAATTTTTAGCAAAGCAGAGCTCTGAGCGGCTTTTAAACTTTCAAAATGCCTTTGACGAAGTTCTCCATCAAAGGCTTTTGAGCAAACCTAGCAGTCATGGGGGAAGAAAAAGGGACCTGGCCTTTCATGTGTGCTCCTGCTTTTCTCTCATGTTGCATCTGTCCTTTTATGAGTTACTAACTGGTTAAAAAGCAGAAAGCAAAGAGGAGGAATACATGGACAATTTCCTCCATGGAGAGAAGAAGTTAAGAGTCCTGCAAGAAACAGCCTCACATTCACTGCCTTCTAGGGTGTTCATCAATAATCTTGATTAAAGGACTCATTTCCACAGATTGTGTCTCCTGCGCATATCCTAATTGTCCAGCAGATTACAGGTAGCTCTCAACTTACAACCATTCATTTAGTGACTGTTCAAAGCAGCAGTGGTATACAAAAATTTTTTACTACCGGTTCTGTGGGTGTGGCTTGGTGAGCGTGGTTTGGCATGGCTTGGTAGGTGTGGCAGGGGAGGGATACTGCAAAATCCCCATTCCCTCCCCACCCCACCAACCTGCTTTCCAACTCTGCTCTCCTGTGCAGGACAACGAAAGAAGACCCAGCCAATCAGCTGGGACTTGGGAGAGTGAATACATGGGGCGGGGCCAGTCAGGGGTGGTATTTGCCGGTTCTCCAAACTACTCTGCTACTGGTTCTCTAGAACTGGTCAGAACCTGCTGAAAACCACCTCTGGTTCAAAGTTACAACGTCACTGAAAAAAGAGACTTATGACAATTTTCCCACAACCGTTGAGGCATACCTATGATCCTATGATCAAAATCCAGGCGCTTGGCAACTGACTTATAGTTGGGATGCTTGAGGTATTCTGAGGTCTTGTGATCACCTTTTGCCACCATCAGAACTGCAAAGTCAATGAGGAAGCCAGATTCATTTTTCATCTGTGTTACTAACTTTAAACAACTACAGCAATGAACTTAACAACTCTGGCCAGAAAGGTCATAAAATGGGGCAAAAGTCATTTAACAACTATTTTGCTTAGCAAAGAAATGTTGGCTCAGTTGTGGTCGTAGGTCGAGAATTGCCTCTACTCTGTTGGAGAAGGTTTAGTACTAAATATACCGTTACCGTCAACCTTGTGCTAAGTTAACATGGCTGCCCTTCTTATTGCTGACATACTTTTCTCTTGCTGTGCTGAAACTGGAAAAGGATGGAAAGGAATCAAGTGGGAAAGCTGAGAATGAAGCAGTTTCTAGTAAATCCACTCTTTCTGCTGAAAGCAGACCCCAGGCTCTTGTGCTATCAGGAGATTTATCACTGTGATGAACTGTAAATTTAACACTGGGTCTTTCCAAGTATAGGGAGAGGAGGGAGCAAACTTGTTTTCCTGTTAACTGCCAGTAAAAGTGTATTGTGTTACTGTTTACAACATCTTCCTCCAAGCAATCAGTTCACATTACAGAAAAGCCCAGCCACAGCTCTTCCGTGGAAGCCCTTCTCTTAACCAAACACATCTACTCATTACATAGAATTTAATATTGACAGAAGTGAAATAAGCAGTAAATAAAAGTGTAACACTGTTGTGGTCTGCTGGCAGCCTGCAGAGTTGGACAGTGGGGAGGAATATGGGCTAGTCCTGGAGTCTGGGGAGGGCTTGGACGAGGGATCTGCTTCCAACACAGAGATGAGGCCAGGGCCACCTGAGAGTTATGTATGGGCTCCAGAGCCTCCAGAATCTGACATCAGCGAGGCAGAGGAACAGGGGGATCCTGTTTCCAGTGCATGCTTGTACAGATCTGCCAGAAAGCAAGGACAGTTAAGACAAAAGGGATGACTCAGGAGTAAAGCTTGGAGATGATTGGCCTCTCCCATAAGATATAAAGGAGGAACAAAGGGACATGATCCTTTGCAGGAAGCAACTTTGTTCATTCTGGTTGGTTTAAAATCTGAAGCTCCGTGTAACTTTAGAAGATCATCCTGAATGTCTGCCATATTCTTCGTGTAAGAAATAATCTTTATTGAAAGGACTGGCCATCATTATGATTAGAAAAAAGAAAGAATTTGAGCAAGTAGATTAAAAAAAAGTAACATCAACATTGAACTCTAAAGAAATAAAATTGGTCCTGAGACTGACTGACTAATAAGCATCTAAAATTTTGTGATCCCCCACTCCCATCCCTAAAATACCATTATTTTGGTTTTGGAATAGTTGAGAGAACAGTTCCTGCATAAAGCAACTTAACTGGTTACTATGTTCAGGACTCTCTTCTACCTTATTTGGGGATAATCAAACCTTGTCATCATGCCATGTCATTGGTACAATCACAACTGTACAGAGAGAATGAAGAAAGTTCCATCTTGTGAAGTGTAAAACTAACAGATATAAGTTCTATATATATAAAACACAGAAAAGGTAATATTTAATTCCTCTGTGCATATATTTTCTCCCATGGAAATGCCATCCAAGTTACAAGTTATTTGCCAAAGATGTTACAGTAACTGAATAAACCTTAACATATTTCATGGATATTGGTTGTAGTCAATCTGCACCAAAGCTAATAGAAATGGGGAAAAAAATTATAAAGGTAACAAAGTCTGCTTTTCTCTTGCATGTATTTAAAAATAATGTGAAAATCCTTATAAACATGACATTGGCTTCTATGGTAAAATCATCTGGGCAGGGGTGGGATGCTACCAGTTCTGCCCAGCTCGATAGAACCAGTAGCTCTGAAGAGCAGCAGACACCAAACTGTTCTATGTCTGCTGCTGTTTGTCCCACCCACCCACCTGGGCTGTTACCTGTCCTTTATTTCCTGCTTTTTCAACCTCAGTTGCTTTGCATGGCACAGCTGAGGTTGAAAAAGCAGGAAAAAAGTGGCTTTTGAAACGCTGAGCACCTGCACGCAGCACTCATTGGCTGTCCGGGCAGCACAGCTTAAGGTTTATGACACGCACGTACAGCATAATCACCAAACTGGTAGTAACACCAGTTGAATCCCACCCCTGCATTTGTGTAACATACATCTACAACTTTACATTTTGCAACCATTTAGATTGTATCATTTCTATACCACATTGCTTAGCCAAGGTGGCAAGGAATTATACAAGTTAAAATTCAATATATATCTCCATATGGGCAATACTGCTTCAAATAAGTATGAAGAACAAACCTGTCTTACTAGGTCTATAGCTCCCAAATCAGGGATAATGAACTATACTATTAGGATGTACATCAGAGGTGGTATTCAGCAGGTTCTGACCAGTTCTGGAGAACCAGTAGCAGAAATTTTGAATAGTTTGGAGAACCGGCAAATACCACATTTGACTGGAGATTTTACAGTATCCTTCCCCTGCCACGCCCACCAAGCCACACCACAGAACCAGTAGTAATTTTTTTTGAATCCCACTACTGATGTACAAGGGGAGTCTTCCATGATGACAACTCATAAACCAAGAACCAGACTAACTATGATGCCCTGGAGAATGAACTTGCAACCCATTGCAAATAAGCAGAAATTAACATTAAGATTAATGCTAGAACAATATTAAAGAAGTAAACAATATCCTAGTCAAGGAACTATTAACTCAAGCAAACAAACTAACAATAAACATCAACACAGTCAAGGAACCAAAAACTTGCCCACTAAAACTGACAAGGCAAACCACTAGTATATAAAAAGAGACCAAACTCCATTCCCTTCAGACACTGTTACCTAGCTTGGTAATGAAATGTCTGCAAGAAAACAGCCAAGCTCAGAGAGTAGCAACAATATTCTGCCAAATAAACCAGATGAAGATCCACAATCAAGACAATGTCAGCACAATATTGGATGGCAAGATCTTTAGATTAGAAGTATTCTAATACAGTGGCCCCCAATCTTTCTTGAACCAGGGACCGGTTTCACGATTATTTATTCTTCCACGGACAGGTCCCTGAGTAATGCGATACTCCACCGCCATCGGGACGGCTCTTCGTTCGAAGCCGCCCCCCCTTTGACGAAATTAAGGCGCGAGCACCCAAATGCCGCTTTCCAAGTGAAAACCCAGAAGCAACCGAAAACCCGGAAGCACCGTCGAAACAAGATGTTGGTGCCCAAGCTTTGCGGCCCGGTAAAAAATGATCCATGGACCGGTCCCAGTCCGGGGACCGGTGGTTGGGGACCCCTGTTCTAATGAGTTACTGGGGATGAGGACCAACACAAGTTGCCTTGGTAGATATGATTGGTTGCATGAAAGACAAAAGATGCCCAACCGCTCATGTGCCTCTGAGCAAAAGGAAAGCTTGATGAGGGAAAATCTGATATTCCCAGAGCCCTAAGTCATATCATTTATGCTAATTGCAGTTGCCTTTGTACCACAATTTCAATATGATCCTTAATAATATTTGGAAAGATCAATTTAGTCACATCTGACAACAGAATTTTTTCCCCTGCTTGACCAAAATTATTTGACTTACATGAGAATATGTGGAGTGCAAATTACTACAATAATATTTAAATACAACTTCAAATAAACAGCCAGTATGTTTAAACCCCCAAACTGGACTGACTAGAATATTAAATTGCATGCATCCCAATACAATTAACAGCCTTTGGACTAAGATAGAATTTTAATCGCATGAATTATCTCCACCTCCACTGGCTTTCACTAGATTTTTGTCTGGATAAATCACCTGTTCGTTCCAGGACCCTGATTCTTATAATAACAAAAATAATTTAACAAGTAGGAAATTTCCATTATAAATCTAATTCTCTACACAATATCATCATGTTAAATGATGTATCCTACTGATATCTTTCTGAGTTATTAGAGAATGACTGATTAAATTTGGTCCTTTGCCCTTCTCTGGGTTCAGAAATAAAACATTGGAAACTGACGGTGCATGTAATAGGTTTTGGTGTATTTAATATCTCTCAAGTGAGCATCTGAATTTAATCTTGCAGGTTGAGTTAAGCCCATCTTCCCTTTTGGAAGAGCTCCATAAAGTTGATGCTCTCTGCTTAGCTATAATTAGTAAATGCGTATCTGCTACAAAATTTCTGCATTAGAAATTCATTTCGTAAAAGACAATACTCAGCAATTCTCACTGGAAACCACTAAAAAGAGAATAATTTTCAAGCCATTCCATTTTTCTCAGCTCAGTCACTTGGGTGGTCTTTTCCCCCACACCCATCCCTTACAATACAGGCTTCCCCCATCCCTTACATGATGGTCTTGTGTTTGTGTTGGAGAAAAAGAACATGTAAGGCACCACAGTAGAAGAAAAAGGGAACAAACACAGTATGATGATCTTCTTGCCCTCAACAATGTTGGATTCTAAAATTAAAATATGAAAAAGAGGCCATTGGTGAGGGCTATCCAATGTTTTGCTTTTTTTCATTTTACATAATTAGTATTTGAGAGATTCCTGTTTAATAGTTTGAAGGTTAAAATATCCATGCTGAGTTTTCCTATGTCCCTCAAGTAAAAAATTAAGATTCAGGTTGATGGAATTTAAGAATAGGCTGCATGCCTTTGATGTAGGTTTTATGATAGTCTAAAGTTTTGGGTTGTATCTCAAATTCTTTCTGGGACACCTGGAATGAATAGAAAAGATTGGACATAGAGCTGCATGGAATTCTCTCTTTGCCTCACACAAAATCCTTGGCAAAAATTGTATTGGATTATACTGGCAGAATCCTTGCTTCTATCAATGTTAGAGCTAAAACTTGACAATGGATGAGTGGAGGAACTGGAGTCTTAAGATCAAGTGAGCAACAAGAAGACCAATCAGAACCAATTAGCTGGCACAGATCTCAACTGGGTTGTAGATGCACTCTTCAAGCAAAGTGAGAAAATATTGATTTTTTTTTCACTTCTCTATTAAGCCTTTATAAAAGTATAATAAACTGCCAAAAATGTAAGGAAGGCTCTATTCACATTCACATGTAAACAAGCGCAGGACTGAGTTACTAACACATAGTGAGCAACCTGATTTCCTCCAGATATTTTGGTCTACAATAGCAAAAGCTAAGAGAGAAATATTAAATAAACCCAGACTGAAGGAATAATGGAAATTATTGAAGAAAAGACTTGAAAAATCATGGATGATGCCATTATGGAGGACTTCACTGGATAATATGATTTGGCAATTCCACATTAACCCAAAAGTGTTCAGGAAATACAATTTTTCTTCCTCAGGTTATTTACTCAAATCTACTATAGTTCTGGCCCAGGCCTGTTCCAAGACTTGGTTCTATAATATCCTTGGTTGCTTACCTTCTAAAGTCTGTTGCTATTGGGAACAATTTTATTTTAAGGCACAATCCCTTGATTGGCAATCTCTATTCACTGGATGCAATACTGTTGAAGACCATTACAACATATTTTTACTTGAAGTCAAAAGAGTAATCAAACTTTATGTACCAATAACAACTCCCAAAACAAAAACAAAAAACAGATTACCCATAACAATAAGGAAACTTCAATCCAAAAAGAGATCACTCTGGCAGAAAAACAAATCTGGTCATGTTGCCAACTTCAAAAGCTGATACAAAAATTTATGCCACCAGATAAAGACTGAATGCACCGATTATCACATTAAACAAAAGGAAAACCTTCTATGCATCAATTCCACCCACGCTTTTTACAATTTTGTAAACAACAAACTAAAAGACTCAAGGTCCATCCCACCCCTGATAGGACCAAATGGTAAAGACTGCAACGACGACACCATTAAAGCCAACATCTTTAACACATTCTTTGGCTCAGTATTTGTAAACAGCAATGGATCATGCCCAGTATTTCCTAGCCGAACCATAGAAAACTACAATGATCTAATACATATCAATTTTACAGAAGACAATGTTGAAAAAGCACTATCTAAAACCGTCTTTATCTATTGGACCAGACGGAATATGTGCCTACTTCTTTAAAAAGCTACCCACTGCCATAGCCGAACCTCTAAGCATAATCTTTGAAAAATCTTTGAGGACCAGCTCCTTGCCTAACCTATGGTCACAAGCCACGGTCATCCCCATCTTCAAAAAGGGAGACCCCAGCCTAGTTGAAAATTACAGACCAATCTCCTTATGCTGCGTCACCTGTAAAGTCATGGAATCAATTATTAACCAATCCATTATCTTCCACTTAGAGACAAACAACCTACTCTCCAATAAACAATTTGGTTTCAGAAAAAAACTATCCTGTAATCTGTAACTCTTACACTGCAAAAACATATAGACTACACAACTCGATCAGGGCAAAGCAATAGATGCAATCTACATAGCCTTCTGTAAAGCCTTTGATTCAGTGGTACATGACAAACTACTCCTAAAACTAAAATCTTATGGTATCTCTGAACAACTGCATAACTGGATAGAAGCATTCCTGTCAAACAGGCAACAAATGGTCAAAATTGGGAGTGTCCTATCAAATTCTGTACCTGTCAACAGTGGTGTCCCCCAAGGCAGTGTTCTAGGACCAACTCTCTTCATACTCTACATAAATGACCTCTGTGATCATATCAAGAGCAACTGCATTCTCTTCACTGATGATGTAAAGCTGTTCAATACCACAGACAATACTGCTACCCTTTAAAAAGATCTTGACTATGTATCAGAATGATCAAACAAATGGCAACTTCAAATCTCAACAAATAAATGCTCTGTCTTACATATTGGCAAAAAAATATCAGAAAATAAAATACAAGCTGAATAGTCAAGACCTTGTTGATGAACCAAGCTCTGTAAAGGACCTTGGAATACTCATCTCTAATGATCTAAGTGCTAGAGCCCACTGTAACTACATAGCCAAAAAGGCATTAAGAGTTGTTAACCTAATTCTACATAGCTTTTTCTCTAGTAATATTACACTACTAACTAGAGCATACAAAACATTTGCTAGACCAATACTCAAATACAGCTCATCAGTCTGGAACCCACATTACGTATCTGATATTAGCACAGTTGAGAAAGTCTAGAAATATTTCACAAGAAGAGTTCTCCACTCCTCTACTCGTTGCAGAATACCTTATGCCACCAGACTTGAAATTCTAGACCTAGAAAACCTTGAATTATGCCGCCTTTGATCTGATCTAAGTATAGTATTTAAAATCATACATTGCAATGACTTACCTGTCAATGAATACTTCAGCTTCAACCATAACAATACAAGAGCAAACAATAGCTACAAACTCAAGGTGAACCGTACCAAACTTGATTGCAGGAAATACAACTTCAGCAACAGAGCGGTCAATGTCTGGAATACTCTACCTGACTCTGTGGTTTCTTCCCCAAACCCCAAAAACTTTAACCTTAGACTGTCTACTATTGACCTCACCCCTTTCCTAAGAGGTCTGTAGGGGGCGTGCATAAGCACACCAACATGCCTACTGTCCCTGTCCTATTGTTTCTTTTATTTTTCTTATATGTACCCATTTAATGTATTCATAACTATGTATATACTTATACCTATTATCTTGTAAGCGATTGACAAATCAAAATAAATAAATAAAATAAAATAAATCTTCCAATTTTGGGGTGTGTGTTTGTGCATAAACTGGCTTTTTAAAATAGTATTGCAGATGCAACTCCTTTTGTGGGGTCATAGCTAAATGCAAACTGACTCTTCTGGGTGACATGGCTAATCACAAAAATTTAATAAAATCTACTCTTTATCTCTCTATATAATCAGCCTCTAGTTTCATAAGGTTGGAACATATATACCCTGGGGTCAGTGGGAACACACATAAAGGCAGTTTTTAGCTAAGACAAACACCTAATAGGTAGGAGACAGACATTCACATTCAGAAATAGAAAAGAAAGGTACAGAAAGGTGAAGGCAGGCATTTGACAGGCAAATTCCTTGTGTGTTTAATCACACTTTGTTAATAAAGTACTCCATTGTATTCTAAAAAGAAAATGAGACTATAAAGAGGAGGACAAACACATACAGACTCAGACAAAGAGAAGGGTGGATAGAAAGACTGAGCAAGAAAAGATCAGAAAGTCATAAGTGCTTGAGGTCAATCAGTTTATCTTAAAAAGAAAGGTAGCATGACAGAATACCTGACTGAGGGTGATACTGCTGTTTATGATTCTAACCCACTTCAGGTTATCTTTCAGCCACACTCATTTAATACATGAAGCCTGTGAGCGTTGCCCAGAATGCATGCTAAAGGCCTTGGTTCAGATGCAGTCATCCTGATCATAAATATCTGCCTGTCGCTGGCAAAACAATTTAAATAATTTGTTTTTAAGAGGAAAAGAAAAACATCTTCCATTTCTTTCAGTTGTGCTTCTTCCTCTGGCTGGAAGAAGCATTTATCAAAATGTTCAACAGTGTCGGGGTGGGGGGGCATTTAAAAATTGTTAAAAAGCCAGGCTTTTTAAGGGGTGATGTAATTGCCGATAACAAATGCAGGCATTAGCAACGAAAAAGAAATCCTTTGTGTTTATATAGCCTTTTATACACTTCAAAACATTTTAGGTACAATTTATCTCTATAATCATTATGGTGGTCTAGTAAAGTAAGCCAACATTATCATATATATCAACAGTGTAGGCAGGGAACTCTGCAAAGACATCATTTGGGGTTTGAATTAGGCAATATGATTTCAAAAACGTGGAGTAGAAATATCTTCATGGCTGGTCATTTAGGCATTCCTCCCTCTCTGCTGGAATGCATTACACACACCCACACACACGCACAGACATACACACACACTATAGTTCCATAAAAACGATAAAAGTAGAAATGTAAATGCTTTGGAGAAACAACCATATCTTAGCTGAAGTAGAGGAATGAGGTGAGCATATTTGCAATGGTAACTTTAAAATCAAGGAGCTTTTAACAACCTATATCTATATAGGTGTCCTTCCAATCTTGTTGAACAGTCTCGTTATGGTGATGTGGGAGAAAAATGGGTAGCATACTGGAAGTGTACGCACAGAGTATATAATCCCAACAGGATCACCCAGGGCAAGGTGTCAAACTCAAGGCCCGTCGGCCAGATCCAGCCAGCAGGATACCTAGATCTGGTCCACAGGGCTGCCCTGGAAACAGTGAGGGACTGGCCAACAGTACTTCTGACAGTGAAAACAGAGCTTGTGAGGGCAGTGTGTGATCATCACGAGCTCCATTTTCGCTGGCAAAGTGCCAGCAAAACAAACTACTAGCAAAAATGGCATTTGATCACATGAGTAACGTTGAGCTGGCCATGCCCCCCATCCCCCCCAGTTCAAACACAACCCTGATGTGGCCCTCAATGAAATCAAGTTTGACACCCCTGACCCAGGGCATGAAGGCCATCCTAGCTAAAAGAAGCAAGTACCTGTGCATGGAGCAGCAATAATATAGGAAAACGTTGGAGGTGGAAGATCACTTGAGTGTCAGTGGCATAGACTTTGTTTCACACTATGTGGGAGTGTAGGAGATGAGCCAGTTTGATTTAAATCCTAAACCCATCTCCTCTTGAAGTCTATTATCTGGTGCCGATTTGCCCTGACCATTAGTAGATCAGCTTCTTGTATGTTGATTGCATGGAATAATCTCGTTGTGCTTTTGAACTGTATCCTGGCTCTTGATTTCCTTTGCCTGATAGTGAGAAGGCAATAGTAAACCATTCCTGAAGCTTGAGAAAGAAAGATAACTAAGACTTGATTAATGCTTGGAAATCCCAAGGTTGAAGGACAGATAGTAGGATCATTAATAAAATCATCTTGGAAAAGAACAATAGCAACTCCATTTCATATTGCTGTAGGAATACAACATAAACTTCTCCAAGTAGTCAATGAAAGCTGAGCTTGACTGAAGAGAGACTTTACATTTTTTTTACTTCTTTATTCTGTTTCCATGGAAATGTATGATGGCTTTATTCACTGGATAGCTCTGTTTGAAAGATGATTAACTTAAATATGAAATTTTCGCTATTATTACAAACTGGGAAAGGGGAAAATAGCAAAGAATAAGCATGAAAAGATAAGGGAATGTTGACTAGCTCAATGTATTACCTGGTGCCCTGAGAATGCCTAAAATAGTGAGCAACATGAGGAAGAAAGAATGCAAGCTAGATTAAGAGAAGAGGCTGGGGAAATCAAGATAAACTTTGCAGAAATGTTCAATTTTTCAGACAAATTTGCCACTGTTCAGGATACTCTCAAGGGAGTGTATTTGAGGAGACAGAGATGAAACCAAGATGGGCAAAAAAAAAAAAAGAAATAAAAAAGTGTGCATGTGGAACAAAAGTAAGCTAGATGTTTGTAATCTGGGAGGCCACTGGAGTGGGGGATGGCATTATCAGGCCAGATGTTTCTCTTACTAGAGGAGTTTAATAGCTGTGGACACAACCTGAGGAGATCCAGAAATATGGGACAGTCAGAACAGCTATTAATCGAAATAGTGTTAGACTAACAAGTAATTTATCAGGAAAATGCTATTTGGTAATATATGAAAGGAAAAACTATTGGGGGCTGAGTTGCACTTCTCATTTTCCTGAGGAATTGATGTCTGCTAATTGGGTAGATATCTAATTACAATGGCATGTAGCTGAGATTTCTTTCTTTGATTAAATTGCCATAAGATTATTTTGCAGTTGATATTCTTTGTTTTGAATTTCCCACCTCAAATACTATACGGTAGTGTGCTGTTGGTTTTCATCAGTCATGGGGAATCTGAAGATTACAAAAGGGGGGACATGGAGCTCCTTATATCTCTGGGTCATATGATGTGACAATTCCATTGCAAGATGGGCAACATGTAAAGGAAAATAATAAAAGTGGGGTGCATAGTTTTATACTTTAAAAAATGATGTCGATAAGAAGACTTTAAGGGATAGTTGGTCACAGCTGTGCAAATTACCAAGCAACTAATATATGCTCGCCTTCATGAAATATTCTTAAGGAAAATGTATCAAGGGCAAATCTAAGCCGACTCACTGCATTCTTGACCAGGTGAAGTTTGCTTCAATTGTTTTTTTTTTTTAAGGAGTAGCTCTATGAGGAGTGCATTGCAATAATCTGCACAGAAAGTGAATAAGATGGATGTGCAGAGTGTCCCTTTAACCATCTTTAACCAGAAGGTAAAAGAATGTGTACACTATTAGCTGACAATTAGAGATTATTAGTCAACCTTGTAGCTTTTAAATAATGCTAAGATGGCTCCAATGTACTTATTTCACAGCATGCAGAGAAAGTATGCATGCATTCATTCATTCATTCATTCATTCATTCATTCACTTTAACTGTTTATATAGCCACCCATCTTAATAACAAACTTTGGGTGTCTCCCAAGAGTTCCCCCCTTCTTTTCTTCTAGTCTATTGTGGCCGAAGTCTTTTTCTTCATGTTTCTTTTCCTCTCCCTTTACCATGAATATGCCACAGAGATGAGTTTCGTTCTTTTCTTCTCTTTCTACATTGTTCCAGTAAATGGTAAGATATTTAGCCTCTCTTTGTTATTGTTATTCAAACAGGTTTGGGCTTTCATGTTGAAATACCATAAATATGGCTCCAGGTATGCCCAAGCACCATCTGAAGTTGAATATGAATATGCAAATCTGATTCTTAAACCAGATAACCCCCCATAACTACCTCCTGGTCCAAGATTTGTCACCCATGGTTGCCAAATGTTTCTAGTAATTTGAGAGCTGGGACTTCTACCTCCTTATCAGGATATTTATTAAACCTAGGTCAACGCAAGTCATTTTCATCTGATCAGGATCTTCTGTATCCATCCTGGCTCCCAAGATGTATAAACTATTTATTTATGTCCTAGTGGTCTCATGTATGGATAGTTTGGGAGTAGCATATCTGGGCTACAAAAATCAGTTTTTTCTGTATCTTTTGGCTAATCTCAAAATATGATCTGGAAATTTAGAGCCTGGATATAGTAGGGCTAATGCTTCTCTTTCTGTCTTTAATATTAGTCCAGAACATTGGAAAGATCAGTACGCATACTTCTTCTATTTATCACCACTTCTTTGTGTAAGAGAGTAGTAGTTTACAGCTTCATATTGCTTATTGTGTACTTAACCAAAATACTATATATCTGATAATAAATCGTTACCCTGGGTATTAAATGGACTTGTGGGAAACTCACCATTCTTTTGTTTTATATCATTGTCAGGAATATCAATCCAGATTTGTGAATATTGTGATTAATTATCTAGTAGTGTATTATGTTCTGGAGACCACAAGAATGGGCTAGACTGGAATCCTATTTGAGTTCATAAATGCTTCTGATGCATTTCAAAGATTAATGGGAAAGTGTCTGAACCTATTTCACAGGGTTGTTGCTATGCGGAAAAATAGGAGGAGGGAATGCTAAGTCTATTGCCTTGAGCTACTAAATGAAGAATGATGTATAACTTCCAAATACACGCATAGTCTATGTGTATATGTCTGTCTGTCTGTCTGTCTGTCTTTCTGTTTGTCTCTATCTATCTATCTATCTATCTATCTATCTATCTATCTATCTCTAATCTTCAGAAGAAATTTTAGAAAACAAATTTAACACCAATTCTCCCATTTTTAAATATAGTTTTAAAATATTTGAAATGAGCTGTAAATCCTATAGTCAGGTTTACAAACTATTGAGTGTCTGATGATTCTAAAAGAGGAAATAAATCTCTATCAGGAGGAAGGAAGATTGTCAGGATCCCTGTCACAAAGATCTTGATATTGTCAGCGTTGTCAATGTATTAAGATTCTATTGTCTATTATATAGACCTCATATAATCATTATACCTTTTCCTCTCTACCTTGGAGTAGGTTGTTGATAGCAGTTGTGTTAAAAGTCAAAGAATGTGTTTGTGTTCTCCCCAGGCAATTTGCTGGAGTGAAAAGCATTAAAAATTACAGATTTTTTTTTTTTAAGTGTTCACATAACCTCCATTTAAGTATTTATTTTGCATACTCGTGCTTCCTCTGAAAGTTTAATGACAGTGCTTTACCAAGAACAATACTATTTATTATGTTATACCCTATGAGTGTATAATGACAATTATACTACATGTAGTCCTCAACTTACAACAGTTCATTTAGTGACCTTTCAAAGTTACAACGACTTTGAAAAAAGTAACTTATGACAGTTTTTCACACAACGCATCCCCATAGTCATTTGATAAAAATTCAGACGCTTGGTAACTGACTCATATTTAAGACAGTTGCTTTGTCCCAGAGTCATGTGATCACCTTATGCAACCTTTTTCAAACAAAGTCGATGGGGAAGCCAGATTCACTTAACAGCCAGGTTACTAACTTAATAACTGCAGAGTTTCACTTAACAATTGTGGCAAGAAAGATAAAATCGGGCAAAATTCACTTAACAATTGTTTCATTTAGCAACAGAAATTTGGGGCTGAATTGTAAGTTGAGGACTAGTTGTATAACTAGGGAGACTAAACATAGCTTTGCTATTGGGCATTGGAAGTAAGATTGATGTGTCTATACCAGTTATACTTATAGTGGAAAGGAGCCTTCAGTCTGATTATTAAAAAGTTGAAAGAGAAATAAGGTATTTATAAGGAAGCTAAGGATGGACCATAAATGAAAGGAAACGGAGCAAAAAGCACAAGAAAGTTCTAAGGGACAAAGGCCTAAGGATTGGAGTTGGTTGTTATGGCAAGCAAAAAGCTACGCCGTGGCTTTTTAGTTTCCTACAGTCCAGCAGGAAAAGATTTCCAACCTCTGGCCAATGTGAAGCCCATGCTCATTTCACAGAAATTGAGTTCCTGAATTTTTAAAGAGTGATTTTCAAGTATATATTTTGTGAGACATGGGAACTCGAAAAAGCTGGTTTGATGTAGTGATTAAGCTGTTGGATTAAAAAACAAGAGATTGTGAGTTCTAGTCCTCCTAAGTAAGATATAAGATGATAAACTTTATTGTAATTTTTTTTTACTATGAGCACTGTGGCCCACATTAAAATGAAAATCAGTTGTCTGCTCTCAAAAGTGTGTATGTGTGTATCCATACACATATATAACACACATATACAGATATTATACACTATACACACATGTCTGTCTATCTATCTATCTATCTATCTATCTATCTATCTATCTATCTATCTATCTATCTATCATCTATCTACCTACTTACCTACCTATCTACACCCATACACACACACACCCATACACGTATATATATGCATATAAATATTAATCATTTTCCATTTTGAATACATAGCAGAAAAGCTAGAAAGTCCACAAGGTTGATGTTATATGGAAGAAAACTGTGACTGAATCTAGATATTCTGCTTCAGATACCATGCAGCCTCCTCCCAGAAGGTGACAAGGAAAATCCTGCAATCCCTGCTCAAGCATCGCTTATATGTTATGTCTTGGATAGAAGGAAGTGAACTAAATCCTTTTTGCCATCCTCACCACTCTCTGCATTGCCTTCTTGTCTGAAGCAGTCATGCTTCCAAACTGGACAGTAATGCAATATGACAGGATGCTCTCGGTCGTCCCTCTATAGAAAGTGGTAAGGACAGGGGAAGGAAGGTGTATTTTTCTCATGTAACGCAGAATATGCAGGCACTACTGTGCCTGCTTCACCAGTGTCTCACTCTAGAGCAACCAAAAGCTACATAGACAGAGGGAGAAAAGATGGCCAACAATCACATAAAAATGGTAGACTAAAGGAGCTGAAAACAAAGAAGAGACAAATGGTATATGGAGATAGATCTGCAATGCCATTATAACATTGAAAGAAACAATGTTTTCAGACTACACAATATGACTTTCAATATGGGAAAAAGAGCAAAGAGAAGCAGTGTGTGAGTTCTACTTTCTTGGGAGTGGGGTATGTGGCGGGGGAAAGGCTGTAATTTTTAACTGCATGAGCTGCATTTCAGGAACTTCCTCCTGTGAGAAAAAATGTATCAGTCGACCTCTCTCTCTCTCTCTCTCTTTCTCTCTCTCTCCCTTACCACAATGAGCCTGTACTTAAGTGTGATTATAGAAAACTCTACTGCAAAGGAAACACTTTGTTGTTTAAAGCCCAGTAAGGAAACATCCTTTCTCCCTCAGACTGATGTCATGGTGGTTTATGTGGTAGCGGGTGTTTTCCTAGGGAGACTGTGTCAAGACAATCAGATCCTGTTGGGATGTATTCTTCCATGCATACAACCACATATAATGATGGCAGTGTGGGGTGGCATGGGGAAACGGGAGCAGAAGAAATAACTGGAGCTCACACTAGGATTAAAAGCTTTAGAAAACTGTAAACACAGATCAGGGCCTTACTGGGTAAATCAAACCATTTTCAAATCAGGAAGATTCAGTGGTCATTTCACAGTGGAATAAGAATGATACATTTGTCTTCCATGACCATTGACAGGTTAATCTCTATCGAGATTCCTCTTCCATATCTAAACACCAATCTGAATTTCATCCATTTTGGATTTCCTGTTAAAGTCAGTTTTGGCAGCTCATGTGATGAAGGCAATCGGTTGTATATGCAGCCAGGATTTAAAAATGAAAATAAATAATAACCGACAGCAATATCCTAAATCCAGGTAGCAGAGAAAATCTATTACAGGATGATAAATCCTTCAGAAAAAAAAAGCAATCAATAATACGTTCTTTTTAAGAGGGGCACCATTATTAGAGCTATACATAGAGTGCTTCTCAAACTTCCTCTCTCCTATAGGAAGTCTGCCCTCCACCTACAATCAGTGTATGGCAGAACCAATCTGAAAAACATGGTTATCCAGTGCAAAGCTAGTCTTTGAGACCTCTGTTACACAAACACCTAGATTATATTGCAGATATTTCTTCAATATGAACTAAGGAGATAGCCCTTAATAAGAAATATCCTTTTTTCACCGCGTAAAAGAATTGAGTGAGAGATTTTATAGCATACAGTAAAAGTATGTTTGGAAGAATGATTCTGATAGGCTTATCTCTATGCTGGCTAAAAGATCATACCCACCCCAAAGTCCCACTGGCTCAAGATACCAACACAACATGCTCCTACTGGGGTGAAGATGTGGAAGCAGCTAGCCATCCCTTCTTTATTCTCAGATCCCCCATTGCTGCTTTGCCCCTTTGCTTACAGGGCTTCCATTTTAAAAAATAATTTTTGGATCCCAATGCATGCATGATCTGTAGCTCCTTTAAAGTGGCCCTGCATATGGAGACAACTGGTTTTTAAAAAGGGCAAGGAAAGGTTTCATTGCAGATAAATTAGAATATGGTTAAAAGCATAGCCAGGCACATCTATGTGTATGCACACAGATATCTCTTGCTACTGATCCTTTTTTTTTTTTTGTACCAATAGCTGACAGCTCAATTTAATTTCTTTCTTTGTGAAAGAGATCTTTGAACCTCCCAAGTCTGATGCTTTCTGCAGATTAGGAGAACTGTGTGCCTGCTTTGGAGAAATTTGTTCCATCTGCCAGCAGTCCTCCCTCCTTCCTAACCTCCCTCCCTGGACTGATAAGGCATCTGTAAACACTCTCTGAAACTCTTAACACAGCTTCCTCTGTATGTTGCTTTGAAGGAGATCTGCACAAAAATCTCTGTATCAGCCTGAAAATATCTTGCAAACTGATGAAGAAGTGAAGATACAGTGAGCCACTACTGTGTAATAAGGATTAAGCAACCTGAAGATGTCTGCTTGGCTTTGAGACTGAAGCCCAGACTTCCATCCATTTCAAGCCAATCAAAACTAATTTGATTTCCTCTGATAATGCATAATCTGAATCCCCCTCCTCCCCATGACACATATTCTGGGATAAATACCCAGCCCTTAAAATTAAAACAGAATAGCAGTTAAGTTTAGCAATTTGGAATATTTAAAATGCCGATCCTTCATTAAGACATCAAATGGCTCAGTGTGAACATCTGCCTAAATAATGTAACTAGGACATCTGTTGGAAAGAGAAAGGGAACTTTCAGATCTGTTGTTAGTTAGCCAGGAAAGAAGGCCCAAAATATAAAATTGAATTTCCAAATAAACTTAGGTATGCCTATACAGGTGATTAGTTGGCCTAGGAAAATGCAAAAGGGTCTGATTTGATTTGATTGGTGATAAAATGGGCCATACACACCTACTGTGCCTAATTGTATCCATGGATCTCAAGTGTATCCTAGTTAATGGGGGAGAAAAGGAGGCAACTACCTGGTCAAAGCTTATTTGAAATAATGGCATATTTTAAAAGCTGCATTGACTTGAAACAGAATTGTATAAGTTCCTTGCTAAACCACTTTCACGATATATTAGGCATAACAATACTTTTTAACATGAAAATAGCTTTGAACAATCTCCAAAAAGCATTTTAAAAGAAAAGGGTTTTTTTTTTAGTAGCACATTAAATTGGATGTGAATTTGACAGATTTCAAAGACCATCAAAATAACGAATTTACATCACAAATGTGCAGGCTTTCTTTCTAAAGGCACTTCAACAACTCAGGAAGGCATTTAATGGTGAACAAGTTCAAAGTATCATGGACTCCCACTGGTATAAAAAGGAAGCAATACCTACCATTGTCTCTCTGTTTCAGATAATGTATCTGTCTCTTTTCAAGTTAATAAACTGCACTCCTGTCAAATTGCAGATAAATGAAAGCGACCAAGACATTGTTTTTCTCACATATTGCTAAGAAAGATATCGCTCAGTATTTCTGAACAACTGGTATGCTAAAGAGAACTTGAAATGAATCCACCCTGCAGTTATTTTACAGCATCAAAGACAATGAAATTTCCACAGAGGCATTTTCTGAACTTTTAAATGCTTTTTTTCCAATAGCTGCTCATTAAGAAGTTTCCAGGTTTTTTTTTTAAATGGTTTCAAAGGCAGCCATCTAAATTTTTAATCATTCATTAGGGCTCTATTACTCTCTATCTTGTATATCACAAGGATATGATTGCCTTAAAAAAAAAAGCTATGCCCTAACATCACCCCGTTGTTCTCCCTCATTAGTACTCAAGGTGCTTTGGTTTATTCCCCCCCCAAAATACACCCCTTTCTCAAGGAAAAGGGGAAAATATCTATTTACTGGAAGATCAATATTGATCACTATTGGGGTTCGAACCCTTCCAGTGTATGGAGGCAGACCTTGTGCAGGGAGCATGTAGGGAGCAGTAAGATGGTGCCTTCTATTGACACAGAATTCCACTCTATCTTCCTCAATATTTCTGACACTTACTCTCTGGGTTGTAGGACAGGAGCCCCCAATGCTTTTCTCTACAGATGCCAGAGATCCAACCTTCCAGAGGGGGAAGGTGTGCATTGTCATTGAGCAATAGTCTAATCACATAAGGTTAAAGGTTTTGGCAGCTTTCTGGCATCCTTCCGTGTGCCCCCAATGGCACCACTACACTAGGACAGCCTTAAAACTTATTACTGCTGAAGATCAGGGCAGAACAATACAGAATTTTTAAAAAAAAGTATTTAAGAAGGGTAAATATACCAAGGAGGAAAACACTGCCAACATTTTATAGAAACCAATATCTTCCTGATCTTACATACTGCCCCCACAGAATTTATGTAGAGGAAGGGGTGGGATTCTACCAGTTCTTACCTATTCTTGAGAATGGTTGTTAACATTCTAAGCAGCTTGGAGAACTGGTTGTTAAAAGAAATTACTGGCCTAATCCTGTAAGGAAGGCAGGAAGGAAACATTCTGGTATTGCTTACAGAAACTGCCTCTCCGTTAACCCTTATTGCATTCTTGGCAGGACTAGACTTCCTTTCTCTGGAACTTCTCTGGAGTTTTTTCCCCCTCCTTTGCTGGTACTTTGCTTGTGTGGAGTGACCATTCAAAGTTACAATGGCACTGAAAAAAATGACTTATGACCATTTTTCACACTTACAACGGTTGCAGCATCCCCACAGTCATGAGAGGCCAGGCGAGGAAATGCATGCCTCGATGTGAATGATATTGAGTTGGCCACACCCAGCCAATAACATGACCACCAAGCCATGCCCACACCTAAGCCACGCCCACAGAACCGGTTGTTAAAAAATTTGAATCCCACCCCTGTGTAGAGGGATATTGTTATATCTCATCTTTTTATTATTTCAACTCAAGGTGGTGAATGTATCTAATACTCCTTCCTCTTCCATTCCCCCCCCACAAAAAAACAACATGAGAGACTAACTGGCTAGGATGTCCCAGGCTGGTTTTCATACCTAAGGTGGGACTAGAACTCATAGTCACCCAGTTCCTATCCTGGTGCCTTAATTACATGGCCAGACTGACTTTTCATACATAAAATGCCTGGGCTCATTTTGGAAATCCATTAGCCACAGTATAAATACATCTACTCTGGGGTGGGCTGCTGGGGGAGAGCAGGGATTTGGGAGAGTCTCCAGCTAAGATTCTGTGCAGTTTGGAGAAACACCAAATCCCACTCCTGGATGCCCCGCCCTGCCCATCCTGCCACTTCCAGGAGTCTCCATGCAGCCCATTTTGGAGCCTTAGGGAGGGCAAAAAACGGGCCTCCAAGAGGTTCAGGAAGGCCAGAAATGGGCCCATTTCCAACTTCCAGAGAGCCTCCAGAGCCCAGGGAAGCCATTTTCACCCTCCTGGAGGCTCAAGGAAAGCCTCTGGAGCCCGGGGAGGGCAAAAACACCCTCCCACACACCGTGGTGCAGGAGGCCGACTATGCCATGCCTACCATGGCCACGCCCATCCAGCAACCCGGCAGAGAACTCATTGCTAAAAATTTTGAAGCCCATCCCTGCATCTACTTGTAACATGAGTCTAACATTAATGGGAAGGAGAAATAACCTGGAGGAACAGAAGGAAGGGCTGCAACCAAGGCCATGATCAGAAAATGAAATCTGAGTAGAAATGTAATTTGAGTAAGCATTTCAGCATGATCTTTTCTTGTTCTCACAAAGGTAAAAAAAGGGAGGAAGGGGGGAAGTGCATTCAGACTTACAAGTTTCTATTCCAGTAACCTTATAATAAAAATAGTATTAGCATTCATGTCACCTGTCGTGTCCGAAAGGAAGGCTCTGAGGCAGTGACTATCAGTAACAGCTCTTTTTATTGAAGACGTGAACCGAACCGCAAAAGAGAAAAAGCCTCCGGCTTTTATACTCTTTTGCCGCGGCGGCCGCGGCCAATGGCAGCGATTCAAGTCTCCCGCTCATGGTTTCAGCCAATCGCGGGAGACTTTAATCGGGCCAATCGACGCGGCTCGCCTGGCCAATTAGAAATCCCTGCGCCTTAGCCAATCAAGGCGCAGGGATTTCGAGCAGTCCATTTTTAGTATACAACACCCCTCCCCTCTTGGTAGGGTCTTTCACGTGGCGTAATCACGCAGGTAGGCGGGGCTACGTCGGGTCCTAGTTGACCTGCGCAGCTCATTCTTCTGTTGTAGCTCGGCCGGAGCGGTCATCTTTTTGGCTGCTTCTGGCTCTGTGGGTACCGGCTGGATGGTCGGGCCGGTGCTCTCGCCGTGGCTCCCGCCTGGGCCTACCGGGTCGGTTGAGTCACGGATTTTGCCGCTCCCGCTTGGCTTTTCCGAGTCGGTAGAGTTGGCTGGACGGCTCCTCTCCTGATGGGATTCGCGGAGGCAGCGATCTGGTGAGTCTTTACTTTTTTTCTGCGTTTCTTTTGTCGGGTCCTCCCTCCCCCCTTGGTTCGTGTCTTGGGGGTTGAGGTTAGTTATTGCCCGTGACCGGAGTTGGTCGATGTGTCGCTTCCAGGCTCGCCCATCGACGGTTTGGAGCCGGTACGACCGTGGGCCTGTGGTTTGTGTTATGATGGCTGGGATCCATAGGGGTTCCCCTGTCATATTTTTAGCGTAAACCCAGTCGCCTGGTTGAAAAGTCCGGTACCTGGAGCTTGAGTCCGGGGGTCGCTCCGGGTTATATGTGGGGTGTAGACGATCGAGTGGTGACCGCAGCTTTCTGCCCATCAGGAGCTCTGCAGGGCTTTTGTTTGTTGTGGTGTTAGGTGTGATGTGTTGTATGAAAAGCAGTTTATTAATTTTTTCGTTGATCTCCCCGTGGTCCATTTTCCGGAGGGTCTTTTTTGTAAATTGGACCATCCGTTCCGCCCTACCGTTCGCCGCCGGATGCGCCGGTGCTGTCAATGCGTGGCGGATACCTTTCTCAGCCAGGAAGCGTTCAAATTCGAGTGAGGTGAATTGGGGCCCGTTGTCTGAGACAACTACGTCTGGGAGGCCATGTGTCGAGAATAGTTTACAAAGTTCTTTAATGACAGCCTCCGTGGTGGTGGATTTCATGTCAGCCACCTCTAACCAGTTCGAGTATGCATCTACTGTGATCAAAAAAGTGTGTCCATTTGTGGGGCCAGCAAAATCTAAATGGATTCTGGACCAGGGTCCCCGTGGTATTTCCCAGTCCCGGGTGGGTGCTGCGGGTGGGCTGGACCTGGTTTCTTGGCACCGGTGGCACCTTGCAACCCATGTTTCAATTTGCTTATCCATCCCTGGCCACCAAGCGTAACTCCTGGCCAGGGCTTTTGTCCTGACGATGCCAGGATGCCCCTCATGTAACATTTCCAAAACTCTGCTTTGTAATTTGCACGGAATTACCACCCGATCTCCCCACAGGATGCAACCCCTTAACAGAGACAGTTCAGTCTGGCGCTGCCGGAATTTCTTAAAAGTCTCGTCAATGTCCTTTTCCGGCCAACCTTTCTCTAACCAATGCAAGACTTTCGCCAATTGTCTGTCCCTACTGGTTTCCCTGGCAATATCGGATGCGGTTATGGGCAGGCTTTCTATGCTCAGGGTGTTAGTTGTAGGAGCGGGGTCAGGTTCCGAGTCCGGCAAGGGCGAGCGGCTCAAAGCGTCCGCGTGTGAAATTTTCTTTCCTGGCTTGTGGAACAGTTCGTAGTTGTAGGCTGCCAGGAATTCAGACCACCTAGTCATGCGTGGTGACAAGATGTTTGGTGTGGCCCGATCCCCAGCGAGGATGCCCAGCAGTGGCTTATGGTCGGTGACTATCTTGAATGGGCGGCCGTACAAGTACTCATGGAAACGCTTGACGGCGGCAACTATAGCCAAAGCTTCTTTGTCCAGCTGGCTATAGTTCCGTTCCGGTTTTGTTAGCGTTCTGGAAAAAAATGCAATAGGCGCTTCTCTCTGGTCTGGGAGGGTATGGCTGAGGACAGCGCCGACGCCGTAGGGCGATGCGTCGCAAGTGACAGCTAGGGGTAAAGTCTCACTGAACTGTATTAGAACGGCGTCGGAGGTGAGGAGGTCTTTGGTTCCCTGAAAGGCGGCCTGTTCTCGTTTCCCCCAAGTCCATGCTGCCCTCTTGTCTAGGAGTCTATGCAAAGGCTCCGCCACCGTTGCCTTCTGAGGTAGGAAGACATTATAAAAATTTAGTAAACCTAGGAATGCTTGTAGTTCTGTTTTGGACCTCGGGGTGGGGGCTTCCTTGATGGCTTTAACCTTTTTAGCTGTAGGGTGGATGCCCTGTCTGTCTAGGAGGTAACCCAGAAATTCTATTTGCTGCGTACACAGTTGGCATTTTTCGCGTTTGACCTTAAGTCCTGTCTCTTTAAATTTTGTCAAGACTTGTCTTAAACGGTTCTCTAATTCGGCTTCGTTTGGCGCCGCGATTAACACGTCATCGAAATAGGGCACCACCCCCTTGATGCCCTGTAGTAAACGTTCCATTAGACTTTGAAAAATGCCTGGTGCCACGCTGACTCCGAATTGGAGTCTGTTGCACTTGAAGGCCCCCCGGTGTGTCACGATTGTTTGGGCTTCTGCCGTTTCTTCGTCCACAGGCAGTTGCTGGTATGCCTGGGCGAGGTCAAGCTTGGCAAAAATTTTTCCCCCTCCCAATGAGTGCAGTAAGTGTTGCACTATGGGCACTGGGTAGGCGCTTTGCTGTAGCGCGCTATTTAGGGTGGCCTTATAGTCCCCGCAAATCCTCACGGACCCGTCTGGCTTTACTGGGGTCACTATAGGGGTCTCCCATCTGGCGTGATCTATAGGTGTTAATACCCCTTGCTTGACGAGTTTGTTGATTTGTTCGTCAATTTTTGGTTTTAACGCAAAGGGTACCCTCCTAGATTTAAGTCGCTTGGGGGAAACCCATGGGTCTAAGTCAAAGGAAATAGGGGGCCCCTTATACTTGCCCAATCCTCCATCGAAGACCTCCTGGAACTCCTGGACTAACCGCTGTTCCCAGGCTTCCATGGAGACTTGGTTGACACCTGTCAATGCGATGTTCAGTGGGGCGAACCATTGCAGGCCAAGCAAGCTCGGGCGGTCACGATCGACTATCGTGAGTGGAAGCTGTTCGGTCCGGCCTTTGTAGGTTACGCTAAAGTTTTTGGTACCCACCACTGGCACGCGATTACCCTGATAGTCCCTTATGATGATTTTCTGGGCGGGTACATTTTCCTTCTGCAGGGTGGGCACTAGTTTTTTTATTTCGCGCCATGCAATCATGGAAAGGTAGGACCCGGAGTCCACTTCCATCTTGCAAGGCCGACCTTCGATGTAGACTTCAACGTATATCTTTCTGGCGCCGTCGGAGATGGCATGGCCGATTGTCACCGTCTGGTGGGTTTCTTCTTTCCGCCGACCGTCGCCGCTTCTCTGGGATCTTTGCTTCTGGTCCCATCTGCCTGCTGGCTGGCGCTCTCTGGTTCTTGGCGGGCTCTCTCTCCTTCTATCCTGCTGCTCCCATTTTGGCGGGCTGCGTGTCTTCTTTTGGCGGCAAACTCGGGCGATGTGGCCCCTTCGGTCACAATGCCTGCAGACCGCGTCAAAGAAACGGCATTCGGACCTGGGGTGGTCGCCGCCGCACCCTGCGCAGTTGGTCCTCGACCTACGACTGTTTTGGCTTCGCTGGTTTCCGCGACCCGCCTGCATGCGATGTGTGTCCTCCTCATCGTCTGAAATGCTGGAGGCTGACTGGTAACCGCCGTAGTGTGCGGCCGCTTCGATTCTTGCATCGGCCGACCTTGCGGGGTTGTTGTTGTTTGCGCCTTTTGCCTCGGCTCTCCGCATGGTGTCTGCTGACGTGCGGGTTGCTTCTGCGGCCGCGGCTGCGGTGATGGCATCGGCGAGGCTGATGTCGCCTTTGGCCATAAGTCGGCTCTGGAGTGTCGGATCCCAAAGTCCTAGCACGAAACGGTCTCTTATGAGACTGTTCAACCCCTCAAACTCACAGAGCCCGCCTAGGCGCCTTAATTCAGCGACAAAGTCGCTCAGTTTCTCGTCCGGTTTTTGACATCTCCGGTAGAATTCGTTCCGCCGAATTAGGATGGGGACCTCGGGAGCATAATGGCGCTTTAGTATGGGTTCGAGGACGTCCCAATCCATGGCAGTCGCGTCTGCCGGTTTGGCCAATGCCTTGGCCATCTGGAAAACCTCTGGTCCACAATGCGTCAGGAACACGGCGCGTTTTAGCGGGCCCGGGGCGTCCTTCATGCCGGCACACTCTAAATACATCCGGAATCTGTCTGAGTAGGACTCCCAGTCCTCGGCGGCGGGGTTGAAGGGGGCGGGCGGTGCTATTTTCGCCATTTCGTTGTCGCAAGTTCGTCTGTGGACACGGGGTTCGGTTCAGGGGCGAGATCCCATCCTCGTCGCCAGTGTCGTGTCCGAAAGGAAGGCTCTGAGGCAGTGACTATCAGTAACAGCTCTTTTTATTGAAGACGTGAACCGAACCGCAAAAGAGAAAAAGCCTCCGGCTTTTATACTCTTTTGCCGCGGCGGCCGCGGCCAATGGCAGCGATTCAAGTCTCCCGCTCATGGTTTCAGCCAATCGCGGGAGACTTTAATCGGGCCAATCGACGCGGCTCGCCTGGCCAATTAGAAATCCCTGCGCCTTAGCCAATCAAGGCGCAGGGATTTCGAGCAGTCCATTTTTAGTATACAACATCACCGACATCCTAATCTGGTCTGCCTTGAAGGGCTGACAAATATTAATTAGCTGTTCTGACCCAACCGGGTTCCCAAAGAGCAAACACAGACAAAGTCAGCGACCCCCACCTTTTAAAGTTTAATAATGACTGCTATTCCTTTATAGATAAAAGGCTGCTTTCCACTAATTAGCTCCGACAAGAAAGAGCCTTGCCAAGGTGTTCGTCAATGCTGCCAAAAAAACAGAGATAAGAACTAATTTACAAGATTCTCCAAACATGAACTAAGATGTCTACAAGTTGAGTTTCAGAGCTTCTTTGCTGTCTGCAAAGGATGCTTTTCCAAACCTGGCTTTTGTCCTCTTGAGAGAGGGGCCATTACCTTGCAGCCTTACTCCCAAGTCACCTGTGCTGCTGCAATTGTTTTTTCCTCCAAGCAATCTTTCATATATGTGTACTTGGCATAGGCTCCTCGGGAACCTCCTCATCACTGCTGCCAGCCCCCACAATCTCTGAAGGCAGCAGTCCACTCCCAGATGGTCCTGGCCCCTCATCAGAGTCATTGGTCTCCTCAGCCATCTGCACCTGCTGCCAGCTAACCACTACACTAGCAAACAAAACATGCCCAGTTGTTTCTACCTTCCTACCTGCATAGGGACACAATTTGTTTTAAATAGGGATCTTTTTATATTTCCTTCCTATAACTAGGATTGCCAAAGGAAAAACACTGCTTCTTATCAGGGTGAAAGCTCTTCTATGCTCTGTACAAGTTAATTGTATGAAATACAAGTTTTATGAGGAGCTTCATGAATTGGTCCACTGACAATTTAAAGATTCTGTATAAGTCAGTTTGCCTCCACATCACATAGGACAGCTCTGGAATGTGCTCTCAGAGATATGGAGATGCTCAGGTTTCAACACTGGGGAACCAATAACACCTGAAGAGTTCAGCAGATGTGTCCATTGAAACTTGCCGGCTTGAACCAATGTTCTGGGGCTACATTAATTAGAATGTTGTCTCCTCACGTTGTTTTGGGTAGCTACACACACACATACTCACAAATCAATGGGGTACTAGACTGGATTCTGGGAAATAGGCAGAGACTCAGAGTTACTGAGGGTTTAGAAAACTGGTTTAGAGCAGGGAAAACTGGTTTAGAGCAGGGATGTCAGACTCAAGGTCCACAGGCTGGATTTGGCTTGAGGGGTGCTTAGATCTGGCCGGTGAGGCTGCCCTGGAAATAGTGAGGGACTGACCCACGGTGCCTCTGCCAGTGAAAACGGAGGTCGGGAGGCGGCCCTCCTGAGCTCCATTTTTGTTGGCAGAGCACTCGGGACCCCACAGGTGCCCCCAACATGAATGACATCAAGCTAGCCATGCCCACCCTAGCCAGGGCTCTGCTGTCCCTCCAAGGTCAAACACAACCCTGATGTGGCCCTCAATGAAATTGAGTTTGACGCCCCTGGTTTAGAGAAACACTGAGCCAGGCTGAGGCCAAACTTGTTGAGTTTTTCTATAAACAGATATAGAGTCTGCTTAGAAAAGAACCATGCCTGCAGAATTGACATAGTAGTTTTCATACATTTTCATGGCATCTCTGTAGTGCAATCAATATTATTTTCTGCCATTATTCATGGAAGATGGGAGTTTCTAACCTAACTGATTGGTGAAAAATCCTTGCAGATTCACCATCCACTCTTTTAACCAATGCCCCACCAATTAAAACCAGGAATAAAGAGGTAGCTAGTAATTTCCTACTGATGATCTTTTTTTTTTTTTGATGTACCTCGTCCAGGGCTCCAGAGGGAAACTACAGTGCTCTGTATTGTAGTTGTAATTAAATCCCTATGGACTTTCTTTCTTTCTTTTTACTTAGAAAGGAAGAAGGTTTGGAAGGAAGAATTTCCACAGACACTTTGAAGAAATGATAATCTTTCTCTCACCAGTTGCATCTTACATGAGAGTCTCTTCCTCAACTTATTTATTTCCATGGACTCCAAAAAATTGTTGTTAAACAAACATAAGTAAAGAGCACTTACAGAAGAAGGAAGGAAGGAAGAAGAGAGAGAAAGAGAAAGAAAGAAAGAAAGAAAGAAAGAAAGAAAGAAAGAAAGAAAGAAAGAGAGAGAGAGAGAGAGAGAGAGAGAGAGAGAAAGAAAGAAAGAAAGAGAGAGAGAGAAAGAGAAAGCTCACTGGAGCTGTCTGGCAAACATTTTCTCTTGCAAAGCTTATCTTGCTAATGTTAAGATGTATAAAATATCCTCAGGAAAAAACAACAATTCAGATGAAATGGATTAGACCATTAGCCCAGTATGAGGGCATGTAAAAGAGAACATCATCATAGCAGTAGCAGAATTCTAGTGAGATGGAATTCAATCGCTTAGCTGTCAGAATCTCTTCTACTCCATCTGCACTGTGAATCTAATTGTAAACAATTTATTTATCTGTAATTTGGGCTGATACATATAACTAGCTTCCAGAAACACTATTTATCAATTCAGTTAATTTTGTTATGCCAGCAGCCTAGAATTAAGTTTTAATATGGCAGCGCCACTAACTTTAATCAGAGTCTATTGGAACAAAGTAGTTGTGGATTACATTAGGAACATACCAGATAAGCTATTGCTCCGTGCAAAGTCCCAGCCCACTGAACTAAGAGCCCGCCTACTCCAGAAGCTGGATGACTGCGGTGATGGAATTACAGATGGTTTGGCTTCCCTCGCTCTTCTCTTTCCCACACAAGTGATGTCTCTTTGAAAGACAGGCTGGGTTTCTTTCTCAGCCACAATGGCTGTTGATTCTCACATTCAAGCACTAAGGGAAAAAAAACAACAACTGAGCTACAAGCCTGCATCAAATTTCCTCCCCCAGAAACCACAAACCATTGCCTCATCTCATCAGGGACAATTTTCCATTCTTGGGAACATATACAACTATAAGACTGAGGCCTTGTTACTAAGTTGAGCATCCTTCCCCTTTATCAGACATAAAAACATAAGTAGAGGCATTTTCAAGGCCATCCAGTTCAGATCACGATGAAGGGGAAATACTCAAAAAGCATTTTCCTCTCCCCTCGGTGCTTCCCCCCATCCCCGCCAACCCATAACTGCTACTGGCTGTAAACAAGCAGATGGTCCCAGACAGTTTCATGGTTTGATCCATTTCAGAAACAAAAACTAATCACTGGGTCTTAAACATCAAGTCGATTTTGAATTCTGGAAGGAAATCTGACTGGAATTGAAGTTGTTCATCTGGTTTTGGGGACTTGAGGGGGATGATTACCGAAAAAAAATCTGTCTTGGGGATGATTGGAAAGCTTTTTTTGGGGGGGGGGGTGAAGATGTTCATTTATTCATCTGAACTGGGCCTTTTCTTAATTGCTTTTAGCTTTAGTCAGTGAACCTAGTCTGACTTTATCAATTATTTAATTCATAATGTCATTCCTGGTTGAATGGAATTATAGGCATGACTTATCTAGGAAACTGCATATAAATGGGGATGTGCTGTGTTGTGTTTGTGCATTATGAATTGACTTTTCTTGACCTCAAGTCACTGCTTCACCTCTAGATCTACAAAGCACCTTACGCCCAATCTAGGCCAGGGTTCACTACATTTGCAAGTATTACATTATCCTATACAGATAGTTTTGAAGAAAGAAATCAAACTGGCTAGAAGAGATCGTACAATATTTAAAATGCAATATTTTATTTAGCGCACATCTGCTCACTTAACAAACCTCTTTTTAATGGGAGCTTTCATTTTTGAAATGGGAACCTGAAGTAGAAATCATATAATTTTTTCTGAGTTCAGGAATGAGTGGGAATAGAAGGCATGTTTT
Source organism: Hydrophis major (assembly GCA_033807585.1). Taxonomy (NCBI): domain Eukaryota; kingdom Metazoa; phylum Chordata; class Lepidosauria; order Squamata; family Elapidae; genus Hydrophis; species Hydrophis major. The sequence goes on from CM066329.1 coordinate 193,907,267, forward strand.
CACAATTAGAATGAAGCCATAGCAAGACAAGCTCTGGTTCTTGTGTATCCATTTCTTCCCCAAGTGTTCAGATTCTTCCTTCCTTTAGAATAAATGTCTTCACTCAGATCAGGTTGTCCTTTTCATTTTGAGCCATCTACAACATTTCTCCTCCTAAGAAGAGGTGGGCCTCTAGAGGTGCACTATATATACTTAATTCCAAATTGCAAATGATCAATTAAAAATAAAGAAACAGGAAAATCTGATGAAATGAAAGGAAGATTCTCTGTGTATCCTTCTCCCCTGTCTTTTCTCTCTTCCTCAATCAGTTTTTCTCCCTGCAGCCCATCCTGCCATGGCTTTTCTGTCCATCAATATGATTGACAGAGAGAGGGAGAAAGAGTGGTAGAGCAATTTGTCCGACTTCAGAAGTTCAGAAAGCAAACAGTGTCAAGTGCAGGTTGACTGTTATTAAAACAAAGGCAAGCGAGGCCAGCAGGTACTATGGTCTCTGGACTTGCTGTCACTTTCTGAGGCAGAGGGATGACTTGACAAGGAAGCAAGAGTAAAACTGCTGGTTGCAATTAATGCAAGTTATTCTGGGAAAGAAAATAAACAAAGGCTATGGCCCTGCTAAGCGCCTTAGGCTTGGGAAAAGAATGAATCCTTAACCAGCTATTTTATGTGGGAAGTAAAACAGGAGCAGCTGCTTGGTGATACTTGCCTACAAGTATGAAGGCAAGATGTAGATTTCAAAAGCATGTTCTTTGGGGCCCAGGCTTATGGGTTATGCTTTGTTTGGTGTTGGTGTGTGATTTGAGACAGGTTTTAGCATGATGATAATGATGGGATGGAGTAGAGTGGAGGGGAATGGAATAGGATAGAAAAAAATAGAATAGAATTAGAATTCTTTATTGGCTGTGTGATTGGCCACACAAAGAACTTGTTTCCAGTGTTTTCAGTATACATACAAGAATAAAGTGATAGATCATATATCATAGATCATAGTTACAATCATGAATCATAAAATACAACAACAAGTGATAAATCATAGATATCAATAGGAGAATGTAGTAGGAAGATGAAAAGATGAAAAGAAGAAGATGGTTGATGATGGTGATATCCATTTAGTCATGTCCAACTTTTGACAATTCCATGGATCAGGTCTCCCCACATCTTTTGATCTTGCACTACTTTGGATTTTTCTATGCTCTGGCTGGTGTTAGTTTTGATGGTGTCAACATCTTTATATACTTGGTGTATGATCTAAGTATCTTTTTATAAGCCAGCACATTTGATCCATATATTTTTGGTCCTTAAGCTCACCTAGACATTCTCTATTTTTGGTTACCTTTTATCAATCTACACATGAAAAATAATCTTTAAAAAGTTAATTTTGATTATGAGGATAATGGAAATCAACAGCTATTAACCTTGATGGCAGGAGGACTGCTTCTGAAGGTCATTTGCTCTGAGACTTCTGCCCACTAATTGGTTGACCCCAATAAGAATGGATTGCTGAACTTGATGGACCAAGGGACTGATCCAGCAGGGCACTGCTTAGGTGTTCAAGTTCTTCCCTACAAATGACTTATAGCTTCATGCAGGCTCATTCAGCCATTAATAAAGAAATATGACATTATGGCACAGGGATGGTTGGAAAAGTCTAGAAGGTAGATGATTCTAATGGGGATCCCCACCTGAGCCTTAATCTAACAACAACAAACACTGATTCAACAGTCTGCTTCTGCATGGAGAGCCTCATTACTCTATGCTGTTTCCAAAGGAGGAAGTTGCTAGGGCTGGACTACTGGATACATGTCTGGAGCCCTACATCTCATGGAGTTAACACAGTTTAAATGGTTCTTGGTTTTGATTAAATCAGATAGCACCGTTGTTCTCTTGCCAGCATTCTTTAAGACTTTTTCTTCACTTTTCCAAAGCACACCTCTGTAGTCCTGTTTGGGGACAAGGAAAACCCTTGTGGGTGCTTCATTAGTAACATTTAAATAGCTAAAACTGAGTTATCTTTGTTGTCCAAATTAGAAAGAAAATATCTGAGGTCAATTTTCCACTATGAACACATTCTCACTCTCTCTCCCTCCCTCCCTCCCTCCCTCTCTCACACACACACGTACAGGGAAATTTTGTAGGAATCTTCCTCTGAATTATATAACTGCTCATGTAAATAGTAGAAGAATTTAAAAAAAAAAAAAAGTGCATCAAGCTGCTTTTTCTCTTTGATACTACAATTCCCACATGCGGAGTTTAAAAAAAACTCAGCAGTATAAATCCCTTTTTAAACATTACTATTTGTGTATGCAGAAAACTTCATAAATGTACTTTGGCACACATTTTTGGTTAAGGTTTGATGGGAAAAAAGATGAACCCTTGTAGACTTTGATGCTAGATTCATCCCACTACAATTCCTATGGGAATGGAAAAGCCATTGGCTTTTAATAAAAGCTGGCTTTCAATAGAATTTGGGGAAACGTTTCATCCCATTTTGCCCAGCCTCTCTTAAAGTTTGGCACTGCCACTGTTTACAAAATGTGCAGGTGCAGATGAGGGGTCCTCTTCTACTTATTGACATAAGCTTGTGGCTTCACAGCATTGATCTTCCACTGATCCTCAAAGACTCAAACACATATTAATCCTCAGCCCCATGCTGTTTTTCCTCCTTTGTTTAAGTTTTTTTTTTTTTTTTTTTTTAAAATCATAACAAGGATAAAGAAGAGAGAAAGGGAGAGAAAAAGATTAGAGGTAAGGGAAAAAGAGAAAGAGGAGCAAAGCAAAAAGCAACAGAAGCAGATGCAGTACAAAAAATGTTAAAATAGAAGCATTTTGTTTTTTAAAAGAAAAAAAGTAGAATAAAAGGCTTGTCACTGAGTCGGGGCTGAGACAGAGAGTATGTGCCAGATCTTAAAGAGGAAGAAGAAGAAAGACTACTTCTTTGCTTGCATAGGGTCCTGGGATCAGTCTCTGATACGTCCAAATAAGTTTAACCTCTTTTTTTAAAAAAAAAGTTTTTATTTTTTTAAGACAAACATATACAAACAAAACATAAAAACCATCTTCCATCTTATATAGATACAGTGTGTCAGTTGGTTACAAATCTTTTGTGCTATCCTTTTGTAATCATTACGATAGCTAACCAAGCCACAGAACTGGTAGTAAAAAAAAATTGAACCCCACCACTGCTTTCAACTACTAATCAGCATCAATGGTTGAGACAGGATGAGACTTAACAGCGACTATCGGTAGCTGCTTATGCTGCCACCTTCATTATTTTATAGCTTTTAATTGAGCTAAACTCAGCCTTCCTAAAGTATGTGAGCCAATCCTCGGAATGTTGTACTGTACATCAGGGCGGGCTAGAAAGCAGAAGGATTTTCTTCTTCTTCTGTGAACTGATTCCTTGTAAAAGAAAACTTCTAGAGGGGTAACAATATTTGTGTATGCAGAAAAAAACCCATTAAAATATTGAATGGCATCTTCAAGACTAATGGATTTATTGCAGGCTGAGTTTCCATGCATCTGAGCCAGGATTTTATGCAGAGAAGTAGCTCTGGGCTAGTAAAGCTTATTATTATGCCCTAAAGAATCTGTTTTCTTTTTAAGGAGTCACCAGACTCCGTTGTTTTGTTCTGCTACACTGGAAATATGAATAAGGATGAATTTTTAGCTCAATATCATAAAGATAGCTGTATGTCCAGGCCCAACCTTATGGGTTTTCTTTTGAATTCCAGGAGGATTTTTTCCCCTCTGTCTTATTTATTGTTGTAGTGGGACATGAATAGCCTTGCAAAAACTATACATTTGATTGGTGCATATTTTGAAAAAAAAAATGGATTTTATCTTTGTGAGTCATCTTTGCTACTGCTACTGTATCTGAGCTGCAAGGATTTGGGCAACCCCCAGATGGCAGCATATAGATAAAAAAATCTCTTGTCTCTGTATCCTTCTAGTGGTCATCCTAGTTTTTGGAAGCCAGATCTGGTAGCCTATCTCTTTGCTTTTCCCTATCTCTTGCTGGGCTGTTTGCATTCCTGGATGTGTTTTGATAAACTGCATTATAAACCCTTGGCCACTAGGGAGCAGCAATACTCCCTACAAGGGAAAAGCCAAAACCAGGGCCAAATAATTTCGACAGCACTTGGTTACTCCTCCAAAACAGGATTTGGTGAATTTTTATTTCACCAAATGAGTGTGGCTTCTCTCAAGATCATAGATGTCCATACACCTAATTCCCATGCTGGATTGATCTTTGTGTGTGTGTTTTTTTAATTCTTGTGTTCTTCAAATTTTTGAATACCTCAAAATGCCAGTTCTAAGTATCTTAGTATATTTATAGATTGTAAATGTTATTAATTTATTTGGTGACATAAGAAAAAGAAGAATTCGATTAAAAAAAACTTGGGAAGAAACAACAACATCTGGGATTCCTGGTGACTTCATTAATGCTGGGTTACCAGCATGTGCATTGAAATTAGCATCCAAAGTGATTCTGGCTAAATGGTTTCTGACCACAAGAGTATGAAAATTTGAAAACCAGAAAAAAAAACACAGAATAATCATGAAATTATTATTATGACTATTAGTTCAAAGCAGTTATGATTTAGGAAATAAGATCTTTGCATAGTACCACTTACAACTTAATTTTTAACATGCTATCAAGTCTGAGAACCAGTTTGGTGCAATGGTTAATGCAACAGTCTAGAAACCAAGAGGACTGTGAGTTCTAGTCCTACCTTGGGCATAAAGCTAGAGCAGTGATCTTGTGCCAGTCACATTGTCTTAGCCCTAGGAAGAAGACAATGGCAAACCACTTCTGAAAAACCTTGCCAGGAAAACTGTGGGGGCTTATTGAGACAGCTGTCAAGAATCAACATTGATCCGAAGACACATACCTATATGTATGCCTCCTGAAAATGCACCTTTGGGACAACCATGACATGGATGACTGAGAATCTCCACAGACTTTCCATCACGCACACATAATATGTGCATGTGAGAGAGAGGGGAGGGAGGGAGAGAGAGAGAGAGATCTTTAATATGGAGCAGAGCAGCCAAGTCATAAACAGCATCTGTTGGATAGCTGTAATCAAAAAAGGCAAAATGAAATGGTGTCAGCATGCAAGCCCCGCCCCCTCCCCACTTCTTTTCTGAATGAGTTCATAGAAACTCATAGAAATATGAGTTCATAGAAACTCACTTTTCTGTAGAGAGAATCTTCGGCTGCTTTGCCCCAAGCTCTGGAGCCCAGTCCTTGAGGAGCTGCATTTTCCTTCCTTTCAGGAAAAAAATGAGATATATCTCTTCTACTCAGTATTAGGTTGATCACATTACTTCAATATTCAAGATGTCTATTTGTGGCTATTTGTATTCAGGGGTGGGATTATACCAGTTCGCACCTATTCTCTAGAACTGGTTGTTAACATTCTAAGCAGTTTGGAGAACCGGTTGTTAGAAGAAATTACTGGCCTAATCCTGTAAGGAAGGCAGGAAGGAAACATTCTGGTGTTGCTTACAGAAACTGCCTCTCTGTTAACCCTTATTACATTCTTGGCAGGATTAGACTTCCTGTCTCAGGAACGTCTCTGGAGTTTTTTTCCCCTCCTTTGCTGGTACTTTGCTTGTGTGGAGTGACCATTCAAAGCTACAATGGCACTGAAAAAAGTGACTTATGACCATTTTTCACACTTACAACGGTTGCAGCATCCCCACAGTCATGGGAGGCCAGGTGAGGAGATGCGTGCCTCAATATTGAGTGATATTGAGTTGGCCATGCCCAGCTAATAACATGACCACCAAGCCACACCCACCACCTAAGCCACACCCACAGAACAGGTTGTTAAAATTTTTGAATCCCACCCCTGCTTGTATTCTATTCTGCATTAATAAATCACGTTGCTGCATTGGAGCACCCAAGATCTGTCTCTCATTATGGTCTGAAAACGACCTTGAATGAAAGATGTACAGATTCAGGTGGTCAAATATTCTTCAGATCCAGCATGGCTGCCCTTGAACTACCTGTCCATTGTCTACTTGTCATGCTTGGTATACCTGAAGAGCTGAAATCAGGCTAAATTTCATCCTGCCTCCTATGTCAGCCTTCTCCAACTCAGATCCTTCAAATTAATTGGATTATAGCTCTAGTTATTTGAGAAATCCTACCTTTTCTTACAAAGTTTCTTGAAAAAGCTTTGATAACCTAGTTTTATTGCACAGATCTACAGCCTGCCCTACAGTGAAACTCTGTAGCTTTCTTTCCATGTCTTTCTATACAAATCTGGCCTGTAATGCAGCAACTCCTGCTAGGATTAATTTGACTGTGTATCGTTTCATATGGACACTACAATGAGCACCTGTGTCTTTGTGTAGGTTTGTGTAGAATCAGAAGAAAGTCACCCAGACTGAAGAAACTACTTTTGCAGGACTTTCTGTCCAAAGTAAAGATTATGATATCATGGGAACTGAGTGTGGAAAAGAAAACATGTATGTAAAATACAATTTTTATACGTGCCTTCACATTTTAATGAATAAATAGTATAAACAAACAAATAAAATTTGGAAAATACGGATGTGCATCGAAGCATATGATAGTATTCTCCTTGCAAATGGAAATTGAGTTTATATCATTTCACTATCAGGGTTTCCAGATGTCACCATTCCCATCATGAAAAAATTATTCATAATTTTCATGAGCCATCATAGCTAACAGAGGTGGTATTCAGTAGGTTCTGACCAGTTCTGGAGAACTGGTAGTGGAAATTTTGAGTAGTTCGGAGAACCGACAAATACCACCTCTGACTGGCCTCATCTCCATCTATGCTCCGCCTCCCATTGGGTCCCAACTGATTGGCTGGGTCTTCCTTGGTTGCCCTGCATAGGAGAATGAAGCTGGAAAGCAGGTTAGTGGGTTGGGGAGGGAATGGGGATTTTGCAGTAGCCTTCCACTGCCACACCCACCAATCCACACCCACTAAGCCATGCCCACAGAACCGGTAGTAAAAAAAAAAATTGAATCCTACCACTGATAGCTAAGAACTTAATATGGAAAGAGATCCTGACCTTCTTTTATGACAGCCTTTGAGAATATTGGAAAGCAAAGTGCCACATTCGAATATCATACTTGTTTCCATAAATGTCTCTGCTTCCTAGGAGAGCCCTGAGCATACTTAAGAATTTTTTTTACAAAATGAGATGATTTTATTCTTTTTTCCTTTTGAAATGTGCCTAGCCAATTGGGGAATCTGTGTGCTGATTCTCATTGGATTAGTTTCAAATCAATAATCAGTCACTTTCTAGTTAATCTGCTTCACAGATTAGTAGTTTGTTTTTGTAGTCAAAGATCATGAGCTTCTAAAGAAAAGATAGGATAAAATTCTAACACACAAGAATCATAAAGTGTGCTGGTATAGTGGGCAATAGTGGTACCAGGTTAAAGTGCAGTATTGCAGGCTAACTCTGCCCATGGGCTGGAGTGTGATCCTGACTGGCTCAAGGTTGACTCAGCCTTCCATTCTTCTGAGGTTGGTAAAATGAGGACCCAGATTATTTGGGGCAAATATGCTGACTCTGTAAATCACTTAGAGAGAGCTGTAAAGCACTGCGAAGCAGTATATCAGTCTTAGTGCTATTCTGAAGAGCTTAAGTGAAGGATTGGGGTTTTTGTTTGCCAGAGTTATACAGGTAGTCCTCAATTTGCAACCATTCATATAGTGACTGCTGAAAGTTGCAACAGCACTGAAAATGTGACCTATGGCTGGTCTTCCTACATACAACCATCACAGCATCCCTACGCGTATGTGATCAAAATTTGAGAAAGAAACTCAATACAATGCCCCCTTGATAGGGTTGGGCATGAGTTGATGTAGACATGGGCTTTGTCAGGCTTTCAAGATTCGGTTCCCATGTCTTACTACATCGAGATACTTTCCAAGATGTCCAACTCCATAGCTCTTGTTTCCTGAACTGGTCTAGTACAAAGGATTGACTGTTCGTGTATTGATTGATCTGTTTGCGCCACAGTGATGTGTGTTTTGCCCAGATGCTATTCAAGTGATGTGTGTGTTTTGACTAACTTTGTATGTATATTTGTGGTACGGATGAATGTTTGTCTCCATGTAGACCTTTCTGAGTTTCACCAGTTTTTTGAGTTTTTTTAATATATAAAATAAAATAGGTACATGATATGGTTTTGGTTGTTTTAAACCTCCACTTCTACTTTTGTTTAGTTTAGTTTAGTAACCTTTGGGTCACATCAGCTTACCTTGTATGAAATGGGTATTGGAATGTAAATTTACCAAAGAATTCAGGTGATTCAAATGCATCAATGAAAGATAAGAGCGGTACATGGATTGTCAGGCCCCAAGAACCAAGGAACATAGATGGAATTATTTCTGAGTAGTTTCTCCCACAGACAGAAATCTTGTCAGACTAAAGCCATTATACACATAACTACAGATATACTCTGAGCCCTCTTCTATCTATCAGATTTCCCAAGCCTTCTGGGAAGCAGCCCCTCCATCCTGGGACTCCAGACTACTTTCTACCACATGTATGATGCATATGCAGTAAAGTTATCATGTAAATATTCGAGGTCCAGATGCAGGTATGAAATGGTGGCATCACACACAGACCATTCCTTTGGTATCACTGAGATTTTCCACAGAGCCTGCTGGAATGAACCATTGTTCTAGAACACCATCTTTGCCTTGGGTAGTCAGATTCATAGACAAGTTACTTTTGCTTTTAGCTCCACATGGTTGAATTTTGGGAAATCGGTGCTTTCTTCTACAATAAGGTAGCAACTTTTGGCTGGCACCCCCTACCACTTCCATTCCATGAGAATGCCCATGAGAGGTGTTCAAAATTTCAAATGTTTCTGGAAGCCCAGATGAGTGCCCTAGTTGAAGCTGGTTCATTTCAAAATCTCAGCAGTTGTGAACCTCAGTCCCAATATTTCTTTGATTTTTTTTTTGTTATCTCACATCTAGACTCTTTTGTTTTACTCTTCTTCTAAAGTTTAAATATCTTGTTACTTGTTGTTTTATTTATGATTTTACATCCAGAGAATTCACCAAAATCTGATTATTTTCAACTGTCTTACTTGCATAATAGTATCACATTATCTGAGAAGCATTTTATTTGTCTGCCGCAACTTTAAAGCATTTTCTAATCATAAGGTAAAAAGAGGGCAATTTAAGCAAGGGTGGCTCCCATATGTTCCACACATGACACAACAGGACAAATTTAGATATTGGGAACATGGTTTTTTTTTTTTAGAAATAAAAGTTATGAGACAATAACAAGTAGTAGATGAAAGGGTTGAAATAGATACTAGCAACAATCTCTAAGGTTTAATGTAAATATTAAAAGGAAAATACTACTTTGGTTTGAGGATCTTAACTGCCGTCATTAAGCAAATAACCGGGAATCATTAAGCAAAGATTTTGTGTGGTTCCCATTTGTGTCCCTACTGACACTGCTTAAAGGAAGCCAGCAATGAAGGTCACAAGTGACATTCATGTGAACATAAAAAGTTGTGATGTCATATTGTGAGCTGGGTACCTGGATCATGATTAAATGGCCATGAGGATACTTTGACCAACATAATTATAAGGACTAGTCATAACTAACACTCATTCAGCACCGTCATAAGTTTGAACACTTCTTGAACAAGGGATTGTTAAATAGGAACCAAATTTTATGCCTTTAATTAGAAACTAAAAGTGACTGTAAATGGGAAAAACTATATATAGGGGGCGTGCATAAGCGCACCAACGTGCCTACCGTCCCTGTCCTATTGTTTTTTTTATTTTTCTTATATGTATCCATGTATTCATAACTATGTTTTTACTTATACCTATTATCTTGTAAGCAATTGACAAACCAAAATAAATAAATAAAAATAAATGAAATAAAAAATATGGCAAGATTTCTAATGGGTGGCCATTTAGGTTCAGCATAGCAGCTATCAATCATAAGCAAAATATTTGGGAGGATGCTGAAACTATCACTCATCCCATTGGCAAGTTTCTTCCAGCATTTCATGATACATAGTGCCAGACTGACTCTCCGTTTCCGGCAACAAACTCCACATTTTTCAGTCATTGTATAATATAAGGGGGAAAGCAAGTTGTTTCCTTCTTTCATCATATTCCCCAAACCACTAAGCTTGGCTTCAAAAAAAAAAAGAAAAAGAAAGAAAGAAGGCTTCAACGTATCGCAAGCAAAACTGTGCCTATTCTGGTCTAGCCAAGCAACCAGCCAACCCCTCTTAAGTTACCTTTTTGTGGCTGTCTGATCATTTTGAAGCTGCGGTCCCAATTTCCTTCTCTTCTCTAAACCAATGCCATCACTCGATACATCGGGAGAAAAGTATTGCAGAGAAATCACTGCATGCTTGGGATGCTGTCCAAGACGACTGGTCTTCATTTTTGAAGCTCATAAGCTTTTACAGTCTTACAATTGCAAAACGGGTTTTTAGAACATCTGCTAGAGGGCAGGGCTGAGAACAATAGTTGAATCCAGTGATCTGATCAATTTGATCTAGTTCAGGGGTCTCCAAACTTGGAAACTCTGTGGACTTCAACTCCCAGAATTCTGGCTGGCTGGGGAATTCTGGGAGCTGAAGTCCACAAGTCTTAAAGTTGCCAAGTTTTGAGAGCCTTGGTCTAGTTCAGGGATATCAAACTGAAGGACCAGCCCAGGTGCGTCTCCCAGCAAAAACAGAGGTTGTGTGTGTGTGGGGGGGGGGGGGGGCTGTGCACAGAAGGCTATCAAAACAAATTAAAAACAAAAGCAGAAATATTCCCCCTTTTGCATTTGAGCATGCAAGAAGGGACAGGAAAGGAGAAAAGGAAAGAGGAAAGACAAAGAAGAAAAAGGAAAGATGGGAAGAGAGGAAGGAAGGAAAAATAAGGAAAGAGGGGAAAGAAGAAGAAAGGAGAATGAAGAGGGAAGAAAAAAGAAGAGAAGAGAAGAGAAGAGAAGAGAAGAGAAGAGAAGAGAAGAGAAGAGAAGAGAAGAGAAGGAAGGAAGGAAGGAAGGAAGGAAGGAAGGAAGGAAGGAAGGAAGGAAGGAAGGAAGGAAGGAAGGAAGGAAGGAGATTATAATGAGAGTGAGGGACGGTCTCAGGGAAGTCCTGCCTTAGCACTTGGCCACCACAGGTGCCCCTGACATGAGTCCTGTGTCACACCCACCATGGCCATGCCACCCCCACTCACCCTTGTTCACACACACACACACACACACACATATACACACAGCTCTTCAAGGTCAAACACAGCCCTGATGAGGCTCTCAATGAAATTGAGTTTGACACCCCTAGTCTAGTTAAAGAAACAGCATTGACCAGACCTTATTGGTGTCTGTGTTTTGTTTCCTATTTGTCTTTATAATATTTAATATTATACTTACTGTATTTGTGATAATTGGTGTCCCACAGCTCCTGTAGGGAGTTCAAACTACATACATGAAATCCCTCCCTCCCATTTTATTTCCATCAGAACCATGAGAAGATTCAGTAATGGAAGATAACAGGTCTCATTGCTCCCAACAAATTTAACTGCCAAGTTACCAGGCACAAGGAACCAGGCCCACCTCATGAGTTGATCAAAATTACTTCTTTATTGTTGCAATGCCTGTTCACAAGAATCTCCCCCAGATTGACTGCATTCTCTTGGGAACAGTCAGATAAAGTCTCAGGAACTCTGGAGGGAGTTAAGACCTGCATGCCACTTTCTGCTGGATGAGGACCAGAGGTGGCATTCAGCAAGTTCTGACCAGTTCTAGAGAACCAGTAGCGGAAATTTTGAGTAGTTTGAAGAACCGGCAAATACCACCTCTGACTGGAGATTTTACAGTATCCTTCCTCTGCCACACCCACCAAGCCACGCCCACAGAACTGGTAGTAAAAATATTTGAATCCCACCACTGATGAGGGCTCTGAGCTAGTCAAGCTCTTAACACACACACCTATACCTGCTTGCTGGAGATTCTACCAGACAAGCATATTGGTTTTGCAGAACAAAATTTTGTCCTGATAAACAGAACTGTGATATTCAGAGTGATGAAACAAAGCCTGGGTTATGTAGGAAGAGGTACTAATTAACATTTGACTATGAATTATAGATTTTATGTATGAACAAAAAGCCATGCATATATTTGGGATATATTGTGAAATTGACAGCAACCAAATCAAAGGCACCTTGGAACAGAGTTTTCCACTTGCATCTAAATGTAATACAAATATAGCTGATTACTTTTTTCCTTTGTTTGCCACAATGCCATGATTTGCCCTCATCTTGCTCTTAGCCTATGAGAGGGACAGGTTTAAATCATCCTTAGTTATACAGCTGCTAAAAATAATATTTTCCCCTTATTTTGATATCATCTGAAGCTGATACCACCTGATACCACCTCAACTTGTTAGATTGGTCATCCATTACTTTGGAGAGAAGTTAAGTAAACACAAAGGAAGAATGGAGACAGCATGCAATAAGCACAATAAAGTTTTTGCTGTGTTCATTAATTAACTGAGCAATGGGGGTCAGATAAAGATGAGAGACTAATAAATAGTTTGAAATGGAAGAAATGTGTGAAGAGTAAAAGCAGTACAGGTACTCCTTGAGTTGTGACCATTTATTTAATGACCGTTTGAAGTTACAGCACTGAAAAAAGTGACTTATGATTGTTTTTCATGACCATTGCAACATCCCCAACTGTTGCTTGATCAAAATTTGGATGCTTGGCAACTAGCATGTATTTATGACGTTTGCAGTGTCCTGAGATCATCTGATTACCTTTTGTGATCTTCTGACAAGCAAAGTCAATGGGGAAGCAAGAGTCACTTAACAACTGTGTTACCAAATGAACCACTGCAGTGATTCACTTAATGCATCTTGTTAGGGATACACACCCTAGCAGAACGTGCAACAGCAGTCTAGCAGGCAGGCAAATTATGTAAGATAAACGTTGTAGTTTACACTCAGTAAGACAGATACACTGTGCCAGTTAAATAGTTTTTTATTCCAGCAAGAGTTATAGCATAGTCAAAACAGTACATATGTCATAAACTAATTCAGTCCATCCAGGGATTAATCAGTTGTAAAGTCCAGTGTTGAAAATAGAGGTCAGTAAACTTACAAATAATCAGTCCAGCAATATATCTCTTTTGCAGTCAGAGATATGAAGAAAATCAAACCCCTTTTCTTCGTTTCAGCAACAGCAGGGAAAACACGCAGTTATCACCATCAATCCAACATTGTCAGCTACTACAGTAAAAGCCAGCTAACAGTGAGCTCTCTTGCTCCCTCTTATGGTGATGTTACAACCGCACCTAAAATACATGTTTTGCAGTTAAAGTGATACTTACACTTAAACTCACGAACATAGTTTATATATTATTTTTACCCAAATTAAGTTAGGTAACCAATGTTATCCTTAACATTCTCCCCTTTTGGGTAATATAATAATATATATATCTATTTACAATTTCAACCCATGGTTTTCACAATTTTCTTTGTGCTTGACTGCACCTTGGGCTTTTGTAAATCCATCAGCAATGTTTTCATCAGTCATGCGATATTCCAATCTCATTAAACCATTTTTTACAGATTGTCTTACATTCAAATATCTAAGGTCAGTATGCTTAGATCTCATTTTTACAGCAATACTTGTAGCCAACCGTATGGCTGCTTGATTATTCTCACAAACTACAATGGCATCTTTAACAGTTACTCCCATATCTAACAATAACTGTTTATACAGATTTAAGTCAGTACATAATAAAGATAGACATGAAAATTCTGCTTCCATTGTGGACATACTAATGTGTTGCTGTCTAATTGACCTCCAACCAATCAGTGTTTACCTAATAGTATAGCCATGCCTGAAGTTGATTTTCTAGTTTTTATATCTGTTGCAAAACTTGCATCAGCATATGCACTTAAAATCAAATCATCTTTTGGCTCCAAATACAATGCATAGTGCATTGTCTTTTTAAGATACCTTAATATATGCTTTAGCGCTTGCCAGTGTCTTTCATTGGGTTCAGCATTGAATCTTGCCAATTGATTAATGCTATTGCAATGTCTGGCCTTGACCAATTACTTATATATGATAAGCTACCTATTAATGATTGATAAATGGTCTTATCAAATTTTGAACTTTGAGCATCAGTATGGCAAAATTCCTGACTCATTGGAGTTTTTGCCGGCTTACAAAGTTCCATTTTATATATTTTTAGCAATTGGTAAATTTTATCTTCTTGTGATATCTTATATCTACTATTGGTTTTGTTTATTGTCAATCCTAAATATTGTCTTATTTCTCCTAATTGCTTTAATTTTATCCTCTTACTTAATAATGATATTATCTCAGTAGCTTCATTATTAGTCTTAGTAATTAAAGCAATATCATCTGTAAACAACAATAATGACACCATTCCATTTGTCTTTCTTTTAAATAAACATGGATCAGCTAAACCAGCTTTAAACCCTATATTGTTTAACTCTTTTACAATATATTGGTTGCATTCATAACCAGATTGTTTCAATCCATAGAGACTTTTATTCAATTTCCAACAGTCATTATTAATTTTATCATCCTTTATACCTACTGGTTTTCTTAAATATATAGTGTGCTGCAATGGTGCATGCAGACAGGCAGTTTCTACATCTAAATGATTTATGATATAGTTTTTCTTAGCTGCCCACACTAAAACTGCTCTTAAGGTTATTGCCTTTAAATTTGGTGCAAATACTTCATCATAATCATATGCAATTTGATTAAATCCTTGAGCTACCAACCTAGCCTTATGGGTAACAGTCCCATTTTTACCAGTTTTTAACTTAAATATCCATTTGCAGCCAATGGACTTTTCACCTGGAGGTAATTTGGCATTTTCATAAACTTTCATTTCTTTTAATGAATTTAATTCCTTCTCCATTGCTCTATGCCAATTTTCCTGTTCCCTTTCAGGATACATTCTAAGTTCTTCAACAGTAGTTGGAACTTTACTAACTTGGCAAACTATACTTGCTTGATACCTGTCAGGTGGTCTGGTTACAGGTGTAGTACATCTAGGTATTACAGGACTTACAGGTGGACTTTCATGTTCTACCTGTTCCTGATTATCTATTTCTTCCTGTTCTGGTATTTCTTCCTGTTCTGGTCCTATATGCTCTTCCTGTACTTCCTCTTTAATTGTACTCTTCTTATTACTGATTTTGTCTGGTCTTTTGTAGGGTTCTATAATTACTTCCTTACTTGAATCTTGTTCCAGTTTTTCCCATCCTACATGTTCTAGGAATTTGGCACCAGCACTACAGTAAACTCTAGATGTACCTTTTTCCCAGAATCTGTATGATTTGTGATTAGATTCATAACCTACAAAGAATAACTTTTTAGCCCTATGTTGCCCCTTATTTCTCAGTTGTGTAGGAATATGCACCCATGCTGGTGCTCCAAATGTGTGCATGTAACTTAGATCAGGTTTTCTACCATGCCACCGTGTGAATGGTAATTCACCTGTTGTTGAGTTAACAACATTATTCAATATATGATTACCACACATTATTGCTTCTCCCCACAAAGTTTCAGGTACGGTAATCCTGAATCCGACAACATAGTACGAGCCATTGCCTGTATTGTTTGGCCTCATCTTTCTATAAAGGCATTATGTTGTGGCCTATATGGTGCAGATTTTTTATGTTCAACACCTGCCATCTTCAGTTTATTTTGGAATTTATTGTTTATAAATTCCGTACCATTATCAGTGATAAGTGTTACTAACTTCCTTTTAGTTTTTCTTTCTGCAAATTTAAGCCAATTAAAGAAATTTTGATATGTTTCCGTTTTGCTTTTCATTAGATAACAGAAACCATATCTGGAATAATGGTCCATTATACTTAGTATATAACGAGCACCTCCCACACTTGGTTTTTTAGGACCATAATATCAGCAAATCCGATCTCTAGAGGCTCCTTTGTTTTAAATCCATTAACTCTATTTGCTGGCATTTGCTTGCTTTTTTCTTTACTACATGCATTGCAGTGCAAATACTTACTGCAAGGCTTCAGTTTTATACCCTTAGATAGTTCTACCGTTTGTTTAAGCATTTTAAAATTTATATGCCCCAAACATCTGTGTAACAAATGTATGCACTCATCATGAGGTTTAACATAATTATAAACTGGGTTAGCTACCTCTGAATGATTATCATTTAATACATACAATTCACCTTTTAAAGTTGCAGTCACTTTTTTACCTTTCTTTTCAATTATACAATTGTCTCCCCTAAAGGTAATTACATAACCTAGTTTAACCAAAACTCTAACCAAAAGCAAATTAAACTTAAGTTGTGGTACATATAACATTTTTACATTTTCTTTTATGCAAAAACAATGTGCTATACCTTCATCTTTAGCTTTCAGTTTCCATCCATTAGCTAATGATTTCTGCTGTGAACTCATGGACATCTTAATAAATCTTTTCTTATCTTTCGTTATGCAGTGCGATGCTCCACTATCTACAACTCATAAATTACTATTCACAGTTTCGTTGCTATACATGGCTAACTCTAAGCATTTTTCATCCTTTTGATGCCTTTTATCTTTCTGGCTGGCATTTTTGCTTTTTCTTTTCTTGCAGAATCTAGCCAAATGTCCTTTTCCTCCACAATTAAAACATTTTCTAATTGTATAGGCTGACGAAGATATTTTTTCTTCTTCACATTGTGGTTGTTCCCTTCTAAGTTGATTCCTTTCAAGCCTTCTCTGGCTTCTTCAATTAATCTGCCAGTAATGTCAGTTAATGTAAGGTTATCTTTTGGCAGAACCTCAAGTGAAGTTACGTAGTCATCGTAGCTTTCATCTAAAGAAGACAAAATTATATAAACTTGGTGTAGTTCTGTGAAGATAAGTTCTTTTTCATGCAGTTCCTGAAAAATTCTCTTCATTATATTTAAATGAGTCATCATATCTCCATTCTTTTGAAGATGTGTTCTGAACAGTTTCCGTGTAAGATTTATATGTGCTCCTACACTATCTCGAACATAAATCTTCTTTAAATTCTCCCAACATTTGGCAGCTGTTTCTTCTCCTCGAATATGTACAAGCTGCTTATCACAGAGTGTCAGTCCTTTTATACAGAGAGCTTGCTCATTCTTCAGTTGATATTCTTGTATTTTCTGGGCATCATTCTCATCCTCCACATCCCATGCATCTACTTCTGGTGGGTTTTGAATTATACTCCACAAACCTTCTCTTCGTAGAAGTAGGCTACATTTCATAGACCATGAAACATAGCTTGTTCCATCCAGTTTGGATATTAGAGACAAACTTTGTAAATTGACTTGTTCCATCTTTATCTGGATATTAAAAATATAATTAATAAAAACACAGCTGTCTGTTTTACAGTATTGTGTAATTACACAAGCTCTCACTTTAATCTAAGCCTGTTATATCCTGGTTAGTCTGACTGTGCACCTGGGGCCATAACCAGTGTTAGGGATACACACCCTAGCAGAACGTGCAACGGCAATCTAGCAGGCAGGCAAATGATGTAAGATAAACGTTGTAGTTTACACTCAGTAAGACAGATACACTGTGCCAGTTAAATAGTTTTTTATTCCAGCAAGAGTTATAGCATAGTCAAAACAGTACATATGTCATAAACTAATTCAGTCCATCCAGGGATTAATCAGTTGCAAAGTCCAGTGTTGAAAATAGAGGTCAGTAAACTTACAAATAATCAATCCAGCAATATATCTCTTTTGCAGTCAGAGATATGGAGAAAATCAAACCCCTTTTCTTCGTTTCAGCAACAGCAGGGAAAACACGCAGTTATCACCATCAATCCAACATTGTCAGCTACTACAGTAAAAGCCAGCTAACAATGAGCTCTCTTGCTCCCTCTTATGGTGATTTTACAACCACACCCAAAATACATGTTTTGTAGTTAAAGTGATACTTACACTTAAACTCACTAACATAATTTATATATTATTTTTACCCAAACTAAGTTAGGTAACTAATGTTATCCCTAACACATCTCCCTCTTTCCTATCCAGAGGTTGGACTAGAGGATCTCCAAGATTCCTTCCAACTTGGGTATTCTGTTATTATTCTGTTGTTATTATTAATAACAACTGAGGCAAGAATGATTGTAATATGGGGCAAAATTCACTTAATAACTGTCTTGCTTAGCAACAGAAATTTTGGGCTCGATTGTGGTTGGGAGTCGAGGACTACCTGCCAATGAAAGAAGAGTAAAAGCCAAAGGAGTAAAAAGCGATAGACAAACCAAGAAAGTTGCAGTTAAATTGAAGTTAATCCAAAAGAAAGAAGTGAGAAGCTTGAAGGAATGTATGAAGATATGGAAACTGAAGAAGCAAGAAGGGAGGGTAGAAAACTCTAGAGAGGCATAATGAATGGTGTTGGGAAATGATAAACTAGATTCAATAAGGTTTCCTTTCCTTTTCATCTTTTACCTTCATATTCTTCTCCTTACTATGTCATATTACTTTTTCTGCTTTGCATGCTGTTGTTTCCACCAAAGGAAATAACAGGGTGACAGGTATGCATGTATGCAAGGTTTACTAAACAAAAGCATTGCTCTCTCATTACCTTGACTAAAACTCTCTCTTCAGGTGGAGATGTGCCATTTCAGATGTCATGAGGAGAACACATAAGATGATATGTGAAGTCATAATGGTGTTCTTATTGACAGCTTCTAATAGGTGTGACAATTTTCTAGAAAGTGATAATGGCCTGTCTTTATAAGAATGACTCGCATTCAATTACACATCTCCGAAACAACCTGTTGGAATATTAAGCATATTTGAAAAATCAACACCTCATCTCTTTCAGCAGATATAATAGGTGGACGAATTAGGAGTGACACAGAGATTCTGATATTCATGAGTTTATTGCCAAGTACAGACAAATAAGTACAGGGAAATTACAATTAGAGTGCCTTTCCCTCCTCCTATGATTGACAGTGGAAGGAGGAAAAAATCAGCCATTTTAATATAAAACCACATTTATTTTAGTACTTTTTTCATCGTTACAAAAAAAGGAGCTGAAATTCAAAGAAGAAATTAATCTTTCTATACAAAATAAGTATTTTTGTAGTTTTCCTAATCATCCCATGCCTTATTGCCGTGATTCATCCAAGCTCTTTGTTTCTTACAATCACTCACAATTCACCTGTCTTTTCCTCTGAATTGGTGCTGTTGATTTCTGAGCTATAAATATTATCTTCTATTAGTAATACTTTCTATGTATCTACAGTTTATATGTAGTGTTAGTTTGATAATCAGGAAAAGCTCTGGTTATATCTGCAGTGCATGGAAAGCATCAAACTTCAGTAAGAAAGAGATTTAATTTAAAGGTGGCACTTGTCTACAGAATCCTGCCTTCCTAAAGTGGCACCAACTAAGAAATCAGAATTTAAGATATCCCAAATCCTCTCGATAACTACTTATCTGAAATAGTATAGGTTCTCCTGTTTGAATGGGGGCTGGGCTAGAAGACCTCCAAAGTTCCTTCCAGTTTCTATTCTATTCTGTTCTGTTCTGTTCTATTCTTTTTTCTTATTCAGGTATTCCAGGGGGATAAGTAGATTTTGTCCTTTTGCTGTGCTTCATTTTTATAATTGCAGAATCTAATTTTAATCTTTTCATTGAATTCTGTATTGTTTTAATCACATTCAGACACTGTCATAGTATATGAAAGTCTCACCGGCAGGATAAAAGCTGTTGATTTAAATAAAATAAATATTATTGCTATAGGCAGCCCAGTGCTTCATAGGTTTCCTAAACAACGATGGCTGCATATTCTGTACAGCTAATTTAATGTGTCATTTCAAGACTATATTTCTGCTATATGTCTGTCACCATTCTGCAGAATTGTCATCAACTTTGACCAAAGAAATGTTTGAGAATCACAGCTATAAAACATTTTGCCAGTGCCAGACAGTAGTTCCAAAGATCAGCAGGACTAAAAAATTTTGGAGGGAAAAGTAAGAGACAATTTTGTGTTTTTCGATCACCATTTCTCTTGGCACACGGGGAGTGTGGTACTCACTCATGGTTGTCATGGTTAAGAGCACCGGCACCAGCCATCTCTTGATTGACTAACTGCTGGAAGCTGTGTGTGGGTATCTGTGCACAGGCAGTTCCTAGCAGTGTGTTATTTTTTGGGGGGGAGGGGGGGGCATTGATGACAATTGGTTATGAGAAGGAATAGCAAAGAAAACCAATTTTTTAGATGTTCCAGGTGATGCAAAGAAGACAATAGCTAGATCAGTTGAATGCCACTGAACTGGGTCCAAACCCTGACAAATATAGGGAGAAATGCCTGACACCTCGATCTGTCCCAGGGGATGATATTTAAATTTTCTAAGAACATCTCAGTCATCTCCTTGATCCCCTCCGTAGACATTATTCTTCCTTTTTCTTTCTTTGCCAATGATGGCATTTTTTCTAGTCCATCTTTTGCTTATCTTACATGTTCCACATATGTATGTTTCTGTTTGCTGATCATCACTTCAAGGGAGCAGCCAATGTTTATTTTATTGGGAACCAGCTGAGTGGCACTTCCTGCAGTTCATGGTATTCAGAGCAACCTTCTTCAAACCCATAGTTCAAAAGCATCTGTGTATTTTTTTTTTCTGCCATTCTTTTTCACTGTCCAACTCGCATAGCCATACAACACCATTGGCAAAAGCGATTACTGCTGTCATGGAAATACCCTGATCCTTCACACACTTGTCTATGTTGCCTTGCCCCTTAGAATTCACCTCCTCTTTTCTTTTCCAGCACATTGTTCATCGTCATTATTGAGCCCAAGGAAACTAAGTTCTCTTTGCTTGAAGCTAACAAGGTGGTGGTATCTGCATAACTAAAATGGTTGACATTCTGATTTCCAAATTTAATTCTAGCCATCACCCCTTCCAATCCTATCGTTCTTAAAACAAATTATCTGTACAATATATAGTAACAGTATAGCTCCTGACTTCACTCTCTTCCCTATTTGGAATCATTCTTTTTCCCAAGACTCAGTTCCCAGATAGCTTCTTATCCACTGAAAATGTTCCTCAGAAGGATGATCAGGTGTTCTTGGATATCAATTTGCCTTAGTATATTCCAAATGATCTGTACCATCAAAGGCCTTGCAAAGGTAGACCTTCTCCTTAAATGTTTATGTATCTATTATCCATCTTATGTTGGCTATCTGCTGTTATGTCTGATTTTTCTAAATCCTGCATCTGGCATATTCTTTCTCTTTCTCTCTTTCCCTCTCTTTCTCCCTCCCTCCCTCCCTCCCTCTCTCCTCGATGGATCTCAAGCCAAACTTTGCTTGTGTGATGAATTAGTACAATATTTCAATTATTTGCACATTGTCTGTAATTCCAAGTTCCTTTCTTTGTCCATCCTTGGCACTCTAGTCATCTATTAATAACATTATTTCATTTCTAAATGGTGCCTTTTATCACCTCTTGTAGTTATGACAGAAATCCTCAGTGTTTTACACCACTATGTTTGAGGAAAGCATATCATTATATAATATTGATGTCCACCAAACAGGATAGTCACAATATTAATATTTACAATTCTGAGGTTTATGTTATAGTTGAGCATATAGTTAACATTGTTTTTTTTAGTTGTCCTTTTTATTGCACTCCATTTCTTCAGTACAGATTCATTCACTGAATAGCATATCAAGGAGTATCAGACTTAAAATGATCATTATGCTCCACTTAAATTTAGTGATTCCTAAAACATCAATTTTAGTACATTTTATTTCAACTTTAATGATTTCAAGTTCACTTTGTTTGGACCATCGGTCTGAAATGACCATCATTGTCATCAGAATTACTTGTTTAATGTTCTTATACAATAATTACATGAATTATTGAATTAGATAAATAGCTCCTTACATACCTAAGTTTGTCTAAATATTTCAGCAATGTCTAAAGTTGGGAGGGGGATTTGTGATACAGGTAGTCCTCAACTTATAACCATTCGCTTAGTGACTCTTCAAAGTTACAAAGGCATTGAAAAAAGTGACTTATGACTGACTTTCACCCTTACGACCATTGTAACATCCCCATAACCACGTGATCAAAGCTCAGATGCTTGGCAACTGATTCATATTTATGACGGTTGCCGTGTCCCTGAATTCATGCGATGACATTTTGCGATCTTCTAACAAGCAATGGGGAAACCAGATTCACTTTACAACTGTGTTACTAACCATCGCAGTGATTCATTTAACAACTGCGGCAAGAAAGGGGGCAAAATGGGGCAAAACTCAACTTAGCAACCATCTCACTTAGCAACATAATTTTGGGCTCTGTTATGATGACTACTGATAATGCAGAAGGGTTTAGTCAATGCCTTCTTCAGAGTTTGATTCTGGAGCTCCTTCTACCAGTTTTTTTTTTTGCTTTTGGGTGATCTCATGCCTACAGAGATTCATTGCCCTTTGCAGCACTGTGGATTACCTTTGGCTTTAACCGTTCCTTTCTCACCTGACCAACAAGGACCCACTGAGTCTTTCCACCACATCAAGGTGGATGCTGATTTGATGGAAGAAAGCAATAGGTAGTGAAAAAGCAAATATTTAACAAATAGCCTTGCGGATGCCAATATTTAGCAATGGCCAAGCCAAGTACATTTTGCATTACCCTCAGTGACCTGCCCCATCTCATTATGACTTTTATGGGGGTTCTCTCCCCCTTTCAACTGTTGGGAATAGACAAATAAACAAAGACGTTGCGGGTCTCAGCTGCACATGAAAAATTTACACGGTGGGGTTTTAAAGAATAGTTTCTATAAAATAGTAAATATCAAAACTGCCATTAAATATTGATAAAGAAAGTTTACAAAATTAAGGGAGAGGAAAGTGGCTGGAAGTTTTCTGAGCTCATTAAAATTTTATGCTGTTGTTCTCAAGAATGCCTAAAAAAACCCACAATACTGTGAAACAAAGGACCTTCAATTGGGAATATTTGCTTGAATGTTTAGCCATTCCTGAAATGAGTGTGCATATTCATACCCAAGGCATAGTTAATATAAATGAACTGGGTGAAGGAAGGTGAAGAAGCTATTTTCCTTTGCTGAAGTATGGAGCTTCTAGGTGATTGAGCCAATAAGGGAAAAAATACTTTATTTTTTTCATTTAAAAGGAAAAATCTAGCAGTATCTTGGCATTAGAAAAGGGTTAGATATCTATAGTATCTTCATAGCAGGCGTCAGTTAAATTGACAGTCATCCCGTTAGTTCAGTGAAGGGGGTCTTCAACAAAGATGCGAGATTTAATCTCTGCACATTTCATGGATGGAGTATAAATAAAACAAATGCACACCACACACATGACTGAACCCATTTTTGGTTGGTATAGATAGAAATATAGAAAACTGACAGCAGGAAAAAAAAACCTAGTGATCTGTGGAATCTGTCATGTGAATTTATTTATTTTTATTTTATTTTTAAAAGCTTTGTTGGATGAAAATTAAGACTAGGCAAATTTGGGTGGGTTGATGGCACCTACAATTTTGAGGGTACTTTGCAGGACTGAAAACAACTATCATGGGAGGACCAACTAGTTGTCCAATAGCCAGGAGTAGGCTTCAAAAATTTTAGCAACTGTTCTCTGCCTTGGTTGCTGGGTGGGCCTGGCCATAGTGGGCATGACCTACTGGAACTTCCGGGAGGCCCATTTTTCACCCTCCCCAGGCTCCGGAAGCTTTCATCAAGCCTCTGGGAGGACAAAAACGGCCTCCCCAGGCTCTGGAGGTATTCCACAGGCCGGAAACAGACACATTTCCCACCGTCCCAAACTTCCAGGAGGCCCATTTTTGAAAACAAACTGGGGAAGGTGCTGTCTGACTTCCTTCTTGCAAGATTAGGATATTCTTCACTATCTCAACTTTTCTGGACAAGTGGGCATTAAAACAGGAGGTATTCAGCAGGTTCTGACCAGTTCTGGAG
Source organism: Hydrophis major (assembly GCA_033807585.1). NCBI lineage: Eukaryota > Metazoa > Chordata > Lepidosauria > Squamata > Elapidae > Hydrophis > Hydrophis major. The sequence continues at coordinate 193,931,256 of CM066329.1, forward strand.
AGCCGGTAGCAGAAATTTTGAGTAGTTCGGAGAACCGGCAAATACCATCTCTGACTGGAGATTTTACAGTATCCTTCCTCTGCCACGCCCACTAAGCCACGCCCACAGAACCGGTAGTAAAAAAATTTGAATCCCACCACTGCATTAAATCCTATATGAATTGATCTATAGAAACTAAAGTAGACATTCAGCAGACTCCTGGAACTGTAACAGTATCTCTGCAACACTTTCAGAACTTCCCAAAGTGCATAGCTAAATGTCTGTGGAGATTCTCAGTCATCCATGATTGTCTCAGATACCCATGATAGTCCCAAAGTGCTTTTTCAAAAGGCAACTAGACGTCGTTTTTCCTTGAAGATGTTTCGCTTCTTATCCAAGAAGCTCCTTCAGTTCCTTCAGTTCCTTCATTCAGTTATTCAGAACTGAAGAAGCTTCTTGGATAAGGAACAAAACATATTCAAGGAAAAACAAAGTCCAGTTTCTTTTTGAAAAAGCACCTTTGGGACACTTTCAGAACTTGTATCTGAATTTATTCACTTTGTATGGCTACTTATTGAACTATGGGTGACTAACTTCTAATCAAAGCAACAACAAAATCAGCAGCAAAAATTAAAATACATAAGAGCCTGAGGTAGCCCAACTTCCTACATACTGTAAATAACCCCCTGAAAACAGACTCCAATACATAAGAAGAAAACACAGATCTTTGGTATCTTATGAAAGGCTAGGAGGGTCTGGGCCATCTGGATGTTGGATGGTATGCTGTTCCACTGGGCATTTATGATGATGGGGAATGTACAGCTCCTAGGTCCAATCAGAAGTCTTAAAAAAAAAAAAAAAAAGGACCCAAAGCAAGCCCACTTTGGTTACCTTGATTTTTGTGGGATGGGTGGAAATAATTGAAGACAAACATTCCTTCACAGAACTAGTCCTTGTACTATGCTTTATATTTGACAAAAGCTCCTTGAATTGTATCCCAGAAGCTTATTGGAAGCCCATGCAATGGCTGTTACATAGGCATCCCAAGGTGTATCTGGTGGTATTATATAGAGATTTTAAGGTGCCCCCAAAACTACATGCACCACCTTATTCTAGACCAGCTGCACCTTCGAAGTTGGGGGTGTCAAACTCAATTTTATTGAGGGCCACATCAGGGCTGTGGTTGACCTCGGAGGCTGGCCAGGTGTGGCCGACTGGATAGGTGTGGCCAACTAGGTGGGCATGTTCAACTGGGGAGGTGTGGCTAGTTTTGACACCACTCCCCAAACAGCTGTTTGTTTCCTCTTCACATTAGGTAGACCGGGCTGAAGCTAGGCTGGCCTGATCTTTCCTCTTCGCATTGGGTAGAGCGGCCCAAAACTATGCTGGCCTGATTTTTCCTCTTCGCACTGGTTTGACCGGGCTGAAGTCAGGCTGATCTGATCTTTCCTCTTCACATTGGGTAGACCAGGACAGCCCTGCAGGCTGGATCTGACCACATTGTGGGCTGGATCTGACCAAATCATGGGCCAGATCCTGCCCACGGGCCTTGAGTTTGACACCCCTGTTCTAAGTGATCTTCAAGAGCAGTCCTATGTAGCACATGCTGCAATAGTTCAGTTGGAAGGCAACCAAAACATGTGACTTTGAAATGGGGGCAATAGATGACAACCTTGAAGAAGACATGCAAGAATTATTGAATGAACAATCTCGGTTCTGGGAAAGAAAAAGGCATGGGAAAGAAACTCAGGATAGTCCCACCAGTTTGATATAAGAATGGACAGAGGCATAATCTAACAGGTTTTCCAGATTCTCTTATTATTTTCTATGCTAATAAAATAGTTCCAGGAAAATACAAACAAGCACACCTGATTCCCTGGAAAAAGAAGAAGAACACGAAGCAAAATGCATTCTGGATTTTAAATGCAGGAAGAAACATTTGGAATGTCTTATTCACTGGAAAAAATTTTTCTGAGAAACTGTGGGATGGTGCAACAGATGTTCACATACACCAGTTCCATCTGAAATTCTCACATAAACCCTGTCCCTGTGACATGCTGCCTTTATCAAAAAGATCTGGGATGAAGAGGACCTCTTACTTCCCACCATGGTAGAATCTCCTACACAGGTTGCTGTGCAACAGGAAAGGAGGGAGTGTTGTCTGCTCTGCATAGCAAATTTTGTCTTCTGACCTTGCAAACTGCCATGTGAGGCTGGGTGGGTGTGAATAAGTAGTTGTTTCCCACAGCAACTTGCCTGGGCTTCTAATTCCTTAGGGAGCAGAGATTGAGACTGATGAAGAGGTAGTATAGAAGAGTAGGAACATAACCTTGTAGAAGGAATATAAAACTGGTAAATGACAGCTCATTCCTGGGAAGAAAGGAACAAGAATGAAACTCAAGATAATGATATAGCTTGATAAAAGGTGGGGAAAGATGGGTGGGGGGATAGCCTTTTATTATACATTGTAACCATAAAGTAAAGCTGTATTATCTGTTCTCTGCCCTGGTTCACCCTGAAAGGCTGACTAAAGGCTGTTTTAGCTAGTACCTGCTCTTCAAACAGATGCCAAGAGTTTAGAAAAACCCACAAACTGCATACCAGTCTTGTCTGGAGTGGGGGGAGGAGTCCATCCAGAACCAATGATAGAAATCGAGAAAAGTACAAAATGACAGCCATTCATTCTTGCTAGGTGTTAAGTCCTCGGCATGGGCACAAAGAACGGAGACGAGACATTGGATGGTGACTTCAACTCTTTATTTAACAAGAAAGAATGGAGCAAAAGACCTGGGCAGCAGTAGCTCTTTTATAGAGCTTGCTGCTGTCAAACAACCAAGGAACTGAGTCTATCGCTTTCACAAGCGTCCAATCAGGGGTTTCCATTAACAGCCAATCAGATTGGCCAAGCCTGACCAGTCACGACTCGCTATTCACGGGCCAATGAGCATTGCAGGATTACAAGCCCGCTGTAAGACGAAGCTGTTTAGGGTTGTATTGCTGTGATGGTTTAATCCATAACACCCCTCCTCCCTTTGTTCCGTCTGAGGGGTGGGGTGACGTATTCTCGCAAATAGGAAGGTCGCTTCACCTGTCTGCTCGACCTGTGCTGTTCCACCGGTTTCTGTTCTGGTTCTGGTTCTGGCTCCGGTGGGCTATCCGCTGGGCTGGATAGTGAAGACTGTGGTTCTGGGTTGCCCTCGTCAGCGCTGTCTTCCGGGTTCCCTGGATCCGCCTCCGTCGCGGTGCTGTCACGTGGCAAGGCCGCTCCCTGGTTCAGTTCTCCCTCGGATGGTGAGTATCCCCTGGGCTGTTGGGTTTCAATTTCTTCTTCGTCCTCCTCCATGTTCCTTCCCCCCCAGCTGGAGGTTCCAGCGCTAATCTGGAACGGAGTTGGTCTATGTGGCGTTTCCACATCTTACCATCTGCCATTTGTAGGCGATAGGATCGGGGTCCCGTAAGTTGCGTTATGGTAGCGGGGACCCACAATGGGTTGCCTGAGAAGTTTTTCGCAAACACAAGGTCACCTTCCTGGAATGCCCGACACTTGCTGCTGGATCCCGGGGGTTGTTCTGGCGTGTAGTTTGGGTGGAGGCGATCAAGATGCGAGCGAAGTTTCCAGCCCATCAGGAGTTCTGCTGGGGTTTTGTTCGTGGTGCTGTTTGGGGTTATGTGTTGGATAAAAAGCATTCGGTTTATTTTGTCATCAATGTCGCCGTGGTCCATTTTGTGCAGGGTCTGATTTACAAATTGAACCATTCGCTCAGCCCTACCATTGGCTGTAGGGTGGGCTGGCGATGTTAAAGCATGGCGGATGCCCCGATCTGCCAGGTATTGTTCGAATGGCAGGGCAGTGAATTGGGGGCCATTATCTGAGACGAGGACATCAGGAAGTCTGTGGGTAGCGAATAGTTTATTCAGTTTTTTAGTGACTGTGTCTGTGGTGGTGCTTTCCATTTTTTGGACTCCAAGCCAGTTTGAATAGGCATCCACCGTTAAGAGGAAAGTGTGTCCTCTTGTGGGTCCCGCAAAATCGATGTGGATATGGGACCACGGACCTCGAGGCGTTTCCCACTGAGTTGGGGAAGTCTTTGGAGGAGTGGGGCGAGTCTCCTGGCATTTACTGCATTTTGCTACCCAAGTTTCTATTTGTCTATCTAAACCAGGCCATCATGCGTAACTTCTGGCCAATGCCTTCATCCGCACGATGCCTGGATGTCCCTCGTGCAGCATTTTCAATACCCTATATTGTAACTTCTCCAGGACTATGACTCTGTCTCCCCATACTATGCAACCTTTCTGGGAGAACAGTTCTGTTTGACGATTCTTTTTTTTTTTTTGAAACAAATTTTTATTAATTTTAAAGATAAAACAACACATCATTAACCATTAAATACATAAACACATAAAACCTCTTAACATTGTAAATCCTTACAAGTCAAACAAAACATTATTTTTATACAGCATAATTCCAATTTATCCCATCTCCATATGGACACACAAATATCTTTCAGCAAATTTCTCATTATTTCTCTTTACTCCTATTCAATTTCATTTCTCTTCCATATTTATCCATTTTATAGTCATATTCTTTTCTTTCTGGCTTGTTTAAATTATTCTCATCTAACATTCCTCCAAGGTTTTATTGATTCTTTTTTCCTTTTTTTTATAAAAAACAAATTTTGTTAGTTTTACCATAAACACAATACACAAACATACAAACACAAAACATAAACAAAACTAAAAGATCTTTTCTGAAGGTTGTCTGTTCCCGGGTTAAAACTCTTCACACAGACACAAATTCAAACATCATATTCAACCCATATCTCCTTCCATATCTTATTATCATTTTCTTTTTTATATATATATATAAAAACCATTTTTATCAGTTTTATAAAAACAATGCACAAAGAATCAAGGCATAGCAGCTTATAAATTCTTTTCTAAGAAAAAATAATAATGAAAGACCAATAAGGCATAACATTTCCAGATTATAATATCAATATTTCATATAATATTAACTTCATATCTTGTCCCTACTTCTCCTTTCCATCCAAATTATTTATTAATTAAAATTTTATTGCCTTTTATCAATATACAAAATCCAAAAAAAAAAAGCATATATATCCTTCCATATCTTATTACCATTTTCAACAACATTCTTTGTCTGTTCTATTTCCAATTATCCATTCATCTTTTTTTTTCTTTTACTATACTTCTCCTGTACACCAATTGGAGTAACATCTATAACTCATTACCCTAACTTAGAAATACTACATATAGCAATCTTTCTTGGGATTCTGTTTAAAAGATTCTAAAATTACATAATAAATTTTATATTCTAAATATACATATAAAAACACACTCTTATATACCCTCCAGAATCCCTCTTTTAATCTAAATTAAATTCACCCATTGTCTCTAAATAAACTTTTTTTCTTTAGGTCTTGCTTCCCCCCATTAAGGCTTCTCCTCCCCCCCTTTCTCTCTTGCTTATTCTTCTCCTTGCCCTTTCTACCGCTTTGCTTTTTCCCTTCGCTTTTCTTACTCCTTTTCCTTTGCTTTCTAACCTTGCCTCCATCTTTTCGCTCATTTTTCTCTCTTTTGGTTGTTTTTATAATTCTTAAAATCCCCTTTTTCTTATCCTTTTTCTCCTCCTCTCCGGAAGGGACCCATTGTTCATCAAAGATGGCTTCTTCTTCCTCTTCTTCCTTGTCCCAGTCCTTCTGCTGCGTAATCAACTTTTCAACAGAACATAACGCCATTTCTAAGAATTGAAACAAAGCGCCCAAAGTATCTTCTTTTTTATATTTTTGATATTCAATCTCTAGTTCATCCACAAACGATGCCATTATAAAAAGGGAAACTTTTTCCAAAACAACCACAAGTATTTTTAATCAAAGACAATCAAAAGCAATTAAAAAAAAAAGTTCCAAAAGTTAATACTTTTCTTCCTTCTTCTCTTTCTCTTTCTGGATTAATTTTTAATCAAAGAGGTCCAATTACCATATATCTTCCTTTGGGATCCACAAAGACGTTCTAGACAATCTCCTCCTTTTTCAGCTTCTGCTCCAATTTTTTTTCTCCCTTCCCACTTGCAATGACAATTTTAAATAATCAGAAATCCATACCTCCAGCAAAGATTTTCCAATTTCTTAAATTTTTCAATGTCCAAAAATCCCTTTGTCTCTTAGCTTCAACTTTCAAAGCAATCCACTTTCAATGTCTAATATATCCAAATATTTCTGCTATTTCCGTGGGGTGGGAGAGTAAAAAAAAAAAAAGTTCCCTTTAACAGCTTCTCCGCCGCTTTTCACTCTTCTTAGGGATACAATGTATCCTCCAGCAATTCAAGCAGCTCAATTCCAGGCAATTTAAAAGGTGTTACTTGACCCGGCTCAGACAGAACTTTCACTCTTCACACTTCCTCCAGCACAGTTCTTACCCGGTTGCTGGCTTCTTCGTGGCGGCCATTGCTGACCGCCGCTCCACCGCCTTGGGAAAAAGGGGTTTTCCCGGAGAAGGGGGGGGTCTGCGACACCCCCACCTCCCTATCCGACTCCCCTCTCTCTTCAGCTGTCCCTACAGGGCAGCCATATCCCCCTGACCCATCTGGATCGGGGGTACCTCGACGGCTAGCACAGCAGGAATCGCGAGCTGTCGCGAATTCCTGCTGCCCCGAAGCCACGCGAAACCGGAAGTCCCCCTGTTTGACGATTCTTAAATGGCTTGAACGTGTCATCGGTTTCACTGACCGGCCAAACACGTTCTACCCAGCTGAGGACTCGTGCCAAAACAGGGTCCTTTTTTGTCTCTAAGGCTATGTCTCGAGCGGTTAATGGCAGTGATTTGAGGGTTTCGATTTGTAGTATGGTTACAGTTGGAGCAGGGTCCTCTATAATGTCTGGTAGTGGTGAGCGGCTCAAAGCATCAGCGTGGGGAATGGTTTTCCCCGGGCGATGTTGCAATTGATAGTCATAGGCGGCTAAAAATTCTGACCAACGTGTCATTCTTGGTGATAATATATGGGGAGTTTGCTTGTTTCCCGCCAAAATCCCAAGTAGCGGCTTGTGGTCTGTAATTATGGTAAAGGGTCTCCCATATACATATTCATGGAAATGTTTAATTGCGGATACAATAGCGAGGGCTCTTTATCAAGTTGACTATAGTTCCTTTCGGTTTTAGATAAAGTTCTCGAAAAGAACGCAATGAGTGCCTCATTTCCATTTGGGAGGACATGGCTTAAGATGGCTCCTACTCCAAATGGTGAAGCATCACAGGTAACCATCAAAGGGAGAGTCTCGTTGTATTGCATTAATACGGCATCGGAGGTTAAAAGGTCTTTTATCTCTTTGAACGCTTTCTCTTGATGCCGTCCCAAAACCCAAGGAGCCTTTTTATCGAGAAGTCCATGTAGGGGTTCAGATACGGTTGCCTTTTGGGGCAAGAAAATGTTATAAAAGTTAATGAGTCCTAGGAAGGCTTGAAGGTCTGTCTTATTCCTAGGTCTCGGGGCTTTTTTTATTGCGGTTAGTTTTTTTTCAATGGGGTGGATTCCCTGTCTGCCGAGAAGGTATCCCAGGAACTCCACTCTCTCCGTACAAAGTTGACACTTGTCTCGTTTTACCTTAAGACCCGCGTCTTTGAATTTCTGCAGAACTTTTCTGAGTCCTTGTACTAATAATTCTTTAGTGGGGGCAGCTATTAGGACGTCGTCAAAATAAGGCACAACGCCTTTTATGCCTTGTAATAGTCTCTCCATTAAACTTTGGAAAATGCCTGGCACCACGCTTACTCCGAATTGGAGTCTATTGCACTTAAAAGCACCTCTATGTGTAATTATTGTCTGGGCTTCTGCGGTTGCTGCGTTCACAGGGAGTTGCTGGTAAGCCTGAGCTAAGTCCAATTTCGCCAATATTTTTCCGCCACCCAGGGAATGAAGAAGGTGTTGAACCACTGGTACTGGATAAGCACTCTGTTGAAGAGCATGATTTAGGGTGGCCCGATAGTCCCCGCAAATTCTTAATGAACCATCTGGCTTCATGGGCGTTACTATCGGGGTTTCCCAATGGGCGTGGTCAATCGGTTCCAATACGCCCTGGGCTATCAGTTTATCTAGCTGCTCGTTGATTTTAGGTTTTAAGGCAAAAGGTACTCAACAGGGCTTAAGCCGAATGGGAGCTACATTGGGGCTGAGATTAAACGATATAGGGATCCCCTTGTACTTGCCTAATGTTCCTGTGAACATGTCCTGGAATTCCTGGATGAGAGTCTCTTGCCAGTCATCATTTCTGGTATGGTGTATGCCGGCTAGTTCAATTCCGAGTGGGGTGAATCACTGTAACCCTAACAAGCTGGGTTGGTCATGATCGACGACAATTAGGGGAAGCGTTGCTGTGCGGTCCTTGAATGATACTTGGACGTTGCTGGAACCGACAACTGGGATTCTGTTTCCCTGATAGTCTTTCAGGATGATTCGCTGCATGCTGAGGTCCTGGCGGGAAATGGCAGGGATCAGCTGTTTGAGGGTTTTCCAGGATACTATCGATAGGGACGATCCCGAATCGACTTCCATCACACATGGTCGATTCTCAATAGTAACCTTCACGCGTATCTTCTTTGCATCGAACGATGAAGCGTGGCCGATGATAATGGTTTGGTGGGCCTCTTCTCATCTCGTTGAAAAGGCAGGTGCTTGGTTTCTGTAGTAGTAGTGGTTGTTCCATTGGTGGTTCAGATGGTCCCGGTTCTCAGGAGGTTTGCTTGTCTCCCGATGGAGGTTGTTCTCCTTTCGGTTGGGACTGGACTCTCGTCTGCTTCTGTAGACCTTCGCAATGTGGCCTTTTTTCCCGCAGTTACGGCAGAGTGCGTTGAGGAATTTGCAGTCCGATCATGGGTGGTTTGCCCTGCAACCCGCACATTGGTGCGGATGTCGTTGGTTCCTTTGCTCTCGTTCCGAGCAGAGCCGGTTGACCTCCTCTTCATCACTGTCTGAGGATGACTCGAGGTCTTCATGGTGGGTAGTGGTAGCATGCTTCTCAGTGGCAAGTGGGACTTTGTCGGCGAGTTGGTGAAGTGGTGTGTTCGCTCGGCGCATTCGAGCGGCTGACTTCCTGGTTGCTTCTGCAGCAGTAGTGTCGGCGATGACATCTGTAAGGCTAATGTCGCCTTTCACCATCAGCTTACTCTGCACGTGTGGTGCATTTAATCCCAGAACTATTCAGTCTCTTAGGGCTTCCTCTAAGTTTGCAAAACCACAAAGGCCTCCTAAGTTCCGGAGGTCAGCTACGAAATTACCAATGCTCTCATCCTTCTGTTGGTCCCTCTGGTAAAATTCGTGTCTTCGTATCAGTGTAGGTACTGTGGGTGCGTAATGGGCCCTGAGGATTGGAGCGAGGGTGTCCCAATCCATGGTCTTCACTTCCTCCGGTTTCACTAATGCTTTAGCCATTTTGAAAATGGCAGGGCCACAATGAGTCAGGAACACCGCTTGTTTCTTGCCAGACGTAGCATCTTTTAAATTGTTGGTCTCCAGGAACATCTGGAAATGGTCTATATATGAGTCCCAGTCTTCGGTTGCTGGGTCGAATGGAGCGGGTGGTATGGCGCCACTAGTCATCTTGCCGTCTGTTGTGTGTGCTCTTTCGCCACGTGCTCTGTCTTTGTCCGATATATTCTAGTCAGCTCTATTGTCTCCGTATCCCGTCGCCAGTGTTAAGTCCTGGGCATGGGCGCAAAGAACGGAGATGAGACATCGGACGGTGACTTCAACTCTTTATTTAACAAGAAAGAACGGAGCAAAAGACCTGGGCAGCAGTAGCTCTTTTATAGAGCTTGCTGCCGTCAAACAACCAAGGAACTGAGTCTATCGCTTTCACAAGCGTCCAATCAGGGGTTTCCGTTAACAGCCAATCAGACTGGCCAAGCCTGACCAATCACGACTCGCTATTCATGGGCCAATGAGAATTGCAGGATTACAAGCCTGCTGTAAGACGAAGCTGTTTAGGGTTGTATCACTGCGATGGTTTAATCCATAACACTAGGGTTGACCTGTTCCTCTTTATCTAGCACTACACAGTCTCAGGACACTTGGAAAGAATCTTAATGGCATCACTGGGTAAACTCAGGGTAGAAATATTCAACTGGATATCATCCACATATTAAGTCTACTCTACACCAACAGATAATCTCATCCAGAAGCTTTGGGTAGATGTTAAATCAAACTGGGGTAGTAGAACCCCATGGAAATCTGCAAAGCAAGGACCTAAAACTAGAACTCACAACTTAACGCTGATTATAACTGAATCTGAAAGAAGAAGTAAACTAGCACAACACTATGCCTCCCTCTCCTAACTTTCTGAGTTGGTCCAGAAGGATACCATGACCCATAATATCCAAGGCCACTGAAAAATTGAAGAGGCTCAGGGTGGATATTCCATTACCATCTAAGGAATAAAATTTAAAAAAATGACAGTGCATTCCTAAACAAGCAGGGATTATGAAATACAGGTAATCCTCGATTTACAACCACAATTGAGCCCAACATTTCCATTGCTAAGCAAGACAAGCTGTTAAGTGAATTTTGTCCCATTTTATTTTTTGTCATAGTTATTAAGTAAATCACTGTGATTGTTCAATTAGTAACACAGTTGTTAAATGAAACTGGCTTCCACATTGACTTTGCTTGTCAGAAAGTCACAAAATGTGATCACATGACTCTGGGACACCGCAACCATTATAAATACATGCCGACTGCCAAGTATCTGAATTTTGATCATGTGACCACAGCGGGTGGGGAGTGCAATGGTTGTAACTGTGCAAGACAGTCACTTCTTTCAGTACCATTGGAACTTTGAACAGTCACTAAATGAATAGTTATAAGCTAAGGACTGCCTATAAAGGTGAGATTATTATACACATGGGACTAAGCCTGCGTGTGCCTCTCTGTTTGTGTCTTAACAGACCAATATTGGTCTGATATGTATATAAAACTGTATCCGGACCATTTTGCTCCTTATTTTGAGGGCAAAAAAATGGAAGTTAATGTCAGTCTCTCAGCAACCTTTTTCAGATTAGGAATCAAGTCATTTAGAATAGTTGTATCATTTAAAATAGGAATGATAGCAAAGTGGGAGAAAGAGAGGGAGGGAGGGAGAGAGAGAGAGAGAAGGATCTGCTTCAGATTACCACCTGGACACAACTACATGTAGTTGCACAAATATTGTATCTGCTCTGGATAGAAGTGGAGGGAGAACCTACATAAGCAAAAGCAGGGAGAGAAAGGTTTAGTAACAGACCCTGAATCAAATGCAGTAAACCAGGACATAGAAGGAAAGGCTTACCTGGATCAATTGTATGATCCTCAGTGCTTTCTGAGACATTTCATTACCAAACTAACTAGGTAACATCATCGGTGCTAGAAGATAGTGGGATTTTCTCTCTTTTTATATACAAGTAGCTGGCTCTGTCTACATTGGTTGGAGTGATCTTGGTGGTTCTTTGATTAGGCTGTTGTTTACTGTTAGCTTGTTTGTCTGAATTGGCAGCTCCTTGATTGGAGTATTGTTTACTTCTTGATTGATGATCTAATGTTAATTTTGATGTTAATCTCTGCTCATCTAGGTGTTGATTGATCATCTGGATCAAATACTTTATCGGAATCTCATAGTGCTCAATTATGATTTCAATGGTTAAAATAATGGGACTGTTTCTGTATTACTCCTTCAATAATATTCAAATAAATCTTCCTCTCTGCTCAGCCCTACACTACAGAGATTGGCAATTTGCTTCTTTTCAGGGCTAATTAATTGGGGAGGACCTTGCATAATTAAAGGATGCTTTCACCTAAGATTGATGACTGCAGCTACAAAACGTTACATGTAGAAGTTTGGAGGAATTTTTGCACTTGCTTGGAAGTCAAAAGTCTATTTTTGAAATTCTGTGTCTTTGCTTGCTGCGGTCCACAGAGCGGTAGGGCACCTGTTCCCTGTGTTTTGTTGGTTAGTAATTACATTATTCATATTTTATTCATTACCTCAAAAGAAACAAGTTATCATTGCACAATTCATCTCTCTCTCTCTCTCTCTCTCTCTCTCTCTTTCTCTCTTTCTCTCTTTCTTTCTTTTTATCTTCTTCTTGCCAGAAATTCCATTTTGGAGGAATAATCATTTCTAAACTAGGAGATTGTTCACAAGATTCGACTTCAGTGTATCTCATTACAGAGTGTTTTTTTATATAATATTTAAAAATAAGGAAATGTGGTTGAAAAAAAACAAAGCACCGCTGTGCTGTTGTCTTTTGCTTCTCTTTAATGTCAGTTCAGAAGTAATGATGGTGGGAACAATCAGCCTTCAAGTCTCTGTTTTCCTGTGTTTACTCATTAAACATGAGAACCAGGTGCTCTCGTGGGGAAAAAACCTCATTGTAACATTGGCTTTAGATATCAAAAAGCCTTTCACCTTTCACTAACAAGCGTTGCTTCACAGGCAAGGAACTGAGATAAACAGAGGAATAAATAAAGGAAGGGCCCGCTTTAAAATGAAACGGCAGGGCCCAATCCCATAAACAAATATATCTAAGGACGCTTCCCTTCCCTAGCAGAAGAGTCTGACTGCAGTGAAGTGTGTCCCTCTGTGAAAAGACTCTGCCGGTAGATTCATTTTCCTGTAATTTAGTCTACCATTTTCTACTCAATTCGATTTTATTCCATCAGTTCTTAGAGTGGAAAGGAGAACCTAGACCCGAGGTTTTGGTCCCCCAAAACTGTTTTGTGCCAGGAATATGTGATACAGCATGAGGAAATTGAATGAGCAGAAGCAGAGTGACTCCCTTTTTATACCCATAGATGGCTTTGCATGCATTCAGCCTAATGCAGGGGTGGGCTTCAAAAATTTTAGCAACCAGTTCTCTGCCAGGTTGCTGGGTGGGTGTGGCCATGGTGGGTGTGGCCATGTCAGCCTCCGGCACCACGGCAACCATTTTCACTCTTCCTGAGCTCTGAAGGCTTTCCTTGAGCCTCTAGGAGGGTGAAAACAGCCTCCGTGGGTTCCAGAACTGCTCTGGAGGCTGGAAATGGGACCATTTCTGGCCTTCTGGAACTTCTGGGAGGCTCATTTTTCATCCTCCTCGGGCTCCGGAGGCTTCCCTCAAGTTTATAGGAGGGCTAAAATGGCCTCCCCAGGCTATGGAAGCCCTCTGGAAGCTGGAAAGAGGCCTGTTTCCGGCCTTCCAAAGCCTCCAAGAGGCCCATTTTTCACTCTCCCCAAGCCTCCGTGTGGGCCCTGCACTTACCTGGCATCCAAAATGGGCCAGGTGGGGACTCCTGGGAGGGCTGGGGTAGGGGTGGGCAGGGCCAGCCAGGGGTGGGATTTGCCAGTTCACCAAACCAGCCATCAAACAGCCATAAAATTAGCTACCGGTTCACGTGAACTAGGGCAAACCAGTAGCAGCCCACCCTTGGCCTAATGTTCTATATCTTTGTGGGAAGCCCTGCCCCGAAAAATGAAATACTTTGAGAACTATTTTTAAAAGGCAGAATATTAGATTTTCCCAAAGGGAGAAATGGAGAAACATGTTTTAGAGGCAGAAAGTAGGCCCCAGTCTTTCTTAATAGCCCACAGCAGATGTCAGCCCTTAAGGAGATAAAGAGCTTATTGAAAGAGGAAGCCAAGTATCTAGATGGCTGTATTCATAAGCAATACAAACACTGCAGGCAGAAATCCATTCAAGACAGGATATTTTGAAACTCCTTGGCAAAATGGTTGGATTAGAAAGCCGCCCCTCACCCCAAGATCCAACACAGGACGAAAGCCATTAGCCACAATCGGAATTGCCCCACACCCTTTCCGAACACAAGCCCCTTCATTGCATCATCCCCAGAACAGTCCAAACTTGAAAGTCACACAAACCTATAAAGACCCATCCATCCAATCAACCAATTGTTCAGTTGACCCAGATCTGCACACTCTCTTTGTGTGTGTGGTTCTATTCATCATTAAACTTTCTTTCTGATTGGCTTCCATTTTATTTTATTCCCGGCTTGGACCTGGACAGATTTTCCTTCCAACATCTTTAACCAATGATATAGAGAATAGTCATCTCCAGTCTAGTACTCATCTCGTGCTGATGTGCTAAGATTTCCCAGCCAGCAGAATTGTGTTTGGGAATACAGCTGCAGATAGTCCTTGCCTTCAACAGTAATGGAGTTACTTAACTGTGGGAGGCTGCAAATGGTCATATCTGTGGGCTGGCTGCTGTGCATGTGACATGTGGCCATACATCTGTAGGAAGGAGGGAAGGTTGGACATCACAATTTTGGAACTGGGTCGTAACTACAGGTAGTCCTCAATTTAAGCAAGACAGTTGTAAAGTGAATTTATTTTACATCTTTCTTGCCATGGTTGCTAAGTGAATCACTACAATTGTTAAATTACAGGTAGTCCTCGATTTATAACAGTTCATTTAGTGAACCGTTCGAAGTTTCAACAGTGCCCAAAATAGTGACCTATAACCATTTTTCACCCTTATGACAATTGCAGCATCCCCATGGTCACGTGATTTACATTCAGATGCTTAGCTGACTCATACTTATGACGGCTGCAATGTTCGGGACTCATTTTACAACCTTCTGACAAGCGAAGTCCATAGGGAGGCCAGATTCACTGAACACCCATGTTACTAGTTTAACAGCTGCAGTGATTCACTTAACAAATGTGGCGAGAAAAGTTGTACAAGGGGACAAATTCACTGAACACATTTTTCACTTAACAACATAAATGTTAGGCTCAATACAATTGTGGTCGTAAGTTGAGGACTAGCTGGACTAGCACAGTTGTTCAATGAATGTGGCTTCCCCACTGGCTTTTCTCATCATTCGCTCACAAAAGGTGACCACAGAACTTTGGGACACTGCAACTGTCCTAAATAGGAACCAGTGGCCAAGCATCTGAAGGAGATGCTACAACAGTCATAAGCGTGAAACATAGTCATGTCACTTTTCTCAGTGCCACTGTAATGTCAAACAGTCACTAAACGAATGATTCTAAGTCATGGACAACAGATACTTTAGTTGGGTCCATCGTAATCTGGATCCGAATAAATCTGAGTCCGAATAAAGTGACTTAAGTTGAGGACTAGCTGTTAAAGCAGAGATGTCAAATCCAATTTCATTGAGGGCTGCATCAGGGTTGTGTCTGACCTTGGGGGAGCTGGGGGGGGCATGGCCAGTGTGTGTGTAGCCACCTCAACATCCCTCGTGTCGGGGGTGCCTTGCATGGCCCAAATGTTCTGACAGTGAAAATGGGCTCCTGAGCTCCATTTCTGGCTGTGATGGCCTCCTGCAACCCGCTGCCAGAAAAAACAGCTCCCATTTCGCTGGCAGAGGCACCCTGGGCTGATCCTTCACTGTTTCCAGGGCAGCCCTGCAAGCCAGATCTAAGCAGTCCATAGGCCAGATCCGGCCGTGGGCCTTGAGTTTGACACCCCTGTTGGCTGAAGGGATATTGACAGATGCAGCTTATTCTAATGGATATGACAAGTTCAACCTATGAAAATGTGTGGTTTTGCATTATTATGAAAATTAGGGAAGCCTATGAATAAATCTAATTCTACTGCATGTCAGTTTTGCTTTTGTTCATTCATACATCCATGTTGTCCCCTTTCCACAGCAGTCTGGAATTATTCTGCCTTTGCATCATTTTATTTCAAAATGATAGATTTCTAAATGTGTTTTGATTTCCATTTGGAACTGCAACTCAGTAGTTAGAGACATGCCAAACTGTGAATCTGCATCTGTGGAAATTATAAGTCTTTGTGATAATCGTGGGTTTACTTATCCATAGAATTTCTAATCCTCTTCTCCGATCCCCCCTGGACACACTGATATATTTGCCAGCTAAGAAAAATATACAGAGCAAGGCCCTTCTTAGTCAATAATTTATTTCCCAGTGATTTGGAATACTTTGGTACTTCTTGCTTTGTTGCCCATGAAACATCATCGTCTGATGCAGGGATTTTCAACGTGTCCATCAAGAAAATCCTTTTCACATGGATATGTTCACTGGAAAAAAAATGCCTATTTTGGTGAGGCTGGACATTCTGGAATTTCTCCAGGACAGATGTGTAGTTCACATGACGTTGGTGATCATGTTAGTGATCCTATTTTTATCAACAGCCCCACAAAAAGTGCTGTTGTGTTTTGTCCAAACCAGTCCCTTAGATTTTGAAGTCATGGTGTTCTTCTGCTGCCTGAACCTTGCTTGCCTTCAATCTTTCCCTGCCCGATTAAGTGAATTTTTCTGGGTGTTGCATCACATGTCCAAAATATTTTAACTTTTGCTTTTTTATGGTTTTGAATGATTTCCCTTGGCTTTCCCAGGTGGCTTATTACCTCCTCATTCTCTAGCAATAGAACAGGGAAAAGGCCAGGGGTGGGATTCTACCAGTTCGCACCTATTCACTAGAACCGGTTGTTAACATTCTAAGCAGTTTGGAGAACCAGTTGTTGGAAGAAATTACTGGCCTAATCCTGTAAGGAAGGCAGGAAGGAAACATTCTGGTGTTGCTTACAGAAACTGCCTCTCCGTTAACCCTTATTGCATTCTTGGCAGGACTTCCTGTCTCTGGAACTTCTCTGGAGTTTTTTTCCCTCCTTTGGCTGGTACTTTGCTTGTGTGGAGTGACCATTCAAAGTTACAATGGCACTGAAAAAAGTGACTTATGACCATTTTTCACACTTACGACTGTTGCAGCATCCCCACAGTCATGAGAGGCCAGTCAAGGAGATGCGTGCCTCAATATTGAGTGATATTGAGTTGGCCACACCCAGCCAATAACATGACCACCAAGCCACATTCACCCAGTCACATGACCACCAAGCCACATCCACCAACTAAGCCATGCCCACAAAACTAGTTGTTAAAATTTTTGAATCCCACCCCTGGAAAAGGCAGAAGATTGCTCTGGAACAGGGACATCCAACCTTGGCAACATTAAGACTTATAGGCCTCAATTCCCAGAATGTCCAGCCAAAATGACTGATTGAGAATTCTGGAAGTTGAACTCCACAGGTTTTGTAGTTGCTGAAGTAGGAGAGAACTGTTTTAAACAATTGCAGGGGGGGGGGCATCCAAACCCTGGGGAGAAACCTCATTTCCAAACACCTCCTTCTAGTCTAGAAGTGTATATTCTTATCTAGAATATACACTCTGCAGAAAGAAATTGTTGGAAGAAATATCCTTCTGGGTTCAGTTCCAAGTGGGGGTAAAGACACTGGAATCATGGAAGCTGCTTAGAAAGAAGGTTTATTGGTGAACATGATCACATGCCTTGGAGCTCCTGGGTAAAGAAAAGGGAAGAGATGCTGAGAGTTCCTGGGTTTTATGTCCTCTGTTGGGATTTGAATTTGAGCTTGTATTCTGATTGGTTGTCAGACTCCTATGGGTCCATGCAGGGGCAACTCTATAGGCTGTCCTGAGTCCCAGGCTTGGTTGGACCTTGCTGGATGATGATGTAATGAAAGGGCTTTGGGCAATTCCTATTATGGCTCTACCTGAAGGAGGTAGATCTTTGTTATGTAAAATAGACTGGGCCAGGCCTCAATGGCCCATTGACAAAGGTGGTGGGGCTGAGTTTCTGCCGCACTGAGTTTCTACTTCCTTTTCAGGGGAAATATTCTTCCTTTTTAATATATCCTAAAATATTTCTCTAGGAGATGGGTGGCTTGTAACTTCCAACAGAATATATATTATAGATCAATGTTCTACCTTTACCCGCCATATGTCTCCTTATTGACTTCTTAGCATCTCTCTCAAGCCTTCTCTTATGTTTCTTGTTATTGTTATTGTTATTTCTGCTACTTTTGCAATTGTTCTAGTCCCGCTATCATCTATTTATCTTCTGGTTTTCTCCAAGAACCTCAAGTGAAGGGGTGAGGCAAGTGGTGGGCTCTCCTCAATTTATATCTTTAATAAAATCCTGTGGTAAGCAGAGCTGAAAACATTGACTGCCCTCAGATTTTTCTAGACAGTTTCATAGTCAAGAGGTGACTTGAACCTAGGTTTCTGTGGACCACATCTTGATCATTAGGTCAGTTTAGTTGTTTGAATAAGCTCTGGGAAGATGAGATCAGGTGGTGCTAGTTGCAGATATACTGTACTCCAGGAGTTGTTGGTCTCTTTAGGGATTTTAAATAGGAGCTAATTGCCCTGGGCCAGGGGTGGGATCCTACCAGCATAACAACCAGTTCAGTGAGCCTGTGCTTTGGCGCATGTGCGCACTGTTTACAAATTATCAGCTCCGGAAAGCATTCACCTTCTGCTGCTGACAAGTGACACTCAGCTATGCTGTGCAAAGCAGCTGAGGAGGAAAAAGCAGGGAATAAAGGACAGCCTAGAGCCCAGGCAGGTGGATGGGCCAAACAGATGACCAGAAGATTGTTGCAGCTAACTGGTTCTGTGTCAGCTGCTCTTCAGAGCTACCGGTTCTATAGAACCAGGCTGAACCAGTAGAATCCCACCCCTGCCCTGTGCCCTTGTCTTTTCATTCAATTTATTTAGAGAATAATTCTTCCTTTAATACTACTTTAATAATTAAACTATTAAAGTACTTTAATAATGCAGTAGTATTAAAGGAAGAATTGTTCTCTAAATAAATTCAGTCAGCCAGATGTTCCAACTGGATTTGGCATTTCTGTCTACCTGGGATAGGCGGATGTGGATGTCTGATGGTTTTTCAAATATGGCTGCAGGATGTAAGCAGTTCCAAGTAAAGCTGCCTTTTGCAATTGACTGATGGTGAATTTGTCAGTGCTGATAGTGTTCAAGGGAAGTTATTTTTGGGATTGTAGCCAAGGATTAGTATTGGTACTAATTTGCACTTTTTTTTAGTACTGTTGTTCTATTTCTATTTACAGGTCTTTGTTAGGGATAACATTGTTTACCCTAACTGGTTTAGGTAAAATAATAAATATGTTATCATGGTTTATAAGTTAAAGTGTCTACAACTTTAAATATAGGAATGTAATTAAGGGAGTGGTTGTAAAAAGCACCATAAAAGAAGCAAGGTACCACTGCTTGCTCTCTCTCACTTGATGATCCCTAATTACTGGATGAAGACTGCGTATTTCCTTACTGGAATGGGAGAGAGATAAAGGACTGATTTATTTGTAAGTGAACTGACATTGGATATTCTACACGGACTTTGCTAATTGAATATCCTTGAATGGACTGACTAAAACGATACATGACTATTGGACTGTTATTTTGACTATGCTATAAACTCTAAATGGAATAAACTATATTTTTGATAACACAAGCGTATCTGTTATTTTTACTGTATGTTAACAAACATACAAACATATCTCGCTCATTTATCTGTGTGCCTATCTGACTAACGCTGCACATTCTGTTTAGCTTGTCTCCTTAACCCTGGTTGGGGAACCCAGGCTTAACAGTCTTCACATTTTGTTACCTTCTCCAGTTCTTTCTCTTCTATACTGCTTCTCCAGTACTGCCACATCCACTATCCAGACTATTTTGTCTTTAACAAAAATAGTTAAATCTAGAGTGTTATGTGGAAGATGTCTATAGTATTGTATTGTATTGTACTGTATTGTATTGTATTGTATTATATTGTATTGTATTGCATTGCATTGCATTGCTTTGCATATTCTACTGTACACTATACTATAACTATATTATATACTATACTATAATTATACTATACCATATTGTACTATAACTATACTATACCTATGCCATATTATACACTATACTATAACTACACTATACATTATGCTATACACTATACTATACACTGTACACTGTATACTACACTACACTACACTACACTACACTATACTATACTACTATTATATTATTAATATTTTCTGCTTCCTCCTCCTCCTCCTCCTGATATTTGGACCTATTCCTAGTCCACTTTCTTTGTTCTTTGTTCTTTTCTTTGTAACATTTTCTCTCTTCCTCCAAAATAAAGCAAAAAACCCCACCAAAAACAAACCTCTCCAAATGGGAGCAAATATTTGGAAAGAGGACATGTCAATTTGAATATTTGGCGTTGCTGGCTTTGCTTTCAGGAGACTGCAGACGTTCTGTTTCAATTTGACAGCGTTTCATGGCTGACCTTGTTCCTGTTAGTACAGAGGACTCCCCCTCCCCTCTTCTTTTTTCCTTTTTTTCCTTTTTCCTCCTCCAGTGTGGCACTTCTGTAATGTTTTTGTTCTTTGTTCTAGTTCCCTCTCCCTTTGAGGTTCTCTCTGATGTTGAATCGGCCGGCGTGCTTTTGATACATTCTTTCTCTGGCATGTGCATCCTCACTCCAGGTATCCAAGCTCAGAGCAGTGGCGATTGGAAAAGGCCGCGTCGGAGCGACAGTGTCTGCATGGCTCTGCCAGTGACCACCTGAGTCAACAAATGACCGGGGTTTGAACAAAGAAACAACAGACCTGGCCTTTCAGGCTTGGGATTTTCAGCTTTGCTGAGGCACAGAAAAGGACTCTGGTGGGCCATGGACTTTGAGGAGCAGGTTCCTGGCCAGGAGAGATCTTCAAAGGCAAGCTGGTGGATGTCACTTGGATAGCACCTATCACTCAGGCCGGCAATCAGAATGGAATTGTGACATTGTCTTTGAGGTCAGGATCATAAGAACAGACTTAAGAAGAGTAGCCCTGCTGGATCAAACTAGGGGCCCCTCTATTCCAGCATCCTGTTTCCCACAGAGAGCAGGCAGGCTTTTCTGGAAAGCCCACACGCAGCCTGATGGTTCTGATTTGCTTGGCCCAGGTCACTGGTGGATCACAGGACCCAAGGGCTCCCTGGAGGTGGTAGTAGTAATAGTAGTAGTATCAGAAGCAGAATAGAGCTGAAAGGGACCTTGGAGGTCTTCTAGTCCAGCTCCCTGCTCAAGCAGGAGATACTATAGCATTTCAGACAAGTGACTGTCCAATCTCTTCTTAAAAACCTCCAGTGAGAAGCACCCACAACTTCTGAAGACAAGCTCTTCCACTAGTTAATTGTCCCCACTCTCAGAAAATTTCTCCATGTTGCTTCTCTCCTTGATTAGTTTCCATCCATTGTTTCTTCTCCTGCCCTCTGGTTCTTTGGAAACTAAATTGACTCCCTCCTCTCTGTGGAATACTGCAATCATGCCACCCCAGTCCTTCTTTTCTGTAGACTAGCCAAACCCAAACCCTGCAACCGTTCTTCATAGGTTTTAGTCTCCATGCCTTTAATCATCCCTTCTTTGCACTTATTCCAAAGTCTAGTAGTAGTAATAGTTGCAGACTCTGTGGTTTCTTCCCCAAACCCCAAAAACTTTAACCTTAGACTGTCTACTATGGACCTCACTCTTTTCCAAAGAGGTCTGTAGGGGGCGTGCATAAGCATATTAACGTGCCTACCATCCCTGTCCTATTGTTTCTTTTTCTTCTTCTTATATGAATCCATTTCATGTATTCATAACTATGTTTATACTTATACCTGTTATCTTATAATTGCTTGACAAAATAAAATAGATAAAATAAAATAAATAAATAAATTTTTTTTTTGTAAAATCTGCCCGATTTTCTTCTCACGTTGTGTAAACCAGTGTAAGCCAGTCCCATATCTTGTGGCAGCATTCATGGAATTATCATACGGGGAAAAAAACTTTTCTGAATTTACCGGAAAACTGATGAGTTGTCTGCCCTTGAGTTTTAATGTTGTGGAAAAGGAGAGGAAAGAAGAATCAATGTGATTACTTTTCTTCCCACCATTTACATCTATGAAGTCACTGCCAGCAGTTCAAGCAACTGGCAATCCACATGGAAGTCTAACAGAAGTCCAGACTGGTTTCTACAAATTATGTAATAGCACTGAGACTCCATTGGTTTGTTCTGATGCCTGATAGGATGCACATATTTCTTACATTCATGGCACAAACATCAATATTCTGAAGGAACCCAGGATTGGTGTGATAGCTAATGGGTTAATTGTGCTAATTGTCTAACCCTAAAAAAAAAGACTAATCCTCTGCTCAGTTGATGTCAAGTTTTGTTTGATGGCCACTGGAGAACAATGTTCTCCATGTGCTTCCTGGTTTAAGGCACTTTGCCCCAATTTGCTCTTCAGATTTTTGAGAGATACCTGCCGTGTGGAAGACATAGACATGGCATCGTATCTTAAGAGCTAGCAACCAATAAAGGGACACCATTGCCTCATTGAAAACAGTCTCTTGGAATGGCTCTTGGTCCTTTATAAGAATGTGTGAGTTCATACCTATATGGACTTTTGGCCACCATATCAGCTCTTAATCCTGCTCCTTGGGATCTTCTTAAGTACAGAAGCAGCTGGGGACCGAACTCAATATCTTCTTTGTCAAGGATAAAGAGTCTTTGGATTTTAGTGTCTGGCCAAAGATTTATTTTCAAATCTGGATATGACTAAGAAAAATTGGTTGGGCCAAAATGTGAATTGTTTGCGGCTAATTCAAAAACATTAAAAAAAGGTGGGGGGAAATAAATTGAATAAAATTTCTGTATCCAGCCACTTAGCAGGAGTCTGGAATTAAAGCAGGGAAGCTTTAGGAGATAATACAGTCTATCAATCTATTTGTCAGCATGTGTAACATTCAGATCTTGAGAAAGATGCAACTTACAAAAAATAAACAGAACAATTTCAAAATCTTTCTGAAATTGAATTTAACATCAAGGTGATTACATTTTGAAGTCCTATCATTCTGGATATTTTTGACCCAGTACTTTTTTTTTCTTTTTGCTTCATAAAAGAGACGAAAATAGAGTGAGGGAAAGAAAACAGAAGGTCTTTCAGAAATTTGGGAGCAAATAAAAGAAAGCTACAATGGCCACAGGTTGCAATCCCTCCTTCCATGTGAATAACATGTGCCATATCACCAGATGTGCCTTCTCTTTGATTTCTTTAATAGAGAGGGTTTATTGCAAGGGCATAGCCCTCAAATGTGCTATTTCTCTACATGTAGTGTGAAAGGGCAGTCAAGAGCTCTGCCATATAACTTCCTTGAATGTATAGTTTAGCCCCCCGTGCATTTTTAGTCCACGTCATGTGATGTTTGAAATGGAGGAAAAGAAACCAAAGAAGTGGATTCACTGCTGTCTCCTCTGTAATGCTTTAATGACGAGCCCTCAACCACGACCATCTAAAATGGTACAGATGCCTGGCAGTGAAATTATTAACAAAAAAGAAGAAGAAGAAGAAGGGGGGGTTGGAATGCAAAGGAAAACCTAACATTATCCCATTAATAACCAGACTTGTTTATGACACAATCTGAAAAATCCAGACTCCTTGCTTGCAAACATTCTGCACATACTGCAGCAAGTCACAGCTTGACAGAACAAACATACCATCTGGAACATGCTTGACCTTGGCTCATCCTTTATATACACCTCTTTAAATTGCTGGTAGCATCCAAGCTAATTGAATGCACGTAGCCCTTGTGGCACGGGACTCCTGGCCCTGTTGCTTTAAGAGCAGGTTGGCACATCTAAATGTCATGCAAAAGAGTGCATTCATCCAACTCTCTCCCTCTGATACCCCAGCCCCTCCTCCGCCTGCCTTTGAAATGCAATGCAAAATAGGAGGTTTGGCCCCACTCTAGTAGGAATCTTCAAAGCAGGACTTCCCCCTCTGTGATCTGAAGGATTTTCAAGAAGGAATCCCCTCCAGCGCTAGCAACTCTCAGAAGGGTTGCCAGCACCAAGGCTTTGAAGATGGGGCCTCCCCACTGTTAGAAGTCTTTGCAGAAGCTTCATCTCTACCTTCCCTGTTGAAAAGACATTCAAGTGTCGGGAAGTTAGAGGCTTTCAGAGGCTTCAGACAGAAGAAAGAAAGAAAGAAAGAAAGAAAGAAAGAAAGAAAGAAAGAAAGAAAGAAAGAAAGAAAGAAAGAAAGAAAGAAAGAAAGAAAGAAAGAAAGAACCCTTTCTTTGGATCCCAGATTGGGAAGTCGGTTATTGGCTCTATTGGAAAGTACCAAAGCAAACCTCTACTAGTCTACTTGATCAGAGAACTTTCTTCTGCAAGATTTTTAGCAGAAGATTAGACCATCTGGTGAGGTTTCTTCTCATGCAAAGAGCAAAAGGAAGCATGCCTATCATTTGGTTATCATCTTCAGAAATTAAAATGCAATCCATATGGAGACCCTGTCCCTCCAAAGTATTCTGCTGTTGGTTTGTCTCTGAAAATAATCAGCAGTGCTCTTGCCTCCCAAATTTTTTTTACAGCCAATTGCCTTGTTGAAGTTCAATGACTATCTACTTGGAAACAGGCTCTGCAATTATTATTTTTTTAGAAAATAAAAACTTTGAGTTAAGCTCAACTCTTGGAGGTGTACCCAGACGTGTTTATGCAGTTTGCCTGGCATGAGGTAGAAACGTTTTGCCATGTGTCTACTTCCTTATATTTGGGGCTAGATTAAGAGTTGAAAACATCAAGAAATATAGGAGAATAAACAAAGAGGGGCTACAGAAATATTTTCCAGTTCATCTGTTTATCGTTTCAATGGCATCTTTCCATTTTTTAAATACCATACATGATGACCACATGGATTGGGGGCATTTGAGTGCACTCAAATAAATAAAGCTGATTATTAACAAGTAAACATTTTTGTTTCTTTTTAAAGCTAATTATCTGTCTTCCTCCTTGCCCTTTATAACTCTGTTCTAATGGTTCTTTGCTTTGATTGCCAAATCATATTTCTGTGTTGCTTGCTTGGGCCAAAAAGAGGCTAGCAGAGACTGGCCATTCTTATGCCAGATACCCTTTTTCAGTTTCAAAATTAACCCCAACTATGAAAGTATCTTTTATTCAGAGGCTATGTTGGACTGAAAAGTGATGGCTAGTGCATATGACAGTAGCACCAGATATCTTGAATCCAGCTAAGCAATCCCCAAAAGTGTTTGATATTAAATGTTGGTTGGTACAGTTCCCCACAGAGAAAACATGGACATGATAGCAGGATTATAATTTAAGTCTTGCCTAAATATCACAATTTAAGATGCAAAGGGAAGACTGGGTGAATGGAAGCCTGATGTGATCAGAAACTTCTTACTTGTTGGTATAAAAGAATAAAGCATGTGCCATGCGACACGCTGACAGCTTCATCATTTATGCTTTGCCATGGAAGGCACAGGTCTTTGTATTGTAGTACAAAGTAAGACACAAGGATACTTTATAAATGGAATGCAAAAAGCCAGATGACCATTAGATGGCAGGAAAGGGTTTTATGTATCTCTCTGCTGCCAACAGTGGATCATTAAAACTTTGCAGTCTAGATTTGGTACTTGCAGACATCAGTATCCACAGCCAGTCTAAAAGGAGTTGACAATCTCTAAAACAGATACCCAACTGAAAGAAAAGTCTTTTAGGAACTTGCAAGAAATTTGGAAGAACCATCATTTTCTTCCTTGCCTACATTTCCCCATTACTTCTGGCCCGAGGAATATGCTACTGCATGGCACTGTCTTCTGCTGGCTACTTGTTAGTAGTTAGATCTTCATATTTATTGATGTATAAGCATATTAAAATTTGTTTAATACGTTTGTTTAATACCTTTCAATTAGTACTTTTGCTTCCGTATGTTATAAAGTGGGATTGGATAAGAGCATGGGGTTGAGTTATTTGGAAGATGGAATGTTAAGGTTAGAACGAGATGCTTTCTGTGGCAGAAAGGAATGTTGGGGATTTGTTCAGAAGAATTCTGAAGTTGGAAGGAATCATTTAAATCACTGAATTCAGTCAGTTAAAGCTGACTGTATACTCAGTCTCTACTCAGCATAAGAATTCAAAGAAAAATATATTAGCCATATACAGTGGCGGATTAAAGCTCACCGGTGCCCTAAGCACTGACAAATCTTGGTGCCCCCTCCTTTGTACATAGTTTACAAATCAAGCCATATTCACAACATTGTGGTGCCCTCTTTGGGCCTGGTGCCCTAAGCACGTGCTTAGTCTGTTTAATGGTTAATACACCACTGGCCATATAGCAGCTTAGCTTTCACTAGAATGTCATGAAGGGGAACCCATCATTACTCTGGGTAACTGTTTCTCATGTTGAGCTGCTCTTAATGCTAAGGGGTTAGTCACATTATGATTACAACTGAACTTTCTGGTTGTTCTTTGGTTTCTCATCCAAGAAGCTTCTTCACCTCAATACAGTTGCCTCTTGAAAAACACCTTTGGAACAACTATGATTGGATGACTGAGAATCTCCAAAGACATTACATAAAAGTATTTTTATTTGTCCTACACAGTGGAATGAGAGAAAACAGCTCTTGATTTTCCACTATGTAACATTTTTTTCAGGTATTTGGAGAGTGTATCTCTCCTTAGTCATCTTTGTTGTACTTTACTCAGCAACCAACATTTATTTCCTTTTTTTGGGCTAAGTAGGAATATTGACTTAGAGTTGATAAGAAATATCAAACAAAGTTGATAATTCTACTGGTAACATCCTCTATCTCCCACTATGTAATCCCAATTCTTTTGTCCATGCTTCTTAGGAAGTACCATCACCCTCCTCAACAAGATCAGCCTATGGGGAAATCCACAGGTCCTTGAAATCTACATAAGCTGCCCTGCTCAAGGAAGTAGTAAATGTGTTGCAATTTCCATAGTAGGTGTCACAAGGGGAGGAAGGTGTTCATTTGGAGAGCTGTTATTTTAGGCATCATGTCTACTAGATTCAAGTAGACAGATATGGAAGTCAGTTTTGGGGACAAATTCTTAACCACTTGCCCAGCTAATTGATTCATGTTTTGAGTCAATTGAGCCACCTGGGATGCTACAAATTTCTGATATCAGAGTGATATACAGGTAACCTGATTGACAGTCAATAAATTTGCCTAAGACTCAGTAGCCAGATTTTACCGGGGGCACAGCCACAAGTCTCTCTCTAGGAATACAAATGCACACTTATAAGCTTAAGTGAAAGTCTGAGGAATGAGACTGATATAAATGTTTTTTTTTCCTCTCAGATACCATCTATTTCTCTTAGAAATTGGGGAACCTGGCACAGTATTTTAATAATAATCATGTTTGATACCAGAGTCTTCAAAATCTTAGGCATATTTGCTTCCTCCCTCACATTTTTAAAACTAAAGCTAAACTTACTCCTTCATACTCCCTTACAGGAACTTTCTAGTTCTCTAATCATCTTGATTAGTCTTCTCTAAACTTATTCCATTTCTCTGAATTCTTCTTAAAGGTGATTCCTAGAACTAGATATTATAATTAAAGTGGGATGTGAAGAGCATATGACAGAGTAGAACCAGAGGTGGTATTCAGCAGCTTCTGACCAGTTCTGGAGAACCGGTAGCAGAAATTTTGAGTAGTTCAGAGAAGTGGCAAATACCACCTCTGACTGGCCCCTCCCACATCTATTCTCTACCTCCCAAGTCTCACCTGATTGGCTGGGTCTTCTTTTGTTGCCCTGCACAGGAAAATGGAGTTGAAAAGCAGGTTAGTGGTGTGCAGAGGTGGTTTTCAGCAAGTTCTGACCAGTTCTGGAGAACCGGTAGCAAAAATTTTGAATAGTTCAGAGAACCAGCAAATACCACCTCTGACTGGAGATTTTATAGTATCCTTCCCCTGCCTCGCCCACCAAGCCACCCCCACAGAACCAGTAGTAAATGTTTTTGAATCCCACCACTGTGTAGATCAATTACTGTTCTAAAATCTATCCTCCAAAGCACCTGAAAAGAGGACAAGAAGTGATGGATGGAAATTAATCAAGAAAAGAAACAACATAAAACTAAGGAGAAATTTCCTGACAGTAAGAACAATTAATCAGTGGAATGACTTGCCTGCAGAGGTTGTAAGTGCTGTAACACTGACTTTGACCCTGGAGGTCTTTAAGCAGAGATCGGACAGCCGCTTGTCTAGAATGGTATAGGGTTTCCTGCTTGAGCAGGAGTTGTACTACAAGACCTCCAAGGTACCTTCCATTATTCTGTTAGTCTCTTACAGGTAGTCCTCATCTTACAGTAATTCATTTAATGACCATTCAAAGTTACAACAAAAATGTGACTTATGACCGTTTTTTAGAGTTACGACCTTTGTAGCATCCCCATGGTCATGTGATCAAAATTCAGATGCTTGGCAACTGGTTCATGCTTATGACCATTGCTATATCCCAAGGTCATGTGATCCCATTTTGCAACCTCCTGGCAAGCAAAGTCAATGGGGAACCCACATTCACTCCACAACCAAGTTACTAATTTAATAGTGGCAGTGATTCACTTAACAATTGTGGAAAGAAAGGTCATAAAATGGGGCAAAACTCATGTAACAAATGTCTCACTTAACAACAGAAATTTTGGTCTCAATTGTAATCATAAGTTGAGGACTACCCATATTTCCCTTGGTTTGAAAATTATATATCGATTGATGCATCCCAATGCTAGTCCTTATTTTCATTAAATAATGAAAGAGAGAGAGAGAGAGATGCTACATTCAGCACAAACTTAATTGGATATAGATGTATATGACAGAGATATACAGATATAGACAATATAGATTTATAGATAAAGATATATGTCTTACATTCTGTCACAAATTACATTTGCTAATTGATTATTCCATGTCTAATTCCATTCATCTTTTGAAGATCTGAACATCCATAAAGCTAACAGCTTTGTTGAACAGAGCAATTTAGCAATTTCAAAAATTATGACCTTATTGCTTGAAAAATTGTCTTTGCCCTTTAGCAGAAAAAAACATTAATTCAAACTTTGGCAAATAATACATGTCAGGCATTCCTTACTACAATCAGGAGTACCTGTCTCCTTTCAGAATTGCACAGAATAATCATTAATTTAGCTATCCCTGAAAAATACATAAATAGATTCCAAATATAGGACACACTGCTAAAGACCCCTTCATAGGTGTATAAAAATATATCTTGTATACTGTATGTACAAGAATTAATATGGACAATCAGACACGTCAACTATCCTGTTATTTTTCACCCCGATTATAAGAAGACTAGGATGAGACCAAATACCGTATCTCTTGAGTTACAACAGCCAGATGATTATATAATTAACCTTGAAACATCCAGTAAACACCATTAAACACATGTTTTTGTTATTAACTTCATTTTAAAATATTAATTATAGATTGTTTAATGCAATCTTTTTGCTGGTTTACTAGGACAGGACTTTTAAGCTCATTATTCCTTAAATTTTCTAAATAATATCAATTATATTATTATACTTCTTATAAAGAATCTGAAAATGAACCTTCCAAGACCTCTAACTACTGTAGGGTTTTGGAAGACAAGCCAAATAACACATCCTCAAATGGCCTATTCTATCAAGAAACTGTCTGAGATAAATCAAATTCATTTTAATCCTTTTTTAATGACTTCCTTAGAACTGACTTAATCCAAAAGACTAGACTAGACTAGACTAGAATAACAGAGTTGGAAGGGAATTTGGAGGTCTTCTGGTCCAACCCCCTCTTTGATTAGTTTCCACCCATTGATTCTTATCCTGACCTCAGGTGCTTTGGAGAATAGCTTGACTTCCTCTTCTTTGTGACAACCCTTGAGATATTGTAACACTGCTATCATGTCAACACCCTTAGTCCTTTTCATTAAACTAGACATACCCAATTCCAGCAAGCGTTCTTTATATGTTTTAACCTCAGATAACAGATAATCAGAGTTGGAAGGGACCTTGTAGGTCATCTAGTCCAACCCTCCACTCAAGCAGGAGACCCTACACCATTTCTGACAAATGGCAGTCCAATGTCTTCTTGAAAACCTCAAGTAAGGATGCTCCCACAACTTCCAAGGGCAGGCTGTTCCATTGGTTGATTGTTGGACCTCCAGTCCCCTAATCATCATTGTTGCTCTTCTCTGCACTCTTTCTAGACTAGAACAAGGGTGTCAAACTTGCGGTGTGCAGGTCAGATGCGTCACATGCTCACCCTGCCCCCGCCCAGTTTAGCGAAAATGAAAAAAATCCCAATATATCACATGACGCTGCTGTGACGATGCAAGTTTGACACCCCTGTTCTAGAATCTCAACATCTTCTTTTACATTATGGTGACCAAAACTGGATGCAGTATTCCAAACATGGCATTACCGAGGCATTATAAAGTGGTATAAACACTTCATGTGATCTGGATTCTATCCCTCTGTTTATGCAGTCTAGAACTGTGTTGGGTTTTTTTGGGGCAGCTGCAGCACACTTCTGGATCATATTTAAATGGTTGTCCACTAGGACTCCAAGATCCCTCTCACAGTTACTACTATTGAGTGAGGTATCACATATACTGTACCTGTGTATTTTGTTTTTCTTACCTAAATGTAGAACCTTACTTTTTTCACCATTGAATTTTATTTTGTTAGATAGCACCCAATGTTCAAATCTGTTAAGATCATTCTGTATCTTAAGCCTATCTTCTGGAGTGTTGGCTATTCCTGCTAGCTTGGTGTCATCTGCAAATTGGATGACTTTCCATCAATCCCCTTGTCCAAATCATTGATAAAGATGTTGAAAAGTACTGGGTCTAAAACAGAACCTTGAGGTATCCCATTGCATACTGCATAGTAAAGTTTAGCCAGGAGTGGAGAAGACTGAAGGAAAAGCTAGCTGCTTTCAAGTATTTGAAGGGTTGTGATGTACAAGACAGAGAAGTGTTCAGACTTTTGTCAGAAGACACCACAAGAAGTTTCGAATTTACATTTCAAGGATGTGAATGTTGCGTAAAGATCAGAGAAAAAATCTTCATATAAGCTTTTCAACAATAGAACAAACTGTCTTTGAAGATGGTAGACTCTTGTAAGATGGATAGGTATAAACAAAGACTATATGGCCATGGTGAAGAATACTGCGGTGGTGGATTCCCCACCAGCAGGGAATTGGACCAGATTTTCCCTAAATTTCCTTCCAGCATTTTCATCTTTATGATTCTATGACAATTCTGAGCCCAAAGAGAAGCTGAACTCTGAAGTTTCTTTCTCCAAGCAATGATTGAAGACAGAAGTGCCCAATGGCATAAATTTTAAAAAATGGGAAATTAAATCCATCTTTCAGAACAAATGATTGTAATTTACACATTGAAAATCTTGCAGGATGACCTTGTCAAAGAAAGTGGCTTGGCAGTTCTCAGTAGTGGAACTGGTCCTGTGGAACGCCCACTCCCCTGAGATCTGGCAGCCGTCGCTCTTCAGGCCTTCTGGAAGGCTTTTAAAAATTGGCTGGAGTGATTGTGATGTTTATATATTAGGAAGTGTTGTTTAGGGCACTGGGAATTGGTTTTTGGATGCTTGTTTTTATTGCTTATGTTTTTATTGCCATTGGTGTGAGCTGCCCAGAATTATGGCATATGCAGTAAAAGAGAAAGCCATATAAATCTTTTAGATGGATGGATGGATGAATGAATGCACTCATGCATACGAACATAAATACATTCAATATCCTATAAATACATTAAAAACAATACAATAGAGAGAAACTTTTCTGTGTGGAAAGAATATGAGATAGATTCATTCTCTTGGCAGAAATATGTAAACATTAGCCATATGGAATTTGGCAATGAATACAATTACGCTCCATTTTGTTTAATCCAGTCTTTATTGAATATCACTACTATCATGCCTCATCTAGTAGAAGCTGCAAATTGCATCATGCTATGACACAAATTCCATACAATTTTCATGTCTTTGTGTGATGCCCTCATTCATTCACATGAAGTATTGACTATGTTATATCTCTCTGTGCATTTTTCAGGATGTTTCCTTGCCATTCCTCCCATCCCCCATTTATCTTTCATTTCCATCTTACATTTAGGATATTGTAGAGCTGAGGAAAAATATTGTTTTGATAGATTTTAAGCCTATTTTATCTCCCCTCCTTTGAACTTGTTCATATCATTTGTCATATCAACAGATGCCTTCAAGTACTTATTAATGTGATAATGTTTCATTGCATTTGCTATTTAGTCCTTGCTAACAAGACACATTTCCTGTCCACATCTTTATCTGGATGGGGCATGGATTCTGTTATTGGCTTGTCAACACTGGATCATGCAGAGCTCTTGTGTTGTGTGACCACCGTTTCATCACTGCTTTCCCCTTCACAACCACTCCAGGCAAAACCTGACCAATTTCACAAATTATCCTTTGATCGCAGAGTAACACCAACAATTTACTGGCCTTCCCCAGCTATTAATTATATAGCAATGGTTTATCTCCCAGCTAAAAGTTCCAAATTGGAAAGAAATTGTATTTACACATTTATATGAAAAGATAAATAACATCACTTTGTGCTGAAAAATAACCTTCAGAGACACTCATGAAAGAATAATAAAAATAAAATCAGCGTAATGCCCAAACATAAGGTTCATAAAACACTCTTTCCTTCCAAATTATAGCAAAGGAAGGAGGCATTGTTCAATTAATTACTTAATTGTACAATATTTAATCATACCAAAAGCATCTGGAGGTGAGAGTGGAGGAACAAGAAAGGATAGGCTGATGGAGAGGGAAGATTATAGGAACAGAATTTCTGTTTTATATGCTGTTGTTATATATTTGTGAAGCACAAAATACTTATATGAACCCCTAAAAGAAGGGGTTGTTTTAAAAAGTGTGTAATATCTGCAGAAGATGTATGCAGAATGCTTCTCTAAAGTGAGAAACTGTTACTTCATTAGTGCAGAAGGGTACTAAACTCTCCAGTAAGGTTCAAAAGTACATATGCTTTGTAGACAAGGACATTGATGCATGCTGACCATATTGATAATAACAATCATAACAAAACTAGGTAGGATAATGAGCAAGCAAAATAACTGCAATAAAGAATAGAGGAGTGTAAAATTCAGATTGATTGTATGCATTTTTTTAGAAATAAAGTGTATACAACTTTATATGGAAAACAAAATCCCAGAAACTTCCGGTTTGTCGGCTTCGCCAGCGGCAGGGTTCCGCGATCCTGCACGATCCCTGCCGTGCTAGCCGTTTTGGTGCCTCCGATCTGGACGGGTTTGGAGGCTAAGACTGCCCCGCAGAGGCAGCTGAAGATAGGGGGGAACTGGTGAGGGGTTTGGGGGTGTTGCAGACCCCCTCCCCAGCCAGCAAAACCCCCTTTTCTCAAGGCAGTCAAGCGGCAGTCTGTAATGGCTGCCACAAAGAAGCCGGCAGCTGGCTAAGACTGAGCAGGAGGAAGAGGGGAGAAAGTTTACAAGAGAAAGTTTTTTGGCTGATCTAGGACTTTAAGAGGCGTTTAATCCTGAGAACTATGACTTTTTGAAAAATACTTAGTTTCCAGAGGAGGATTTCAAGCAGCAAAATTGAGGTGCTGAAAGGAAAGTGTACCCTCCTTCCCTATGGAATCAACAAATGGCCATTGAGAAACCTGTTGTTTTTTATAAAAGGTAAAAACTTGGCTTCTTGTTATAAGTGGGAAGGGAGAGGACAAAAATATATATATATTAAGATTTTGCTGGAGGAGATGCCTTGAAGATCTTGAGACTAGAAATTGATTGCAACAAGGCTGTAAAATACAGATTGGGCTTTTTTTCTTTTCCCTTTTACTGATACCACCCCAGGAAGAGAAAGCGAGAACTTTGTGCATTGTTTGGACTGATTGATGTCTCTGGGACTTTGAGGAATTGTTTTAACTTTTGAAACATTTTGGTTGCTCTAAGAAGAACAAAGAATGGCTTTATCTGATGATGAACTTAGAAAGGAATATCAAGAAAGTAAGGACGCTGTGAAAGAAGCTTTCCTTTCTTTAGAAATGGCGCTTGCTGTTTATCAGCAAACACAACAACAGATGGAGGAAATAGAAGGAGAAGAAGAAAAAGAAGAAGAAGACGCCATCTTCAGTGAATCTAAAAAATTAACTAAGAGAGAAAGGAGAAAGAAAGGAAGGAAAATGAAGGACTTAAGACTTAAAAAAATCCTTAAGAAAGGAAAAAATAAGATGCAAAACCAACTCAATGTTACTGAGCAAAAGGAGAAAGGATTACAACAGAGAGGGAAAGCTAAAAAGGCGGAGGTTAGTAGAGGGGGGGTAAAAAGGCCAGGGGGGTTAAGAAAGGAAGGGAAAAGGGAGGGAAAAGCCACAAAGGTATGAAACAAGATGGGGAAAAAGGATTTTTTTTTAGGGATAAAGGGTAAGGTATAATTTCTTTAAAAAAGAAGATTCTGCAAGGTACATAAGATGGTATTATGTATTAGAAATAGAAAACTAGAATGTTATAAGAATTAATAAAAGATTAAAATATTGAAATGTTTAGTAATGATAGATTTTAAAATTTAATAAAATTGTAGCACTTGTTTTTTGAAATAGACAATCGGAATGTTATAAGATTTAATATTTAGATTTATTATCTAATTATATTAATTATTATGAATTTATTATTTTTTCTCTTTAAAGGTTAGTAGGTAGAATGTACTAAGCAGAATCAGATTGGGTATCAGGTGTTATTTTAAATATTAATTTAGGGGGAGGATAGAAAGGCATCATACTCTGACCAGTGATTTCAGGAGAAATTCTTTTATTTTTTTTTACTATAGGGAATGAGATAAATGGATAATCTGGAAAGAATGGACAAAAAATACAAATATAATGATTTAAATTAAAATGAATTAAATAAAATAGAAATAAGAAGAACGAAAAGCGGGGAGAAGTTATATAGAAGATATAGAATGGTAAATAAGATAGGTAATGGTATACAAGATGAGCACGAATTTAATTGAAGTCCATACAAAGAGAGGTAATCTGGGGCCAAACTACTTTCTTAAAAGAAGTTTTATATTTTTGTGTTTTGTGTGTCTATGTTTTGCTTGAGAATTAATAAAACCTTGGAGGAATGTTGGATGAGAATAATGGTAATCAAGTCAGAGAGGAATTAAGATGATGATTATAAATTGGATAAATATAGAAAATAATAATAATAACAATGAAATTGAATACGAAAAGAGAAATAATGAGAAATTTGTTAAGAGATATCTATATGTTTATATTGAAATGGTGTAAAACAGAATTATGTTGCATAAAATAATATTTTACTTGTAAAATTAATAATGGAAAGAGGTTTTATGTATTTAATGGTTAATGATGGTTTGCTGGTCTGCAAAATCAATAAAATTTGTTAAAAAAAAAAAAAGAAAACAAAATCTCAGAAGTTCCATACCTACATTACGATTATTGTTATAGCTGCCTCTGTTTCTGCTCAAGCGTGATAGCAAGGAGAAGAGGGGATTTCTGTGGGATATTACAGACAGGGTTAAGTTTAGTGGTCAAAGAGTCTGGTGCAAATCTTAGCTGATAAGGAAAGAAAAGATGTGTACTTGATATAGGAATGCTATGGTGCCTTGTTTGCATATAATAGTTTTAATTTTGTAGGATTGTTGATTTTTTGCTTTGCTAGCTTCACAGGGTTATGTACATGATAGGTGGTTATATAAATCTGGTAGATGATTGATGACAGATAAATAGATAGATAAATGATAGATAGATAGATAGATAGATAGATAGATAGATAGATAGATAGATAGATAGATAGATAGATAGACAGATTTTTTTTACTGTGATATTGTCCCTAGGGTGCATAAGGAGATTGAAATTGATACATGGGTTATTCTTTGAGGATTTTTTGCAAATAATCATTGGGATATAATGTATACTATATAGTAGAAAGGTCAAACTTGATTTTATTGAGGGCCACATCAGGATTGTGTTTGACCTCAGGGGGTCAGGGTGGGTGGGGCCAGCATGACATCACTGGTTTCGGGGGGGCACCTATGGTGGTATGAGCACTCTGCCAGTGAAAACAGGCTCCCGAGCTCCATTTTTGTCTGCAATGGCCTCCTGCAACTCTCTGCCAGAGGAAACAGAGCCCAAGAGGGCCGCATGCAGCCCTTTTGAGCTCCATTTTTACTGTCAGAGGCACCACAGGCCAATCCTTCACTGTTTCCAGGGCAGCCCTGCAGGTCAGATGTAAGCACCCCACAGGCCAGATCCAGCCCCCAGGCCTTGAGTTTGACACCTCTGCTATATAATATTAGAGTGTGATAGATGATGATAATAAGCAGACAGACAGACAGACAGACAGACAAAGATATGAGGATCCTTGATGCTCTCTGAGCTTGTTTTCTTGCAGAAATTTCATTGCCCAAACTAGGTAGCATAATCAGAGAGCACCAAGGACATCCCACCCCACCCCAGTTTCAACCCTAAGCTACAAACATTCTCCAATAGATAGATCTAGATCTAAATATATAAATTGTGTATTCATGTCAGAAGCATCGCAATTAAAATAAGACATACTATATGACATAAAACTTAAAATATAAACTACAAGATTCAAATATGTTCGAATTAAAAGAGCTTACCCAGAAACCAACAACATTAATTGCATTCTGTCATGCTGCCATGAGGTTTTCAAGCATATACTGACTGGGACACAAAGGGCAGGTATACATATAGATAGATACCTAGATCGATGATAGATAGCTAATAGCTATCTAACTACATAGATAATCTTATGATCCTTTCTGACTATTTGAATAATATTTAACAGAATAACAGAGTTGGAAGGGACCTTGGAGATCTTCTAGCCCAACCCTCTCCAAACAGGACACCCTCTACCATTTCAGACAAATGGCTATCCAGGCTCTTTTTAAAAGCCCCCAGTGATGGAACACCCAGAACTTCTGAAAGCAAAGCGTTCCACCAGTAGTTTATTGTTCTCACTATCAGGAAATTTCTCCTTAGTTCTAGGTTGTTCTCTCCTTGGTTAGTTTCCAGTCATTGCTTCTTGTCTTGCCTTCTGGTGCTTTGGAAAATAGATTGACACCCTCTTCTTTGTGGCAACCTCTCAAATATTGGAACATGTTTAATAAATAATGGAATGCATGGAGATTACTCCTGAGTTCTCTGACTATCTTGCCTCTTTTAGAGATGGGATTACTTCAACATTTTGCCATTCCAGATTGGTCAATTTACTGAGGCCTGCCTTTCATGCACATGCATTAAGTAGCATGTGCATTTAAGGCTATTCAGTAGGAGTGATTTCTATTCACTGATTCTGGAACCACACAATGTTTTCAATTTACTTGCTAGGAGAAATATATTTTTATAAATAATTCAAGGTGATGAAGATATCTATAACTCTTTCTTCCTCCTATTTTTCCCATGACAATAACTCTGTGAGATGAGAGAGAGTGACCAGAGAGAGTAATTGGCCCAAAATCATTCAGCTGACTTTCATACCTAAGATAAAACTAGAACTCCCAGTCTCCCAAGTTTCTAGCCTGGTACCTTAACCACTAGACCAAACAGCCCTTTTTCCCCCATAGAATACTATCAACCCTAACTATTCTTCAGGATGCTGAAAAAACCTCCCACATGCCATGTTAATATCATAGTCAGAATCAAAATGTCTAGGTTTAAAAGCTGGTGTTATTCTTTTTATGTCATTGATCCTGATTCTTTGTAGTTAGGTGATAAGTGAAAACAGAGCTTTATCTGATTTTTCACTCTCTCATATGTGGGATATCCTTTCCCCTTAAGATTTGCTTTGCATCAACTTTAAGATTACTTCAGCTTTAGCGGAAGTTGTAATTTGCCTGAGCATTGGGACAATAAGTATAATTCAACCTGACAATGGTTTTTATCCATTCTGCTAAATTTCAGGCTTCATTTTAATTGCTGCTTTTGCTGATTTATTTTTGTATGTTTTAAAAATAATTCACGTTTAAATTTAAATTCCCACCCCTGCTCATTGCATTTTTATGAAGAGTAAGGCAGAAACCGAATGAGAAATAGGGAGAGAGAGAGAGAGAAAAGCCACTTATTAACTTTGAGTAAATATACCCTGTCAATTTAGCAGAATTTTCCTTTCTTGGTGATTCTTGGAGTTCAGTAAAGAAAACTTATATGTTCTCTAATTAGTGCTGTAAAAAAATGGTAGTGCTAGCAGTGAGTGGTTATGGGAATTAATAACAAGAAGTATCCTATATAGAGCAGGGGCCTCCAATCTTGGCAACTTTAAGACTTGTGGACTTCAACTCCCAGAATTCCTCAGGCAGCAAAGAGTTGAATTCCACAAGTCTTCAAGTTGCCAAGGTTGGAGACCCCTGCTATAGAGTATGCAATATAGCAAAATCCCAAAGTAACAAAAACAATAAAATATATGCCTGCACAATAGCTCTCCTGGAGGAAAATTTATAATTGACTCATTGGTGACAAAACCAACAATATGCAACTGGCCCAATCCAGCTCTTTTTCCTGGTTTAAAACAACTTTTCATGTACCCTGAGTTAAAAAGAATAGAAGTGGGATACAAATAAATACATAAATAAATACATACATCAATAAAAATACAGATTTTCAACAGAGCTCTTGGAGCCTTAACAATTACAATCAGTACAGGTGGTCCTCGACTTACAACATTTCATTTAGTGACCATTTGAAATTACAACAGCACTGAAAAAGTGACTTATGATCATTTTTCACTCTTTTTTTAATTTGAAAAATATTTTATTGAAGTTCAAAATATTAAAAAGTTTACAAAAATTCAAAATATTAAAAAAAATTACAAAAAAAATCTATAATAGAAGATATGTCAATATCTTTCAGCATCATTTTTTAACACTACAATAAATACAATACATACAATTAATACTTGACAGTTATTCATAGTATTGGTAATACTAATTCACAGTGCCTTAATATTATTGGTAAAAAGTGATTCATGTATATAGACCATTGGTTCAGAAGAGAAAAATGCCATATAAACACTAAGTACATATATATATATATCTAAAAAGAGAAAAATCAGAGATAAATCTACATAATTATTGTCTATGTACTGTGCTCTCTATTCCATAACCATAAGAAAAGATGTGTTATATATTATACAATATAAATATAACTACATATATATATTATAAATTAAATATGAATATTTACCTAGATCTCCATTTTCTGGCAATTTCTTGATTTCAACAGTTTCTTGTTGGTCCTACCTATATCCCAATATGCCAATTTTATTTCCTCTTTTAATCTATATTTTTCATGTTTTACTGTCTGCCCATTGATACCAAATGTTCCAAATTGAGTAATAGTCTGAGTCTTCTTTATCATTTAATTTCATTGTAAGTGACCATTTTTTACTCTTTTGACCATTGCAGCATCCCCATGATCAGGGGTGGGATTATACCAGTTCTTACCTATTCGCTCGAACCGGTTGTTAACATTTTAAGCCGTTTGGAGAACCGGTTGTTAGAAGAAATTACTGGCCTAATCCTGTAAGGAAGGCAGGAAGGAAACATTCTGGTGTTGCTTACAGAAACTGCCTCTCCATTAACCCTTATTACATTCTTGGCAGGATTAGACTTCCTGTCTCAGGAATGTCTCTGGAGTTTTTTTCCCCTCTTTTGCTGGTATTTTGCTTGTGTGGAGTGACCATTTAAAGTTACAATGGCTTATGACTGTTGCAGCATCCCCACAGTCACGAGAGGCCAGACGAGGAGATGCGTACCTCAATGTGAGGGATATTGAGTTGGCCACACCCAGCCAATAACATGACTACCAAGCCACGCCCACCAACTAAGCCACGCCCACAGAACCAGTTGTTAAAAAATTTGAATCCAACCCCTTCCCATGATCATGCGATTTACATTTGGATGCTTGAAAACTGGTTCATATTTACGACAGTTGCAGTTTCCTGAGGTCACATGATCCCCTTTTGCAACCTTCTGACAAGCAAAGTCAAGGGAGAAACCAGTTTCACTGAACAACCACGTTAATAATTTAATAACTGCAGTGATTCATTTAACTGTGGTAAGAAATGTCATAAAATGGGGCAAAACTCACTTTACAAATTTTTCACTTAGCAACATAAATTCTGGGCTCAGTTGTAGTCGTAAGTTGAGGATTACCTGCATAAAAGCCATTGCCCACTGCTGCACAGAAGTGTTATCCATCCATCTTTCCTCTGGAGGAAAGGGTACTAGCATGAGATGAATTATCCCTATTACCCATCCCTTTTCTGCCTCTACACTTTCTAGTCATTATATTGACACCTGACTTCTCTCCAAGATAAAAGGTGATATAATACTATATAATAGTATTTTGATGCACTTTGTCCCTGGATAGGGGTTGAAACAGACAAGAAAATCTGCCCGAATCAAAGCTACTCCTTTGCCCCTATGAAACTGCCTCACAACTTGCTTCCATTCCAGTAAAGAAAGGCCTCCAGACAGAGTCCTAGAGAGCAAGCCGTCTCATAATCTAATATAGTCCTCATATATTTAGCAAGATTTTCAATATCATCAAAGAGCTGACACTGATTTCTGTGGCCCTGTCAGAAATAACATTGGCTGTAAGAATATAATCCGAAACGCCTCAACTTCTAGCCACCACAGCGTGACTCCGCCAGCCTTCTTTTCCATCCTGCAAAGTCATGAATGTTCCAGAAGAGACTCGTGACTTTTGGTGCAGCCTCCAAAGGGCTGGTCTGGAATAAGTGGCTTGAATCTTAAACTTTAATTTCTTTTTATCTGAAATCTTTGTAGACCTAAAGCACTTGTAATGCTATGTGGCAGAATCAAAGCTCTTTGATGTTAAGATTATATATATACATATACAGAAAAAGAGACTTTCTTTTTCTTCCCTCAGGATGACATGATCTCATTTATCTAAAGAGCTTCTGGTGTCTCGGCCTAGAAGCCTGGAAGATCCCACACACACTTAGATGACACACATTCTTTTCTACCAGTGGTCTTGTGATGTTGGATTTCAATGGTTGATTGAGGGGGAGTTTCTTTGTTACACATCCAGCTCCTGAAAATGAATATTCAGATTAAGGGCCATGGTGGCCAAATGCCTCATCCAGACATCTTTTATTTACCTCAGTGGTTTTTACACAGACTTAACACAATCACAGAAGGATACAGAGAGTGAACTTTCTCTAATTTTCCAAAAGGAACGTTTTAAGCCTCCATTAAACCATATTTTGTTTTAAATATCTAGGAAGAAGCAGGATCAAACATACACACGGCCATGAAAGCAAATAGATTCAACAATGATTGATTACCCATTATAAAAGAACAGGCATTTGAAATGCCATAGTTTAGCTGAAAAGGGCTTTGTGTTGCATCTTCTAAAAAATAATTTAAATGTGCATGGCAAAGCACTGAGCACTCCATCCAAGTATGTCTCTGCTGCAAGAAGTCAAATGACAAAAGATTGCTATATTTCTTTTTTTTTTTCCAAGACATGTTTTCTTACAAAAGAGAGAAATTTTTTTTATTATTAAGAGCCTCATCTCAGTGAAATATTCCCCATTCCTTTTTCTTGCTGAAGCTGCAGATGTACATTATGCTGGTGTGAAAAAAAAAAAGCTAATTAAACTGCATAGACTCTGCAGGAGGCAGCGAAGGCGTGCAGTGCGCAGGGAGTGATTGATTTGGACTGTCACATGGCTCTGCTGGGTGTCATAACTTAGTGACAAATAAAGGATTAGAGTGTCCCAGAGCAGTTCTCTCCCTTTTATTGTTCACCAGACATCAAAGCACAAAAGCATATTAACATTTTTAATAAGTAGTTAGGTCAGTCTGTGGCTTACAGTTTGGAATTACTTTATGGAAAGCTAAGAGGAGGGAGGGGAAAAAAAAAACCTTAACTCAAACTTCTTGGTAGATTAAAATACCAAATGCCCACAAGGCATCAAGGATCCTTCCACGGGCTTTAAGCTGAGATTGTATTATTTGTCTAAAGCACTCAGGGAGGGGACATTTTTTTAGTGCATTGTCCAGAGATCACTCTCTGTTAAAAATAGAAATAATGCACACACACACATAGGAGGAGAGAGACAGAAAAGTTGAAAGAGCAGCATCAAAGGAGCAGTAAGTGACAAAGAAGTTAGCGTGGAACGTTGCACATTTTGTTGTTCCCAGGGAGCAGATTGTTTCTCTTCATACAATTAGTGCATTAGATATTATATTCAAAAGGGGGAGAAAAGAGGACAGTTTAGTTCCAATAAACATATCCCTCCCCAAAAAAACTCCTCTTGGTTCGTGTCGTGAAAAAATGGGAGGTGGGGGATAAAAAGAGTGTTTACCTAGAAAGTAAACAGAAATAGGCTATGGAAATCTGAAGTCGGGGAAGAATAATGAAGTTTGCTTTCTTATCAGCAATAGTATTAGCTCAAAGAACTATTAACGTTTCCCTTTGAAGTGGCCACAGTCCCATTTTTTTGATCAGGCGCCTCTGTAATGACAGAACCGTAGGAAATGACACGATTGCAACTTTATTTGCATATCAGATGTCAAATCTATATTGCTCTTTTGAAGCTCAGAGATCTTTCTGCATTCGTATGCAGGGATGCCACTATTCACCATTATGGAGAGTGAAAAACTCATCTCTCCACATAATGTATCTGACAACAGCAAAGCCCTAGCTGAAATGGAATTAGCACTTCAGTTCCCATATACAGGTGATCGCACTTCTCAGCTCAGTCGCTAAAAATTGTATTCTCTCTTTTTTTTACTTTTGACTGTGAACACCGTCTCTAATTATTCCTACAACATGATCAAAAGAAGCCTTCTGACCTGAATCCGACGTCTTCAAATCAGCACGATACTGTGGAGAAGGGCTGCAAAGGCAAAGAGGGGGGTAGTGCTTGCAACCTGTCTTCCATGCCTATGACCTTTCTGTTGGGTTGCGTCTGAGCAAAAGCCCAGCTCCCTTTTAAAATGGGCTACTCCTGCATCCCAAAATAGCCTGGGAGAAAAGTTGCAGTTATGGAAGAGCGACTGTCAGCCCTGCAAGG
Organism: Hydrophis major; assembly: GCA_033807585.1. Classification (NCBI taxonomy): domain Eukaryota; kingdom Metazoa; phylum Chordata; class Lepidosauria; order Squamata; family Elapidae; genus Hydrophis; species Hydrophis major. The sequence goes on from CM066329.1 coordinate 193,974,059, forward strand.
TAGTCCAGACAAGGAAACCGATGCCTTGTGGGTCAGTACTATTTTTATTGTCAAGCTACAGTAACAGAATTTTGCAAACCTGAATGCACCTGAAGGCAGGACAAGAAGCAATGGATGGAAACTAATCAAGGAGAGAAACAACCTAGAACTAAGGAGAAATTTCTTGACAGTTAAAACAATTAATCAGTGGAAGGACTTGCCTCTAGAAGTTCCTCCATCATTGTTTTTCAGAAGAGACTGGACAGTCATTTGCCTGAAATTATATAGGATCTCCTGCTTGAGCAGAGGGTTGGACTAGAAGACCTTCAAAGTCCTTCAAAGTACCTTCCAGTCTGTTATTCTGAATGCACTTTTTCTCCTCCCATTCTTTATCTTTGTGTGCCTTTATCTCTGTCCTTTATCTTTATCTGAGAGGCTTACTCACACTACTTTCTTGGCCCAGGCTTTGGCCCCTTTCATCTGCTACCATTGTCTTGGAAACAGCTCTCCTTCCTGCCCTTCAAAGCCATTCCCTCTGCCTTGTACAAGGATATGACTCATACTCTAAGTGAGAGGTCACAGGCACAAAGCAAGGTGCCATTCTACAACCTTGTAGCTGGGCAACTGGTTAGGAAGCCAAATTCACCTGTCAATTCACCTGCACCCACCTGACTATGGCCCACCACATGGTAAGGAAAGCAAGTCCACCTCCCCAGCAGGTGATGCTTACTGAATAGGGAAACAAAGTGAAAGGTATCGACCAATCGTTTTCCTTGACTTGTCTCTCATTAAGACCATAAAGGCAGCACTACTTACTAGCTTTATTAATGTGGAAAATTTGGTCTCTGCCAATGGACATAGAATATAAATCATAAATCACAAGTCCCTGTGTGCCCACAAGAAATCTAACTCCAGCCCACCTGGAATGCCTTTCTTATCTCCCGCTCATTTCCCTTGACTGTTAGTTGGTCAGATTCTTGTAGAGAGCTTAAACTTATAATAAATATTTATACTAATTTGAACTGCCTGAACCTCCTGATTTCCCTGACGCTTGACACTGGAGCAGCAAATTTGATCCTGGCACACTTTTCCAATGGATTGTGTTTTAACCTGGCCATCTGGTTGTGCCCTTAGAGCTCCCTCTTGCTTCTCCCCTGTCCTTCTTCCATGTCTGTGACTTGTCAGGCTCTTTTTGACACAAGTCGAATGGTCTTTCAAAGGAGACCTAGACCCTTATTTAAAAATGGACAGATCACAGGCACAAAGCAAGGGGTTGCCAGGGGTTGAGTGCCCATCCTCTACCCCGACCTCTCAATCAGTGTGAGGGAGAGGATGAACCAGAAGGGAACAATTGAGAACTATCATAGATTACTACTGCAAAGGAATAGCAATGCTAGCAGTGAGTGATTGTGATTATTAGCAACCAGAAGGACTCGTGGAGTATGTAAAATGGTACCATGACAAAGTAATTAACAATAATAGCAAGTATGGTCACATGAAGTCTCTTGGCAACAGAAATAGCAGAAACTTTCTATAGACTTATTGGTGACAGAATCAATACTCAGCTGTCTTTTCTGGGCTAACCCAACCTTTCATACAGTACATAACTAGCATTCTTTTAACAAAAATGTTAGGCCTGTATTTATAACAAGCTGGTGTAGAACTTGACTAACACTTCAGAATATGTTTGTTATCCAGAAAACGTCTCTGCAAACACCCATTCCTTCTTAGGCCCCACAATGTGGTATCTCATAGAAAGTATCTGTCTCTACTGGGATTGATCCAGCCCCTGACCACATCACAAATCACACTGTTGATGAAGTGTGCTAGATCATATCCACAGTCAAGGAGAGTAGATAATTCCTGTTGTAAAACTGGAAGAGCTGAAGACAACTTTAAACTCTCTTATATGCTGGAGAGGAGACAAATTGCAACATCATGAGGCATAAAGCATATAACCCGTGTTGATTGTAAATCATTCTGGGATGGAAATGCGGTTATTTCCACGTGTCTCTGATTCTTGAAAAGAAAATAGGGCCAATGTCAAATAACCAAATCACTCTCTGTAAAACACTGCCAAATCTTTCATACTCTATCTGTGACTAATAAAACCAAAGGAAGTTGCTGCTGTACAGCTTGGCAGCCTCAGATCCTAAAAGGAAAAAAAAAACATATAGCATTTAAGAATGTTGTTAAGCCTTTCACGGCAAGAAATAAATGGATCAATTCCAGAAAGTAGCAAGTTGCCATCCTCTTGAAAGGTTCTAAACAGTTTAAACCATAAAGGGGAATCAACATCACCTGAGATACTGGTATGACACACATTCTCATCAAGAGTGATGCACAGTTAAAAAGTGGTCAAGCTTCTATCACAGGGTTGAAGACTCCATCCTGATTTCTTTTTTAAAATTCCTAATCTGAACATCCAATTCTCATGTATGATTGCTCAGAGTCTCTTTTAATCATAACCTTCACATGTAGTAATTGACCCCCCTAAAAAAAAAGATTTGAAAACAAACGATAACAACAGCAGTGAATCAAAATTTTTGCCAGCTTTGTTAAGATCAAGAAGATATAATTTCCAAATTAAAGATAACATCTACTTTTGGTTCCTCTTGTTAACACCTATCGTGTTTCTCCAACAATACGGCCTCCACCAATAGGAAGCCCCACCATGTTTCTTTGGCATAAAATCAAATTAAGCCCCTCCCCCCAAATTTAGGCCTATTTTAAAACATGCAAAATAAGGGGGAAGGGTGAGGGACTTGCCGTTAGGAGCGCCCCCGAGCAGCAATTCCTCGCCACCAGCCGCTCCTAACGGGTGATCATGGTGAATTGCAGAGCTCCCTACTCCCACCTTTGCTGCAGACGCCTTTGGCACCCGCCGCTGTTGCTTTCCCTTCTGCCCATTCTGCCAAGTTTGGAGCTGCCGCTTCCGTGTTTGGAGTGCTGCCGCCATTTGGGGCTCCAAACAGCGGCAGTGCTCCAAACACGGAAGCGGCAGCTCCAGACATGACAGCGGGCGATCTTTTTATTTTGGTCTGTGTGAAGTTCAGAGTGAGCAAGAGAGGGAGACTGTGATGCCTCCATCTGAGATGGCAACCTCACTAGTGGATCACAAAGTGGCTGGAAGACCGAATCAGCGGGAAACGGTGGTGATCTTTTTGGAGCGAGACGAAAGGGAGAGAAGAGTTGCGAGGCATAATTTGCAGGAGGAAGTGGGTGTATCCCACGGCAGGGAGCCCAAGGAAGAAGGGCCGGTAGGCAACAGAGAGCATCCTGTAGCTCTGGAAGCAGCCTAGAGACGCGCCCGGGAAGAGGCGCAGATGCTGCCTTGTAGTCCCCAAGCCAACTGCGTGCGCCGCCTTTAGTTATGTGTGCTTTGGGCATCTCCATGTGATCGCGACCCTGTCCTTTCCACCTGGCGCCCTTGCTGCTTTCTGGCTCTTTAGCAAGGCATCGCGGTCTCCCTCTCATGTTCACTCTGAGCTTCGCGCGGACCAAAATAAAAAGATCGGCCACCGTCATGTTTGGAGCTTCCGCATTTGGAGCTTCCGACGCCATTTGGAGCTCCAAACAGCGGCAGTGCTCCAAAGGCAAAGCCGGTTGCTAAAGAGCCAGAAAGCAGCAAGGGCGCCAGGTGGAAAGGACAGGGTCATGATCACATGGAGATGCCCAAAGCACGGAGCGCACATAACTAAAGGTGGCGCACGCAGTTGGCTTGGGGATTACAAGGCAGCATCTGCACCTCTTCCCGGGCACGTCTCTAGGCTGCTTCCGGAACTATGGGACGCTCTCTGTTGCCTACCGGCCCTTCTTCCTTGGGCTCCCTGCCATGGGATACACCCACTTCCTCCTGCAAATTACGCCTCACAACTCTTCTCTCCCTTTCCTCTTGCTCCAAAAAGATCGCCATCGTCTTCCGCCGATTCGGGCTTTCAGCCACTTTGTGATCCACTAGTGAGGTTGCCATCTCGGATGGAGGCATCACAGTCTCCCTCTCTTGCTCGCTCTGAACTTCACACAGACCAAAATAAAAAGATCGCCCGCCGTCATGTTTGGAGCTGCCGCTTCCGTGTTTGGAGCACTGCCGCTGTTTGGAGCCCCAAATGGCGGCGGCACTCCAAACACGGAAGCGGCAGCTCCAAACTTGGTGGAATGGGCAGAAGGGAAAGCAACAGCAGCGGGTGCCAAAGGTGTCTGCAGCAAAGGTGGGAGTAGGGAGCTCCGCGCTTCACCATGATCACCCGTTAGGAGCGGCTGGTGGCGAGGATGCAAGGGTGGGAATTAAGTTACCCCCGAAAAGACATCCTAGCCATTTTTTCGGGGGTCAAAAAAAAAAAAGACCCGGCCTTATTATATGAGAAACACGGTATATATGAGAAATTGTATCCTAAAAATTTAATTGCTTTATTCTGTCTTTGTTCTGTAGAAAGTTAGCACCCTCCCCTCTCCTAGAAAAATGAAATATCCTAGGAAATATTAAAAAGGCAGAATATTTCCCCTAAAAAGAGAAGTAGAAACTCAGAAGCAGAAACTCACCCCCACCTTTGTTAATGGGTGGGCCATTAAGGCCTGGGCCAGAGTATTCTACATAACAAAGGCCTCTACTGATCTCACCACCTGGCCTGGGAAGATTGCATCAGCCAGCACTCAGGTGAAACCATGTGGTCCAGACAAAAGCCTACAAAGTTAGTTACAACCCCACCCCTGGGAATCTGACAGCCATTTCTTACACAGGAACAGGAAACACTAAGGTGGGACCCAACAGAGGGTATATAACTAAGGGTCTCTCAGTATCTTGGCCCTTCTTTTCCTTCACCCAACATCTTGAACCATGTGATCGTCCTTTTCACTTTGGAGCTCCAAGCCATGTGTCCTGTCCACCATTAAACCATCTTTCTGAACAGCCTCCATGTTTCCAGTGTCTTTTTCCCCATTAGGAACTGAACCAAGAAGGATATTTCTTCCAACAGTTCCATTGGTATAATGATATAATATGTGAAAACTAAGTACTATAATATGAAAGGATGTAGAAACCCACAAGAGACTTGACTTAAGCCATATTAGTCCAGATACAGATAGCAGGCCTTAAGCCTTGGCTGTTTTCAGGATGATTATTGAAGACTTTGTTGGATGTGTGATCTTCCCTAAAAACATTCTTTCCCTTAGAAGATGAAACCTTGTTCTGTGGTTTGTTTGTTTGGGGGTTTTTTGGTTTGATTTGCATTTGGGAGGCAACAGAAAAGAACTATAACCTTTGGGCCCAGAAGCAATAAGATAGGTCTTTGACTTTTAGATAGTTTTGATCTTAGCACCTTGCTGTAATCTTTCTTTCTATGAAAGAAAGATTTGTTATAAAAAATTGTGTCTGGAGTATGACTGAGTTTTATCAGAGAGAAGAAATGTCTAAGAAAACATGGATATAGACAAAAGTTAACTAGATTTTAAAAGGCCTTAGAAAACTAATTTCTCATTGCTAGCATCAAAAACTGGACAGAGTTCTTGCGGAGGCTGAGTAATGCATGTCGTGAAACTATGCTTTTTGACAAGAAAGTAGGCTATAATACCAATTTTGCAACATTTGTTGTCAGTTCTAAACAGCTTTCTAAACCCTAAGGTTGAGCTCTTGAGCACAATTCCAGATAAGCTGTCCACTTTGGGCTCAGAATACAGTAGGTGCAGAATTTTGTTTTAGACGTCGTTGAAATGTTTGACAGCAAGCATCTCATTTCATATCATATCATATCATGGGTGGTACACAAATAAAATGTTAAAAATGTAATATGAATATCAATATTTAAAATAGTTAAGATTCCACATTCAAATTTAATGGAAAGGCAGGGGTAGGAGTTTCAGGGTGTTAATCAACCCCATTGCTGCATCCTCCTCTGTGACCCCCAAGCAAGAGGGCAGAGCCAGGTCCTTAAATACAGATTAGAATACAGAATAATAGAGTTTGAAGGGACCTTGGAGGTTTTCTAGTCCAACTCCCTGCTCAAGCAGGAAACACTATGCCATTCTGGACAAATGGCTGTCTAATCTCTTCTTAAAAATCTCCAATGATAGGTTTCCGGTTCCGCGTGGCTTCGGGGCAGCAGGAATTCGTGACAGCTCGCGATTCCTGCTGTGCTAGCCGCCGAGGTACCCCCGATCCAGATGGGTCAGGGGGATATGGCTGCCCTGTAGGGACAGCTGAAGAGAGAGGGGAGTCGGACAGGGGGTTGGGGGTGTCGCAGAGCCCCTCCCCCTCCGGAAAAACCCCTTTTTCCCAAGGCGGTGGAGCGGCAGTCAGCAATGGCCGCCACGAAGAAGCCAGCAACCGGGTAAGATTGCGCTGGAGGAAGTAAGGAGTGAAAGTGCTGTCTGAGCCGGGTCAAGTAACATCTTGCAAATTGGCTGGAACTGAGCTGTCTGAATTGCTGGAGGATACATTGTATCCCTAAGAAGATCGAAAGCGGCGGAGAAACTGTTAAAGGGAACTTTTTTTTTTTTCTTCACTCTCCCACCCCATGGAAATAGCAGATATGTTTGGATATACTGGACATTGAAAGTGAATTGTTTTGAGAGTTGAAGATAAGGGACAAAAGGGTTTTTGGACATTGAAAAACTTAAGAAATTGGAAAACCCTTGTTGGAGGTATGGATTTCTGATTATTTAAAATTGATATTGCAAGTGGGAAGGGAGAGGAAAAAAAATTGGAGCAGAAGCTGAAAAAGGAGGAGATTGCCTAGAATCCCAAAGAAAGGTATATGGTAATTGGACCTCTTTGATTAAACATTAACCCCAGAAAGAGAAAGAGAAGAAGGAAGAAAAGTATTAATTTTTGGAATTTTTTTTTTTTTGAATTATTCTTGATTAAAAATATTTGTGGTTGTTTTGGGAAAAGTTTCTTTTTTCATGATGGCATCGCTTGTGGATGAATTAAAGACTGAATATCAAAAATATAAAAAAGAAGATACTTTGGGCAGTTTGTTTCAATTCTTAGAAATGGCGTTACGTACTTATGAAAAGTTGATTACGCAGCAGAAGGACTGGGACAAAGAAGAAGAAGAAGCCATCTTTGATGAACAATGGGTTCTTTCCAGGGAGGAGGAGAAAAAGGATAAGAAAAAGGGGATTTTAAGAATTATAAAAACAACCAAAGAAGAGAAAAATGAGCGGAAAGGTGGAGGCAAGGTTAGGAAGCAAAGGAAAGGGAGTAAGAAAAGGGAGGAGGAAAGACAAAGGGGTAAAAAGGGCAAGGAGAAGAATAAGCAAGAGAGAAAGGGGGGGAGGAGAAGCCTCAATGGGGGGAAGCAAGATCTAAAGAAAAAAAGTTTATTCAGAGACAATGGGTGAATTTAATTTAGGATAAAAGAGGGATTCTGGAGGGTACATAAGATTGTGCTTTTTATATGTGTATTTAGAGTATAAAATTTATTGTGTAATTTTAGAATCTTTTAAACAGAATCCCAAGAAAAATTGTTATATGAAGTACTTTTAAGTTAGGGTAATGAGTTAAAGGTGTCACTCCAGTTAGTGTATAGAAGAAGTATAGTAAAAGAAAAAAGATGAATGGATAGTTGGAAATAGAACAGACAAAGAATGTTATTGAAAATGGAAATAAGATTTGGAAGGATATATAAAGGTTTTGTTTTTTTGTTTTTTGTATATTGATAAAAGGCAATAACATTTTAATCAATAAGAAATAATTTGGATGAAAAGGAGAAGCTGGAATAAGATATGAAGTTAAATAGATAAAGTATTGGTTTGTTCTTTAATTATTATTATTTTTTTAGGAAAGAATTTATAAGCTGTTATGCCTTGATTGTTTATGCACTGTTTTTGTAAAACTGATAAAATTGGTTTATATATATAAAAAAGAAAATGATAATAAGATATGGAAGGATATATAAAGTGAATATGATGTTTGAATTTGTGTCTGTGTGAAGAGTTTCAACCCGGGATCAGGCAGCCTTCAGAAAAAATGTTTTAGTTTTGTTTATGTTTTGTGTTTTGTATGTTTATGAAAGGCAATAAAATTTTAATAAGCTAGAAATATAATTTGGATAAAAGGAGAAGTTTGGATAAGATATGAAGTTAAATAAATAATGTAAATATTGATATTACAATAGTTATGTTCTATTGGCTTTCTTCTTTAATTATTATTATTATTATTTTTAGAAAAGATTCTTCAAGTTCTTTTGCCTGGATTGTGTATTGTTTTTTTTTTGTAAAATTAATAAAATTTGTTTAAAAAAAAAAAAATCTCCAATGATAGAGCACCCACCATTTTTGGAGGAAAGACACTGATTAATTGTTCTTGCTGGCAGGAAATTTCTCCTTAGTTCTCCTTGATTAAGTTTCCATTGATTACTTCTTGTCCTGCCCTTGGATACTTTGGAGAATAGGTTGGAGAATAGGTTAATCCCATCAAATCACTAAATTACTGTCATGTCATCACTAGTCTTTCTCTTCATTAGACTAGACATACCCAGTTCCTGTATTTTAGCCTCCAGCCCCCTAATCATCTTTGTTTCTCTACTCTCATCCTTTCTAGAGTCTCAACATCATGGTGACTAAAACTGGATGCAGTATTCCAAGTGCAGTCTTACCAAAGCAATATCAAATGCTACTAACACTTCAAGTGATCCTGATACTAGTTCTCTGTTGATGCAGCCTAGGATCACACTGGCTTTTTGGGTGATTGCAGCACACTTTTATTATGATTCCTTGCTTTAGGGTGGGGGTCACCGTGACTGAATGGAACCAAGCATTTACTGACCAGATGCCCTTATTGAACCTATGCAGAGTTCACAGTAGATATTTTCTCTCTGCATCCTGATAGAGAAACATCTGTCACTGCCTAGGATTGAACTATCAACTTTCCAAGTGGGAGGAAAGTGTCTTCACCTTTAGGCTACCACACCGCTCTGCCTGCAGCACACTACGGCCAGGGATGGGCTTCAAAATTTTTAGCAAGGGGTTCTCCACCCAGTTGCTGGGAGGACATGGCCATGGGCGGGTGTGGCCTAGTTGGCCTTCTGCACCATGGCCGGGGGAGGCTTTCTTGGAGCCTCCAGGAGGCTGGAAGTGGGCCCATTTCCAGCCTTCCTGAACTTCTGGTAGGCCCATTTTTAGCCCTCCCCAAACCTCCACATGCGCCCTGCACTTACTTGCATCCAAAACAGGCCAAGTGGGGACTCCTTGGAGGGGCAGGGTGGGGTGGGCGGAGCCAGCCAGTAGCAGAATTTGGGGGTTGCACAGAATCTTCGCTAGAGGTTCTTCTGAACCCCTGCGAAGCTCCAGTAGCCCACCCCTGACTACAGCTCATATTTAAATGGTTGTCCACTAGGACTCCTAAATCCCTAGGTACAATGACTGCTGTTGAGCCAGGTACCATCTATTCTATACCTGTACATTTGGTTTCTTTTACCTAAGTGTGAAACCTTACTTTTCTCACCACTGAATTGCATTTGGTTAGATAGGACCCAGTGTTCGTCTGTCAAGATCCTTTTGGATCTTGAGCCTATCTTCTGCTGGTTATTCCCACCAGCTTGGTATCACCTGAACATTTGATGAGTTCCCCTTCTATTCTCTCATTTAAATTGTTTATGAAGATGTTGAGGAGTATTGGGCCTAAGACAGAACCTTGGAGTACCTGACTGCATGCTTCCCTCCATGTCAATGTAGACTATGGTCTACTTTATTAAATCCGTTACTAAAGTCTAAATATACTATGTCTACAGCATTTCATTGGTCCACTAATTTAGTCAGTTTGTCAAAGAATGCAAAAAGGTTTGTCTGGCATGGTCTGTTATTGACAAACCAATGATGGCTTCCAATAATTGCTTTGCTTATTTCTAGGTATTCACAGATTTGAAAAGATGATGCTTTTCATACATGAGCAAACTCTAGAACATAGCACAGAATGCTTTGTTACTGCCATCACAATCACATATCAGTAATTACTTGATTGGTGATTCAACAATAAGAAATAAATGCAGCCATGCACCACTGATGTAATTAAGGTAATACAATAAAATTTTCATGCTTACCATGAGTCGGGTGGGAAATAAATTACATTGATAACACATTAATATTTTCAGTTATGTTGCTGTTAAACTTTCAACACTACTCTGCTGTTTCCCAGATTTAAAACAAAATGTTTGTAAACACTAATGGGAATAAACAAAACTTCATTCTCTAGACAACAGAATCTGGGGAGATCCTTATAAGACTTGCATTGGTGCTGTCTTATAGTATATGTAAACTCTTGTCCAAGTATGCTCTAATAGAGAATAACTATTCTGGTATCCAAAAACATTTGGGGAGCATTTTGAATCAAGTCAGTCCTAGTTTAGAAGAGCAGAAATATGTAGGGGCTGTGATGTAAAACATCTGGAGAGCAGTTGGCTAGCGATGCTTAGTAACTGTGCTTGTGTGGAATCTGACTCTCCTCCTTTCTGGCTAGACGTGGGTTGTTTGCTACTTCTTCTCATTTCAGTGGTACTTCACAGGTGGCAGCAGAGCCATACGATGTCATACGATGGTTAAAGGCACCAGGCTAGAAAGCAGAAGACTGTAAGTTCTAGTCATCTTTTAGGCATGAATCCAACTAGTTGGCCTTGGGCCAATCCCACTTGCTCAGCCTTAGAAAGAAGGCAATGGAAAGCCATCTCTGAAAATCCTTGACAAGAATGTGCAGGGACTTGTCCAGGCAGTTACCATGAGTCAAAACTGGCTTGAAGGCACCAGACAACCATTACTTATACATGGCAGAGAAATAATTCCCAACCAGCCATTTTGTTGGTGATGGGCTGGCACAATTTCCTCACTATTTCTTTTTCCAAATCATATTGGATAAGAGATATATTGAAATTACAGATTTACATAGTATTGTGTTATCCTTACTTTGAGCTGGTGATTAGGATAAGAATGAGTCTCTCAGTTAGATTATCCAATTTCTTTCCAAATGCACTGTGGAAAATTTACTGATAGACACATGAGGATCACTTCAGTCATTCTGGCAATGTCCCCTTCCTCAAAACTCAGATTTTCAATCAGTTGAATTGTGGCAGATAGAATAATAGCAGCATCTAACCCTAGCAACAAATGTTGAAATATTAACTCATATAGTCTAGACTTGCCCTATCATTGCCACATTTTGGGCTGAAAACTACAGTATTAATTCAACAAGAATGTAGCACAATCTTTGCAAATTGAAGATGCATATGTTCTGTTTGGCTATATTCCCAGTATTTGAAATTTATCAAGACATCAAGAGCTGTGGAGTTTTTGTGTATGAAGGCTGGCCAAAAGAATGATTATACAACACTGGAAGAATAAATCTATACCTGATTTGTAGCAATTGTTGATAAAGTGTTATCTGTTAATAGTTAGACTTTCTCTTTCTTCTTCAACCAGAGGGAAATTCGATGTTTTCAGTCATTTTTTTTGGTATTTTCTTTCTGAGATAACTTTCCAGGCCTTCTTTTCTTTCTTTTTCCTTCCTTTAAACTGAAAGATTTAAATGATATCACTCTATGTCATTTGGTTATAGAATGAGACCACGGTGACTCACGTGCTAAGATGCTGGGTGCGGTATCTGCCATCCCGCATCTGATGGGCAGCTCATGAAAGGGAGCGAAGGGAAGAGAAACGACAGAAAGCGAGGTTTCCTCTTGATGAGCGTGCCCCGAATGTCTTGGCACACGCTCTTTTATTGTGCTTTTTTACAAGAAAATGATTTAATCAAAGCTCAAGTCAAACATGGTAATCTCATCAGGATGTGCATGTTTACAAAGCTGCATACCGGACAGATTAATTACAATGTGGATAAGCTTATTAACAACCGTCTAGCTCCTTGTCCCTTGTACGTGCCTTGCAAAGGTCACTGAAGAGACAGAAGTTAATGATTACACGTGAATGATACAATGTTGCAAACACATGAATGATACATAGTTGCAATGATACATAGTTGCAAACACATGAATGATACATACTTACAACATCTCCTCTGTTTTTATTATTTATGACGAGTCTTCTTCCTCGTCCGAGAAGACAGGAACCATTTTTATGGAATGTTCGCCGTCCCCGTCATCTGGGCAAGAGTGCGACCCATCAGCGTCAGGGTTGTCCAAGGAGTGGTAACTCAGCAATGACATTTTTTCGTCTGGTGTTGAGGATATAACATGAGCTTGCAATAGCACATTAACATCAGCAGTTATGGAGGATAATTAATTTTTTTTAAAAAATTGCAATATTCTATTAAAACAACAAGGTCCTATAATACATATCAATATAATGATTATTAATGATGCTGCCAATGCAGTTAAAAAGGTTGTAAGCCATGGCGAAATAGAAAACAACCTGCCCCCCCTGCTATCAGCATAAAGACAACATTCTTCTTTAAGCATTGTACACAATCCCCCTGGTTTTAAAAAATAACAGATCTAAGCCTCTATGATTTTTCAAAAGGGGGTATTCCATGGGTACCTGTAGGGATATAAAATCATCAGAGTTATACACACAAGCCATACTTGAATGCAAAATGATTTGGATTTAACAATTTCATCCCCGTGGACACATGCCATGAAATCGGTGTAACAAGTCCAAACAAAATTATTGCCAGGGATAAAATACATTCCTTTCAGGCGTGATGTTAAAGTTCCTCCTGAAGTGGTGTAGATTGCAGGATATCCCCTGGTTGTGTGGGTGTGTCTGCCAAATCGAATTGAAGTGGTGGGTAGAAGTCTTCTATGCAAGAAAAATTGGTTGTAGAACTTAAACGAACTCCTTGAAAGTCAGTTATAGTCCAAGCAATATTATATCTTCTATGAGGCTTCTGCGGATCATCATGGACAGTTCTTTTGAAGCATCGTTTGTTGACAGGATCAGAGTTCGGGTATATAAAAACATCACAAGCAGGAGAGAGGGCTATGGACAAGTTAGTTGTAGAACATTTGCGAAATGAGGAGGGAATGCAATTAGTAGAAAAAAGGATAATAATTACAATAATGACAATAAAGATTAATTTGGTAATTCATCAAGGATGTTAGTTGGGGTTGGGAAACCCATAATACAATAGAAGGACATCTAGGTCCCCCTAAATTTTAGATTGAATAGAGGAAAAGATTTTAAGGTTCCTTTCCATAGGAAGAGTAAAGAAGGAACAAAAGAGCGAGTGGTAGAGTGTTCTTTAAACAAAACAGAAGTGACAGAGTGAAAACTACGGGTAGCATTTTCATGACGTACCCACATGGAACAAGTATAATAGCCTTCTGTTAATGAAATGGTTTTAACACGAATAGTCTTTTGACAGGAAGCATAGGTTTTGTTGAAGTAAGGTAGAAATTGCAAAGAAGATATAGGTAAGAATATCAGGAAGAGTTTTAAGATACAGATGTAGCAGAGGAATTCCCATGATAGGGTCTAACCGCCCTACCAGGGATCCAGCAAGTGGTTTTGTCTGGCAGTAAGATCACAGCGTAACCTCGTCCCCAAATGAGAAGCTCAGCAGGACCCTGCCAGGCGGGATCTGGCAATCTGTGATAATATACCAGAGGTCTATTAGGCAGGGGTGAGGGGGAGGAAAAATGACGTGAAGCAGCAGAAGTGGGAGGAATGCCAGTCAGATTAAGAAAGTTTAAAGTGTAAAGACAAATGTTAAGAGAATTTTGCAATGCTGGGAGGTTCGGGGGTTTTTCCCGCAACGAATATCGATCAAGAGCACATTTCAGAGATAAGTTCGCTCGTTCCACAATAGCCTGCCCCTGGCTGTTGTAGGGAATCCCAAACTTGTGGGTTACATCCCATCTGTTACAGAAGTCCTGGAAAGCAGAACTTGTATAGGCAGGTCCATTGTCAGTTTTGATTTCTTTTGGACGTCCCAGCGAGGCAAAGGTACGAATTGAATGATTGATGACATGTTTTACAGTTTCTCCCCTTTGAGGAGTAGCCAGAATAAACCCTGAATATGTATCGATGGAAACGTGCAAATATTTCCAAGGGGCAAAAGGTGGATACTGAGTTACATCCATTTGCCAAATCTCACAAGCTTTTAATCCTCTAATATTTACTCCTATGGGAATGGAATGTCCTTGCTTACTACATGTGGGGCATTGTTGAATAATGGCAGCAGCTTCTGCCTGAGTTAGAGAAAATTGAAAAGTTATCATAACTTGGCGGGGGAGATTCAAACACACTCCCTGCTTCTATTTTATAATGGACCATTAAAGCCTAATTTTCCTCCAAGTGACCAAAATGCCAATAGGTGCACGAGGAGGACTATGGAGATGTTCACCAATTTTTTGCCAAGTGGAAATTTTTAAGGACCCTTCCTCTGAATAATTGGGACAATGTTGCCACACATAAGCCAATAATGTAGCAATAGGTTTCTTTTTTACAGGTGAGCCCTTTAAATTAGCAGAATATTTAGAAGAAGAAGCGACTAACTCCCTCAATTCCTTCAGATGCTGCGTCTGTTGTTGAGAAAAGTTTCCACCCATACTTACGAAAGTTGAGACCGTGTTTCAGATCCGATGATGTGCAATTCGCTTCAGGCCTGGCGATGCACAGCTCCCATCGAGCTGATAAGATATGGGCGCGTCGCAACGTATCCCCCTTAGGGAATCACATCGGGGTCACCAGAATGCGGTATCTGCCATCCCGCATCTGATGGGCGGCTCATGAAAGGGAGCGAAGGGAAGAGAAATGACAGGAAGCGAGGTTTCCTCTTGATGAGCGCACCCCGAATGTCTTGGCACACGCTCTTTTATTGTGCTTTTTTACAAGAAAATTATTTAATCAAAGCTCAAGTCAAACATGGTAATCTCATCAGGATGTGCATGTTTACAAAGCTGCATACCGGACAGATTATTTACAATGTGGATAAGCTTATTAACAACCGTCTAGCTCCTTGTCCCTTGTACGTGCCTTGCAAGGGTCACTGAAGAGACAGAAGTTAATGATTACACATGAATGATACAATGTTGCAAACACATGAATGATACATAGTTGCAATGATACATAGTTGCAAACACATGAATGATACATAGTTACAACAGCTGGGCTTACACACTGCTGAGGTCGGCAATTGGTGGTTTGATTCCTGTGAGCAAATAAACCATGCAGGGACAAGAAAGGAGCCTCCCTCCCAATCCCTACCGGCATTCAGGCTTCCTGTGGGTAAAAATAATACCACCTGAAAAACTTCCTTTCACAGAGTCAGCCAGCCATCTCAGTAATCCCTGAAACTGAAATCTTATAGAGGTAAAACGTAACAATCAAAAATATCCAGGAAGGTGATTGTATAAAGATGCACACTGAAACTAATACTTTGTTAAAGCACCTTTTGATTTTTATGACAACATCAAGTCTTGAAGATTGAGCAGAACAGGCCTTTTCGCTCTGTCTTCCTTGACCTGACAAAGGCATTTGACACTGTAAAGAGGGAGGCTCCCTGGATCATTCCGAGACATCATGGTTGCTCAAGGATATTCATGAAGTTGATTCAGCTACTGCACAATGGAATGACAGGACAGAATTGCGAAGTCTGCCTTCTATGAGTGCTCTTTGTCTGTCTTCATTTTATTTCTATGAAGCAAGGAATGTATGTCCCAGCACCAAAAATGAGTTTCTTTTATTCTTTTTCTTGATTCTCGACTGCTGAGATGATGATCTGCTTTTTAGGAGGTCGCGGTTAACAAACCAGTTTATTTATTTACTTATTAATCAAATTTATATAGCATCCCATTTCATGGAAAATTACTCTGGGCAGCATACAACAATCCAATTAAAACAGTAAATAAATAACACAATCTTTAGTTAAGGTCACTATGTAATTAATTTTAAAAAGATATATAAAAGCCAAACTAAGACAGGAAAAGAGAATAATAGATGGAGGGATGTTAAGAAATAAAGGAAAACCACCTCATGAGTTCAGCTGTCAACAGACCTGTTGGCCAAACAAGTTCTTAAGGGACCTGGGGAACCTCAGGAGTGATGAGGTTAACCTTACCTCTGATTGGCCACTGCTTGGGAAGGGGATGATTTTCCACTTTCAAATCCAGCCTAAAGTTCTACGATTTCCTAATAGTTTCCCATCTAGTTATTAACCAGCTCAGCCCTGCTTAACTTTTTGAGTTCAATTTCAGTCAGCTAAGTACTGACTCCTTCAGTAAGCACGTTGGGATTCCAGCCCCCCAAATTTCCAAACAAAATGGCTAACTGGGTCATGTTGATCACAAATCAGGTATAGACCAGTTCCAATTTTGGGAATTTCAATCTTAACAATATGGATGGCATTATTTTTGAAAGACGGGCAATTGCCTCACATTCCTTTAAAACAATTTTTTTTAGTGGCAACCTGTAGAGGTAGTCCTTGACTTACAGCAGTTCATTTAGTAACCATTCAAAGTTACGACGGCACTGACAAAAGTGACTTATGAGTGATTTTCACACTTATGACCATTGCAGCATCCCCATGGCCACATGGTCAAAATTGAGACACTTGGCAACTGGCTCATATTTATAATGATTGCGGTATCCCAGGGTCATTGTGATCACCTTTTGCAACCTTCTGGAAAGCAAAATCAATGGGGAAGCCAGATTCACTTAACAACCATGTTACTAACAATAACTGGAGTGATTCACTTCACAATGGTGGCAAGAAAGGTTGTAAAATAAGGCAAAATTCACTTAACAAATGCCTCACTTAACAACAATAATTTTGGGCTCAATTGTGGTCAGAGGTTGAGGACTACCTGTATTGCGGTTATTATTGTGCAGAGGTTGAGATTTTGAATTATTTTGGTGGAACTCTAATCAAGCTATGTGTTGGGCATGTAAGAGATTCTTCTCTTTGATAGGCCATTTGGAAGGCCATCTCTCTCTGGTTAACATCAGCCCACCTTGTTTGCTCTGGCAGAAAAGGCATGCTATTGGGTACCATAAGCTAGGGATCTAAATTGAGACCTACATTAGGTGGGTTCCAGGAGACATGATGGCTCTACCATGGTGACTGTCTTAGGGAAGATCCCTCCTCCTGAGCTAGCTCATCAAGAACCATGGTGGTGAAGTGGTTGGAGTGCAATACTGGAGGCTACTTCTGCTGACTGCCAGTTGCCTGCAATTTTGCAGCTCAAATTCTACCAGGCTCAAGGTTAATTCAGCCTTCCATCCTACCAAGGAGGGTAAAATGAGGACCCAGATTGTTGGAGGCAATAGGCTGACTCTGTAAACCTCTTAGAGAGGGCTGCAAAAGCACTCTAAAGCAGTATATAAGTCTAAGTGCTACTGTTATTGCTATCTCCATATCTCTTGATGCTGCAGAAGTCCCTCAGGAGCTGGTTATGCCACCAGGCCTGGGGGTTCCCAGGAAACCGGAGACATGCCTAGATAGCTCCATGGCTAAGTACTCATTCTTATTCCCCTTTTGCCTAGGATTGATACATTAGTTTTATAGTTGTTATTTTAAGCTGAATTATATATTTTTATGTTGCCTGTTTTTATATTCATTGTTATTTAAGCACTGTATATCACCCAAAGTCTCATTTTGTAACATGGGGGAAGGGCTATACAAATTTGATTAATAAAATAAATAATATTGTGCTTGTAATATAAATGTCTGCTTGCATGGTGTTGATTGGCATGCTTCTAAAGTTCTAGATCTTTTCTTTCTATAGATTTTTTCAAGGAAATTGGGACAAAGGTAAAATGTTAGGTTTTTGTCTTTTAAGAATTTGAGCATGAATCCATGCATAGTCTATTTAGACTTTTATGAATTCTTTGGAATAATTCCAGTCACAAAGACGCAGGCTGCTATGTATTTGGAAATAATGGACTTAATTTTTCCCCAAGATTGAGTCAATGGTTAGTATATAACTAACTCTTGCATTTGTGTTATAATGAAAGCCCCTTTATTTTTACTTTGTATGATTTGACGTCATGAAGTTCCTCTCATTGACACTTCTTCCAGTTATCTGATTGTTACAGTTAGATGCCAAGCATCTAATGTGCCTTGTATTCAAGGAAACCAGGATAAAAGAAATCACCAAATAATGATGTTGGTGACAAAGCTGGCTTTGGAATACAGTATTTGGGTTTTGCTATTCAGTGTGAATTTACAGTAGTGACATTAGAAGGAGCTAGTTGGAAAATAAGGTGCACTGAGAGTGCCTTTTTCACTCTGTCTCCTCCAGATATGTGGCCTCCATGATCATCCACACAACAGCAACTGAGAAAAAGTTGCAATAAACTCTAATCCAAGGTTTCCTAAACTTGGCAACTTTAAGATGTGTGGACTTCAACTCCCAAAATTCCCCATCATAGCTGGCTGGAGAATTCTGGGAGTTGAAGTCTACAAGTCTTAAAGTTGCCAAGTTTGGAGATCTCTGCTCTAATCTATAAAGAACACTACCCCAGAAAGGCAATTTGAAATTCCTTGTTTACAAGTAGTCCTTGACTTACGACCACACTTGAGTCCAAAATTTCTGTTGCTAAGCAAAAGAGTTAAGTGAGTTTTGCCCCATTTTATGACCTTTCTTGCCATGCTTGTTAAGTGAATCACTGCAGTTGTGAAGGGATCATTAACTATTAACAACACTGTTAAGTGAATATTTTTTAATTGCAACAGTAAAAACTAATGCAAAATAAAAGAGCGAAATAATGGAAAGGAAGAAGAAAAAGTGCAAGAAAACAGAAGGAAAAGAAAAGAGAGAATATAATAAAGGAAAAAAGAAAGATATTAAGAAGCAACTTCCACCCTTCATCATAACAAGAATAAACAAATTTAATAACTTTTCAGAGAGGGAGTCAAATATTAGCTTTAATAATATCACCTCACTTTATACAGAATTCAGTGATTGGTGCTCCATTACTGGAAGTTTTAAGCAGGTTGGATAAGTATCTGTATAAAGTAGCATCTAGAGAGAGGTGCAACCTCTCTTTCCAACTAGAGAGGGGTTGGACTAGAAGACCTCCAAAGTCCCTTCCAACTTTGTTGCTCTGCAAGATCCAATCTAGGTTGGTCACTAGGACCAACTTCCAAGCTTTTGGACTTGTGCTGGAGCCCGTCCTGAGGGAACTTCTCTCAACTGGAATAGGTGCTTTGGGCTATTCTATGCTTCATGTTTATGTGGTGCCTTCCTATGAATTAATTGGTGTGTTTATGGCTGGCAATTGGCTATTGTTTCCTTGTGCTGCCAAGCCCTTGGCTCCTAATACTTCATAAGATTGTGGTAAATCAGTACTCGTGTTGACTGACAAGGGGCCTGTTTCCCAGGTTGCAATCATTTCCCTGGCTATTTTTGTACCAGCACGGCCAACAATCTTAGTAGCTGCGAAATTGAATGCTTGTACTTGTTTATTGCAGTGTGAGACGACCAATGAGTTTGGGTCTCCTAACCTGAGTAGCATGCTTATGTCCTTGCTATCTGTGGTTAGCTTTCTCCCCATCTGTCCAATATAGTCACAGGGGCAATCCATGCAAGCGATCCGATAGATCACATTAGAAGCACCTCCCACCTCTAAGAGACCCACTGACAGATATTGGAAGCTGCGTTCTACTGCTTCTGAAACATTATTATTATTATGTTATTATGTTCTGTTTATTTGGGGACTGTCCCAAAATGCCCCACCACCATTTCCTGCTCTGCCCAACCCACCTCCCCACAAAGAAAGAGGCCATCAGATATGATATGATTGCACACCAGTGGCCAAGAGAGTCCTGCCCCTCCCAGTAAGGATATAAAAAGACTAACCCTCTGTGAGATGACAGTGTCTTCTTCCCCTTCTGTCTTCTTCTTTTCTCATCCATCCTCGCTCGCTTGACCCAGATGTCACTAATTTTCTGTCTTTTCAAAGTCCTCTGTTTTGCATTCTTCTTACTATCAGAAAAAGAAAAGTCATCGCAATGGTCACCTTCCCTCCCATATCTAAAATAAGCGAGCAAAGCCCTTTGTTTTTGTCTTCTAGCTTATTACTCTTAATCCACGTTCTTAGCTCTACTGTGCAAGATCATAGGAGGAGCTAAAACAAAGATTTGTTCGGGTTTTGGCACACAGAAACGGTCCCTTCAAACTGCAGGCCTTGGTTGTTTGGACTGTTGTGCGGGATTTCACAAAGCTAATTGTGACCAGTAAGTTGGTGCAGTGCAATGGGGGAGGGGAGGGAAATAGCGGGGGAAATGGAGCAGAGCCTTTTCTGATGAATTCACCTGCTTGAAGGAATATCTCCAAGTGTGTTTTCGAAACTGTTATGTTGGAGCATGGGCGAGAAAGAATGGAGACAAGCCACTGGAACGGTGAACTTCAACTCTTTATTTACATAGTGACTTCTCAACTCAATGGCAGTTATAACCCTCCTTATATAGGCAACCCCCAATAACTATTAACCAATAACAATCGAGGAGCGCTAGCTTCCTTAACCAATAGGAACTCTCTGTTAATGGCCAATCGGATTCCCCGGAACGGGCCAATCCGATCCTGCCGTTAACAGCCAATCCGAAGTGCAGGGTCAGAACCCTGCACTTTACTCCAAGCTCAAGTTCTCTTTATTAAACCTTATGCATTCACAACACCCCTTCCACCTGGCTTCTGTTACATAGTCCTTTAGGTAGGACGGTTGCTTTATTAGTCTTTTTGATTTTCGCTGTGTCATTTGGCTGCAATCACGCTGAGGTAGATCGTTGTTTGGCAACAGGGTCGCCTCTGGTTCAGAGTTCATTTCTTCGTTGTTGCCATTATTCTCGGTAATTCCCTGAGGTACATCTGTTTCCCTCTCTGGTTCCACTTCCTGTGTCTCTATTACACCATCGTTCCCTTCGAACGGGCTTTCTTCTACTTGGAATTCATCTTCTTCCGTATCTCCCCCCCCCCTCAGTTTGGTCATAAGGGAGTTCAGGAATGCCCGACGGGAGCCGCGATCGTAATTGATCGATATGGCGTTTCCATAGTCTATCGTCAAGGCATTGTACAAGGTAGGATCTCGGGCCGGTTACACGAACTACTGTCGCCTCCACCCACAGTGGATCGCCCGATAGGTTTTTAGCGTATACCAAATCGCCTACCTGGAAGGCACGACAGCGGCCACTGGATCCTAGTGGTTTTTCTGGTTCATAAGCTGGGTGTAACTGGTCGAGGTGGGAGCGGAGTTTTCGTCCCATTAACAGTTCGGCTGGAGTTTTGTTGGTGACGCTATGAGGTGTGATGTGCTGCAGAAAAAGGATTCAATTGATCTTGTCGTCAATGTTGTTGTAGTCTACCTTCTGTAAGGTTTTCTTCACAAATTGGACCATGCGCTCTGCTTTGCCATTGGTCGCAGGGTGCGCAGGCGAGGTGAGCGCATGTCGGATGCCGTGGTCAGCCAGGTACTGCTCGAACAACAGCGCTGTAAATTGGGGCCCGTTGTCGGATACCAGGACGTCTGGTAATCCGTGGGTTGAAAATAGTTTTTCCAAGTTTTTGATAACCGCTTCAGTGGTTGTGTTCGTCATGCGGTGAATCTCGAGCCAATTCGAGTAGGCGTCGACGGTTAGCAGAAAGATGTGGCCTTTGGTCGGCTCCGCAAAGTCCAAGTGAATACGGGACCAGGGTCCCCGTGGTGTCTCCCATTCGGTAGGGATGGCTTTAGGTGGGGCGTTGCTCACTTCCTGGCATTTATGACAAGCTTTAACCCAATTTTCGATTTGCTTGTCGATGCCCGGCCACCATGCATAGCTTTGTGCGAGGGCTTTCATTCACACGATACCGGGGTGGCCATCATGCAAGGTTCTCAGCAGCGTTTTTTAGAGTCGTTCTGGGATAACGACTCTATCGCCCCAAATGACACAGCCCTTTTGGGAGAACAACTCCGTTTGTCGAGTCTTGAATGGTGTGAAGTCATCTGATAATTGGTCCAATGGCCATCCATGTTCTACCCAGCCCAGAACTCGCACTAAGGCTGGGTCCTGGCAAGCTGCGGCAAACCCGTCCGATGTGGCCTCTCTTCCCGCACTCATGGCAGAGCGCGTCGCGGAATTTGCATTCGGACCTGGCATGGTTGGCTCCACAGCCAGTGCAAGGGCGTAGGGACTTTGGGTGGTGGTCCCGGTCGGACCGCAGTCGATGGACCTCTTCTTCGTCGCTGTCTGACGACGAAGAGAGGTCCTCGTGGTGTGTCATTGAAAGCTGCCCTTCTGACTTGGATAAAATTTCGCTTGTCGGTTGGTATACCGGAGCGCGGTTGCGGCGTAATTGTGCAGCTGACTTCCTGGTTGCTTCTGCTGCAGTAGGATTGGCGATGGCATCGGCAAGGCTGATGTTGCCTTTCGCCATCAGCTTGCTCTGCACGCCTGGTGCATCTAATCCCAGAACTATTCGATCTCTCAGTGCCTCTTCCAAATCGGCGAATCCGCAGAGGCCTCCCAGGTTTCAGAGGTCTGCTATGAAGTCGGCGACGCTTTCTCCTTTTCACTGGTTTCTCTGATAGAACTCATGCCGTCTCACGAGCGTAGGCACGGACGGTGCATAGTGATCTCTTAGTAGAGGTTTGAGGTTGTCCCAATCCATCGCCTTCATTTCTCTAGGTTTTGCTAGTGCTTTAGCCATCTTAAATACGGTTGGACCGCAATGCATTAGGAACACCGCCCGTTTCTTCCCGGCTGTGGCATCCTTTAAGTTGTTAGTTTCTAAGAACATTTGGAAGAGATCCATGTAGGACTCCCAGTCTTCCTGCACTGGATCGAACAGAGCAGGTGGTACGACGCCACCGGACATGGTTCCGTTGTGTAGCGTCGTCAGCCACGTGCTCAGTGTTTCTTCTTTGTTCCTTCGGTTCAGACATCTCCACATCCCACCTTCGTCGCCAGTGTTATGTTGGAGCATGGGCGAGAAAGAATGGAGACAAGCCTATGGAACGGTGAACTTCAACTCTTTATTTGCATAGTGACTTCTCAACTCAATGGCAGTTATAACCCTCCTTATATAGGCAACCCCCAATAACTATTAACCAATAGCAATCGAGGAGCGCTAGCTCCCTTAACCAATAGGAACTCTCTGTTAATGGCCAATCGGTTTCCCTGGAACGGGCCAATCCGATCCTGCCGTTAACAGCCAATCCGAAGTGCAGGGTCAGAATCCTGCACTTTACTCCAAGCTCAAGTTCTCTTTATTAAACCTTATGCATTCACAACAGAAACTGTAATCTGTGTTTTCTTCATTCTGTGCTAAAACCCACAGGATAGTTAATAGGACTACAGAACCCTGATTGATCAGAATATGTTAGCTTTATTCCTTGTGTTTCAGCTTTGTTAGGATCTCCAGAATTTTTGAGCATGGCAGCTGCTGAAAGAATAATTATAGAAAGAAGAAACAGGGAATGGGGAAAGCGAATCCTCAACTTACAGTCATTTCTTTACCGATCATTTACAACAAGTTACAACAGCACAGACTTACAACCAGGACTTATGCTTATGACTGTCATATCATTCCCATGATCACATGATTCAAAATTTGGATGTTTGGTAACAGGCATGTATTTATGATGGTTGCAGTATCCAAGGGTCTTGGGTTCACTGTTTGTGACCTTCCCAACCAGCTCTTCATAATGAAAGACAATGGGGGAAGCCAGATTCGCTTAATGACTGTGTAATTTGCTTACCTGCAGTGATTTGCTTTACAACCATGGCAAAAAAAAGTCATAAAATTGGGCATGATTACCTTAACAACTGCCTTGCTTAACAACAGAAATTCTGGTTCCAATTGCGGTCTTAAGTTGAGGGTGACCTGTATGGTGTTGCAAAAAGGGTTAGATCATAGATACAAAGCAGAACCACCTTCTACTCCATCTTCATCCATGGAAACCCTCTGTGACTTCAGACCAGTCTCTCCCCCTCCCTCCATCCCTCCCTCCCTCCCCCCCTCTCTCCCCCTCCACCCAGTAGGATTGTTGTGGTGGGGAAGATTTGTATACAACACCTTCTAGACCAAGGGTCTCCAACCTTGGCCACTTTAAGACTTGTGGACTTCAAGTCCCAGAATTCCTCAGCCAGCAAAGCTGGTTGAGGAACACTGGGAATTGAAGTCCACAAATCTTAAAGTGGCCTAGGTTGGAGACCCCTGTTCTAGACAGCCATTTATCTGAAACGATATAAATTATCTTGCTTCAGGAGGGGGCTGCACTAGAAGACCTCCAATGTCCCTTCCAGCTCCTATTCTATTCTATTCTATTCTATTCTATTCTATTCTATTCTATTCTATTCTATGACTAGTCAAGAATAGACAATCGCTCCCTGAGCACACTATTTTTTTTATTTTTCCAAGGAAGAAAAGACTTGCTTCAGGAATTAGAGGAGTGGCAAAAAGGTGATGTTACTTATTCCCAACTGTTTGACATGAACTCCTTCCCCAAATGGTCTCTGCAAGTAGGATGCAGCCAGAAAGCTGAAGAACCATGAATATTGGCATCATCATGAGAAAAGTCTGCCCTAACTGTTGATGGCTGTTGTGGAAAAATCAACTGCTGTACAATCCAGCAATTTAAGTCCCTTAGAATAGTGATCATTCCACTTAGATATCTCTCTGTTCTTTCCATGACCCACGTTAAATTTCAGAATAACAGAGTTGAAAAGGGATCTTAGAGGTCTTCTAGTCCAACCCCCTGGTCAAGCAGGAGACTCTGTACTATTTCAGACAAATGACTGTCCAATCTCTTCTTAAAAGCCTCTAGAGTTGGAGCACCCACAGCTTCTGAAGGCAAACTGTTCTACTGGTTAATTGTTCTGACTGTCAGGAAATGTCTCCTTAGTTCTAAGTTGCTTCTCTCCTTGATTAGTTTCCACCCATTGCTTCGTGTCCTGCCTTCAGTGGCTTTGGAGAATAGGTTGATTCCCTCATCTTTGTGGCACTAGATTTCAGAAACAAATCCCATTCAAACTGCATTTAACTCTTAGTTCTAATTTTTTTTTTAAAATGGTATATAGCCTGCTCCCCTTTGGTCTGCAGCACACTCCCCCCCCCCCCCAAAAAATGGCAGCACCTGAGCCAAAACGCAAGTGTCATGGGTTAAATTTAATTGTTCATTAAATAAGGTCTCCCATTTATAAAATGATCTGATTCCCTCACTCCTTCCCACGGAAAATGGAGGTGGGGAGAAGACGAGGAAAAAGCAGGATGGAGATGGGGTGAGGGAAGTGTTAAGCCTGGGCCCATAACCAGTGTTAAGGAGACAAGCTAAACAGAATGTGCAGCGTTAGTCAGATAGGCACACAGATAATTGAGTGAGATGTTTGTATGTTTGTTAACATACAGTAAAAATAACAGATCCGCTTCTGCTATCAAAATATAGTTTATTCCATTTAGAGTTTATAGCATAGTCAAAATAACAGTCCATTAGTCATGTATCATTTTAGTCAGTCCATTCAAGGATATTCAGTTAGCAAAGTCCATGTAGAATATCCAATGTCAGTTCACTTACAAATCAGTCCTTTATCTCTCTCCCGTTCCAGTAAGGAAATACGCAGTCTTCATCCAGTAATTAGGGATCATCAAGTGAGAGAGAGCAAGCAGTGGTACTTTGCTTCTTTTATGGTGCTTTTTACAACCACTCCCTTAATTACATTCCTATATTTAAAGTTGTAGACACTTTAACTTATAAACCATGATAACATATTTATTATTTTACCTAAACCAGTTAGGGTAAACAATGTTATCCCTAACATTCTCCCCTTTTAGGTAAATATAATAATATACCTATTTACATCTTTAAATCATATTTGATACAACTCTCTTTAAACTTGATTACTCCTTGAGCTTTTGTAAATTGGTCTGCAATGTTTTCTTCTGTCATGCAGTATTCCAATTTAATTAGCCCATTCTTTTTTTAAAAAAAACAAATTTTATTAATTTTACAAAAAAAAAAACAATACACAATCCAGGCATAACAACTTGAAGAATCTTTTCTAATAATAATAATCATAATAATTAAAGAAGAAAGCCAATAGAACATAACTCCAAATTGTAATATCAATATTTACATTATCTATTTAACTTCATATCTTATCCAAACTTCTCCTTTTATCCAAATTATATTTCTTGCTTATTAAAATTTTATTGCCTTTCATAAACATACAAAACACAAAACATAAACAAAACTAAAACATCTTTTCTGAAGGCTGCCTGATCCCGGGTTGAAACTCTTCACACAGACACAAATTCAAACATCATATTCACTTTATATATCCTTCCATATCTTATGATCATTTTCTTTTTTATATATATAAACCAATTTTATCAGTTTTACAAAAACAGTGCATAAACAATCAGAGCATAACAGCTTATAAATTCTTTCCTAAAAAAATAATAATAATTAAAGAACAAACCAATACTTTATCTATTTGACTTCATTTCTTATTCCAGCTTCTCCTTTTTATCCAAATTATTTCTTATTGATTAAAATGTTATTGCCTTTTATCAATATACAAAAAATAAATAAATAACAAAACCTTTATATATCCTTCCAAATCTTATTTCCATTTTCAATAACATTCTTTGTCTGTTCTATTTCCAACTATCCATTCATCTTTTTTCTTTTACTATACTTTCCTATACACTAACTGGAGTGACACCTTTAACTCATTACCCTAAATTAAAAGTACTTCATATGACAATTTTTCTTGGGATTCTGTTTAAAAGATTCTAAAATTACACAATAAATTTTATACTCTAAATACACATATAAAAAACACAATCTTATGTACCCTCCAGAATCCCTCTTTTATCCTAAATTAAATTCACCCATTGTCTCTGAATAAACTTTTTTTCTTCAGATCTTGCTTCCCCTCATTGAGGCTTCTCCTCCCCCCCTTTCTCTCTTGCTTATTCTTCTCCTTGCCCTTTTTACCCCTTTGTCTTTCCTCCTCCCTTTTCTTACTCCCTTTCCTTTGCTTCCTAACCTTGCCTCCACCTTTCCGCTCATTTTTCTCTTCTTTGGTTGTTTTTATAATTCTTAAAATCCCCTTTTTCTTATCCTTTTTCTCCTCCTCCCCGGAAAGAACCCATTGTTCATCAAAGATGGCTCCTTCTTCTTCTTTGTCCCAGTCCTTCTGCTGCGTAATCAACTTTTCATAAGTACATAACGCTATTTCTAAGAATTGAAACAAACTGCCCAAAGTATCTTCTTTTTTATATTTTTGATATTCAGTCTTTAATTCATCCACAAGCGATGCCATCATGAAAAAAGAAACTTTTCCCAAAACAACCACAAATATTTTTAATCAAGAATAACTCAAAAAAAAAAAAATTCCAAAAATTAATACTTTTCTTCCTTCTTCTCTTTCTCTTTCTGGGGTTAATGTTTAATCAAAGAGGTCCAATTACCATATACCTTTCTTTGGGATTCTAGGCAATCTCCTCCTTTTTCAGCTTCTGCTCCAATTTTTTTTCCTCTCCCTTCCCACTTGCAATATCAATTTTAAATAATCAGAAATCCATACCTCCAACAAGGGTTTTCCAATTTCTTAAGTTTTTCAATGTCCAAAAACCCTTTTGTCCCTTATCTTCAACTCTCAAAACAATTCACTTTCAATGTCCAGTATATCCAAACATATCTGCTGTTTCCATGGGGTGGGAGAGTGAAGAAAAAAAAAAGTTCCCTTTAACAGCTTCTCCGCCGCTTTCGATCTTCTTAGGGATACAATGTATCCTCCAGCAATTCAGACAGCTCAGTTCCAGCCAATTTGCAAGATGTTACTTGACCCGGCTCAGACAGCACTTTCACTCCTTACTTCCTCCAGCGCAATCTTACCCGGTTGCTGGCTTCTTCGTGGCGGCCATTGCTGACCACCGCTCCACCGCCTTGGGAAAGAGGGTTTTTTCCGGAGGGGGAGGGGGTCTGCGACACCCCCAACCCCCTGTCTGACTCCCCTCTCTCTTCAGCTGTCCCTACAGGGCAGCCATATCCCCCTGACCCATCTGGATCGGGGGTACCTCGGCGGCTAGCACAGCAGGAATCGCGAGCTGTCGCGAATTCCTGCTGCCCCGAAGCCACGCGAAACCGGAAACCCCCTTTTAGGTAAATATAATAATATACCTATTTACATCTTTAAATCATATTTGATACAACTCTCTTTAAACTTGATTACTCCTTGAGCTTTTGTAAATTGGTCTGCAATGTTTTCTTCTGTCATGCAGTATTCCAATTTAATTAGCCCATTCTTTACAGATTCTCTAACATTTAAGTATCTTAAATCAGTATGCTTTGATCTAGTTTTTACAGCAATACTAGTAGCTAATTTTATGGCTGCTTGGTTGTCCTCGTACGCAATAATGGAATCTTTAACAGTTATACCCATGTCTAATAATAACTATTTGTACAAAATTAAGTCAGTGCATAGAAATCACAGACATGAAAATTCCGCTTTCATCGTGGACAAGCTAATATGCTGTTGTCTGATTGACCTCCACCCTATTAGTGTCTTACCAAATAATATAGCCATCCCAGATGTTGATTTTCTAGTGTTTATGTCAGTTGCAAAACTTGCATCTGCAGAGGCACTAAGACTCAAATCACCCTTTGGTTCTATATACAATGCATGGTTCATTGTTCCTTTAAGATATCTTAAAATTCTCTTTAATGATTGCCAATGACATTGATGTGGATCCGAATTAAAATGAGCCAGCTGATTAACACTATAAGCTATATCTGGCCTTGACCAATTGCTTATATATGATAAGCTACCAATCAAAGATTGATATAGACTTATCAAATTTGGGACTTTGATCATCAGTTTGGCAAACTTCCTGACTCATTGGAGTCTTTGCCGGTTTACAAAGTTCCATTTTATACGTTTTAATTAATTGGCAAATTTTATCTTCTTGAGATATCTTAAAACCATTTTTTGTTTTGTTAATTGTCAATCCTAGATACCTTTTAATTTCACCTAAATGCTTTAATTTTATCTTTTTGGCTAATAATGATATAATCTCATTAGCTTCATTATTAGTCTTAATTATTAAAGCAATATCATCTGTAAATAATAACAATAATGACACCGTTCCATTATTTTCTCTTTTAAATACACATGGATCTGTATATAGGTTTTAAAATATAGGTTTTAAGATTTAAAACCTATATTGTTTAATTCTTTCACAATATATTGGTTCCACTCAAAGCCAGATTGTTTCAACCCGTAAAGACTCTTTTTGAGTTTCCAACAATCATTACTATTTACTTTATTGTCTTTTATAATAATTGGCTTTTTCAAATATATAGTGTGCTGCAATGGTGCATGCAAATAAGCAGTTTCAACATCTAAATGGTTAATGACATAGTTTTTCTTAGCTGCCCACACTAAAGCTGCTCTCAAAGATGTTGCTTTAAGACTTGGTGCAAAAACTTCATCATAATCAGATACAGTTTGATTAAATCCTTGAGCTACCAACCTAGCTTTATGGGTAACAGTCCCATCATTTCCAGTTTTTACTTTAAATATCCATTTGCACCCAATGGATTTTTCTCCTGGAGGTAATTTAGCATCTTCATATACTTTCATTACCTTTAATGAATTTAGTTCTTTTTCCATTGCCTTTTGCCAATTCTCCTGATCCTTAGCAGGATACATCCTAAGTTCATCTACACGAGTTGGAACTTTAGTTACTTGGCAAACTATACTTGCTTGATACCTATCAGATGGTCTAGTTACACGTGTAGTACGTCTAGGTATTACAGGACTTACAGGTGTACTTTCCTTTATTAACTCTTCTTGATTATCTAACTCTTCCTGATCAACTGTTTCCTCTTGTTCTGGTCCTATTTGTTCTTCGTGGACTTCTTTAATTGGACTCTTCTTATAACTAGTCTGATCTTTTTGCCTTTTGTAGGGTTCAATAATTACTTCGTTATTTAAATCTTGCTCTAATCTATTCCATCCTACATGTTGTAGGAATTTTGCACTAGCACTGGTGTAAACTCTAGATGTTCCTGGTTCCCAGAATCTATAAGATCTATGATTAGATTTATATCCTACAAAAAATAATCTTTTAGCTCTATGCTGTCCTTTGTGTCTGAGTTGTGAAGGGATATGCACCCATGCTGGTGCTCTAAATGTGGGCATGTAACTTAAATCAGGTTTTGTACCATGCCACAGTGTGAATGGTAATTCACCTGTTGTTGAATTAACAACATTATTTAATATATGATTACCACACATTATTGCTTCTCCCACAAATTGTCAGGTAATCCTGAATCAGACATCATAGTACGTACCATTGACTGTAGTGTTTGGCCTCGTCTCTCTATAAAGGCATTATGTTGTGGCCTATATGGTGAAGACTTTTTATGTTGAATACCTAACATCCTAAGTCTATTCTGGAATTTATTATTTGTAAATTCCGCACCATTATCTGTTATAAGAGTTACTAATTTCTTTTTAGTTTTCCTTTCTGCAAATTTTATCCAATTAAAGAGATTTAGATACGTTTCAGTTTTGCTCTTCATTAAATAGCAAAACCCATATCTAGAATAGTGGTCCATTATACTTAATATGTATCGAGCTCCTCCTACACTTGTTTTTTTCGGACCTATTAAATCTGCAAATACTATCTCTAAAGGCTCTTTGGTAGTAAATCCATCAACTCTATTAGCCGGTATGACCTTGCTCTTGCTTTGATTGCAAGCATTACATTGCAAATACTTATTACAAGGTTTCAAACTTATTCCCTTAGATAATTCAACAGTTTTCTTAAGCATTTTAAAATTTAAATGCCCTAGCCGTCGGTGTAACAAGTGAATACATTCAGGTTTCTTATTATCATAAACCATGTTAGCCACCTCTAAACCATTATCTTTTAACACATATAATTCACCTCTTAAAGATGCAGTAATTTTCTTATCTTCTTTTTCAATTATGCAGTTATCTCCTTTAAAGGTAAGTACATATCCTAGTTTAACCAAAATTCTAACTGAAATTAAATTAAACTTAAGTTGTGATACATATAACATTTTTACATTCTTTTTTATGAAAGAACAATATGCTATACCTTGACCTTTAGCTTTCAGTTTCCAGCCATTGGCTAACGATATCTGCTGTGTACTCTGGGACATTTTAATAAAATTTTTGTTATCATTTGTTATACAGTGGGATGCTCCACTGTCAACCACCCATAAATTATTTTTTACAGCTCCGTTAATATACATGGCTAACTCTAAATTTTTATTTTTATTTTGATGACTTTTAGTATTCTGGCCAGCGTTCTGGTGCTTTGCTTTTTTACAAAACCTTGCCAAATGTCCCCTTCCTCCACAATTAAAACATTTTTTAATTGCGTATGCAGTAGGAGATTCATTATTTTCTTTTTGAGGTTGCTCCCTCCTTAACTGATATCTTTCAAATCTTCTTCTGGCCTCTTCAATCAATCTGCCAGTTATATCAGTTAAAGTTAAACTTTCCTTAGGCAAAACTTCAAGGGAAGTAACGTAGTTATCATAACTTTCGTTTAGTGATGATAGAATTATGTAGACTTGGTGTAGTTCAGAGAAAATAATCTCTTTCTCGTGCAGTTCTTGAAAAATGCTTTTCATAGTTTCCAAATGACTCAGCATATCACCATTCGTCTGGAGATGCGTCCTGAAAAGCTTTCTTTGTAAGATTTATGTGAGCACCAACATTATCTCGGACATAAATCCTTTTCAGTTTCTGCCAACACCCAACAGCCATTTGCTCTCCGTGGATATGAACAAGTTGCTGGTCAGTTAATGTTAATCCTATTATGCAAATAGCTTATTCATTTTTCTGCATAAAATCTTTTATCTTTGGTCTATCTTCCTCAATCTCTGGATCCCATTCCTCTACGTTTGATGGATTTTCAATTATGTTCCACAGACCTTCTGTTCGTAGAAGTAGACTACATTTCATAGACCATGATACATAGTTTGTTCCATCCAGCTTGGATATAAGGGACAAACTTTGTAGATTGACTTGTGCCATGTTTTCTTTATATGGATATAAAACTATAATTAATAAAACACAGCTGTCTGTTTACTGTAACGTGTAACAACACAAACTCTCACTTTTTACATAAATCTGTTTTATCCTAGTTAAACTGACTTTGCAGCCTCTGGGCCCATAACCAGTGTTAAGCCTGGGTTCCCCAACCAGGGTTAAGGAGACAAGCTAAACAGAATGTGCAGCATTAGTCAGATAGGCACACAGATAAATGAGTGAGATAAGTTTGTATGTTTGTTAACATACAGTAAAAATAACAGATCCGCTTGTGCTATCAAAATATAGTTTATTCCATTTAGAGTTTATAGCATAGTCAAAATAACAGTCCATTAGTCATGTATCATTTTAGTCAGTCCATTCAAGGATATTCAGTTAACAAAGTCCATGTAGAATATCCAATGTCAGTTCACTTACAAATCAGTCCTTTATCTCTCTCCCGTTCGAGTAAGGAAAAACGCAGTCTTCATCCAGTAATTAGGGATCATCAAGCCAGAGAGAGCAAGCTGACATTCCTTGCTTCTTTTATGGTGCTTTTTACAACCACTCCCTTAATTACATTCCTATATTTAAAGTTGTAGACGCTTTAACTTATAAACCATGATAACATATTTATTATTTCACCTAAACCAGTTAGGGTAAACAATGTTATCCCTAACAGGAAGAATGTAGGTGCAAAGGGAAAGGGAAAGACAAGTTAGAGATAAGTTGAGAAGAAGAGATAATTGGATAAAAAAGATAGAAAAATGTTACAAAGAGGGTTAAAATTCATCAGAGAAGCTGCTTTCAATGTAATGGCTAAATCTCCACAGGGAAAGAACAGCAGTTGCTGCAATCATTTGCACTTCCTGCTCATTCCTTTTTTCTTTTCTTTTTAAAGAAAAAAGCTAATTTGATTCTGATCAGAATATTATTTGTTTATTGCTATTTATATGGCCGTTCCTCTTGGCACAGCAACTCTGAAAGGCAAACAAAATGGGAGCAGAAATCACATAAAACCTTAATCTGTGATAAAATAATAATAATCCTCATCAGGCCATTACATGGTGTTCATTTGATCACCTTAACAAGAATACTGTTTGAACGCAGAGATATTGATTGGTTCAAAATCACCCAGAAAGGCTGAATAGGAACTTATATCTCAGTTACTTGGAGCCAATGTTTAACCACTAGACTACAGACAGTCCTCGACTTACAACCACAATTAAGCCCCAAATTTACATTGCTAAAAAAGAGTTGTTAAGTGAGGTTTGGCCCAGTATATAACCTTTCTTAACACAATTATTAAGTGAATTTGGCCTTGTAAGATAGTCGCAAAAGGCAATCACATAACTCCAGGACACTGCAACCATCATAAATAAGTGCCAGTTCCACACGTCCTAATTTTGATCATGTGACAATGGGGATGATGCAATGGTCGTAAATGTGAAAAACAGTCATCAATCACTTTTTTCAGTCAAGTTGTAATTTTGAATGGTCACTAAACAAACTGTTGTAAGTCAAGGACCACCTGTACTAATAATTAGATGTAGAATTCCAAATTCAGGGACTTGGGAAACTGGGATAACAAAACCATTGGGAATAGGTAAATGTATGTAATAGATCAGAGGCCTCCAAACTTGGCAATTTGAAAACTTGTGGACTTCAACCTCCAGAAATCATGACTGGCTAAAGAATTCTGGGCTTTGAAATCCACAAGTCTTCAGGTTGTCAAGTGTGGAGACTCCTGAACACAGAAATATGTAGGGGCCCATGAATGCCAACTTGTGTATGTGTGTATGTGGCTCTTGAATGCCTAATGACCAGCTTGGAGATGTGTAACTATTAAGGTAAGTTCGTTGCCAACTGTTTCTATTTAGGGTGAAAGGATCGAATCTCAATGGGATGAGCATATAAAAACTGTTCCTGGGATAGTGTCTTTCTGTGTATCTTACTCCTCACACACTCTTGCAACCATGGTCTTTTTGAATGCCCAGCCCTTGATAACCCTTCATAACCATCGCTCCACATCAAATCAGCCAGAGATACATTAATTTAATTTTTTGCTTTATCATTTGCACTGCTGACCAAAGCATCTTTTATGAGGGTGACAAAAGTCACCTCAGAACAGAGAAACAAAGGGCTTCCCCCCCCCATCCAGCACATACCTTCAAAGGCCGACTCTCTCTCATCTTCTGCTGCTTTCTATATATGCACAATTAATTTAACACCCAGCTGGCTGTAAAATTAGATGCTTTCTCTGTATTATGCTTTTTAAATTGCTTTTTAATGCAAACCGGCATATACGAGTCATCCTGCTGAGGATGGGCCTAATATTCCTCTCCCAAATTTAGCCTGGCTCTCTACAACTGTGTGAGGAAGAACAAAGTCCCAGCTGTGAATGTTTTGTTAGATCCACAATTCCAACAGGGTCTCCTGAATCCTAATAAATCCTCCCTATCCCAAGGAGATTTAAGATCTTCCAGAGCTCTGATTTATTAAACTGTGCATTTCCTGTTGTTCTAATAAAAAATACACCATATGAAGTCCTGGAAAGAAATCTTGGAATGATTGCTCCATTCCATCCATAAATAATGATGTTGATTTTCTTTCATTTTTAAATGCTATTCATTGTAGCATCAGACAATGTTACATATATAGTTATTTAATGCGGTGTTTACCAACTTGCGCAGCAGAAGTTCTTTTAGACTGCCTCTGGAAGTTAGGAACCATGAAAAAAAAAAAGATCTTATAAAATGCTTGTTTGTAAATTACTGTCTACAGATGTGAAGTAAAACAAAGGAAATTCCAAGAGTTAGAATAAATTAACGTTTCATTTTAGAAAAAAGCGTCGTGGAAATGTTATACTGTCAAAGATTTAAAGGAGGATAATTTGAAATGGAATGGGAAGAAGTAAGGAATTAAAAGGATGGATTCTTTTTTTTAACTTGGTAAAGTGGGGGGGTTTTTCACCCCGTGCAGGAGTATGGCTTCCCTCCCTGACAATGCAACACTTAATGCTACTCTCCTCTTTAGAACATAGTAGCTGTGATGCTCCAAAACAGACAGTGTGACATATTGTGGAATAGTGCCTTATGAGTGCATATCAGGGACTTTCAGTACTCAACTCCATCATGTATCTACTACATAAAGAGTTTATCTATGAATTTGTAAATAGAGTAAATTGTTTCATATTTGCTCATTTGAGAATGTAATTATGATGTGCTTTTTAACACTTTTGCCACACGCTAAATAAATAAACTGGTGCAGAGGTGGATATTCAGCAGGTTCTGACCAGTTCTGGAGAACCGGTAGCAGAAATTTTGAGTAGTTCGGAGAACTGGCAAATACCACCTCCGACTGGAGATTTTACAGTATCCTTCCTCTGCCATGCCCACCAAGCCACTCCCATAGAACCGGTAGTAAAAAAAATTGAATCCCACCACTGAACTGGTAGGTAGATTTGCACTGGAAACTGGGAGTATTATAACACCCTTTATTTCTGCTAAAAAGTTAGTCCCTTTCCTTGCTTGATTTATTTTGGATTGCCGCCTGAATTGCATTTTCAAACTGTTTTATAGACGATGAAACAGTTGAGTTGTGAGCTTCTCAGCAAGGAAAAAGAAAAGCAAATCTTGGCCAGTCTGCAATCTGTGGTCACATCACACTCGCATCCCATTTTGGCAGCCTCAAGAATCCATTCAGGTCACACAGCTGATATGTGGTACCAGATCAGCCATTTTCACACTAATTTCATTAAAATGAGGGCCAAAATCAGTGTTAACTTTACCACAAACAAATGCGCACTTTGATTGCATTTGCATAACATACTTAACTTGGTTACTGAATTGAGTCACATTCCAAGTTTGCCTTGGAATGGGTTAGATTTGTACACTGTGCGAAGGTGCCAAGAAAACCCTGAAACCTAACCTAGATTAAAAGTTACCCAGTTTTTCATATAACAGAAACTTAGTTGCCAGATCTTTAATTGACTTGGTTATGTGTGTTGTGTGAACACAGCTCTTAGTTATCCTCCGTTCTTTCCCTGTGTATGATTAAGCATAAAAATAAATATTTTTCTCTAGGAATGCAAAAGCAGAGCTGTGAAGAACATTAAAACAATGGGAGCCAGTACCTTGACTCCAGTCCAGCTGCTAATGGAAAGCCAGGAAAACTGACAAGCTTGTACTCCCATCATATCTCCTTCATTTTAAAAACAAAGTCTAGCAGAATACTAAGTTTCTTTCATGCACATTCTCAGCAATGGCGGCAGTGGTGGGATTCAAATAATTTAACAACCGGTTCTCTGCCCTAATGATTTCTTCCAACAACCAATTCACCAAGTTGCTCAGAAAGTTAACAACCGGTTCTCCCAAACTGGTACAAACTGGCTGGATCCCACCGCTGATTGGTAGCATGCTTCTCTGCTGGGAAGAACATTTATTTCAACTGTTATCCTTTAAAGTAGGAAATACTGGCCAATTGGAGGTTTCAACATATCTAGGGACATATGAATGAATTGATTTTTATTATAGGTTTTGACTAATCAACAAACATAAATAAAATAAACTCTACAACTGGAATATTTTGTTCTATTAGAAAATTACCTTAAACACAGTCATTACAGTTATAGCCACAATAACGGGACTTGTTTATCTCATCTGTCTGTCTGTCTGTCTGTCTGTCTATCCATATCTGCAATAAATTATTTCTTCTTGGGAACTCAAAACTAGTGGAACTATTGAGAATTTATATCAAAATATGCTCCATATAAAGTATGATAATAAAAATAGTGGTAGATTAGAATGTGAATGGAAGCGTCCAAGATATCAGAAAGACAGGAAGAGATATCACTAGAGCATTGGTGGTTCAAAAACTGCTTCTCTGGGTGGAAGAAGAAGGTACATTAACGTCCTTTGTAAATAAAAAACTGAATTTGAAAAGGTAGACGAAAGCAAATAATCTGCCCCTTTATTGTCCTAAAGAAAACTGATGCAAATATAGACATCAAAATATACACTATAAGGGGGGGGAAAATACACAAAAAAGCATCAGTTTTCTACCTGAACGTACCACTTTCCACGGTTCTTGAGTCTCAGGGACACAAAGCTGAATCCACAACTCTTAAGTCACATAGTTTCTCTTCCTCCTTATCTGGCATCTCTTTGGTGTTCGGGTTCATTTAAAGATTTACATTTTGCATTTCCTTGTTCTGTTTCTCATTACATACATAAAACAACCATAAAATAGCAATATATGCTTAGGAAAATCAAAGCTGTTTTGAGTACCCGGAGTTCAACTAATGTAGTATTTCTGTAACACATGCAATTAAAAAACAATCAGGGATTTAATATACAGGCTTATGCTTTTTTCATTAGATGAAATCCTGGCTACTCTTAGCCTTAGCCATGCTGTTTCTACTCAATTTGGCATCTGTGTGACGAGGTGTTTGAATCCCTTTCAGAAAGAGAGGGGTCCAACTTCCGTTAAGCAGAATCCCTCAAAAAGCTTTTGCCATCAGCAGAGGTAATTCAGACTGATTTATACACCCCACCAGGCCACTTTAATAGTTAACAGGAGCGTACAATTTTGGTTTCAAGTTCCATTTCCTGCAAACTGCAGCTAACAGCTGGTCCCAGTTCAGATGAGACACAAAGTCTCAATTAAACCTGGGATTGTGGTGAAAGGGCCACATGGGGGCCCACTGAAGATGACAAACTCTTTGAGTGGATTCATTGCTCTTTTGAATGTGTCATCCCTAGGAAATAGAGGGGTTCATGTTCAGTTAGAAAGTGTTTCCTTCCTTTTTGTGGCTACCAGAAAGTAGTTGAGCCATCAGCCATGGTTTAATTTAGCTTGTTGTGTGTATGTTTCTTAAATCAGGGTTCAGCAAGCATCCTGGGTCAATGTAATGAATACAGGACTTTGGAGCAATGATCCACCATAGAAGTTCATGCATTTTGTTCGAGAGTTCTCTAATGGCAGGTGTCAGTCAAAGACTTCAGGATTTACGTATGTAACCTTGTAAAGGTAACCCTCGATTTAC
This sequence comes from Hydrophis major, assembly GCA_033807585.1. Classification (NCBI taxonomy): domain Eukaryota; kingdom Metazoa; phylum Chordata; class Lepidosauria; order Squamata; family Elapidae; genus Hydrophis; species Hydrophis major. The sequence continues at coordinate 194,012,023 of CM066329.1, forward strand.
AATAATACATTTGAAGATGGTTCAAAGTTACAACAGCACCGACAAAAGTGACTTATGTCTGTTTTTCGCACTTATGACCATTGCAGCATCCCCATGCTCATGTGATCAAAATTCAGATGCTTGGCAACTGACTCTTATTTAAGATGGTTGCAATGTTCCAGGATCATTTGATTACACCCCACCCCACCCCAACTTTTGCAACCTTCTGTCAATGGGGAATCCAGATTCACTTGGCAACGGTGTTACTGACTTAGCAACTGTAGCGATTCACTTAACAACAATGACAAGAAAGGTTATAAAATGGGATAAAATTCACTTAACCAATGTTTTGCTTAGCAACAAAAATCTTGGGCTCATTTGTGGTCATAAATGGAGGATTACTTGTACTTCAGGATTCTATTGCAAAAACCCCTGTCTGTGCTTAAAACAACACACCCATGTTTCCAAGAAAACACAAACCCTCAATGTCTTTGTATTGGTAGATAAAATTACTGCCAGGAGATCTTAGGAGTGCAGGCTGGATGGGGAAGTCAAATAACATCCAAGCAGGGGAAAAAAGTGGCAACCTGCCTCCGTATCATTGCCAAGAAAATTGCTTAGACATGTTTATGAAATTATCCGAAGTTCAGTAAAGCTCACCTTGAAGGAAGATAATGCTTTTACCTGAGTGAAGTTGGCCCACCTCAAGACAGTTCCTTTGGGCTATGAATCCGAGCATAATTAAGATGCTTAAATCCTATTAAGGCTGAACTAACTTCAGGATGCAAATGGGCTCTTGTTCTTGATTGAATGCACTCTGAATGTTATGTTTTGGTACCTTGGGAGAAGCAATTCTCTTAGATACTTGTATTTCCAAGGTTTGGCAGAACACCCCCCCCCCCACACACACACTTTTGCTGGTCATATGTAGCAAGGGAGACTGACAGCCTCTGAAAGAAGATAGCCATAATATTCTGCCCATATCTCCGAGGTGCTCACATCCTGAATGCAGCCTCTAGCTGAGGCACTTAAGCCTAGCCAAGGGGAAAGTTTCCTCCACATCTTGCTACAGTTAGTAGATTTAGTATGGTGCTTTGCCTTTTCAGGTCGCCTTTAGAGGAATGTTTTGCACATATGAACTTTCTCAAGCTTACCAAACAGCTTATTAGTTTCAGCCTGTGTCCGTCCCCCTGACTTTTATGCTCTTGATAACTTTATTAAAGACAGCCTTGTGTAATCAACTGATTGAGTGGCCTTTTTGTTATGTTTTGTTTTCGGGTTGTTTTTTTCCTACTATTTGTAGATAGTTTGAAGTAGCCATCCTTGGACCGTGATGGCTTCCAGATCTCACCAAAAGTTTGAAATGTCTGCTCTCTGGCTCTGTTTTTTACCCTAAAGTAGCCAATTTAATTTTGCACAATATTGCTCGATAACAACCATCTGTGTGTCTGAGTCTTCTGCATTTTAGTCATTACAGAGAAGATCCTGCTTGGTCAGTGCAGGAGACAATTTTGCAAGGGAAAACAGAATCAGATGTTTTTGCTTTTATTCTCTCTTCTCCGTCCCACCGACAGTCACAACGCAGAGACATTTTGCTTATTTGCCTGTTTGCTTCAACATTTCTGCTGTAATTTCTTGCAACTGAAGAGCCAGGTCAGAACAATTTGCTGTCAAAAAAGTATCTGTTGCATCTCTCCCTGAGTCAGTGCTCTGGACGCCTCTCTGCCCGGTCTTTTCTAATGTTGAAGAGAGGGAAGCTGCCAATTTTTAATTCAGAAAATGCAGCATGCTTCCTTGCTAAGGAGTCTTGAGAAATGAAGTTAGATCATGCTGAGCTTTGTGCTCCATCTTAAAGAGATCTGACAGCTGGTTAAACATACATTTAGATCATGTTCTCCTTTACATAGAAAACTATTTAATTGATTGCCTGGATTAATTAATGTAGAGCTGAACTCATTCAAAGATAAGGAGCATTTTTCATAGAATGGGATTGCTTCGTATACGTTTTAAAAAAAAGACTGACTTGAGAGACTGAGGTCACACATCATGCTAAACATGGCTGCATTTACACAACACACCAAGCCATAAACCATGGTTGGCAGACATACATGAAAATCAGGTGGGGCCTATGATGGGTTCCTGTGCTATGTAAACTCTGCCCTGAAAATGAACAGGAAGCCGCAGAAAGAAAAGTTGTTGAATGCAATGCATAGGCTGTGATACCTTACATCTTAGTTCATCAAGTTGCAACACTAGGCTTGAAAGATAGATGGCTAGGCACACTTTGCCAAAGGCCCAAGAAAGCAACAACAGCATTCTCCTTCTTTGATCATGTTCCTCTTATCTACTGAGGACATTGATCAAGAGAATTGGGAGGAAGAGAACTTAACATTTATTCTTACATGTAACAACAACTCAACAAAACACACTTATTTAAAAAAATCAGTATGTACTTTCAGTGTTAGAATCACGAACTATAAATTGCACGAAAGGGCCAAGAATATGAGAAGAGCAGGCTGGGCAAAAGCTAGGTTCACACCATATGCTCTATCTAAAACCAAAATAACCAAATGGAGTTGCTGGGGTCACATGTATCCCATCATGCACTCCTATGCATACAAATAAAGTACATTATGGATTGATGGGATTTCCTGTTCTACACACAACATTTTCAGAAGAGCAGAGTTGGGAGGGAACCTGGAGATCTTCTATCTAGTCCAATTCAGCAGCAGTTGCAATTCCAGTTCAGCTGCTGTAGTTCTGGCAGAAATTGTTCCAAAGGGCTCTTCACCACAGTACCATTCAGAAATTTACTGTGAACTGAGGCACAACTCCATCTCATTGGCATTGAATTCTGTTCTGTCCCTAATTAGCATTCTTGAGATCCCCGCGCTTTGATTGGCCAAAGCGCGGGGCACTCTGATTGGTCAGGCGAGCCGCACCAATTGGCTCGCTAAGAATCTCCCGCGATTGGTCCATTCGAATCGCGGGAGATTCAAAGCGGTGCCATTGGCCGCGGCCGCGGCGGCTAAAGGAATAAAAGCCGTGAGCTTTTTCCTTTGCCCCAGTTTGGTTCCAACTTTAAATAAAAGAGCATGATTTGAAGTCACCGACTCCTGGTATCATTTCGCGGACACAACACTGGCGACAAGGATGGGATCCAGACCTTGAACCGAACCACGTGTCCGACGGAAGCCAGACGAACCACCACGATGGCGAAAATCGCACCCCCTGCACCTTTCGACCCCGCCACCGAGGACTGGGAATCGTACTCCGACCGATTCCGCATGTTCCTCGAGTGCAGCGACCTGAAGGACGCCACAGGCCCCATGAAGCGCACCGTCTTCCTGACCCACTGCGGGACCGAAGTATTCAAGATGGCCAAGGCGCTTGCCAAACCCGCCGATGCGACCGCGATGGACTGGGACGTCCTCAAGCCAATACTTCGGCGGCACTACGCTCCAGAGGTACCAATCCTGATCCGACGCAACGAATTCTACCGTCGGGACCAACGGTCGGGTGAGAGCTTCAGCGACTTTGTCGCCGAGCTACGGCGCCTAGGGGGGCTCTGCGAATTCGACAACCTGAACGACGCCCTGCGAGACAGAATCGTGCTCGGTTTGTGGGACCCCATCCTCCAGAGCCGGCTGATGGCCAAGGGCAACATCAGCCTAGCAGACACCCTCACTGCAGCTGCAGCCGCCGAAGCAACCCGAACCTCCGCCGATCGCATGCGCAGACCGAACGCTGGGGACCGCAGCGGAAGCAACAACCCTGCGAGGTCGGCGGAGGCCCAACCCGAGACGACCACCCACCAGGGCGACTTCCACTCGGCATCGGGCACTTCCGATGACGAGGAGGACATCCATCGCCTCCAGACAGGCCGCGAAAACACGGAACCAGTGGGGTCGTAAGTCGAGGACCAACTGTGCCAGTTGCGGCGGCGACCACCCCAGGTCGGAATGCCGGTTTTTCGAATCGATCTGCCAGCATTGTGACAAGAAGGGACACATCGCCCGTGTCTGCCGCCTAAAAAAGAACCGCAGCCCGGCACGTTGGGACCAGAGCGACCGGAGGAGAGAGAGCACACCACCCCGGACCAGAGATCGCCCCTCGAACAACAGATGGGACCGGAACGGATGATCCCTGCGAGGCGGCGATAACCGGCGAAGAGAGGAGACCCATCAGACGGTCACCATTGGCCACGCCATAACCAATGATGCCCGGAAGGTCCACGTGGAGGTAGGCATCGAGGGCCAGCCATGCAAAATGGAGGTGGACTCTGGGTCCTACCTTTCCATGATAGCATGGCATGAAATAAAGCGCTTGGTGCCTACTATCCAAAGGAGGAACCTAGACAGCCAGAGACTCATCGTAAGGGACTACCAGGGAAACCGCATCCCGGTAGTCGGAACCAAACACTTCAACATCACATATAAAGGGCACACCGAAAGGCTTCCCCTGACAATCGTCGACCGCAACCGCCCAAGCCTACCATCCAAAGAAAAGGCCTAGACAGCCAGAGACTAATCGTAAAAGACTACCAGGGAAACCGCATCCCTGTAGTCGGAACCGGACAGTTCAATGTAACATACAAAGGGCGCACCGAAAGGCTTCCCCTGACCATCATCGATCGCGACCGCCCAAGCCTACTGGGACTGCAATGGTTCGCCCCGCTCGGCATTGCAGTCACGGGAATCGACCACGTCACCGACGACAGCTGGGAGCAACAACTGGCCCGGGAATTCCAAGAGGTCTTCGACGGAAACCTAGGCAAGTACCGAGGGCCCCTTATATCATTCAGCCTAGACCCAAACGTCCCCCCAAAACGCCTGAAACCAAGGCGGGTGCCATTCGCACTTAAACCCAAGATAGACGAGCAAATTGACAAGTTCGTCAAGCAAGGGGTCCTACAGCCAATAGACAACGCCCGGTGGGAGACCCCCATAGTCACCCCGATCAAGCCCGATGGGTCGGTGAGGATCTGTGGAGACTATAAAGCCACCCTAAATGGCGCGCTACAACAAAGCGCCTACCCCGTCCCAGTAGTGCAACACCTACTGCACTCACTGGGAGGGGGCAAGGTTTTCACCAAGCTCGACCTCGCCCAGGCATACCAACAGTTGCCAGTCAACGAGCAAACGACAGAAGCGCAAACCATAGCCACCCACCGGGGGGCATTTAAATGCAACCGACTCCAATTCGGAGTCAGCTTGGCACCGGGAATATTCCAAAGCCTAATGGAAAGACTATTGCAAGGCATCAAGGGGGTGGTACCTTACTTCGACGACGTCCTAGTGTCGGCAACCAACCAAGCCGAACTAGAGGGTCGCCTAAGGGAGGTCCTAACCAAATTCAAAGAGACCGGGCTCAAAGTCAAGAGGGAGAAATGCCAACTATACACGGAATGGGTAGAATTCCTAGAATACCTCCTAGACCGTCACGGCATTCACCCCACAAACCAAAAAATCAAGGCCATCAAAGAAGCCCCCACACCCAAGTCGAAGACGGAACTACAGGCATTCCTGGGGCTACTTAGCTTTTACAATGTCTTCCTGCCCCAAAAAGCGACGGTGGCGGAGCCCTTGCATAGGCTCCTGGACAAGGCGGTGACCTGGACTTGGGGGAAACGCGAGCAAGCCGCCTTCCAAAGAACAAAGGACCTCCTCACTTCGGACGCCATCCTTATACAGTACAACGAGACCCTACCTCTGGCCGTCACATGCGACGCATCACCCTTCGGCATCGGCGCTGTCCTCAGCCATACCCTCCCCGACAGAAAAGAAGCGCCCATCGCGTTCTTTTCAAGGACGCTCACCAAACCGCAGCGGAACTATAGCCAGCTGGACAAAGAGGCTCTGGCTATCATTGCCGCCGTAAAAAGATTCCACGAGTATCTCTACGGCCGGACATTCACCATCATAACCGACCACAAGCCGCTGCTGGGAATCCTTGCAGGAAACCGGGCCACCCCGAACATTCTGTCTCCCTGAATGACAAGGTGGTCCGAGTTCCTGGCAGCCTACAACTACGGACTCATACACAGACCGGGTAAGACAATCTCCCATGCAGACGCCTTAAGCCGCTCGCCGCTACCGGAACCTGACACCGACCCAGCACCCACGATGACCACCCTCAGCATAGAGACTCTACCCAACCTGCCCATAACCACGTCAGACATTGCCCGAGAGACTAATAAAGACAAACGTCTGGCGCGGGTGTTGCATTGGGTAGAGAAAGGGTGGCCGGAAAGGGACAATGACAAGTCCGTCAAAACGTTCCGAAACCGCCAAACGGAACTCTCGTTATTAAAAGGGTGCATACTATGGGGGGATAGGGTGGTCATTCCAGAAAAGCTACAAGGGAAGGTTCTGGAACTGCTACACGAGGGGCACCCTGGCATCGTTAGGACTAAAGCCCTGGCCAGAAGTTACGCTTGGTGGCCAGGGATGGACAAACAAATTGAGACCTGGGTAGCAAGGTGCCAACAATGCCAGGAAACTAGGCCAAGCCCACCCACAGCACCCGTCCTAGAGTGGGAAACCCCAAGGGGACCTTGGTCTAGGATTCACATAGACTTCGCCGGGCCCACAAAAGGACACACCTTCCTTATAACAGTAGACGCTTACTCCAACTGGCTGGAGGTAAGCAACATGAAGACAACAACCACGGAGGCCATGATCAAGGAACTCTGCAAATTCTTTGCAACGCACGGCCTCCCAGACGTCATCGTTTCCGACAACGGGCCCCAATTCACCTTGCTGGAATTTGAAAAATTCCTAGTGGAAAGGGGCATCCACCACGCGCTGACAGCACCGGCGCACCCGGCGGCGAATGGTAGGGCGGAACGGATGGTGCAATTCACAAAGAAGACCATCCGGAAAATAGACCACGGGGAGATCCAGGAGAAAATAAACAAACTACTCTTCACCCAACACATAACCCCAAATACCACAAGGAATAAGAGTCCAGCCGAACTATTAATGGGGAGGAAATTAAGGTCCCCACTCGACAGGTTACACCCCACGTATAACCCGGAGAAGCCCCCAGATTCAAACAGCAAACACCGAACTTTCGCACCCGGCGACCCCGTATACGCAAGAAACCTGACGGGAGACCCACTATGGATACCGGCTGTCATCACACAAATAACAGGCCCACACTCGTACCGGCTACAAACAGCAGACGGACGAGCGTGGAAACGCCACATCGACCAATTAAGGTCGAGGACTGCCAACCAAGAGACCACCGACGCACAAACAGGCAAAACCAACCCCCACAACACAAACCAAGGGGGGAGGGAATACCCAGGGGACCAAAACCAAAGAAGAATAAACCAGCCATACTTACCGGAAAGCAGCCATCACAACCCCTCGCCAGGAAGAGACAGCCAGGCCAGCTCGACTGACCCAGAAAGACCGAGCGGGAGCGGCGAAACCCGCAGCTCAACCAACCCGGGATGCCCAGGAGGGAGCTACGGAGAGCGGCCCGGCCCGACCGACCAGCCGGTTCCCACGACGGCATCCGGAGAAGCAGAGATCCCGACCGAACCGGCCGGGATCCAACCTACGACTGAGCTGCGCAGGTCCAGTAGGCTCAGACGGAGCCCCGCCTACCTACGTGACTACGCGACGTAAGGACTGAACCAAGAGGGGAGGGGTGTTCTGTCCCTAATTAGCATTCTTGAGATCCCCGCGCTTTGATTGGCACTCTGATTGGTCAGGCGAGCCGCGCCGATTGGCTCGCTAAGAATCTCCCGCGATTGGTCCATTCGAATCGCGGGAGATTCAAAGTGGTGCCATTGGCTGCTGCCGCCGCGGCTAAAGGAATAAAAGCCGTGAACTTTTTCCTTTGCCCCAGTTCGGTTCCAACTTTAAATAAAAGAGCATGATTTGAAGTCACCGACTCCTGGCATCATTTCGCGGACACAACAAATTCCAACTTGTTCTCCCACACCCAGCCCATTACCGCCTCAATAGCATTCAAGGGTACCCATGACTTTCCTGGGAATTGGATAGTGAGTAGCAGTCAACCTGGGTAGCATCAGGTCCTTCAACCTCTCCCAATGATTTCTAGTTGTTTTGTGTCAACACTTCTTCCTAGCATATTCCTGCAGGCGCAGGGTCTGCTTTTCAGATCATTGAATGCCACTTTGCACGATCAGCTGCGTCTCCAGGGTGCAGGCCCTTGGCTTGCATAGCTTTGTTGATGGTGTCTTGCCATCTCTGTTTTGGACACCCATGACACCGGCCATTAACTTCTAATTGGTAGGCAGTCTTGGCAATGGTGGGAGGTGCTGTTTTGTGTCAACACTGAACCCCATAAATTGTGTCACCTCTGTGCCTCTGGAAAGCAACTTTTAGTGCCATCTCTGGGACACTAAGGATTTTGCCGAAGCAAAACATGATTGTTTCCACACTCTTAATAATCTGAAAGGAAAATGTATCTGTCCTTTCATATATAATTCATTCAGCCCCCCCCTCCTCCCGAAATACTGTAGCAGACAAAATAATCACTTGCTGGTTAGGTTTATCCAGGATATAGACAATTCAACTTTTTATGAGACAGAGACAGTTTCTGGGTTTTTTTTTTGCTTTAACTTGGGGTTTGGCTGATGGTTGCAAGAAATGGGTCATTGATTTTCACTTGGACTTGCTCCTTTCCTTTCCATCCCATCCCATCCCATCCCATTGATATGTTTATATAAGACATAGCACATTATTTGATTTCATTTTCTCCCACCAACCCCAACACAAAACTCCATTTTCAAGATTCAGTGGTTTGCTGTTGATGTTTACTGGCACAATCTTGGAGAGCTTTGGTAGATGTCAAGCCCTAGGCAATCCACAGGCCTCAGAGCCCTGGGCAATCCACAGGCCTCAGGTGAGTTGCCCACTCTGATTTAGAAATAAGAGAACCAAAGGATAATATGAAAACCTGGGCTTTGAGATGGGAGTACAGGTTGTAAGAAAGTATGGGCTTCCCCATACGAAGTGTTCCTCATAAAAATAATACAGAAATGGAGATCTTGGCAAGTGAGAAAAAAGGAACAGGTGCCAAGAGAGGGTAAACTTCCCCGTCACTTGATGACTGACTTTTTTTTTTTTTTTTGCAAATGTTTCCCCAGGTTTTTCTCCCTCTACCAGATTCCAAATGCCAAAAGTTTGGTGTGAAAATCCACAGGCGAAGGATGGAATACACACCCCTAATCCCCGCTCATTTATTCTCCCCTAAAAGTGTAAACCTTCAGCTTGGTGTTAGTTTGTTCACTGTCAGTGAGTAGCTATTAAATAATGAGAAATTAGATTGGTGTGTGTGTGTGTGTGTGTGTGTGTGTGTGTGAAGTAATCATGAGGTTGTGTACTTGCAGCCGATCTTAGAGTCTGTCGGGGAAAAGCTGTCCAAATTTCTGCAATGGAAGAATTGTGGGTGAACAAAGGTGAGCAGTGTAGAACAGCAAAAGGTCAGCAGTTGTTTGGCTGTGCTCTAAAACAGCAGCCCATCATAAGGTGTAGCATAAAGATCTTGGCAGTTGAGTTGAGCAAAAGAAGCCCTGGGAGCTATGACTACTGGACTGAAAAAGAAACAGTCCAGAACTATCCCAAGTGAGTCAGAGGTATGCACTGGCACAGGGTGAAAGGCAGATCAAAGAGAATTCAAAAGACCTCTGAGCATTTGATACACTTCCCAGCACTTAGAAGGCAACAAAATGCCAGCTCAACATTATTATTTCTTTTAACGTACTGTCCTGCATTTTTCAACTGCTTCTCTGGAGTCCCCCAGCTTAGGGAAGGATGTTACTCTTATTTGTTGACTGAGGGTATCGTTGCACTTGTTGTTACCTGGCCCTTGAGGTCTAGAAGGCAAAGAGATCACATGCAATTTGGATCGAGCATCAATGGTTGACATGTGACCAACCTGTTTCCAAACAGTGCATTATCAAGGTGTTATACACAGAGACACATACTGGTTATTTCAACAGATTTATTGCTTTATTGGGCTCCAAATGGCTGAAGTGCACTTGTACTTGTTCGGGGAATATCAAAGGTCAGAAAAGGAAAACAAACCTCTCAGGTTTCAGAGGGAGTGAAATCTTCCTGAGGTTTGAAGTGGTATCCACCCCTAGGATGGACAGTTTATGGCCATGAATGCTCTTTGAATTTGTAGGAATTGTGCTTCAGCATTGATCCTTCCCTGTGTACCAGAGGTGGAATTCAGCAGGTTCTGACCAGTTCTGGAGAACCAGTTGTAGAAATTTTGAGTAATTTAGAGAACCGGCGAATACCACCTCTGACTGGAAATTTATCCTTCGTGTTATGTTTTGAGCATGGGCGAGAAAGAATGGAGACAAGCCTCTGAACGGTGAACTTCAGCTCTTTATTTACATTGTGACTTCTAACTCAATAGCAATTAAACCCGCTTTCTATAGGCAAACCCTGTAACTTTTAACCAATAACGAGCTAGGAGCGCTAGCTCTTATAACCAATAGGAACTCTCTGTTAAGGGCCAATCGGATTCCCCGGGATGGGCCAATCCGGTCCGGCTGCTTAACAGCCAATCAGAAGTGCAGGGCCAGAACCCTGCACTTAACTCCAAGCTCACACTTTATTAAATCTTTATGCATACACAACACCCCTTCCCCCTGGCTTCTTATTTGCAGGGTGCAGTTGCATAGTCCCTTAGGTAGGACGGTTGTCTTATTAGTCTCTTTGATTTCCGTTGTATCAGCTGGCTGCAATCATGCTGAGGTAAATTATTGTTTGGCAGTGGGGCTGTTTCTGGTTCAGAGTTCACTTCTACATCGTTGCCCACATTCTCTGCAATTCCCTGAGGTGCAACCGTTTCTCCCTCCGGCTCCGCTTCCTGAGTCTCTATCAAGCCGTCGTTTCCTTCGAACAGGTTCTCTAGGAATTCCTCTTCTTCCGTACCTGCCCCCCCCTCAGTTTGGTCATAGGGGAGTTGCGGACTGGCCGCTGGAAGCCGCGATCGTAATTGATTGATATGACGTTTCCAAAGTTTATCGTCAAGGCATTGTACAAGGTAGGATCTGGGGCCGGTTACACGTACTACTGTCACTTCCACCCACAACGGGTCACCTGATAGGTTTTTAGCATATACCAAGTCTCCTACCTGGAAGGTACGACAGCGGCCGCTGGATCCTAGTGGTTCCTCTGGTTCGTAAGCTGGGTGCAACAGGTCGAGGTGGGAGCGGAGCTTTCGTCCCATTAGCAGTTCGGCGGGAGTTTTGTTGGTGACGCTATGTGGGGTGATGTGTTGCAAGAAAAGGATTCGATTGATCTTGTCGTCAGTGTTGTTGTAGTCTACCTTCTGTAAGGTTTTCTTCACAAATTGGACCATGCGTTTTGCTTTGCCATTGGTCGCAGGGTGCACAGGCGAGGTGAACGCATGGCGAATGCCGCGGTCAGCGAGGTACTGCTCGAACGCTAGTGCGGTAAATTGAGGGCCGTTATCGGATACCAGGACATCTGGTAATCTGTGGGTTGCAAAGAGTCTGTCTAAGGTTTTGATAACTGCCTCAGAGGTCGTAGTCGTCATGCGATGGATCTCGAGCCAATTCGAGTAGGCATCGACGGTAAGCAGGAAAGTGTGGCCTTTGGTTGGCCCCGCGAAGTCCAAGTGAATTCGGGACCAGGGTCTACGTGGTGTCTCCCATTCAGTAGGCATGACTTTTGGTGGGGCGTTGCTGACTTCTTGGCATTTGGGACAACCTTTAACCCACTGTTCGATTTGCTTGTCAATGCCTGGTCACCATGCGTAGCTTCGCGCAAGGGCTTTCATTCACACAATGCCGGGGTGGCCATCGTGCAAGGTTCTCAGCAGCGCTTTCTGGAGCCGTTCTGGGATAACGACTATCGCCCCAGATGACACAGCCTTTCTGGGAGAAGAGCTCGGTTTGTCGAGTCTTGAATGGTGTGAAGTCATCTGATAACTGGTCCAATGGCCATCCGCGTTCTACCCAGCTTAGGACTCGTGCTAGGGTGTGGTCGCATTTGGTTTCTCTCGCGATATCTCAGGCAGTTAGTGGCGGCGAGTTGAGTGCCTCGATTTGCAACGTGGTTACCGTTGGTGCAGGATCATCAAGAGTCTCTGGAAGCGGTGCTCGGCTCAATGCGTCGGTATTGCAGCCGATAGTTATAAGCAGCTAAGAATTCTGACCATCGGGTCATCCTAGGGGATAATATGTAGGGAGTCAGCTTATCTCCAGCTATTATCCCCAATAATGGTTTGTGGACAGTCACAACAGTAAAAGCCCGGCCATACACGTATTCGTGGAATCTTTTCACAGCTGAGACAATTGCGAGGGCTTCTTTATTGATTTGTCCATAGTTTCACTCAGTTTTTGAAAGATACTTTGAAAAATATGCAACAGGGGCTTCGTTCCCATTAGGCAGTACATGGCTCAAAATGGCGCCTACCCCGAAAGGCGATGCATCACATGTTATGACTAACAGCAAAGTCTCGTTATACTGCATGAGTACAGAGTCAGAAGTGAGCAGTTTTTTAACATTTTAAACATTTTTTAACATTTCGGAACGCCTGTTCTTCACGGTAACCCCATATCCAATTTGCTTTTTTATCTAACAACCGGTGTAACAGTTCAGCGACCGTTGCTTTGTGTGGCAAAAATACATTATAAAAATTGATGAGGCCTAGGAATGCCTGGAGATCGGCCTTGTTTTGTGGCCTGGGAGCGTTTTTTATCGCTTTTAGTTTACTTTCGGTAGGGTGAATACCCTGGCTATCAATCAGGTACCCTAAAAACTCAACACTGTCAGTACACAATTTACATTTGTTTTTTTTAACCTTAAGACCAGCCTCTTGGAATTTTTTTAGTACTAATTTTACCCGGTCCTGTAAGATTTTTTTTGTAGGGGCTGCAATTAATATATCGTCAAAATAGGGGACCACACCCTTAATTTCTTGCAATAACCTTTCCATAAGGCTCTGAAAAATCCCCGGGGCTACACTAACTCCGAATTGCAGCTGGGTACATTTAAAGGCACCTCGGTGCGTCACAATAGTTTGGGCCTGTGCCGTTTTTTCATCTACTGGTAATTGCTGATATGCCTGAGCTAAATCTAGTTTAGTGAAGACTTTCCCACCCCCCAGGGAATGGAGGAGGTGCTGCACCACCGGAACTGGATACGCGTTCTGCTGCAGGGCATGGTTCAAAGTGGCCCGGAAGTCCCCACAAATTCGGATTGACCCGTCTGGCTTAATGGATGTTACAATTGGGGTTTCCCAAGGGGAGTGATCGATGGGCTCTAACACCCCCTGAGCTATCAGTTTGTTGAGTTGTTCGTCGATTTTTGATTTTAAGGCAAACGGAACTCGACGGGGCTTTAGGCGAATGGGAGCTATTTTTGGATCTAGACTGAATGAAATTGGGGTCCCCTTGTACTCGCCTAAGCTGTCCGCGAAGAAGTCCCTGAACTCATAGATAAGGTCTTTCTCCCAGTCACCACCGCTGACTCGGTTTATGCCGGCCACTTCAATGCCGAGTGGCGCGAACCATTGGAGGCCCAGTAGACTAGGCCTCAACTCTATTGATGACCGTTAAAGGTAAGTATGCTGTGTGCTTCTTGAAGGAGACTCGGACTCGGCAGGAACCGACGACGAGGATTCAATTCCCTTGGTAGTCCTTGAGGATGAGGCGTTGGGAGCAGAGATCTTGGCATTGAATTGTGGGGATGAGTTGCTTGAGTGTCTTCCAGGACACCATCGAGAGGAACGATCCCGAGTCGACCTCCATATGGCAAGGCTGGTTCTTGATGGCTACTGTGACTCGGATTTTCTTAGTGTCCAAGGCTGAGGCGTGACTGATAGTGATAGGATGGTGAGCCTCTTCTCTCTGCAAAGCTCGATTTCTGTAGTAGGACGGTTTCCTGTCGATTGGCGATAGTTAGTCCCTTTTGAGGCCTGGCTGGGTCCTGGCAAGCTGCAGCAGACCCGTCCGATATGGCCTCGTTTCCCGCACTCATGGCAGAGTGTGTCGTGGAATTTGCATTTGGACCTGGCATGGTTGGCTCCACAGCCAGCGCAAGGGCATAAGGGCTTCGGATGATGGTCCCGGTCGGACTGCAGTCGATGGACCCCTTCTTCATTGCTGTCTGACGACAAAGAGAGGTCCTCGTGGTGCGTCGTTGTAAGCTGTCCTTCAGACCTGGATAAAATGTCGCTTGTTGGTGGTGGTACTGGAGCGCGGTTTTGGCGTAGTTGTGCAGCCGACTTCCTGGTTGCTTCTGCTGCAGTAGCATCGGCGATGGCGTCGGCAAGGCTGATGTTGCCTTTCGCCATCATCTTGCTTGGGACGCCTGGTGCATCTAGTCCCAGAACTATGCGATCTCTTAGTGCTTCTTCTAAATCGGCGAATCCGCAGAGGCCTCCCAAATTTCGGAGGTCTGCTATGAAGTCGGCCACGCTTTCTCCCTTTCGCTGGCTCCTCTAATAAAACTTGTGGCGTCTCAGGAGCGTAGGCACGGTTGGGGCGTAGTGATCTCGTAGGAGAGGTTCGAGGTCATCCCAATCCATGGCCTTCACTTCTCGGGGTTTGGCTAGTGCTTTAGCCATCTTAAATACGGTTGGACCGCAATGCGTTAGGAACACTGCCCGTTTCTTTCCTGGTGTGGCGTCCTTTAAGTTGTTGGTTTCTAAGAACATTTGGGAGCGATCCATATAGGACTCACAGTCCTCCTGTACTGGATCAAACGGAGCGGGTGGTACGATGCCGCCGGACATGGTTCCGTTGTTGGCGTCGTCTGTCATGTGCTCGGTGTTTGTCGAAGTTTCGTTGGTTCAGATATCTCCAAATCCCACCTTCGTCGCCAGTGTTATGTTTTGAGCATGGGCAAGAAAGAATGGAGACAAGCCTCTGAACGGTGAACTTCAGCTCTTTATTTACATTGTGACTTCTAACTCAATGGCAGTTAAACCCTCCTTATATAGGCAAACCCTGTAACTTTTAACCAATAACGAGCTGGGAGCGCTAGCTCTTATAACCAATAGGAACTCTCTGTTAAGGGCCAATTGGATTCCCCGGGATGGGCCAATCCGGTCCGGCCGCTTAACAGCCAATCAGAAATGCAGGGCCAGAACCCTGCACTTAACTCCAAGCTCACACTTTATTAAATCTTTATGCATACACAACACTTCACCTGCCATGCCCACCAAGCCCACAGAACCAGTAGTAAAAAAAATGTGAATCCCACCACTGCCGTGTACGTAAACTAATTTTATGAGGCACATCTTTTGCTCTCAACATTTTAAAGGCCAAAAAGTAAACAACCAAAAAAGGAACAGATTCATTTCCTAATCCATGGTTAGTAATCCTCATCAAAATCCCCCTTTCCTGGAAGAGACAGGCAAACACACATTCTTTTCCTTGGATAATCCTTTTGAGCTCTTGATTCTAGACTAAGCCTAAAGGGTTTCTTTTTACAAGACTTGGCCTACAGATGAAAGAGTAGAGATCCATGCTAAAACTTGGAGAGGGGAATGGTTATCCATTCTTTCCTTTCTACTGGTCCAATGGATTTTCAAAAACTCTTTTTAAGCACTGCCATCTTTCCAGCTGATTCCAAATGAGATTAACAATTGGTTTGGTGATGACTATGAACTCTAGGAAGCTATATACACTGCTCAAAAAAAATAAAGGGAATGCTTAAACAACACAATGTAACTCCAAGTCAATCACACCTCTGTGAAATCAAACTATCCACTTAGGTAGCAACACTGATTGACAATCAATTTCACATGCTGTTGTGCAAATGGAATAGACAACAGGTGGAAAGCAGGGGCAGTTAGCAAGACATCCCCAATAAAGGAGTGGTTCTGCAGGTGGTGACCACAGACCACTTCTCAGTTCCTATGTTTTCTGGCTGATGGTTTGGTCACTTTTGAATGCTGGTGTTGCTTTTACTCTAGTGGTAGCATGAGACGGAGTCTACAATTCACACAAGTGGCTCAGATAGTGCAGCTCATCCAGGATGGCACATCAATGCCAGCTGTGGCAAGAAGTTTGCTGTGTCTGTCAGGGTAGTGTCCAGATCATGGAGGCACTACCAGGAGACAGGCCAGTACATCAGGAGATGTGGAGGAGGCTGCAGGAGGGCAACAACCCAGCATCAGGACCGCTACGTCAGCCTTTGTGCAAGGAGGGACAGGAGGAGCACTGCCAGAGCCCTGCAAAATGACCTCCAGTGGGCCACAAATGTGCATGTGGTTGCTCAAATGGTCAGAAACAGACTCCATGAGGGTGATATGAGGGCTTGACATCCACAGGTGGGGGTTGTGCTTACAGCCCAACACCGTGCAGGACATTTGGCATTTGCCAGAGAACACCAAGATTGGCAAATTTGCCACTGGCGCCCTGTGCTCTTCACAGATGAAAGCAGGTTCACACTGAGCATGTGACAGACGTGACAGGGTCTGGAGACGCCATGGAGAACATTCTGCTGCCTGCAACATCCTCCAGCATGACTGGTTTGGCAGTTGGGTCAGTAATGGTGTGGGGTGGCATTTCTTTAGGGGGCCGCACAGCCCTCCCTGTGCTCACCAAAGGTAGCCTGACTGCCATTAGGTACAGAGATGAGATCCTCAGACCCCTTGTGAGACCATAAGCTGGTGCGGTTGGCCCTGGGTTCCTCCTAATGCACGACAATGCTAGACCTCATGTGGCTGGAGTATGTCAACAGTTCCTGCAAGACAAAGGCATTGATCTATGGACTGGCCCACCTGTTCCCCAGACCTAAATCCAATTGAGCACATCTGGGATATCATGTCTTGCTCCACCCAGCAATGTCCAGGACTGTCCAGCACCACAGACTGTCCAGGAGTTGGGGGATACTTTACTCCAGTTGTGGGAGGAGATCCCTCAGGAAACCATCCGCCACCTCATCAGGAGCATACCCAGGCATGGTAGGGAGGTCATACAGGCACGTGGAGTCCACACACACTACTGAACCTCATTTTGACTTGTTTTAAGGACGTTACATCAAAGTTGGATCAGCCTGTAGTGTTTTTTTCCACTTTAATTTTGAGTGTAACTCCAAATCCAGACCTCCATGGGTTGCTAAATTTGATTTCCATTGATAATTTTTGTGTGATTTTGTTGTCAGCACATTCAACTATGTAATGAACAAAGTATTTAATAAGAATATTTCATTCATTCAGATCTAGGATGTCTTATTTTTGTGTTCCCTTTATTTTTTTTGAGCAGTGTAGTTCCAACACACATAGGCTGGATGCCTGGTCCAGAAGAACACATCTGTAGATGAATTACTATATCTAGGAAAACCCCATTGTAAATTTACTATTACTAGTGAAGCATTTCAGGCATGGAAAGTGGAGAAGTAACATTGCATGCTTAGGCACATTTGTAGTGGAAGCAAAATTTTCATGAGAAAGCTGTGTAATATTGCTTGTTTCTTTTGCAACTCTACAGCTAGGAAGGAAAGTCCAACATGGTGTCCTCTGGTAAAATCAGCAGAATTCTCATTTGGACACAGCTTGTTATAGGGAATGGTGGAGAACAAAATGTGATGACTTCAGTGGCTTATTTGATTGACTAGTTGTGGCTTATTGCTTTTTACTGTTTTTCATATTAGGTTTTGATCTTTGTAAACTGCCCAGAGTCACTAAGAGTGAGTTGGATGGCCATATAAATTTTCTTAAATAAAGTAAATAAAAACTGGAAGAGGAAGAGAAGGGAAAGGAATGGTGCAACCTTCTAAAGAACTCCCAAAGTGAGAAGGATTCTCTGAACATTAAAATAGCCTTGCTGGATCAGGCCTAAAGGTCATCCTGTCCAATATCCTACTGCCAAAAACAAAGCAAAACAAAACCATTGATAGGAGTTCTTCCTAATATTGCTCCCCAGCAATTGGTTTCCAGGGCTCTGAATCTGAGATTCCATATTACAATCGTAAGTAACAATGGTGGGATTTATTTATTTTTTACTACTGGTTCTGTTGGTGGGCATGGCAGGGGAAGGATACTATAAACTCTCCAGTCAGAGGTAGTAGTTCTCCGAACTACTAAAAATTTCCGCTACCGGTTCTCCAGAACTAGTCAGAATACCACCTTTCGGTTTATTTTCCAAGTTATGTCTAACCAATTCATACTTGAAAACTGTGGTTAAGGCTGAAATGTTATAATTTTAATTGGGTGCATAAATAGATTAAGTGCTTCTGGAACTAAGCCAGGATGTTTTTTGTCCACAGTTTATATCCAGGGAAGAACGGAGCCTTATTTTGTGGTTTGAGTCCCCGCTCTTTCTTCAGCGTAATAGCCCTGTTGCAAAGCACTCAACATCTTAAAGCATCTCTTATAGGAATAGTTTACATACCTGGCTAACAATGCTTATTTCATTCTAGTTTACAGTTTGGCAGTTATTCCCAAGTTACAACTAGCAGAATATAAATATAAATGTAAAAATGACTTCTGCACATTATCCTGTTTTAAGCCCAGTCAGTGAGGTTGAAAGTATAACTCTGATTTCTGTTCCTCTCAGTCTCAGCTAACCTCACCAACGAGCTGGAAAAAAAAATAGGAGTTTCACCTTCAGTAATTTTTGAAGGTCACAATATCTCCACCTCCATCAAAGAGGCTCAATGCTCACCTTGGACTCTAATGCCTGATTCAAACTCTGATTTCAGGGGTAGGTAACCCTTATTCTTAGTCAAAGGTCCATTGGAACTTCTTCTTTACAAAGCTATCTGCAAATGATCACCAGCAGGAATATTCTATTCCTTTCTTGACAGCCTGAGGTGGTAGGAGGAGAGAAGAAAATATCACATAAAAAAGCAGTAGAATTATGAACCTTGCTCATCTTTGTGTTTTTAATTTATTCTATTGATATGCGTCTTGACCAATTGATGGATCTTGACCAAGAAGCTTCTAAGGTAAGGACAATTGGGAGTAGAAGAAAATAACTTCAAATATAGAGAAATCTTCCTCAAATTTGAGGGAAGATTGAGCCTGATGTTTCTACTTTCTGTGCTGGAGTTGACCTAACAAATGTAGTATTAACATATACTTTCCAGGAAGCAATGCAATTCAAATTACTTAACATAGTTGGTAAGAATTCAAATACACAGAAGAAGGCTTCCTCTTTTCATGCTAAAAGTCCTCCTCATTCAGCTCTGGCTGAGCCAAGAAAACAGTGATGGATGGATGACTTCTAAGCTTGCTCCAGAACAAAATTTTCCATGCAAGGAACAAAACATCCCAGCAGTTCTTCACACTATAGCTCAAGGCGGAAAAGCTGATTGCATCTTCCTCTGTTGATTGGAAAATTCTCACCTTGACCAATGGCTCTCTTTCTAACTTTGTCTGACTTGGACTGCAAAAAAAAAAGGGGGGGGGAGACTTGGTAAATTAAAAAAAAAATAGACTAAAAGGGCTTTCAACACTGGATGGATCTATTGTTATAGATTCAAGTCTGTGTGAAAACAATTCTACCTAGTTAATTTATTGCAGTGATCTCACCTGATGGATAATTTGTTTGCAAGCTGCCAAGGTTTTCTTCTCCTGCACAGGCACTCTCAATGTGAGTCTATCATATGGAAGCTGTTCTGGCTGGCTTGAACTCTACAAGAGAGGAGCTGTTCAGTATACAAACTCATTGTAGAATATGCTTTGTGGCAACTGCGCTGTCAACAAGCCAATCCAATTTTTACCTGGAAAGGTTCTGCCGTTCCTAATTACTATGTCATCATCCCAGAAATAATCATGAAGATCAACCACTTTTGAAAAGTCCAGCCCGTGTCTGTCTTTAGAAATCGGAATCCATGGAGCCTTCCCCATCCCCCCATGCTTGGAAAAGTGAGAAATATTAAATCCTCATTAATATTTGCCCACTGTGTTTCGGGTGTCAAAAATGTATTTCACAAAAGCCAAAAGCTGAATTGCACAAGTTGCCACATTATCAATAATCTAGCAAG